>OX392456.1:8844050-9488441 GCA_947623535.1 Coelioxys conoideus
TTGACCCACGACGCGTGTCGGGATTGTCACAAATGCAAGATCAAGGTCGAGGATACCCTCCGAAGAAGGTTGTCAGCGAGTTCGAGCGTAAAGTTCGCGTTAGTATCGTGTGCGTTGCCCGCGGGAGAAAGAGAGCGGGCAGATTCGCTCACGCGTGCACACAGGTGCGTGAAATCCAAGGTGAATGCGCCTTGAACACGGTGGAGCACCTTCAGTCGTATCTTCCTCCTCGCATCGAAACGTAACTCCTGTTCGAGAAACTCTCCTTTGATCCTCTCGTCGGGTTTCGCTCTCGCGTCCTGTCTTCGAGTAGTCTTCGAGAAGATGAGCTCGAAGGAGCACGTTGCACGCTCGTCGAAACCGTGATTCACGTACGGACGTTCCCTCGTGATCCGTGATCGTTATTTCCGTGAAACGCGACGGAACAAAGAAATGGAAACGGTTTGTAAGATATTTCGAACACGACCGGAAGGGAAACTGTGCACGATGAATGTAATTGAGCCCGTAATTATGAAAGTGGTCTAAGTCGAAATTTAAAAAAAGATGATTTCGCATCACATTTATTTAACACTGATACTACCAAAGGAGTCAAATGACCGTTTTACAAAGTTCTTGTTTTAAACGACGAGATTTTGTTGAGATTTTTTTCTTGAAATCTATGCTGATTCTCGTCAGGATAAAGAATTAATTTGTGCATCGAATTATGTTAAATCGTTTATTCATTTATTTTTTAACTACATTTTTAAGTACAATGTTATTTTGCCTTGTACGCCGGTAGTTTTAGTGTTAAACTAAATTAATTCAATGTAATTTTTATGATGTCAAAAATGGTACGATATTGTCAAACATTGGATAGTGGTTGTTATTTCAACACAATCTGGAATTCATTTAGTGTTAATTGTGAAAGTGGTCCAAATGAAAAATTGAAAAAATTGAGTTAAAACACAGGATCGGGTGGATCTGTCATTTTAAGAATCTCAAAACTCATGATGAAAGTCTGAATTAATGAAAATGTATTACTTTTTTAAAAGTAATTAATAAATGTTTATAAATGATGTCATTAAAAATGTTTCTAATAAAACTCGTAGTTTTCTGTTGCTTTAAGTCATTCATAGGTGGATCCATTAATTTTGAAAATTGTCTAAGTCAATTCAAACTTTAGAAACAACATTCTCGACCAATAAAATTCTAATTTAAAATGTTGCTGAATATAAAAATATTTTGTCATTTATTCGTAATCCATCGAATATCCCGGAACAAGAAACATATGAGTTAGACCAGTTCCATAATTATGTGCACAATTGACTTACTGCTCGAACGTGGCCCCACTCGGGGACCAGGTCGTCTCGCGATTAATTAGCAACGTTAATTGCTCGCCTCTGACGATCGTCGAGCATGTAAGCATCCCCGTAAACGTGTTTCGGAATCGATTAACGTCGATTGCAGGTGTCTGACGATTCAACGGTCCGAACGGTGTGTTTCTTGGCGAATTGAAAATCATAGACGTATACCGTTCGATCATTTTCTTGTGTCTTTCTGATTAATGAAACGAGAGTTTCGAAAGTGGCGGTGAATTGTGCGCGGTGTCACGCGAATCGAGACGAACAGGATTTACTCGGTAGAAAAACTTGGCTCACTTCGCGAGATATGGGAGAAAAGCTTTACCATGGTCGTCGTGGCGTCGTCAGCGATTACCGTAATTGAGGACTTTTCGAAGGATACGTTGGGAAGGTAAAACTAATATTCGGAGTCGTCGTTTCTCAAAAGCTGCAATTTATTAATCTAACTTCTCACTAACTAACCTCACGAACCGTATTTCAATTGTAACTGCAAAATTCATGTACTCTTTCGTTTACACATTTGCTTATGTAAAATATATGTAAGTTAAACAATGCAAAATAACGTCAATAGAGGTTGATAATGCTTAATAATAAAAAAAAAATATTCGGAGTCGTCGTTTCTCAGAAGCTGCAATTTATTAATCTAACTTCTTGCTAACTAGCTTCACGAACCCTATTTCAATTGTAACTGCACAATTCATGAATCCTTTCGTTTATACATTTGCTTATGTAAAATGTGTGTAAGTTAAACGATGCAAAATAACCTCAATAGAGGTTGATAATGCTTAATAATAAAAAAAAAAATGTTCGGAGTCTTCTCTTTCGCTTCATCACGGGTTTGTAGGGGTCTCTTCATTATCCTCGAACTTTCTTAATCCACTACGACGCGTGTCCTAATTGATTTACCTTCGGACGAAGTACGAACACGTGGATGTTCGATATTTCGCTCACAATTACGATTTAAACCTTTCACTACCAAAATCACACTTTTCTGCGAATTTTTGCGATTACCCCAATATAAGTAGAGAAATAAATAAATAAATATTACAGTACCACGTAATATATATACAATCATTCATTAGTTCAATAAAACATGACAGACATTTCGACAAAAGGGCGGCCACAAAATTTTGTAACATAAAATGTCAAACCTGAAACTTTCTGCTTGAAAAGTTTGATAAATTCTTTCGCTGTTACTATATCTCTATGATTAATTACCAACTTAGTTGTTTCATTATGTTTATACATCGTATGTATAACACATTCAGTTAAAAAATACTTATTCAAAATTGTTGCATTAAACAAAATGGTGAATGTGAATTATCTTTCGAGTGCAAAGGGTTAACCTAGCCCACGTGACTATCTCGAGCAAAATGGAGAGAGGAATAAGTCGAAGGAGGCAAAGTTTCGCGTGCAAGTCGTTCAGCCAGAAAAAGATCGGACAGCTTGAAAACCGTTTGAAGGAGTTGGAAGGAAATTGTTGACGCGACACGGTAACAATACCGTGAAATAATGTCGTTTGTTGCAGTGCGCCTTTAGACCGTGGCTTTTTCTGAAATCATTCTTCGTGCCCGTTAGACACAGCGTTGGACATCAGCGTAATTTCGCGTAACTCGAGCAGTACTTTAACCCCCGTTGCTGAAAATCGTGCGTTACGCTTCTATGGTAATGCGAACGATTACAACGGCCACTATAAATGGCCTAACAGTATACGGAGTTTCCGTATATTCCTTCTAACTAGCTAATTATCTACTAGCTTTGTTGCATACCGAACGATAGGTTATTGTAACGTGCATAAGGGGCACCTTTCGATGATATAAGAGTTAGCTGAAGAAACACTTGCGGTGTAGCTGTTTGAGATTTAGGATTTGTTCGAAGTTAGTGTATTTTGATAGGAGATTTGTATAATTTGTATCGTTCAATCGCGCGAGTTTTGGAAGTTTTGGATTTTGGGAAATTTATGTTTAGGATTCTGCAAGTTTGGGAATTTGGACAGTTGGGTGTTTGAGAATTTGGGGGTTTGGGAATTTGGAAGTCTAGTTATATGCTGGTTGTGCAATTTCGGAATTTAGCGCTTTCCATATTGTGGAATATGGGAATTTAGGGAGTTGAATATTTGAGAATTGCAAGATTTGAAAATTTAGTAATTTAGGGATTTTCAGGTTGTGTAATTTGTGTATTAAGGGATTTGCAAATTGTGGAATTTGGAAATTGAGGGAGCCCGGTATTAGAGAATTGGACGCATTGGGAACTTAGAAATCTAAGGATTTGCTGGTTGTGGAATTAGGGATATGCAAATTGTAAAATTTAGGAATTTAGGGATTTGCAAATTGTGTAATTTGTTAATTAAGGGATGCTCAAATTGGGGAATTTGGGGATCTGAGGACTTAGGTATTTGTGGATTTGCGAATTTAGAATTGAGGTTTTGGAAATTGCGGAATTTGGTGATTTGAGAATTCATGGATTTACAGATTGTGGAATTTGGAGATCTGAGAACTTGATCATTTAAGAATTTGGAAATCTGAGTATTTGATGTTTTACAAATTTGGCAGCTTAGACATTTGATGATTTTAGAACTTGTGCGCTCACAAATTTCAGACCCAGAAAAATGTGAAAATCTCATTTCGAAAAAGCGAAAAGATTGTTAAATCCGCGACAAGTGTACACATTATCCGTCCGCTAATAAGCGTCGTTCATTATAATAATCGAAACTCGCGAGACACCAGAAAGACGAGAACGGACGAACGTTTTTTAGGTCGGTGAAATTCGCCAGGTTGTTTCTCCGTTGTCGTCCTCCGAGCAGCGATCGAAAGTATATTCGATCCTGTTCGTAGTCACGATCTCACCTGAAATCACGTACACTAGGGTCGCCATGTGAACTTGGCCTCGTTCGTCAGCATTGAAATCTCTGTTTTCAAAGCTGAACGCCATTCTTCCTCGTCGATCAATGCGGGTACCTTGAAACCGACGTGGTAGCCGATATCGATCGCTTGCAATTCGACTTTCCAAACGACTACCTATTTCCTTAATCGGTGTCCCCCTTCGATATCGACAGCTAACGGTGGATCAAAGAGCTATCGATTGTTCCGTCTTTGTAGACTTCGTTTATTCCACTTGCACGTATCGTTTCGACTTCGTCACGGGTCAACCTTGTAACCACGAGGAATTAATTCGTCACCGGTTTGATCAGCTTTTTGAACATGATACATTTATTAAAAAGATCTTTGCTTTTAAATACAGATACATCTGGAAGTACAATACACTTAAGATCTTAAAACTGAACTCGTATGATACATACATGTGCATACAGTAAATCGATTCGAATTCACATGTGTGTATGCACATTAGATTTATATGCAGATACACATGTGCATATCTGTACCAGATTTAGACATAGTTGCATATGTGTATATATGTACTCGATTTGTGTATAGATGCATATGTGCACATGCGTACCAGATTTAGGTGTACATGCACATGCGTATATCTGTACTCGATTTATATGTAGAGACACATGTGTGTATACATATATACTAGATTCGTGTGTAGATGCACGTGTGTACATGTGCACATAGTATCTTAGGACAGTCAATCTTTATTCGAGACATCTCACATACTTTTTTGTTCTCGTATTTCGTCTTGAGGAATTTACAAGTGCTTGATTTTTTGTTTCGACGCGATATGGGACGTCAAGGGTTAGAATGATTCACAGTTTCTTGCGTAGTCGACTCTCGGATGTTCTTCCTTTATGAGTTCTCTCAAGAACAGTTCACAAAGTTCGAAGTTTGGCCGTGGTTCTAATGAACCTAGAATCTGGAAGATCGTAAGACCAACTCGAGGTAACAATGGTAGAAATTGGGTAATTTGGTCCTCGTTGCCATCGAAAACGCGAGTCCAAACGAGGTAATTATTTATTATCGTAAGAAGTTCATGTAAATTTCGTAATTTCGCTGTCGTTGCCGCGAGAGACGGTAATTACAGCGTGGGTGGTTGTTTCCCGAGAAAATGTCGTTCGTTAAAATTCCTCGACGGTGTTGGATTATTTTCTCGTTCGACGTGCGTCTGTTACCATGGTTCTCCGACTGTAAGAAACACGATTTTCCGCGAAGAGGGAAGTTTAATGAGGAAAACGTCAAAGATGGACTGAAATTGACGCGTCTCGAAGGGGAGAGAAAAAGCACACGGTCAATTAAAGGAATCACGCAGCCCGGAACGAACATTGCTCCACGAAGTATCGCACATTGTGGATGCGTCCGTGCAGAACCGAACATACAGCGATATACGAACTTTACGAGTGTATATTCACTTTGTTGTTATATAATTCAGTTAAACACAAAGAACAGAGGTTCAGTTGATACTCCGTTGGTTACTTCATAGCTGCAAACATTCGAAATGACCATCGACAAGTCGCTCACCTAATCTTTGATATCGATGTTACATTTGTCATGTTTTATGATTTTATATTTGCTCTTAATTTTGTGAATAATTTTTAAGTTTATATTTTTTTAATTTTGTACCTGCTGTGTGGATGAGTAATTAGATTTGATTGTAATATTCGTGATAAGGATGTTGATTCTTCATATTCATGAATAGATCCTCTTTATTGTTGTGGTTGAGTTATAAAGATTCTCGGTAGTTTTTGAAAAATTATCTGGTTGACTATGTCCGTGATGAAATTAGTGAACATTAACTGTGTTATTTGTCACTTTCCACTCGTTTCATTTTCACTTTAGGCGTGTGAAGATTGAGAATCGATAGTTTGGAGTAAATTTGGTTTCTACTCAACGAAGTTATTTGGCGATTTAGGGATTTGCAAGTTCGAGAGTTTGGAAGTTTACGAGTTTACAGCTTCAGGGGTTTGGGAAGGTGGGTACTCGGACAGGTGAGGATTTGGTGTTGTGGAGATTTGGAAATATGGAATTTGGTTATGTGGAGATTTAGAAGTGTGGGGACACGTGAATGTGGCGAGTTTGGAACGCGGAGATGTGGAAATGTGGAGATTCGAGGACATGGGAATTTGGGAGTGTGGGGATTTGGGAATCTAAGAATTCAAGAATGTAGAAAATTGGGAATCTGAGGTTTCAAGAATCTGGGAATTCGGGAATGCAGTGATTCGAGAATGTGGGAATTTGCAAATGTAGGGATTCAAGAATGTGGAAATTTAGGAATGCGGATATTCAAGAATGTAGTGATTCGAGAACGTGGGAATTTTTCGAATGTAAGGATTCAAGAATGTGGTAATTCGTGAATGCGAGTATTCAAGAATGTTAAAATTGGGGAATACGGGAATTCGAGAATGTGGGGTTTTAAGAATATGCAAATTTGGAAATGTGGGTAACCCTGAGATTCACAGAGTCAGAAACTTCAAAATCTGTAAATACGAAATCCTGAGAATTCCAGAATCCAAAAATGAAAAACTTTGAAGTAACTGCGATACTTAATAAAAATTTGATCGATAGCCTCGAGATCGTCTATGAGAACCTCGGGAGTATAAAGTGTGCCTCCGCACATGGTGTACCGGTCGTTTTGACCTTTCCTTGACCTTCACCTACACGCGGAACTTCTCGAGCTTCCGCCTAAGAAAACATATCGAAGTATTCGCGTCCACGTGTTACGCCGCAAGGTTTGCATTCCCTCCAATACGTTTATGGAATGCTGCAGTAGAAAGAAGCAAGAAACAGCTATGGCTCTTGTGCACGATTTGCTCGATTGCACTTATGACCTCTTTATAAGCGACACGATCGGTTCTCGACACGAGACAACAAACGACTTTTTTTACGATGAAAGTGAAAAGTACCAGTCGGTTAATTGGCGATCGGCGTAAAGGAAAAGAACGTACGAACTGTCAGTCGTTTCTCGATGCAACCGGTTTTGCTTTTCGATGTAGAGATCTTAAAAGATGGCAGATTACGCGTACGTGCGATAATGAGGGACTGGGTGAATAAATTAGGGGGCGAGATGTTGTGATACAAATTTTTAATTCGTAACGAAGGGAATATCATTTTTTGAAATTTCAAGATCTTTCGATTTTTTTTTGTATACAAATTTAGAAGTGTCGAAATCTTCAAATTTCACGATTTTAGTATTCAGACATTTTCGAATTTAGAAATTTAGATGTTTAACAGTTCAGAAATTAGAAATTTATGGATTTAAGAATCAGAAAATTTGCATACCCACCAATTTGTAATTTTCCGAATTAAAAAATTTCGAAACTAGCATTTAAATTGTATGACTTCAATATTTAAATTTTAGAACTTTACTATCGAAATTTCAGAACAGGTAGTTAAATTTTAAAAGTTCGCTATTTAAATTTCAAAATTTTAGTATTTAACGTTTTTAAGCTTTAATACAAAATTTAAGAGCTTTCAAAAAATTCGAGAATATCCCTGAACCATGCAGAAGTTTCTAGTACGATAATACGAGGACCGAGAAAATAATTATAGTTCACCGTAGTACTATAATACCGTAAACCATTCCCGTTCCAAACAGTCGAACAACTTCCAACAAAATATATTACCTCCACACCAAATTAATCTTTGAAAGGATACGTCGCAGAGTTCCGTACATAAAGTAGAATAAAATATTCGCCTGCAGCATTCGCGTTCGGGGCACGTGTCCCTTTATTTTCGTTCTAGATTCACCAAAATGTCGGTGACTCCCGTACTTCGACCCTGGACCCCAGTGATTTAAGTTATCGTTGGCTACATACAAGTAGAAAGCGCTCCATAACGATTCTACGAATCTAGGCTAATTTTGAATCTTCGTTGTTTTCGTAAAATTTTGCACAATCGTATCTTCTTTCGTCGTTCTCGTAAATTCCTTCAAAGTCGTATCCCCTTTTATCGTTTCCATAAAATCTTCCAAAGTTGCACCTTCTTTCGTTGGCTTTGTGAATTCTCCCAAAGTTGCACCTTCTTTCGTTGTCTTTGTGAATTCTCCCAAAGTTTCACCTCTTCTCATCATTTTTATAAAATCTTGCAAAGTTGTACCTCCTCTCATCATTTTTGTAAATTCGTGCAAAGTTGTACCTCCACTCATTATTTTTAAAAAACTTTGTAAAGTTGTCCCTCTTTCATCATTTTTATAAATTCTTGCAATGTTGCACCTTCTCTCATCATTTTTACAAAACTTTGTAAAGTTATACCTCTTCTCATTGTTTTCATAAATTCTTGCAAAATTATACCTCCTCTCTCATCACTTTTGTAAAACCTTGCGAAGTTGTACCTCGTCTAATCATTTTTATAAAACCTTGTAAAGTTGCACCTTTTTTCATCATTTTTGTAAATTCTTGCAAAGTTGCACCTCCACTCATCATTTTTATAAAATCTTGAAAAGTTGTACCTCTTCTCATCGTTTTCTTAAATTCTTGCGAAGTTGTACCTTCTCTCTCATCATTCTTGTAAGACCTTGTATAAGTTGTACCTTCCCTAATCATTTTTACAAAACCTTGAAAAGTTGTACCTTCTTCCATCGTTTTTATAAAATGTTGTATAGTTGCGTCTCCTCTCATCGTTCCCATAAATTCTTTCAAAGTTGTGCCTCCTCTCATTGTTTTTATAAAATCTTGCAAACTTGTGCCATCTCTTATCGTTCCTATAAAATCTTGCAAAGTTCAACTTCCTATCGCAGTTTTCATAGAATGTTGCAGATACCGTAGATCGTCGCATCGATCATCGTTCCGATTGTTTCGTCGCCAACGTTTTAATCACTTCTCCGGTAAACGACGCGGCAGAAAATTAGGATCCTCGACGAAACAAAAGTGAACGATAGTAAATCCTGGAACGTTCAGCTGCCATGAATGGCGAGCATGAATAATACATGCATGTGACAGGCACGCAAAAACGGTGGGAGTGGTAGAGTTCGGGTAGGAAGTCGATATGGTTTTCGGGACACGTATTTTATACTTATACTCGAGGTAATCTGATTTTCTAGACCAGCCATGGAACCTCTTGGCTGGCATACTTGATCGGGCCAACTTCGCCGATCTCACGCGTTTTCGTTTATACGGGATCATACGACTTTTTGAGCCGAATTTATAACTTGTCGATCGACGTTCTATCTGGATGCTCGTGCTTTTTTACCACCCCATTTGTTACCTCCTATATGCGGCCGATGAACTTTCGAAAATGTTTCATTCACTATGTCTACATTTTGGATAATTCTGTCCCGTGTTTTAAAAGATGTCCTGTATTTTCCCTGTGTCACATTTTTTATCGCTATCAAGAGCAGTTTGTTTTTATTTTAAAATGCATGTCCATCGTTCTCTTATGAACTGATACGTTCTCCTAAATAAAGTAATACATTTTTCGAAAGTTAGGTGATATTTTCTTATGAGTGAAAGCACACATTTTCTGATAATGTATCGAGACGGCTTACTGAACAAAATCAGACATTTTGAAAGAATAATGTACTTCCTTTCTAATAGTATTGCATACATGCCTCAAAAGAATTGTACATATGTGTCTCAACAGAAATGCATACATGTCACAAAATAATTGCATATGTGTTTCAAAAGAATTGCATATGTGTCTCAACAGAATTGCATATATGTCTCAAAAAGTTTGGAAGATTTTCATGAAACATGTTGGTCGGAATTTTAAACAACGAATTATTATTTTGGGGGTATCCATAAATTCGTCGGTCGCGAAAGTATTAATCAAGTAATTAATCATTTACGTGTTCGATAATGGGTACCACGGTATGTCTTACTGAGCGTGGATATTTCTACGGTAAATTGCAATCGATCGTAGAACCTGTCTGGTTGAAAACTTTTATCAGAAGGTCGTTTCTCGTCGGCCACGAATCGCGAAGTTTTTTCACCGGCGTTTCTTCTGATCGTGCACATAATTCTCCGTTGACAGTATAATTTCACGACCGTGGAATTTCGACGTTTCTTCCCATATTTATGTCGAATGAGACTGCGTTTCTTCGACAGTGAGTTCCACGCGTCGATGGAATGCAAGGTTGCATCATTCCTGACGACAGGAGATGATAGTTGGCTATTATTTCGCGCATTCCAGATCACGGTTCTTTTACAGAGATCGTTAGATTATTTAGAGAGCTTTTACAGTGTCGCGGTTTATAGAACCGAGTGTTCATGGTTCGCAATCTAAATTCAATTGCATACTCGTCATTTTTTCAATTTCAATCACAAAATCCACAAACTTGAAATTGCAAAAATATGGAAATTCGGAGATGATTCTCAGCAGTTGAAATCCAATATTCATCTAAATAATCCTACGATTCAGTGAACCGAGTAGACTCGCATCGATCGCAATTATACTAAGTTGCATCGAAGGTTAATTGCTTACTTGGCTGTATGCTAATCAAAGTGTTAACGAACAGTGCGTGTTGAGTACTTCCGTGAGACGAGTGGCGTGTTCGAGTAGCTCGAGAACAAGGGTAGTCGTTTAATCGAGTCGCCTTTCTTCTCTGTTAACCATTTCGTTGTTCGAACAACCGAATCCAAGTTTATTAATAAAAAAGACACAACTCGAAAGGGTACCGATTTCACTGAAACATCCTATTAAATTCTTTTTCTGCGTGTATGTCGCGTTACAGATTGCAATTGGAGCACAAAGAGATACAATGAAAAAAAGGATGTATTTTTCTTTTTCATATAACTTTAACTTTGAAATTAATTCCTGTTCCGGAAGAGTTGGGAGGTAACACGTGTTGCATGGTGAATTAATCAGATTTCGTTAAAACACTGGAAGCCCGTAATTAGAACGTTCTATTCTACGTCTTTTTTTACTTTCGAAAATTCTGAAACACCTGTAAAGAAATGTATCTTTATGTATGACGAGCAAACGGACGATTTTTATGGAGCTTTATATTCCCAGGCTTGAACATGAAAATCTTTTTTAACAAGACGTCAGAGAGTGTTGAATCACACTTTACTTAATTGGAGTATTTTTTTAAGTGGTTCGATCCGAGATTTGTTTTCCGCCCGGTTCGATGAATGTAGCTTGCACCGGATAAATTTAGTTTTCACGGGACGCGGATACGTTGCTCATCAAATTATTCCATCCCATTAATTATCATTTTTTTATCCTCTCGCGAACGCGAATTCTCCGATTACGTAATCCGAACATTTTTATTTTTTATCCACGTTCACCCACACCCGTCCAGACTCCTCCTGTGATCGATTCTCCGTTTCGCCGTCTTCTACATTGCATTCGTGCTGCGTGGGTTGCGTGTTGAACATTCAGGCTCGAAAATATCGATCCGTTCGCTGTTTGCGTCATTATCGGCCGAGCAGAATATTGTGAATCCGCTGAAAAGGAAGAAATACGTATTCCGGCAATTATCGAACGATTATGCTTACTACAAAAGACTTAAATGAGCCGTTCAGTCGTAATACGACCACAATATTGAACTCTGGATGCGTATTATTTATTCGATATTTGAAAGCCACTTATTGAAACGTTTGAGTGCATAATTCCGGTCGAATTATTGTCTCACGATATTTGCAAATCTTGACCCAACTGTTTTAAACGATAGTTAATTCTTTTTGGGTTCGTATAATATTGGTGTAGAGATGTCTGTGGTGTAGCAATTCTGCATTTTGCGATACCATATATAATGGCATAGCGCATAGCAGTTCAACGTGTTCGGAACGGTGTTCCACTAGCAGAGATATAGCGCATCACAATTCCACGCAGGGTAATCGCAAGCGTTGCTATATAGCGCATTACAATTCCACGCTTAGAAGTAAAAATGGGTCGATATCACGAGTGACAACTCCACGCGTGGGAATATAACGCACAGCAATTCCACGCGTGGCAATACAACACACGGCAATTCCAATATCTTGTAATATAGCTTCCGACAATTCCACAGGTAACAATATGACGCATCGCAATTCCACGCTTGGAAACCAAAAATGACAATATAACACACAGCAATTCCAATACGTGGCGATATAACTTGTGACAATTCCATAAGTTGTAATATGGCACGTTGAAATTCCACGCGCGGGAACCAAAAACGTGGCAATATAGCGAGTGACAGTTTCACGCGTAGCAGTATAAGGGACAGCAATTTCATTCATAGCAATTCCAATACGTGGTAATATAGCTCGCGACAATTCCATAAGCGATAATATGGTGCGCCGCAGTTTCACGCGCGGGAACGCGAAACGTGGCGATTTAACGAGTGACAATTCCACGCGTGGCAATATAACACACGGTAGTTCCATGCATAGCAATTCCAATACATGGTAATATAGCTCGCAACAACGCTATCGCGATTCGGCGTTTCTAGTTACACGGTAGACGCGTCGCGATGCTCTTCGACGCTGGTTTCAGACGCCGTCGCAGAGACGCCTCGACGCCGAGCGTCGGGCCAGTGTGTTCTGCGACGTCGTCTGTACGGTTCGACCACGTGTTTCCGGTTCTTGGTGTTTTGCGACGAGATTTCGCGTGTGATGCATCATCCACCGTGCGGTTCGTCGTCCTCGCGCGATACGTGAATGTCCACAGTTCGCAAGACGATTAAAAGAAAGTATGTAAATTCTCCATAATCATTTAACCCTTTCGCTTCGGGCGCCGCTTATTAACAGAATTAATGATGATTAATTATATTAAACATCCATTAATTATATTAAATCAGTTATAGGCATTATTAATTATAATAAACATTTTATTGTGAAATTTTGTAAATATATAAATGGCTATATTTCCTATAGTTTCATCGTTTGTTCATTTATTTTTCAACTGCATTTTTATCATCAAAATAATTTTAGTGTTAAACGGCAATCGAAAAATGAATTGAAATTTATTTTCTGCTCAGGTCCTTGCGCATTAAGAATTATCATAAACTAAGATCCGTTTTCAAGGAGATTGCTCGAAGAGATCTTGTTATGTTCCAATGTAATCCTCCGAACATTTTTTTCCATCCCACTAAGCATATTTAAACGTGCCCGGTGTTATTTTCACCCGTCGGTAATGTTATACAATAAAGCGACGATAGTAAAATGCTGTATGGATTCGGTTACGCCAGCTCAGCTCGTTACAAGAATTATCGAAGCACAAAAATGTCTTTGTACATTCGGTATTCAGTTTCCTAAAGCCGATTGTCTCGAATTCATGGCGATTTTGTAATTTATTTATTAATTTTTATTCATCTCGAAAGCTCGTGTAAAAATGGGAGATTTGCAAATTGGGGTTTTTTAAATGGGGGATTTGAGAATTGAGGTTTTAGAAATTGGATATTTGCAAATTGAGGTCTATGAGCCTGGGGGTTTGGGAATTGGAAATTTGCATATTGTGGAATTTGAGAATGGGGTTTTGGGAATTGGAGATCCGCAAATGGGGGATTTGATTGTTGGAGTTTTAGAAATTATAGATTTGCAAATTGAGGAATAATAATCTCCAAGCGAATTAACCGAAATCCTATTTTATCGCAGCACAAAAATCTCTTGTATCTAATAAATCTCTAAATTTATTAATTTTGATTAATCTCGAACGAGAATCGCTCGCTGTCGAATAATAAATAATATAAATTTTACCTCACCTATAAAATTGTTATATTTCTTATAAAATAACTTTATAACTTGTATTCGCAAATTATAATCGAACGGAAATTCCGAAATTAATTTTACCGTGCAATTTTCTTCGCGAAGGATACACAGGATCGATGGTCGCGTTTAATCATCTTTCCTCTAAACAAACGAATCAATCTACGGCATGTATCCTCATGATCAGAAGAGGCTGTCAAGCATCTGTACGGTACATTAACCGATAAACTGCACGACGAAGGAAAGCCACATACTTACTTACGTGAAACTATAAAGTATCACGAGACTGCGTGCTCTTTGCGTAGATAAAACATCTTAATGTTAATTCGTTTTAACGAACACGCGTTTCCGAGACGCCATGCGCGTTGTTCTACTCTATATCACAAGTGTGGTGCCTTTACCTGGCTACTTGAAAGGTTTGCACTATTTTTTTTATGGAAATGATACACCATTACCATCCTAGGATATTCGGTTAGGTTACGTTTCCCCGTTCCTCAAATCGTAACAGATTTCTCGCACGATTTCTTTCCACCCTCCTTGCTATTTCTTTATATTATTGGCAGAAATCACGATGTCTCGATGTTCGAAGTCTCGATATTCTGAAACCGCCAGGTTTTAAAATCTAATCCCGTTGTTGAGAAATATTGGGGGTTCAGTGTCTTAAAATTTCGAAAATCGCAGTGTCGAAGTTGTAAAATTTCAACACCTTTAATCTCAACTTCCTAAAATTCCGCAAATCCCCAAATTTCGAAGTTATAAAATCTCATTACCCGCAATTCTATATTTCCAAAAATCCGAAAATTCCAAATCTAAAATCCCAAAATTCCAAATCTAAAAACCCAAAACTCTAAATCTAAAATTCCAAAAATCCCAAAACTCCAAATCTAAATTTCCAAAAATCCCAAAACTCCAAATCTAAAATTCCAAAAATCCCAATACTCGAAATCTCATAACCCGCAACCCTAAATTTCCAAAAATTCCAAAACTCCAAATCTAAAATTCCAAAAATCCCCAAATTTCGAAGTAGTAAAATTTCAACACCCTTAATCCTAAATTTCCAAAAATCCCAAAATCTCTGAATACCGAAACTCCAAAATCCGGTACAAAGTGCTGCTTCAGAAATTCCGAGATTTCGAAGTAGTAAAATCTCGAAACGAACGACTTAAAGTTGTCGGGAACATTCCAGGACGAAAGTACGTCGATTTCGGTTTCCAAGGTTTTCCTTCGAGAATCCTTCGGGAGATTAATCGGTGCTAAGGACCTCTCTGCGGAGCATTTTTTTTTGCTCCGTTCAATTTTGCCCTTCTATGAAGCTTCGAAAAATCGTAGCGAGCTACTTTCACGCTTTATCGACCACGTCGGGGTTGATTCGTTCGTGAAACAATGGAGGAGGGTGACGACGGCACGTCGCGGTGAAGGGGTGCAGTTCTCGATCAACCCCCAAGTGCAAGGCCATGAACGCGTCTTCGAACTTCGAATCGATGTCGTAGTGAATTCAATTTTCCTTCGAAAACTATTCTTTCTCTGTACCATAGACTGTAATGTATAAACATCATACTTGCCAATATTTAATTTTAAAAACTTCGCTTTAAAAATTAGCTTCGATTATTATTATAATATATACTTATTATTAAAAGTTTCATTACATAACACGGGTACATAGTAAAATAAGGGTTGCTCCTTTTGCGTTTTCGAATATGACAATTCTTCACCGATTTCATATTGACCCATTAATTACTTAATAAAATCATTTTGTAAATACAGCGAGGGATAAAAATATTCGTACACTTGGAATGTAGTAATAAAACAATATTTTCTATATTATTAAGTATGTTTGACACCTTGTGCACCACCCTAAAATGATTTCAATTTCCTTTAGGACGTAATTTTATTTTTTTTACATTTTATATGAAATGTATGTATCTCGTTCGAAGACGTTGAAGAATAGTGAAATTTTATACTCTTCCACGGGAGTTCATCGAGGTATAATGACAGGGATCACCCGGTTGGCAAACCCTCCTGAGTTGATCTCCCTTCGGACCTCGTTGCAAATGAAACAATCCGTGATCCGTGTTCTGCACGGGCACAGGACTCTGTAAACAAAAGGATACTGCGTCGATTGTACCGAAGAGAATGGTGCACCATAATGCTGACGAATTACGTTGCTATTCTTCTTTGCACGCGCACGAGATGGAACGACAGGTAATCCTGGAGTGGATTCGACGTTCTTCCCTTCTCGTGAAGGATGAGACGCTGCAAATACTCGTGATGTATCGGTATACAAAATCAATAAGCTGTATTCTTCGTGAAAGGGTCGTGGTTTTAGGATGTGTTGCCGGGTCTACGATTTGTGACGCCATGGGGGAAAATAGGTGTGGGGTAGGTCTTGGTTTTCTACTTCTAGAAATGTAGCAGCTTAGGGATTTGGAAATTTAGAGATTTAGGGATTTGAGGACTTGCAAATTGATGGTTTAGGGATTTTAAGATTTGAAAATTTAAGGTTTTGGGGATTTGAGGATTTGGAAATTTAGGGATTTGGGGATTTGAGGATTTGGAAATTTAGGGATTTGGGGATTTGAGAGTTTGGAAGCTTAGAGATTTGCAAATTAAGGGATTCGGAAATTGAAAAATGTGGCAATTTAGGGATTTGGGGGTTTGAGAGTTTGAAAATTTAGAAATTTTGGGATATGAGAATGTGGAGATTTTGGATTTGGAAATTACGGGATTTGGATATTTAGGGAATTGAATGTTTCAAAATTTGAAAATTTAGAAATTTGTGGATTTGCAAATTCGGAAATTTAGCGATTTGGAGAATTTAGATATCCTGAGATCAGTACGTTCAGTAATCCCATAATTTAAGAATGTACCAACTTGGGGAATTCGGGAGTTCAAAATTTTGAAAACTTGAAAATGTGTGACTTCGAAAACCACTTAAATCTCTAACACGATACACCAACCCCCTAAATTCTTCAATCTACGTTTAATGATACCGACCTCCTATTAATTCTTACCCCGTTTCGTTTCAAAGTATCCTCCCACATAAATAGGCTAATATCGTTGGCACAATCTGTTGAATAAATCAAATCGTACGATAGCTAGCGATCGTTCGAAAAAATTGCTCCCCCGCAACCTGATCGTACCACGATCCCGATGGAACTTGTTTCGGCAAGGTCCATTTGCAAACTTTAATTTGGCAAGCGTTCAGAGTAGCTCACGACGTTCGAGTTATGGATGTTGCTCACGCTAAAGATCGATAGATATCGGTGGAAAAAAAAAAACGTGTCGATGGTTCTATTTTCGGGTCGTTTCGAAGCCGTTTAACGAAGTTTGATCGCAGAGGCTGAGGTTGAGAATATAAAACGGGAGAAGGTGCAGGATCGTGTGATGGTAGAAAAATGGCGGAGCATATTGTCAGACTGTTTCCCAATCGACGGTAAAACGGAGATGGAGAAAATGCGAGATGCTTTGCCAGAATGAAGCTGGAATACTTGACGATTTCTTGAGCAATCTTGCAAAGTGGTTGTGCACGAAACCCCGCCGCACACTGTTTCCATTATTCAGCGAACGACGAGAGAAGAAATGTAATGAAACGACTCTACTTATAGGAGTATCGATAACTGTTGTTTACTAGTCATACGTAATTAGGAATATTGAAGCATCTTCGGTCTTTAATTTCGCTGTCTACGTTGAGATCTTTCGTCATTATGCCTTCATTCTTCTTGATTCTGTCGGTGTGCTTTTATCGGTGGTTGTGAGTGGCAATTTCGTGCTGGTACTGATTGGTTTATTGTTAGGGCTGGAAAAACGGAGTAGGCAATCTAGGAGATTTGGAAATTGGGTCTGCGGAGTTTGGAATGGTGAATTTGGGGACTTTTAAATTGGGGTGTTGAGATTTGGGGGATTTAGAATTTGGGGTACTGAGAATTGGAGGGTTGAGATTTTGGGGATTTAGAAATCGGGGTTCTGAGAATTGGCAGATTGAGATTTTAGGGATTTAGAAATTGGGGTACTGAGAATTGGGAGGTTGAGATTTTAGGGATTCAGAAATTGGGGTTTTGAGAATTGGCAGATTGAGATTTTAGGGATTTAGAAATTGGAGAGTTGAAAATTGGAAGGTCGAGGTTCTGGGGAGTTAGAAATTGGGGTGTAGAGGATGGGTAGGTCCAAATTTTGGGGATTTAGAAATTGGGACATTGAGAATTGGGGGATTGAGATTTTGGGGATTTAGAAATTGGGGCACTGAGAATTGGAAGGTTGAGATTTTGGAGACTTTTTGATATTGAGAATATCAAATTGGGTTTTGCAAATGGGGGATTTGATTGTTGGAGTTTTAGAAATTATACATTTGCAAATTGAGGAATAATAATCTCCAAGCGAATTAACGGAAATCTTATTTTATCAGGAAGCCTGTAACCACGTTAATCACAGCGACCCTGTAATCGCCTCTCATTTATTTAGTAACCGTTAAAGCAAAACATTGCAAGCGTGTGTGGACATCTCGTCTGACTATCAGGTACTTATATACCTCAAGACTTTACGGTATACAGGGTGTCTATCTTTTAGACACTTCCAATAGTGCAATTAGAAAATGTTCTGTACGTACAAAAGCAAAGATCACTTCGACTTTTGTAACACGAGAAGTACGGGAATTAAATGCACACTTACTTTAAAATTGTAAATGAGGTAGAAACATAAATAAATAAATACTGCAGCATCACCTAACACATACAAGCATTCATTAGCTCAATAAAATATGATAGACATTTTAACCAAAAATTTAGTAATGTAAAATGTCAATGCCGAAACTGATTAGGTTAATTTAATGCGGGTACTTCCAGTATCAAAAAATGGAGGTAACCTCTGCTTTTTTACGTAAGAAACATTTTTTCAGATTTAAGAATATGCGAACGTGTAGCACGATACTGATAATCGTTCTGTCTAAAACATTTTTCAATTGCACTATCGGAATTGGCTAAAAGATACTGACATAACTGAACGGGTACACCCTGTATACTTTGTCCTATCGAGGAATCCGTGTCGATTGAAAACGGGGGAAAAACTTGTCACCGACCAGCTATCTGCACTATGTAAACGAACACCGGTACCCGGTGTTCGCGGGTCAAAGGTGAGCCCCGATGAATGCCTCCATTACTGTCCGGGTAATGACTTCTTTTCCTGGAGCTCGACACCGAGGCAAACTTAGCGTGGACCTGGTCATTCAGCCGAATAGAGACCGGATACGCTTTTGTGAATCACTATCACGGGTAAACCTCGAACGAATCGAAGCGGCCTTAGGGCGATGACCCAGATCGTCGTAAATATTCCGTGACTGGGAACTGCCTAACTTATTCCGCGACAGGTAACGAACAGCGGGTTAATTATTTCGACGACGCTTTATAGGATGGGTGTCTGGTTAGGGCCGACAGTTTGCGCCGTTCCGAGTTTCCGGGTGTAAATCGTTGTGGATACGTGGCTCCACGTACACCATGTGCTCCTGTCGACCAAGTTTGGGTCTTTTGGGAAATTCATATGGAACTTTGACTTTGGTTAATAGTTTACGAGAGAAAACATTTTCACTGCTGGCTAATGGCAACTGCAAAACTTTCTACTTTAAAAGTTTGCTACATTTCTTTGAAATTATTGTTTTTTTTTTCACTAATGGCCAATATTATCTGTTTCACTACTAAATACATACATACATACATGCATATATATGTACATTCACATATGGGTACATACATACATGTATACATAAGTATATGCATCCATACATACATGCATACATTCATACATATACATGTAACAACCATAACTCTTCAGGGACGAAATTTTAATTTCAGTTCCAACAAAGAAAGTTAATTATATTTTAATTCATATTTGCTTAATAAAAAGTGTCTGCAAAAAGTATTATAATCCAAAAATATATGTACTGTTTTGAACCTGACCGCTGCCTGTATCAAAAGTTCTGCCGAACGCAATTCTCGTTAAATCGACTTTTTAAATGACCCTTTTTAATTAACTCAAAGCCGTGTACCCTTTGCAATTAAGATTTCGTGAAAAGTCATTATCGGGTGTACAAAGATCATAAATACCGAGGCATAATTGGTCAAGAATTACGATCTTCGACGGAGTACGGATAAATAATGATCTAAATAGAGAGATCCTGTAAGCCCTTGAACAACGTGCAATTAGCCAAACAGCTGAATGGCGATCCATCGCGAAAGACACAAAGGGAAGAGGAACGCCTTTTAATTCGGAGGTTAAAAAAGTCTGGGTTTCAGAAAACCGGCAGAGATGCTCTTGTCGGGAAAGAGCGACACAAAGAGAGAAGTTTGAAAATCTCTCGACGGCTTTTCAAAGAGGTCGTTCTCGTCTTTTCGATGTTGTCGCGTTTAATGTCGAGGCTCGGTCCACCATATCCTTTACTCTCGGTGGTTCTCTGATTCTCTCGCATTCGTACTTCCGGCTTTCAGGTTTCCAGACAAGAAACGTCATTGTGTATGTGTCGTTCGAGTAACGAGTTAATTTATTAGATAATCGTCGCGAGGTATTAATCGTTGCTCGTCGATCATCAACAGTGTACGCGCACAAATTAACCCTTTAGACTCGTAAGCATTTTTGCTACTGGCAAGTGGTATATCGATAACACAGAAGTTCAAAATTCTACATTTTAGCAAATTTCAATTCTCGAGCCTTCGAATCACCGGGTTCGAATTTGCAGATTTTTTATTCTTCGAGTTCTACCACATCTGCGAATATCAATTTATGCAAGTTTGATCAGCTATTTGATGGAACTTTTATTATTCCATTAATCCTTTGGGCTCGAAAGGATTTTTTATTGGTATCTCGAAGACTTTCTAACTGAAAAGTTTAATCAACATTTTGGAAATTATTATTTTCAATAATTATGTATAATCGTTTAGTCCTTTAATGCAGTAATTTAACACTGGAAATACCAACATTAAATGCATACTTACTTTAGAGTTGAAAATGAAGCAGAAAAATAAATAAATAAATATTACAGTATCATCTAATATATACCACCATTCATTAGCGCAATAAAACATGACAGATATTTAACCACAAAATTTTATGACATAAAATGTCAAACCCAAAACCAGTCATTTTGACTGGTTGGTAGTTCTAGTGTTAATATAGTTATACAAGATAAATCCTTTATACTCTAGAAATATAAATGATAGTACAAAAAGACGTATTTTCCAAAAATGTCGAGTTAGTTCGTAACATCAACTACGTACCTAATCCGCGTTCATGCTCTCGATGCAAATTTTCGAGATTTCAATCTGGAACAGCGTGTGCAATGCAAATTCCGAACTTCGTTACACCAGGTAATTTCCTTATCTCGTCGCTTGCACTTTCAACAATCGTAACGAACAGCAAACACCGGTTCTGATCCGTCGAGATTTCACGATTCCGAAGAAATTACGTTTCTGGATAAATACATAGAGAGACAGGGTTCGGGTCCCGAATCGGGAATTGCTGTATCGTCGTTTTACCCTCCTTTTCGGCCGTTTTCGACGCCTGTCACGGATATAATGAAATTTCACTGTTCCGCCGCATTAACGTTGCTGCCAGATTTTGCGGAATCGAGTTTTCGTTCAGCGATAATTGTTGATCGCCCCCGGCGTTAATATGTGTTAATTAAGGGTAGATTTAATTTTTCGGGGATCGGGAATGAGGGAAATTATGTCTGCCGCGAAATTTGTGTTGGGAGATGTTTGATGATTTGGAAGGGTAGAGATGTGGAAATGGTTTTTGATTCACGTGTATTCAAATTTTGGAAGTTCCATAATTTTTGTATTACGAAATTATTGAATTTGATATCACATTTCTACATTTTTCAAATTTCTAGTTCCTTAAATTTTTGCGTATCTGCAATTTCTAAACTTCTCAGATGTCGTGCGTTTCTTAAATTTTTCAAAATACATAAATTTCATACATTTCTAAATTTTTTAAATTTCTTAAATTTCTTAAATTCTTTAAATTTCTTAAACTTTTTAAATTTCTTAAATTTCTTACGTTTCTTAAATTTTTTAAATTTCTCAAATTTCTTAAATTTATTTAATTTCTACGTTTCTACATTTGAAATCTGCATATCACAAAGCATACATATAAACTACATATTACATACGTGCATATATGTATGAAGATCGAGATTCAAAATATTTAACATATTATACAATATGTTTTCCCACTGTTACAATCTTCAAAGGAACAGTCACTTCCATTCCAATTCCTTCCAATCAAAATTATCAATTACTACCTGTAAATTCGTAATTTCACTGCCTGTATAAACGGGTCAATCGAAGTATAATCTTGTTAATATAAAAAGCGCATCAATCGACGAAGACACTAAACTACGCGAGGTTTGCAACCATAATCGAACAAGCATAGTCATCGTTTTCCCCAGGTAGAAGACCAAGAACCGAACGGTTGTAACCATCACTCACCAGAAACGATTAAACACTAATTAAGCACAAATCTCTCGTGCCGCGAGTCGTTCATTAAAGGAATAATTTGTTACAAGAAACGGGAGATGCTTCCAATAAACTCGCCTCGATATCTCACTGTCGTACACGTTTATTGAAATGATACTATCATCGATCATTAACAATTAATTACTAGGTGCTAACAATAATCGGTTTCGACAATAATCGCATACAAGCGTGAAACATTATAGAAAGATCGCATATATAAAATATAATAAATAGCAGTCGTTTGATTTGCCAGGTCCAGATTCGTTTACAGTTTACGATAATTGATACATAACAATCGGTTCGGTTCCAGCGTTGGTGACGGAAACTTGATAGGCAGAAGAGCCGTACGGGTTATTGCAACCGTTAGTGCAATCGTAAGTGTAAGTTTCCGGTACCACCGTGTACTGAGCGCTTGGTACGTATGATACGGTCTGAGGGGCGGCCATATAAGATACCGTCTGAGGGGCTTGCATATAAGATACCGGCTGAGGGTTAGGCGCCTGATAAATTTGCACCACTGGTGGATTGTCATATGATTTGTAATGCCCGTGATGGTGATGTTTGTGCGAGTGACGCTGTAAAGAAATACGAGTTGGGTCAGTTGATGTCCAATTTTTAACATCTTCCGAATCGAAAGATCTTACATCTACGTATCTCTCATATGTGCACATTTATGTACAAATACATGTGTCCACATATATGTACACACGTTTCGATGATCCAAAAACTTGGATCGAAATTGAAAAACGTGATGGAACATTGTCGGGAGACACGAGTGGTTAAGCAAGTGAAACATTTAAGTAGAGTAAGAGCAAAGTTAAGGTAAAGTTATATAGCACTTACGGGGACCCAACGAGATTTATTATTGTTCGACGTGTCAGCTTCCGGCAATTGAGAAGTAGCGGAAGCTTCCTCCAGCTGTTGCTGCTGTGGCGCGGAATTTTGAAGCAACATGGACTGTTGCGAATTGTCGGCGTTTATTTGAGGGGATTGATTCGGCATCGAGGACACTTCCGGATACTGCGACGTTGCCTGTGTTAACATCGTTTCCTCTCCATTCGTTCCGGATTGCATTTGTTTGCTCTTAATTTCCTGGTTGGAATTGGGGGCCGACTCCATTCCGCGATATTCTTGGTACGTCTGGTACATGTTCGTAGGATTCATCATTGGTTGTTGATTGTTGCCGCTTTGACGTACCTTCACGTTCTTCTCTGTGGAGTGAACAGTTTGGCAATTGAGACAGGTGTTTTGACAAATTCTTGTCATTTATACGCATTTCGTTTCGATAAATTCTGTGGTAGTTAAATAGAGGAATAACTACAAATATATTACTGTGTATATTTTGTATGTATATAGATGAAGTATCATTCGTAGATATTTTGTTTGAAATAATTTTAAAGCAACTAAATCGAAAAATAGCTATAAATGTATTGCTGTTTATGTTACAGTTTGTATGTGTATAGATAAAATATTATTTATACACATTTTATTTTGAAAAATCCTGTGGCTGCTAAATCGAAAAATAACTAAAGATGTGCTACTGTATATATTACAGTATGTATGTACCCATGAAATGTTATTAATTGAAATGGCGCATATATTCATCGCAAAGCGATATGTGTCGAGTTTGTATAATTCAGTTTATGGAAAAACAATTGAAAGTGGTGAATTTAGATGAAATCTTAATTATGTTAAAAATTCCATAATGTGGGGGTTCCTTACCATCGAGACCTTCGGCTGTTTCACCATTTAGACTCTGCAAATCAAGGACTGGGGAAACATTTTCGTCTAGGGACGACTTCGTGGCCACAGCATCTGATGTACCCCTTTTATTCCTCTGCTCTGCAGTATTGGATCCGACAGATCGCCTGTACCGGCTATGTACTGTCTAAGAAAATCAATCGATTAACCCCTAAATTCATCGCGTTGTTATTCATCAATATAGTCATCTCTTCTAGTCATTTGATTTTATGCAACAATTTTAAACAATTAACTTTTAACTACATTTTTAATATTACCCGGGTGACGTTTGAACATAGCGAAACATATATCGGCGATGAACAACAAAGAAATAATAATTTCAGAAAAGTTGTCAACTTTTCAAGTGGAAAGATTTACAGTAACTATTTACGATCAATGAAAATGCTTTCGGGTGCAAAGGGTCAAAATTATTGAAGTTGTAATGCTACAGTATTTTATAATTATTCAAGCGGTAATACCACAGTACTTTATAATATCGAAGTGGCAATGTGATAGTATTTTAAAATATCGAAGTGGTAATGTAACAGTATTTTGCAATTATTGAAGTGGTAATGCTGTAATATTTCATAATTATCGAAGCAGGTCAACTCGATGCATTTAATGAAAATTTGTCGAACTTTTGCTCGTAGCATTTGTCAGAATTTCCACGAATTTTCCTAACAAAATAACACTCACCGACATTGGCGTCCCCATAAATCCCATATCGGCCGTTTGTGGTAGCACCTGATACTGTTGCAACATAGGGTGCAGTGCATCGGCAGGAACGTGATACGAATTCGCGTAGACTGGATGAAACTCCAAATGATAACCGGCGCTTTTCGGTTGTTGCTGAACTGTTTGCATCTGTGGCATAGTTTCAGCGGGTTGGGTTATTATCGACTGATGCTGCTGGGGTTGATACCCTGGTTGAAGCATGATGCCGGCCATCCCGTGTGTCGTCGACACGGCGACCACCGTTAACTGAAACAAAAGCATAATCGTCGTCATAAATCGTTCGATATCCACGTTTTAGCTTTCTTTCCAACTTAACCCTATTCCTTCGGCAGTCTGCCGAAATACCATCACTGAATACGTTCATACGTTTTCCTAAGTCTTAAATAACAACTGTGCTGAATAAAACAATCGTTGCTTCAATACAAATATAATATACATTTTTCAATATGAAGAGACTTACAAAATTACACACTTTCCCATTCTGTTTAGCGCGAAACATTTTTCCTACCTTTAACCTCCCGAATAACAATGAAACAAGAATAAATTTAAACCCTTGATTTTATTTATTTAACCCGACATTGGATTAAAATTATAAATTTGTGACTTCATTGAGTCTGACTCGTGACGCACCCACAGGACAAATTTGACAAAGCTTATCAAAATTTTCAACACCGTTCAATTTGAAATTTAGATTCAATTACAATTCGTGTAGCCAAGGACCGAACATAAAATACTCATATTATAATTTTTTCTTATTGTTTTTTTATTTAACCCCAGTCTTTAATGAATCAGGCTCGTGACGCACCCACAGGACAAATTTGACAAAGCTTATCAAAATTTGTAACACCGTTCAACTTGAAGTTTAGATTCAATTACAATTTGTATAGTCAAAGACTGAATATAAAACTTAATATATAAAATGAATATAAAAATTAATATCATAGCTACGAACAGTTAGCTTCAACCGATCGGGCAAATAAATGGTATAGCAAGGGGTTAAAGTATAATCGAGACTCACCAGCAGTATCCATTTCGCCATTGTGATTGTTCGTTGTCGATCGTTCAGAGGTTCAATCGGAACTGCGACTCGTCGTTGAAAAAACGCGTGAATTAATCGACGACAAGTCGCTGACGCCACAAATTTCTTGCACCACGCACCACTTTTTTGTCGGGTCAACCTGTCGTAATTTTCGCGGGATCGGGATAATTTCGCAGATCCATCGTGTTTTTTCTTTTTGGGTCAGTCCCTCTTTCGAAATTGAATTTTGCGATCGTTCGCGGATACAGCTTAACACGGCCTCGTATTTTTCTTTCGTTTATCGCGTTATATTGTATTATCCGGAGAGACACGGGAAGGTTTCCCCGCTGGGAATTTCTTTTTATCCCGAAGAAATAGCTTTTCGTTACTGTTCACTTTATCTTGGAACGTGCGGATTCATAATTCACGCCCTCTCGAATCAAGAATCGCTTTCCTGCGGACTTTCATCGCCATATGGGGGCGCAGTCGATAACGATTCGCCCTTTTATCCATAATCTTTTTCGTCTGCGGCGTCTACGTTCTTGGCACGTTGAATGCCGGTAGATTTTCAGACGAATATAAAGTGCCTGATTCGGGGAATATGCTCTAAATGCGAAAATTAGGGTCCCGCGTTTAGAACACCGTCCTCAAAATTTGGTCGAGTTCAAAAATTAATGGAGGTTCAAAGACATTACTTGATTTACAAGCTTTCCGTATTAAACGTTCTCGAATTCAGAATATTTATTGTTTTTGAATTTAGCAATTTGTAAGTGCTCAATGTACATACACACAATGATCAATATATATATAAATAAAATTATAACCATCTTATGAATACGCAAATAAGTTATAAATTAGAATCCTTATTTAATTGTAGATAACATAAAATTAGAGAAAAAGCAAATAATAAATATATATATATATATTAATACATATATATTAATACATCAATTGTTTATTATATATTCAATATTCAAATCATTTAAATATTAGTAAAAAAATTAATGATTATTTTCCCTCCAATTCTACATTCTCCATAATTAAATATAAAAGCTAACGTATAAATTATTTACATATTTATAAATTGGTCATAATTTAATTTTTATATAATTTATTAATTAATAAGCGATATTGTAAATATTTAGAAATGTTTCAAATGATTTGCGAATTTTTGAACAGTCGGATTTAGGAACTTTCGTATTTGTAAATTGAAAAATTATACCGAGTGTCTCTCCGTGTTAAGACAGAAATTCTCGCGCGATGTTACTTGACGACTAGTTAACTGCTTAAATTGCATTAAATGCAAAATACGCTATAACCAGCTGGAAAGGTGCTACGCCGAAGCGTGCGTTTATGAGTTCATGCACGGTGGATTTACCATTAAATTGTAAATTCAACCAGTTATCCGGTGGTTGAGAAACCGCGGACACGAATTTCTCTCTTATTTCAGAACGTATCGTGTTACGATCGTGCCGGGATAATTATGTTCCGGGCATTAAAAATGTTGTTACGGAAATGAACACGAACTTTTAACAATTCGGTTCAAGTATTCGGTCGCGAAAAGAGTAGTTTAGTAGGAGAATGGTGGATCAATGTCCGAATCGTCTATCCATCGAGTTTGCGGGACAATCAGGGCATGTCAGCAGAGACGGTGGCCTCAAAGTGCAACGAACTTGTAAAAACAAGGATTTCGCACATTCCTCGCGCGCATACCATTATTCGATTTTGCAATACCGTTCGATCGATTCACGATTACGGCGAATTAGATTGTGATATGTTGAACCGAATTAGGGTCACCTTTGCAGTAGATTGCGATCAAAGAAAACGACTGCGATATCTCCTCATTATATTGATCACGGTCATGCCACGAAATTACCCATAATTTTGCTAAAACGACAAATTACAGAGCTGCACGATTATTGAAATCGCGCTACACTGTAACTTGAATAGGGGAATGATGTTTCGTTGAATTACCACGGGGAAGATGAATGTATTTCGTTATTAGCTTCATAAATATAGAAACCTCCAATCCTGTATCTGAGAAGTTTTCAAAATTCAAGCAGCTCCAAGTCCTGCTCGAATGTACCCTTCTTCCACAATGACATGAAAGAAGCGAGCTTACAGTAAATCGACCCCGCATTTCTCCCATACATCATCTCCCTAACTCTTGGATACACCGAATCTAAGAAGACGAAGGCTGTAATTACGGTTTCTGTGGATGTTTAGGTTGCGTATTCGGTACGTGATGCCGGCGGCGCACCTGACGCTGCGCGAGGAGGACGTGGTACGCTTAACCTTGGAGTTCCTCCACAGCCGTGACCTTCACATCTCTCAGCTATCGTTGGAGCGTGAGACAGGGGTGATAAACGGCCAATACAGCGACGACGTGCTCTTCCTTCGTCAGCTGATTCTCGACGGACAATGGGACGACGTGTTGGAGTTCATTCAGCCTCTGGAGTCGTTGCCGGACTTCGACATGAGGAAGTTCACCTATTCGATCCTCAGGCACAAGTACGTCGAACTGTTGTGCATCAAGTCCGAGGCGAACGTGATCGCGACTGGCACGAACGGAAGCGAGGACAACGCTGTAGGAGAATTGGTGAAGGTTTTGAAGGACCTCGAGAAGGTCGCGCCCTCCAAAGAGGAGTATAGCAGTCTGTGTCTGCTTCTGCCTCTCCCGCGTCTCACCGATAACCTGCAGTACAAGGACTGGAATCCCAGCAACGCGAGGGTCCAGTGTTTCCGGGAAGTGCATCCTCTGGTGGAAAAATTTTTACCCGGCGACAGAAAAAGCACCGACCCGTCTCATCCTGTCACCTCGGCGAAAAACGACCGGCTCATACAGCTGATAATCAAGGGCATTCTGTACGAGTCCTGCGTCAATTATTGTCAAGCCAAAGCTACTGGCTCGAAGGAGAGCGAACAGGTAATTACTTTTAACTTTTGGTTTTGTGGAGTTAGTCGATGTGTGCGGTGAACGGCTCAATTGTTGGATGACTTACAGTCACATTACGAACATGTTTGAACTGGTGTTTATTCAGCTTCAACATACCAAAACAGAGCACTAAAGTTCGACAACCCGATTCAATATCTTATCGATCTAATGTCCTTTGCGTTCGAAGGACCAAAACAATAATGGTCCAATGGTATTATTTTCGCAGGTGGAGATGAATTTCTCTCGGTTGCTGGACGGTTCTGTCGGGTTCAGCGATTCGGACCTGAGTTTGCTCTCCTGGCTGCAAAGTATACCACCGGAAACGTTCGCCGTGCCTTTCGCGCAACGGACTCTGAACGTGGACGTGGAACGTCTGGAGAGACCGTCGCTGGAGACCTCGTGGACGGAGCACATGCTAATCACCCCGATAAAGCCGAAGACGTTCCCGCATAGCGCGATGCCGTTCACCAGGCCTCGATCCGCCGCTGACATGATGTCCCGCAGTTTGGTGCCGGCTTTAGAAGCTGGACTCGGACCAAGGAGTCCCGGGCCTAAAAATACACCGATACCGTCTGCGGCGCTAATGGCCCTGTCCACCGGTGATATAAACCCGATGTCGAGATCGTCTTTTGCGAGCTTTCATCTGACCGGCTTCAAGAACAACAAGCTAATGAACACCAGCGTGGACAGGCTGTTCGAGAACGAGGGTGACGTCTTTCTCAGCTCGAGCTATGCCGAGTTTCAACAGCTGCCTTCCATACAGGAGACGACGACCAACAGTCAACCGAAAGCTCCGCCAAGAACGAGGGGTCAATCGAAGAGTCCCGATGGTGCGTCCTGCGGGTTGTCCCTCATCCAAACACAGTGTTATACATATTAACCTGTTAGGCAGAATTTTTCTCCACGCGAATTGCGTGTGTACGATACTGGACTGTAATATGTGACGGTCAATACTGTTGTCTGCGGGAGTACGTTGGAATGAAGTTTTTGATAATTAAATTGTAATAATTAGATAGTAATAATAGATGTAAAAAATACATCTGTTGCATGGATACACTATGTAGATAATGCATGGCACACATGATGCGTCCTGCATGGATAGTGTATGACATACCTGGTGCGTCGTATATTGAATGGATAATACGTCACATACCCGGTGCGTCGTACACTATGTAAATAGTATATCACACCAGGTACGTCTCTTGCTAAATGAGCATCTGGTATTGTATATTTATTTATGGGAAAAAGTAACGACTCAGACTTGAAACTGGCGTATCAAACACAAAGACTGTATATTGAACACTGTATAAATCGATGTGAACCAAAACATATGAATACGGTCATTTAACACTTTGACTGCCACTGTCGTTCATATATGGGCGACGTTTGAAGTTCCATATGAATTAATCGTCCATTTAGTAAGAATTTGTTCATTCATCTAATTGGAAACTATTGGAATAATAAAAAAGCAAAATATTGCGAACATATTTCATAAGGTATGTCTATAGATCAGCCTGGCGGTCAATGTGTTATTCCTTAGCACTCGAGAGACGACACGCATTCGATTGAATGCAACAATTTAAAATAAATAACTTCTAACTTAATTTGTAATATTACACGCGTGATGCTTGAACATGGTGAAACAGTGAATATCGGCGATTAATAATAAAAAGTAATAATGTCAAAAAAATTCATCAAATTTTTCAACTAGAAAGTTTTACATTTACTATTTGTCAACTTTAATGATACTTTCGAGTGCAAAGGTTTAAATCAAACGGTGAGCGCGTGATATGACATCCAGAAAGATGACATTCGCAAAAGCCACTATAGTGATGTATCGTGCCTAACAGGTTAATTTCAACCGCACGAATTAACGTCTCCATGATTATGTAATGAACGTTTAAATTATCCGTTGAAGGTATCAAAGCTGACCCATCGGCAGCCTCGACCCCGGAACGAAGAATCCCCGGCAGAGAATCTCCAGCACCGTCGACAGCCAGGAGTTCCAGAAGAGATTCCTTAGCTGAAAAGCCAACAGGGGTCGCAGCTAAGATCACAGAACCTACCGTGATCCCCGGTCGACCCTCGTTGGGTAGTGAGCATCTAGAACAAAGTTACAACGGAGACCTGTTCAAGGAGTATCAAAAGCAAAAACAGAGGCTGCAGGAGAAGTTCCAGCAGAGGGAAAGGGAATGGGACGATTTGGTCAGACAGCTGTCGGCACCGTTGCCTCCACAGGTGGTCGACAACAGACTTCAAAATGACGGGTAAGTGAACACGTTGTGACTCGTCGGTGATCCCTTTGTAACGCTGGCTTTGGATCAATACTGTCTCATGGATTTGTGTCTTCACCCTTCGACTACCAAAATTAACAATGTTAGTAGACTTAACAATGTTAATAAGAAATTACCAGAATTACTTATTACCAACAATTACCAGAATAGTTAAAGTAACTCATTAAAGTGTTCATCTCAAATTTCCAAATATGTTGTAAATTTCCAAATACGTATAACTTCGACAAATACGTGAAATTGTTTGCGTCGATACATTTCGAAAGATGGGTTTACCGATGGTTCGAATCAACGCATCGTATTTCAGTTAATTACTCGCCCGATATAATCCGATCAAACGTTGTTGTGTTGGGTGTTGGTGTATCGCGGTCGTGTAGGAACGCACACAGTCAATCAAACGGAGTGGTTAGCTACATTCTCTAACAGATGGCAGCAAGGGAATGCCTTTCTCGCGCTTATTATGGTACTAAAGCGCGAGCCGAGAATAACTTGCTCGGTCTAGACGGCAAGTTGGCGCCGATCGAAATAGCGATTCACCGCGGGCTGCGTTGAAAAAAGAATCACCAGCATTATTTTAGTAGCTTGACAATGACCTCCGACTTCCGGCCTTTGGTTCGACGTTCTGCTCGAACCGTGTAGACTGTCCCAATCGAACGTCCTCGCATTTTATTTCTATCGTATCTCCGAGATCTTGTTCTATTTACCTTTGTTTAATTACGAAATCGTACAAAATAATAGCATGCTTCACGGTGAAAAAGATTTATCATTAAATGGGAGCGAGAATTTTATTGTATTTATTTGTTGCTTTTATTAGTCTTGTATAATTATCTAATTATGAATGATACGGTAGTTAATGTAATTACTAAGTAATTTATAATTATACATTATAAATAATTTTGTACTACAATACGTTTATTTTATATCATTTTATAGTATAAATTAATATATAAAATATAAAATATATATTTAATATATATGTATTTATTATACTTATAAATATAAGTTTAATTAAAATTAAATATATATTTTATATATTAATTTATATTATAAAATGATGTATAATGTATAAATTATAAATAATTACAATTATATAAATATAGATACAAAATAAACGTAATAATTGATATAATTAGTTATAATCAAAATTAAAATATAATTAGTACAGTTATAAACAAAATAAATGTCGGGGCGACCGATTGTATTACATTAATAAAAGCAACGATCCATACGATTATTTCAATATAAATAATGGTATATTATCCGAGAACCGATATTTTTACAAAAATGGTGGCAGTGGTACAAGGCTCAAGGGTTTTAACAGTTCTTCGAATTTCAACTTCCAAAAATCACCATCCCCCAGTCAGAAAAAATATTATTCTTCTGGTTAGAGACTGTTTGTTTTTCTTTTTGCACGATTCTTTTGGGAGTTACCGGGCTCTGTTTTCCCACGTCCACGTACGCGAACGGCTCCGCCATGGACAAATCAGAAGTGGCAGGAAGTCATCCCTCGTGAGTGTCGCGCGAATTCCTTTTCGCGAACGAATAAACGGTCCCGACTGTATCCTCGTAAATGTCGCGTAACGAGCTAAAATTACCACCGGCTTCGAGATGTCAAGTGCAATGTATCTTTTCTACGAAGGCATATCGGTCACATCCGGTAATAATATAATTGAAACGCGGTTTCACCTCGAACCCGCGAACTTTGCAGCTACTTAGATTCACCTGACCCGCATATCGATGCGGGATCATTAATTTTTATCGGCGTCGTTCATTAAAAACAGCTTCATTACGATAATTTTACAATTTGTATATTATTAAAAAATTCGTATATTATTATTATACAATTTGTATATTATTATTATTTCATTGTGTTTTATTATTATACAATTTACATATTATTATAAAAGTCGATTTATGAATTTGTAGAATTATTCAGAACTTTTATGAATTATTTAGAATTTACATACTTAAGATTCTTTTAAAATGATCATAATTCTAGTATGGGCACATGATAATATTATCTTATATCCATTAATCATTTGCACTTCTCAATTTCTTTTACCTCACTGAACTTCTTGATCTATTTTGTAATTTAAATGAGGTTTACCTGAAATAGGTTTGCAATAAAATGTATTGCAATGGTGCATGGTGTGCAACAAATATACTTTTTTATTTATTATACGTAAAAAACAAATGCTAAAAAGAAATATATATATTTAAAAATTTTATGTTTAATATTTATATTTCCTAAAAATGTATATATACTTAAGAAAAATATGCATATACAAATATATAAATATCTCGGCTCGTACCTATATTTGTGGGACACTCTGTATAGGAACTGTGAACCCATGAAAAATGTGAACTCACAAAACCCATCTAAAACTTCGCAAAGAATATCTAAACGCAATAAAATTACAAGATCCTGCGAAATGTTAAAATAAAGGTAAAAGTAGTCAGGGATCCAATTTACCGACACATTTATCAACGTGTTCGGTTTATCGTCTGACAGGTGTAGTTTCCTTCATAGTTCCCTTATCGAATATTTCGCAGCGTTCTCGTCGATTAGGTTTCGTAACCCAAATAACTTTCAATGACGTCGGGGATACATATGAAAGAAATGAAAGTGGAATTCAAGCACGGTTCATTGGCATCGACCGTTGACATTGTTCCACGACCGGATGCCGGATGTATGAGAATAGTAAGTGTACGTGCACGTTGGTACAGGGAAATCGTGACCATACGGCCTCGTCATTGGTCGCGACCCATCGACGAGTCTCTCGCTGTGCGATTTCGTTATACATATTTATGGTCTCATTGTCTCATTCATGCGCATCGGTGCCCGGTACCTCGTAAAACGCGCGATTTAACGATCCGACAGATGAATTTCCACGTCCGACAACTCGGATATATTATCTGTCAAATGATGACACCGAGGCACGTCCGAGCAGCCATTAGGTTTGCGTTAACCTTTTGAGCCACAGGATTTCAGAGAATAAAATAGACTCGTATTATCATTATTTATCCATTTTTTTCTCATATTAAAATAACCATAAAAACTCCCGGAAAAATGTAATTTTGGAAGTCAAAGGGTTAAAAACATAAAAACAGCTCACAGAATGTAGACACCGATTTATAAATTACTGTAACGACTCTGTTTGAGGTCAGATAGTGGATTAATCGTTCGTAAAGAATTAATTATCTCGTTTGATCGACGCAGAAATTCTTTTTCTGTTGCGTTTGAAGCGGCAACCAATTGCGAAATTGAACGTAAGGCTGAATCAGACTCCTTATCTGCGTTATCGCTCGATCATTCGATCTGGGGAGACATAATCGTGAGATTGTACTCTCGGGAGGTCCCGTAGAGAGACGTTCGAGCGATGATCATTGAAAGAATCGATCGATATATTCTCGATAGTTGTTGTAAGAAACCAGCTTGCAGTTGAAACAATTGTATGTCATCCAAGATCGATGTCGCAGACAAATATAAAGTTTTTGAATTATTACATCCAAATATTTGAATAAGATAATACAAGTAAAATTCGAATTTATAATTTAACCTCTTTTGGGACGAATTTTTCATTTCACTTATAGCAAAGAATATTAATTTTTTTAAATATATTTTTGCTCACTAAAGAGAGTGTGGTATAAGAAAATAAAGTTAAAAACAAACATACATGTAAAAGAAGGTTTTTTGCAAAGTGCAATATAATTTTTTTTTTAAACTGACCACATATGTGGCTTAGGTTAAATATTCAAACGAAGAATTGCTATTCGAAGTGATTCTAATTGTTCATACATCTCAGATATTCAAATTTCGCTTATGTCAGAGAGTGTTACGTAAAATTTTCATAGAAGATGCATCTTCGAACTGCACTGATTCGATCATCGGCTAAATATAAAGAGAACGCGAAAAATCGCACGAATTTTCTAATTGCGTCCGAGAGTCTAATCGTCGATGCTTAACAAGATCATATCCTTTCAATAGCATCCATTTGTAGACGTACTAACGAGACTGGTTAGCAATCACGTTGACGTGTTCATGGTGTAAGTCAAGGAATTAGTGGTGGCCAAAAGGAGTTTCGAGTGTCTGGCCACTTCGTTAACCGCAAAATATGAGCGCATTTAAACAGTGAGATTTACGCTCGGTGGCCACTGAAATAAGGGTTGCACGAGAATCCTTGATCCTTCAACGGGTTCAACAAACGAGGTCGTTCCCAATGATTCACTGCGCTTAATTCCTCGCCGGCAAATCCCTTTAAATGGCTACGTGCTACTGCAACTTCGGTGCTAGAGAAAAAGTCAATGTTCGAGGTTATATGCGCTAAATTTATCTTTGTCATTATAGCAGAGATTGTGGAATTACGGTGGACTTCGTTGTATCGCCGTGATAAGAGTTGTGGTAGGGATAATATGGTGGCAGACTCTGAAATTGGAAATATATTGGGTCGAAATAAAATGGGAGAATTGATATAACGTAGGGGATGATACAACGTGTTGGGAATACTAAAAGTAGAGAATACAATGGGTGGAAATTGCGCGTAGGAGATACAACGCGTAGCAAATTGGACGCGTGGCAAATTCATCGCATGGCAAATATAACACGTGAGAACTACGGCAAATGGCAAATTCAACATGTGGCAAATACAACGTATAACAAATTCCACGCGTGACAATTACAACGCGTAACAAATTCAATGCGTGAAAAATACAACGTGTGAGAAATTTAACGCGCGGCTAAAACAACGCGTAGCAAGTACAACGTGTGGGAAATACGATGCGTGGAAGTTGTTACATGTGGGGAATACAATGCGTAGAAAATTAAACGCTTGAGAAATACAACACGTAGTAAATTCAACATGTGAGACCTACAACATGCGTAGAAAATACACTCCATAGGGATTACTAAGCGTACAATATACTACACGTTGCAACTTCAACGCATGGAAAATGAAACACGTATGTAATTGATCACGTGCAAACTGCAATGTGTGGGGATTACTGCACTCATGAAAATGCAACTCGTAACAAATTCAGTGCGGAGGAAATACCGCCTGAAAATACATACTGTTGGAAATGTAAGTAGCAAATACAACTCGTGGAAAATAAAACGCGTCACATACTCAGCGAATACCACACATGACAAGTGCAATGTGTGACACTAACACTCGTGACGATACAGGGCGTTTCAACAGCGTGGCCCCACATTCCTTTAAACTAACCTTCAAACAAGAAATGAAAATGAAAAATCGGTCCTCATCCATTGAGTATCGTCGCTTCAGTTTGTGCAGCCGACAAAAAAAGAAACAAAAATAATAGATCAACACTAATTGCCATTAAAATCGCATTAAGAACGCGATGCACGTAGCTGACGAAGAGACGGCACCGGCAACGAGTTGAACTCGTTAGAGGACGAAATTAGCGTAGAAAGATGAAATTTTCGAGTGTCTCGGGTGCACATTCTCGATTCGTTCGAGTTGTCGAGCGGTCGACACGCGATCGTCACGGACGTTGCTTTCTCCGCGAGGATCAACGACAGTTGCCAGTCATTCGAGGATTTTCTTGGCTCGCCGGCTGCATTTTCTCGATTCCACGGCAACGTTATGGCAGCAACGGCGGCGATTCTTGTCCACCTACTTACTTGCGTGTAATTAGCACGCGTGACCGGCCGAGATTGGTCACAAACGTGGCTTTGTTCGAGGCTCGAGCGATTAAAACGGGATATCAAAACGTACGTAACGCGAATCTCGTATTTAAGCCGCTTCGTTAACGTCGAATAATGGCAGGTGTTGTTAACGTTTGCACGCGAAAAATTCTGGATACATCGAGAGTAGGTTAGTTTGCTTTGGTTCAAGGTGAATCGATTGCAGGTACACGTGGGTTGAAAAATGTCTCGTCCTTTTGCAATGGTTTCTTTTTATATATCGATTTGCTACGATTATGATTTGTGTCGATGAACGTCTACTTTACAGAGAAATTTCGAGTTCGTAATTATGAGAGTGGTCTAAGTCAAAATTAAAAAAAAAGGAGCTTATCACGTTCGTAATAAATTTTCGTTAATCGAGACTAATAAAATTCTAATTTAAAATGTTGCGGAAATCCAGCGGAATTTTTTCCGCGCGCGGTTTTTTTCCGCCCCCCACCTACCACCACTTTCCGGCTCGTACCATATTTGTGGGACATCCTGTATTTAGGCACACATGTTGTATACCATATATAAATTATTTTATTCTACTGTTATAATGTCGTATACTATATACAAATTATTTTATTATACTGTTATATTGTTGTATACTATAGATACATTATTTTATTATACTGTTATATTATTGTATACTATGGATACATTATTTTATTATACTGCTATATTGTTGTATACTATGTGTAAATTATTTACATTTTCATTTTATTAAACATTTTATCGTAGAAACAAAGTTCTCCTAGATATAAATTGATAATCGTATGGCACTTATATATTGCACTTACAATTACTGTGTCGTCCACGCTGGCTAGCAAAAGTATAAGCTCATAGAGATAAACTGCATATAAAAATAAAAAAAATCCGTATCATAATCTTATTGGAACATAAAGTGCTTCGTAAAGATATTGTTCCACAAACAATTGCACATCGTGTTCCAGATATATGATACCTATTTCAAAACGTTCTCTTTCAAAATCCATATCGTAATCAAAACCCTGGCTCGAACAGGTGTTTGGCGAATCGAACTCTCTCTCGTCTAACCATTCATAAAATTTGCTCAGTCAGAAAACAAACGTTCGAAGCACAAAAGATTAATAAACCAATAAACACTCGACGTGCGTATTCCACTTCGTTCGAACCAAGCTCTCAAACCGTGCGGATAAATAAATTCGCAAAACATTTCCACAAATTCTCGTTTGCGATTCGAATTTTCATTCTCTCTTCATTTTCGGTAATTATGTAAATATTCATTTTCTTTTATTTTTTCTATTTCTTCATTTTTTATTACTTTTCCTATTTGTTCATTTTTACTACATCTATTTTTTCAGCTTCTATTACTTTTCTAATTTTAATTTTTTTTTTTTTAATTTCTACATTCGAACGGACGAATTTTGTAATTTCTATACCTGGTAACTTGTAAAATTAGAATATCTACATTTCTGAAATTGAAATTTCTTAATTTTTAATCTTGAAAATTTGCAGGTATGAAAATTTCTAATTTTTAATGATAATTTTAAGGTCCCAAGTTCTAATATTCCGAAATTCGCAATTTTTGCGACTAAAATTTATAGATTTTTGAATTCTTAATTTCTGCAAATTTTAATATTTTGGTTGCAAATTTCACGGTTTTACAAATATTTATTTTTTCAGTTCCAACTTTCTCCGTTTCTAAATGTTTTATTACTTACTCTCAAATTTCTCAATTTCTGAATGTCAAATTTTCCAGCCCAAATTTCTCACTTTCCAAATATCAATTTTCCCAGACTCAAAATTCCTGAATTCCTAAAGGTTAGTTTCCCCAATCCCCAAATTTCTCAGTTTCCAAATACCAACTTTCCCAGTCCCAAAATTTCTGAATTCCTAAATGTTAGTTTTCCTAATCCCCGAATTTCTCAGTTTCTAAATACCAAGTTTCCCAGTCCCAAAATTTCTCATTTCCTAAATATCAGATTTCCCAAACCCAATTTCTAAATTCCCGAACCCCCATCGTCACAAAATTCGATTCCAAATTTTCGAATCTCCTAGCGCAACACCTCAAATGCCTCGACAGGAACCCCCGTTGCGTAACAATACAATTAATAATCGTCACCGAAGGAACACCGAGTGAGTCGGTTTTTAACGAACAGGGTATATACATAGACATGGTACATGTATCACGCATAGACAATATATGTATACATGGACGTAGAGTAAAGTAGTGCAGGACAGCTGATCGCAGGCGTGTACCGTACGCGCGCGAAGGGGAGCATATCCGCGGGAATCAAAGCCGGCTGTGATAGGTCGCGTCGATACGCTTTGTTATTACGAGCGAAGTCGGTGTCGACGTATAGTATAGTGTTCTCGGCCGAGTGTAATGTCGGTGGCGGGCGAAATCGTAGCCGTCGCTCGAGCTCCCTCGATACTCCACGTCGAGCTTCCTCCGCAGCAGCATCGTGTTCCCCGTTTGTGACGCGCACCGTTCCGTGACCACGCGATCCCGACATTCCGTTCGCCTAAATAAGAACCCCGGTGACCACTTCGAATACCGCCACGGTCAAATAGCGTGTCTCGATCCACCCCGTAGTGTTCGACGATCGTCGTTTCGAGTCGCGGCCGCGTTACGGTGTCACGGTCGAGTGGACATCTCCTGAGATGAGAGCGTGAGCCTGTGGACCCTGTGTTCTGCGTTTATCGACCGCCATGATTTATCACAAACCGACCGTGCCGCGATTTCGTATCGCCGAGCGTGTGAGTGTGACACCCAACAATCGGCCGATTTACACCAAACAGACCAGCACGTGTAGCCTGAAGAGCGGCGGTTCTACGCCCCCCTGTGTCAATCGGTACATCATTTTGTCTTTTCTATCGGATTATGGTGTTGTATTAACCCCTTGCCCTGTAGTGACTAGCTATAGCGACGTACTCGACGTACTATGTTGTATTAACTAATTTTTATTAAAATTAAACACAAAAATATTTGTATCGCTTAATTTATAACGTAACTCGATCCATAACCATATTATAGTGTTTATTAATTGAGACCCTTAGACCTGGTACAGCTAGCAAGGCATTGGTGACAGAGTTAGGTCTTTTATTGATATACAGTGCCTCTCAACGTAAAAAATCGTTGCTGTATCAAGTAGATAATATTATTCCAACATTATCAAATATTCCTTTCGTCTTTTTACGTCGACTTCGCTGGTTAATCAGTCGAGGATCTTTATATGCAGTTTCCGTTCGATGTTCGTTGAGTACGACACGTGTTCTTTTTTGTTCGACGATATGTTAGATGCGCGATAACCCTTCGTTCTGGTATGTTTCGCGGTATTTCTTGTTAATATCGTATTCTCGTTAACCCCTTCAAGGGCGATTTTCATAAAATTCTACACTGGAGTAGTCTAATTTTTCTACGTATTTACAAATCTATTTTTACATTCTTTATAAATCGATACCGGTTGAATAACAAAAATTCCTCGAGCATCGGTAATGCATGTACGCGTCTGGAGTTGGCAGTCGAACCAATGGGATCCGCAATGTTTTTAACTGCCAACTTATTAGACATGCATGGTATATGATTATAATGTTCACCTGTTTTATATAAGTAAATTCAACCTGTATTGATGATATTTTGCGTATCATATCCACATTTGTGGTTGATGATTGGTGAACAGGAAAAGGCTGAACATATACGTACTGATATTAACATGTGTATTTCTCGATAAAAACATCTGACGAATATTTTCTCGAGTCTCGTGTATCTAAAATTAGTATACATACATTGTATATCAGTTGGGTGTTGCCCATGTTTGATACATCAATTGGGTGTTACCAATATTTAATACATGAATTGGGAGTTACCCAAGTTTCCTCACTTGGTCGATAACAAAAAATTTTTGAGAAAAATCAACAAATACCTGCAGTTAAAAAATTAACTCCTACACATATCCATTTCATATATTTATAGAAATGTTTATACATCAACAATAATTGACTACACTTAAAATTATCCATTATTGTACCTCATTATACCTCGCTATTGTTTCATTGTACGACATAATTCACGCAATAATTGTTTTCCTCGATCTTTTGTTCTTCGTTTCAAAAATACGCTTCTTTATATTCAAATAGATAATTCGTCTGTGAACAGGCCCGTTCATTTAGAATGCGACGCTCATTATGAATAGTTTCCGTTTCCAGTTCCCACACACACACATACACATACGTTTAACACATATCAATTCCCACGACGACCGTCCACGAAAACAACGCGACAAAACGATGTATCGATTAATGATGTTTCGAAAAATCGTAATTAGCGTACGATAAGAATTCCCGTAATGGAATTAGAATATTCTAGTTCCACTATAGAAAAATACAATGTTTGTAAAACACGCGAGGTTCGATCACGCGACCGCTTAAAAAAACGTACCGTACATTATGTTCTGTTACTTGTAAACACACGAAGACATAACTCCGTTACGCCGATACACGATGCTCAAAGTAATTGCAGAGTGATTTTAATTCCCCCTAAAATATTACCATCCTTAATTGCTTAAATAGTTTTGTCGAGCGTTAATTAGCTTCTAAGAAATTGCTGACAATTAACGAACCAAACAAATTCTCAAAAATTAAGATGATTTACGCTGTATAACAATGCTGCACAACAAATGATGAATATTTTGAAATATTCTAAAGTTGTCCATTTAAACATCTTTTATTTTTTATTTTTTTGTATGAATTTTAGTCAATCTTTTGCGTCCGTCTTTGTTTTACGTTGTGATAACAAACGTGATCATAGCTGGCATGAATTTTGAAAAACTAACTGATTCATTAATTTAAAATAATTTCACGGACATGTTTATGAACTGAGTACCATTTATAAAATATGTTGTATTAACGAAGAAGTACAGAGAAGCGAAATAGTTTTCCAACGTCCTCAAATGTTGTAATAACGAATTCCAAAACATTTTCGCGTTACATATACGCCTGCATTAAAGATGCAATAACAAAAAATTGCAAGGTATGAAAGCAATTCAATGGAAAAACCGTCTTAATTAGTCACAGCTTCGTGATCGCGTTGTTACGCAATAAATAATGCACGAAAACAAGCGTGCACGCGTGAAACCGGCTTAAAATCAAACATTGTAGCGAACAACAAGGCGTGCATTCATTGAGCGCGTGTAAAGGATGCGGGATACCTTGTTTCCATAAATCACGTCCCGCTTGAATAATGGCCTAGTGTCTTGGATGACCTTTCCCAACCCCATCGTCCCCACTTTGACGTTATTCTATAGGAAATCTTGATTGCCGGTGACCCCCTGAAGCATTTGCCAACATCGGCAACTGTGGCATCCTTCGCTGCCAAATAGCCACTTTAAACCTATCAAATTTTCAGTAAATAATACGTGGATCGTACGTGCAATCTATCAGGTCGGCCGGAAAGTTCTTCCTGATAATTTCGTTTCAATTTTGAACATGTGCATGCTCTTTTGAACCACATATGACACTTTATAACTGCATTTATAGGCAGGTAACCTTAGAAATGAATTACATCAAAGATATTCGAGATGTATTTGTAAAACTTGTGTACAGAATGTGTGTGTGATGGTTCGGAAAATTTGGAGCAGGTGATTTCGACCTTGGTGATAAGACACGTTTTGGGCGGTCATCTCTGGTCGACGACGATGCTTTGATGAATGATCCTTTTTTGGCAATATCGATTTGATCATGATACTTTTTTAACAACATCGGAGATCACGAAGAAGCTTAACTCGGATCGACAAACCATTTTGGATCATATTGGGAAGCTAGGATCGGTAGATTGTTAAACGTATCAGAAACTGCATCATTTTCTTACTCTTCATAAACATATAGAATTTTATGGTAGACCTCATATTTGGTATAGCAATTTATCGACGGCCTTTATGATTGTCTTTAATATTGAACCGGTATCAAATTTTATGTGTAATACGATAACCGAGTAGTGTCGAGGCTAAAGTTGATCGCACCTGTTTTCTTTTGGATAATTGCAGCATAAAGCAGCCTCTGGGGAGCAAAGGACCATCACCCGTTCACACCAGCACCCCCGCTAGGTCTGGCATTCAGTCACCCAAACCTGTGCTCAATGGGTCCGAACCTATGGTGTAAGTACTTGTTCTTGATTTACAATCATAGTTTGAGGCATTAATCTAAGCGTTTTTTAACCGTGGGCAGATTAAGCGGGGAAATTTGTATGTTTGAGAATTTGTAAAGATGTTGGGCTTTTAGACACTTGAGAATTTGAATTTGGGTATTTAAAGATTTTAGAAACTTAGAAATTTGGATCCGAGAATTGTCTTTATTTAAGGATTTATGGGTCTAAGAATTTTGTGTTATTTGAAAGACTTCAAAAAACTTGTCGACTGCACTATCCGCTCCTTTCACGGCAATATAGCGAAGGTCTACTGTAATTAGTTATTGTATACTGTTTGCAGGAGACAGAACTCGGTGCTAGGCAACACGTACGATCCCAGAGTGCAAGAGAGCCACTACGACGTCGTCAAGCCCCTGAAGGTAAGTGAATAAAATCATAAACAATTATCATTTTTCGCAAAAAAAGTATGCGTCACTCCGTTCATTAAATATCGCCCACGTTTCAATTTGCGCAACAATACGATTACTTTCCGTCTCGCCGACAATCTTCAAGAATTTCGTCTCAGAAACTTTCGCCAACCGATAAAACTTGATGCTAATTCCACGAAAAACGAAACATCTCCTCGTTTAATTGTCCGTGTCATTACCGATGTTTGTCTTCTATCAAAAATATAGCGTCGACGAATCGTTCAGATAAGACGAACGCTGTTTGAAATAAGTTATAATACCCATAATGAGGATAGTAAACGTAGCATATCAAGCAGCGGTTCGTAACTTCTGACTAATGGTATGTAATAACACCGCGGCCCAGCAACGACATAAAATAGTGAACTAGATTATCGACGAATCGAATATTATCGTGCAGCTTTCTACCTGTCCTTCCTTATTATCATGGTTGCCAGTATAATCCTGTGACCCGTTTACGGTTATGCCCATACAGCACCGGTCAGTGAAACTGGCCTAACAACAATTTCCACGAATCGTTACGAGCCTTTCCTTCAAACTGGGGATCAACGAGCGTGCTAAAAAAAAAATTGATTCCACGATTAACCATAATTTGTCGTTACCGAATAGTCGTTTGCATCTGTCGCATGAATGTGGCTTTTTTTCGTTTGGGCGACACGCGACGTAGAAACGATTGGTTGGATCGGTGAAAGCCTTCGTTAGGGTGAAAACTTTGGGAAATTATGTTCTCGGAAGTACGACCGGGAGAAACTCGGTTCGACTTTGAACGACGACGCTAATCGCCGGTTGGTTAATCGAGAAATTGCCAATTAAATGCGTTAATTAACGCAGTTAGCCGTTGATCGCAATAACTCCTCTTGTCATCGGGCTACCGTGCCCGATCCTTTTCCGGAAAGTCCGACGATGATGTAATCGTGGCGATACGTTGCGAATTTAACCGTTTGGAAACTATTGTTGCACTTTGGGATTCTGGAATTTTCGGTGTTTGCGATGTTATTCGAGGTTCTTGGAATTGCGGAATTTCAAGGTTTTGGGAGAATCGAATTTCAGGATTTCGGGATTTTTTGATCTAAGGACCCTCGCCTAGGGGCGTAGGGAATTTTGTGGACTTTGAAACCTTGGCAACTTAGAGTGCTGGAATTTGACGATTTAACATGGAATGGAAACTTTGGCGTGTTCAGATCTTGCAACCTTAGGACGTCGTATATTTTTTAATCTCAGGATGTTGTGATTTTGTGAATTCTGGAATCTTGGATTCTAGGGACCTTAGGTTCTTGGGATCACAGAAATGTTGGATCCTTTGAACGTAGAGATCTTACTAACCTTGGGACTTGAGAACTTTTAGAGCTTTAAAACTTGGGGGCGTGAAGGTCTCGGTGTCGTTGAAACCTAGGAACATGGGGACCTTGGGGACTTAAGAACATCGAGGACTTGGGGCCTTCGAGACCTAGGAATATAGGGAAGTTGTGATTTCGAAATTTAGAGACCTAGAAAGATAAAGCACTTCGGTTTTTAAAATCTAAGGAACTTGGGAGCTTTGGGACTTCAGGACTTCACGAACATTGAAACTTTGAAACCTAGGGACCTAAAGATCTAGGAACTTGGGGAACTTGGGCCTTTGAGACCAAGGGAACTTCAAATCCTAGGGACCTGAGAACTTCAGAAACTTTACAACTTAGGAGACCTAGAGACGTAGGGAATTTGAAAAACTTGCGACCTGGGGACCTAGGAACTTTAAAAATCCTGGGAATTTTAAGACCCAGGTACCTAGAAACCTAGAAGTGTTCGAAACCTATAGACCTAGGTTTTTTGATGATACCGAATTTTAGAACTGTGAAACATTAGAAAACACCACAAGTACCTGAATATCAAAAAATGATCCTTTACAAGGACGAATACTGATCCAAAATAACTTTGTAAATCACTGATTATGGAAAACGTATCTTGAAGAGCATTAACAGATCTCTGTTAATTACGAATCTTCCACGTTTAATGGTCTCGGTGTTACATTACTCGCGGTATTAGTCATCTCGATTCTAGAATCGCAATGTCAATAAGATTCGATTACGTAACTCGAGCATTTCATGGAACTGCGGCAAAGTGAGGCCAGGTGCGCGTCCAGGTGTCCATTCGGGAGTGCACATAGAGCGCGATTTCGATTCGATGCTACGTGATCGTCGAGATCGCCAACAGCTGTTGGCAACATCGTCTCTCTATGGACGTATCGATAGGTCGTGGCCTGTTTTGTCTGTTTCTGGTATCGCGGACGAACCGACCTAATCGATCCGCGTTAGTTGTGCTTGTCGCAGAATTATTGCAAAATCGGTAAATATACTTCGGAGGATAAACATCGTCGCCAGGGAAGAAAATAATTATCGTCCGTCGAAAATGGACGGCTACCGATGTTACCTCACAATTTTGTCTATTTATCGATATTTTTTACTTCAGAATTTTATCGATATTTCTTACTCCGCAAATTTATCAGTCGTTCTTAATCGCACAATTTTATCAATACCTTTTCCTTCTCAATTCTATCAATAGTTCTTAACTTCACAATTTTATTAATATTTTTTACTTTACAATATTATCAATATTTCTTGCTTCGTAATTTTATTAATATTTCTTAACTTCTCAATTATATCAATAGTTCTTAACTTTACAATTTCATAAATATTTTGTACTCTACAGTTTTATAAATAGTTCTTAACTTTACAATTTTATCAATATTTTTTACTCTACAATTTTATCAGTAGTTCTTAACTTTCCAATTTTATAAATATTTTTTATTCTACAGTTTTATAAATAGTTCTTAACTTTCCAATTTTATAAATATTTTTTACTCTACAATTTTATCAATAGTTCTTAACTTTCCAATTTTATAAATATTTTTTACTCTACAGTTTTATAAATAGTTCTTAACTTCTCAATTTTATCAATATTTTTTACTCTTCAATTTTATTAATAGTTCTTAACTTTACAATTATATCAATATTGTTTACTTCACAATTTTATCAGTATTCCTTTTGAATTACTTAGTATGCATGTACATATGTATGTTCATAATTAAAGGACATAAAAATTCGCTCATAATTGAATGTTGTATAAATTCATGCAACATTGTCGCTGATGTGACTCCAAATGAAGATTATATTCGCATGACCATAAACGTAACGAGTGGAGAGTGATTTTTCGGAAGAGTCCAGGTAACGAACGCGTTAAAGGAATGTAAATTACATGAACTTTGGCTTTGAGATACGTATCTTGAGTTACATGTTTACATACATCGAGGACTAAAGACATCCGACCAACATATCAGACAAAACTCGTACTTTTTCTACCGTTTCAAGAAAAATATAAACTCGGGTAGTTTCGGTTTCATAAATCATGTAATCCCATGTTGTCATCCTTCCGGTGCGGTTAGTCGGTTGTAGCCGCAGACAAAGCACTATACATACATCGTATATCACGTTGATCCATTCTACGTCGTAGAAATCAGGCATAGATAAAAGCGAGCCGAATCATAATGATTCGTTGTTTCGCACGTGTAGTTATTCTGTGAAGGCACATAGGCATCTTTTGTATTTCGTACGCATCATTCTGGACCAAATGGAGCATGTAACATCCAAATCAAATTAACAACTGAAATCCTGACATTGATCACTTTTTCTTCTTTTTTTTTTTTCATCGGAAGAGACATACCTTCGGTTAACCACGACAAACTTCTCAAACAAGGTTCGCTCGCCTACACTTGAAATTCTAATGTCCGTTCCCTCGCATCTTTGGATTATGTTACACGATGACGCAGTTCGTCATGCAAATCGGGATGGACACGCACGTACAATTAAAAGATGCGCAAACGAAAATGGCCGTTCCGTGTAGGCGAATTGCGATTTTCCGAGATTTTTGTCGCAGCTGCAAACTCGTCGATGATACTTACGATATTTCAATGTCGATGACGTTAACAGGTACTGGAATTAACAACGTCGATCAAATATGTGTAATCCAGCGACGTTCGTTGTCGAACCGCGATGAATCGCCTATTTGGGTGTAATTTTGTCGGGCATTAGGGTTTTCAAGGGTGAATTATCGGATTCCATCGTAAATGGTAACATTGTCACGGTGCGTTCTCGTTGGAAACTGGACACCTGCCAGCGTGTCACTTTTCCGAAAGGGTACACCTTTTCCAAGCTGAATTAACACCGCTATACACCTTCGACCGTCAAGGTAAACTGGAATCAACGGCCATGTGGGTGTCAAGAAGCCTAGTAACTCGGTAGTGACACGTGCTCGTTGTCACAATCGCGTTTGCTTTGCAATTATGCTGGCAATAATTCAATTTTCAGTCGGCCAACATTTGCGTTCGTCCTGCAACGTCAGACTATCATCCACATAAATTTACTCCGGAAAACTTCTGCTTGCTTCCTAGCAATATACAGTATTTACATATATTGCTGTATTTACATATATAATTACACTGTATACATATACAGTGTGGCACAGTGGACTATTTTCAATAGTATACTTCAGTACGTTTATGAACCTTTAAATTGTTCAGTTTGGAGATGTAGAATTTTTTATTTTGCAAATTGAGGAATTCAGAAGGTTAGATTTTCTTGATTGAGGAATTTCGAAGTTTCAGTTCTTCTGAAATTTGATCTAGAAATTTATATACTAAATCTATATTATAAAATTTAGTATAAATTTAGTATTAATTTATATTATAACTTTGTACATTGAATTTATGGTGAAGTTGATAAATGGTTTGAAAATTATGTATCATATTTTATGTAGAAAGACGTGAATTTATTTTACATCAAATGAGAAGACAAGAATTTATTTTGCAGTAAATAGAAAATCATGATTTTATTTTACATAATATGGAAGATCATAAATTTCTTTTACATTAAATGAAAATCATAATTTCATTATTCATTAAATGGAAAATCATGAATTTATTTGACATCAAATGAAAAGACATCAATTTATTTTACTCAAAATGGAAAATTACGAATTTATTTTACATTGAATAGAGGTCATGATTCCATTTTTTAAAATGTTTACTCATGTTCCCCCATTGTAAACGTCATATATCGCGCGTATGTAATGTAGAATATAGATCGTGAAAGAGAATTGTAGCTCCATCTCGTTGCGCGTACCAAAGTCTGCGTCCACAAGCCTCTATTACCACTTATGATACAGGTATTAATTAATCTTATCAAACTAGAAAGTACATTTACCGACTTATCGTTCGCGTTTTCCGAGTGAAGCCGGAAATGAACAAATGTTCGTGTTAAAAGGAGAAGGCAAACCACATTTCTGACTTGTTACAAAGAGAAAACCACTCCACTTCGAATTTTAGTGCAGGTCAAATCGGAATTTCCCAACATCCGTTTATGTAATCCTTGTTACACCTATTCGCGACACTCGCTGTGGAAAATTTTATTCCGCGCTCATTTTGGCATTCAAATCGCCACACGTTGAAAACACAATAACACAACGTTACGTTCGCCACAATCGACTATGACTCACCGACATTTTCGTTCCCGCTAATGATCAATAAACATCCTTTTTTCCTGCCGGTTTGTCTGTTAAAGGCAGACTTCCTCGGCCAGAATACCAAACGCGAAACACAAAAAAATATACCAGTGATTTCATCGTTGTACCAAGAATACGGGTCAGCCATTTCACTCTTTATTCTTAAATTGGAACTTTCGAGAATTATCGGTAGGATGAAATATAGATTCCAGAAATCGCTTCACAAACAATTATACCGATGCTATCGCATAACTTGATAATAATATCGTGTTTATTAATAAAACAAGAAAAGCGAATAAATATACGGATGAGATATCAATCGAACGTGATAGTAGAGATAAATACGAAAATTGATCAATACATGATCCAAATTTAATTTTGGACTACCTTTGATTTCCATCTTATAGATTTCAGATTATTCTACCGGGTATCGTATTTTGAATGAACGACGTTCTGTTTTTTATGTTCGAGTGTTTGATATATTCAGTGATGATGTTTGATATATTCAGCGAAAACTGACGTACGTAGTGAGACACATCATTGTTAGTTGCGTATTCGGAAGCTACTTTAAATTTAAATTTTCTGTTTGCACTCTTCTGTTTGCTAAAATTAACACATTGAGATTACTCGAAATAATTTCGCACCATTTCGGATGTTGTTTGAGAACACATTTTGAAGTTTATGGTCATGGTACAATGATTGTCAAGGTATGTGGACGGGTGATAGGCAAGTTCATAATAGAGTGATGGTCAAGGTCATTGTACAGTGATGAGCAAGGTCACAGCAGAGAGATAGCTATGGTCATTGTACAATAATAAACATGTGTAGTGATGAGAAAGGACATTGTACAGGGATGAACAAGGACATTATACAATGATGACCAAGGATATTGTACAGTGATGAGCAAGATCAAAGTATATTGATACCCAAGATACAATAGCTACGTCATTATATTTATCTAAATACCAACTACAATACTGTGAGATTATATTTGTCTAAATACCAACTACAATGCGTCATTATATTTGTCTAAATACCAACTACAACGCTCGAGAACACACACATAGTGCTATTTAAGAAAGGTCAAAATAACCCTGACCTTTTATGAAAGAACTTTTCACTAGTTGTTTGTGTCGCAATCTATACTCGATTCGAAAGTGATTCATTTTTGTTGCAACAATTTTTCTGTCATTACCAGAAGTACCTGAAAAATGATTATGCTAAATGCCCTATTTATTTTATGAACCTATAGCAAATAATCTCTTGATAACGTTGACTGCAACGCGTTATGCAAGGAAACTTTTTCGGTACGGATGATTATTATTATCAATAACAAAACAGGTTGGAGTATGTACTCCATCTGTTTTTATTCAATGCAAATATGATAAGTCTATCTTGGTTTGCTGAGATAATTAATTGTGTACTATACAAATTTATTGCAAATATTTCATATACATTTAATATACAGTGAGAGACAAAAGTATTCACACATTCGGAATATAGAAAGAAAAACAATATTTTCAATTATTATCAATTATATTTGAACATGAACAAATCGTGAGTATCAAGTCACTTCAAGTTATTACATGTCTTTTTTTTTTGGCTCATTTGGTTTTGTAAGTGTTACGTATAATATATAGCAATAAATGTTTAAATATGGTTAATAGCATAGAAAATATTTTTGTTTTCATTTCTACATTTCAAGCGCACTTGCTCCTCATTGTACATCCCTTTTGGGGTCAAACGATCGAGAAATAAAACCAAAATCATAAAGAATGGTGGAAAATGTATGAAACCGCGTGTGGAACAATTAAATGCCGGACACGCAGGATAAGAGGCTGTAATCGAATGGAATGCTAGGTGTACCATAAACTATGCGACAAAACGTTCGCATCGAATAGGCCCGGAACTATGGCGACAACGGCGTTACACGGAAGATCGACCATAAACAGAAGAAAATAGAGGTTCGCACTGCTGGCAAAGGCAACCACTCGACCCGATTACGAGGATCGTCAGGGTCGTGTCGCTGTTCTCTCGCAGTTTTAACGCGACAAACCCATAAGCTTTGACCTAATATGGAGACTTGGACTTTACGAATGCCATTGCTCTGGTGGGGATCCGTATGGAGAGCTCCTTTGAGGCCTTCGGGTCTCTCTCCTCACGGAGTCCCCCAGTACCTCACCGGACGTGTGTTACGCTGCACACGCGTTTCCACCTAACTATCGCGTTTTCCCGTCCCATCCTCGTGTTCGCCAAGTGAATTTTCGCACACCTATCTCCGTCTCTATCTCGATCTTGATCTGGATCCCCAAACCGTCGAGTCGTTCGTGACAGATAAGATTTCGAAGGACGTTCGCGATTGTTTTCGTCCGAAAACGTATCTCGGGATCATTATACGTTCACACACGTCACGTATCAAACGTTCATAACGTTCTATAAAATGTGGTGCTCCGGTGAATTTCGTCTTAAGCGCGAACAGTAACTGACCGAAGAGAAGGCTGAAGAAGGATAGTGGTTTGTTGAATCGATAGTGATCTCGTCATGTCGACGTACGCGCACCAGCAAGAGGCGATACGCCGTCTGGAGGCGCTCTTCAGGGACGTAAAGCTGGAACAGCAGCAAAACAACCAGGAGATAGTCAAAGTGGAGGTCGATTCGAGCTGCTGCGATATCCACGGCAAACACTCGAAGGAGAATTGCTGGAATCGCAGAGGATCCATCGGGAACGCGTATCAGACCCGGAGAGATTCCCTGAGTCGTCGAGACGTTTATCCGGGAACGTCCCCGGGCAGAAGAGGATCTCTCGGTTTGCCTATGTCCCCTCCCAAGAGGGAGCTTCATCCTTCCGGTTTCCCGAACACACTTAGAAAGAATCCTCTGGGCTCGTCCATGAGCTCCATAAACCACCCTAAACGGGACGTCCACACGTCGTTCGGCAGCACGTTGAGACGCGATCCCATAGGACGATCGATGGGATGCTTGAAGAAAGACACGGCCTACAATTACAATTCGCCGTTGAGACGGGACTACGTCGCCAAATCGATGACGAACCTCCAGAGACCGCCTTCCAGGAGGGACAACAATTTGTCCAGCTTGTTCGCGACGAATCACGGCACGCGGATCTCGCCGAGCAACGATCTGAAGGCCAGGAGCACGTCGAACTTGAAGAGCTGCCTGGCTGGATCTAGCGGGAACCTAAGGGGTAATTTGAACGTGACGCTCAGCACGGAATTGTCGACGGGTTCTAACGAGAATTTGAGGAAGGACAAGTTGGCCGGTTCGATATCCAGCAAGAGAGGACCCTACGACAGGAGGAGATTGTCAACGGACTCTTTGGATAACACGAAGAGAAACTCGTGGGATCCGGGTCGCAGGGGATCTTCCGGATCGTCCGGCGGATGGGACGATCCCATATGGGAGGAGGGCACTTTCGACGCTGGCGATCAGGTAAATTCGCTAGATATTGTATTTTATTTTGTTTATGCGCTGGCTATTTTATTTTGAGATTCATTTCGGAGGTTCGTTTCGGAATGTAACAGAGAAATTAATTCTTCTCTTCAAGGTTTTATCATTAGAAATTATAATTGAAGACAACTGGTACCCATACTTCTATTTTGTCTAAATGCTACGAATTTTACTTAGAAGGTAAACTCGTTCCTGTACGTAGCAGACAATTTAATTTTTCTTCAAGGTTTGATCATTAGAAATTATCGTCGGAGATAATTGAGATAGTATCGTCCACTTACCACAACACTCGTCTAAAATTGATGTAAAATACAAATCAAATTCGTCACATATGAACTGTAATTTGCGTCACTGGCGTAACTCGACAGCGCATTTCAAAAGGTCAATGTAGACGAGTCTTCAACGTTGTATTACTCGCAAAACACGTACAATCATGAGAATGTATTAAGGTTGATCTCGTATCATTAGGCAGCATTGCCGTTAAGTGGGCGACAACGTTGAACAGCGTTCAACGATTGTTTACCGGTCTTCGTCAAAACGATGACCTAGTACGATACATCTTCAACTAAAGTAAAGTCCGTTGTTAATTCGGTGTTAAGGTGTTTCACGTGTGGCGCCGGTACACGCAAAGTGTTTGCCGCCAACTTACGTCATCGACATGCCTTGCATGGATACGTTGCTCGTTGTTAGTCATCGACCGATTATGAAAGCGACCATTCTGCGTTCAACGTACTGTTCGCTCGCCACAAGATGACTACCGAGGATACAGAGTGAAACGCGATCGCTCACGAAACAGCGTTTATCAAACTTCACAAATTTTCGACAGAGGTGGACAATTATTTTTGTCAATCGTTCACTATAATTGGCTCGAAGAGTGTCGAAAATTCAGTCACGTATATATGTATATAATAATACAATAATATAATAATATATAAAAACATACATACATATATACACAATGTATAAACATATATACATATGCACAGTGTGTCCATGCAACGTATGGTTAATCAATTAGGATGTCACTCTACATTAAAAATGAGTCGAAAAAAAGAATAAAATTTTTTCCTTCGAGTTTTCTATGTATATGTATAATATTATAATATATAATGGTTTGTCAGCTCGATAAATCATTTCGCATCACATTCGTTAGCTAAGATCGGTACATCGTTAAATGTATCAAAAACTGCATCATTTTCCTCCTCTTCATAAATGGACAAAATTTTCCGGTAGATCTGACAGTACGATTTCCAGTGGCCATCTCGCGGCGTGCGAACGGTACAGCATTTTCGATCCGCGTCACCGGTGATTCGCTAAAAGCGCGTAAAAGAATCGCGACGATTTAAACCCGACGTTGAACGAACATCGTTCGCCACGTCGCGAACAATCAGTCGATGACATTTCGAGGGAAAGGCGTCACGGCTATTTACAACGACGATCAGGCAAATATTTGTATTCCCATCTAGCGTAGACGACTCTCGAATGCATTTCACCTGTTGAACACGGTCATCGGTTGACTGCGCGATTTTGTCTCTTCCTATTCCTTGTTCGGATCGAGCGTTTAACGACTGTGTCCGTGTGGTGACTTTAGTTTCTCGTTTCTCGAAAGTGACGGGGCCTTTGGGGAACGAGATTTATGATGATATCTGGAGAGATCTGCGCATCGATAGAGAGCTAAATATTCGCTTATTTCTGCGTATCTCCTCGGGATAATGCTAAGGCTCAGTCCTCACACCGAGCTTGTAAGTTGCAGACATTTATGCAAGCTGCATTTGTCATTGGACCCCTTTTCGTGTTCGTGGACGTGATTGAAACTTTTTGTAGTTTGGACAATTGTTTGTGATCTAGATTGGATCTAGAGAAGTGTGGAATTTTTGGATGTCACGTATAGAGCTTCAAACATGAATTTACGAATTTTCGCAGTTTCACGCTTGTAAATTCCCAAATTATTAATTTTCGCAGTTTCGAACTTGCAAATTCGCAGATTACTAATTTTTGCAGTTTCCCACTTGCAAATTCTCAAATTACTCATTGTCGCAGTTTCCCGCTTGCAAATTCTCAAGTTATTAATTTTCATAATTTCGTGCTTCCAAATTCTCAAATTATTAATTTTCATGATTTTACTCTTGCAAATTCTCAAATTATTCATCAAAGCTTTGCTATATTTTGAGGTTTCGAAGTTTCGAATTTACAGCTCCCGAATGAAGAAATCTTTCGAATATTTATCTGTCATGTTTCAACAACGATGATGGACGCATTTCCTGCAACAAGATTGGTCGCAGGTGAAACCTACGCGTCGTTTGGCCATGAAGAGCCCACGCTCACCTGCTCGGCGCTTGTAACTCACATTTTTTGCATCCACGTTTTTCGTCCCGCTTCCTCCACGACTTCGCAGCACTCTTTTACGAACCTAAACGATGATTGGATGCAGCGATCGAGACTCGATATGGTCACCTTTGATTCGAGCGTCGCGTCATTAAATGTTGATCCGACGAAACGAAAATCGATCTTGAAGAGTTTCACTTTTAACCGAATTATCGTAACTTTCGTTCGTATCGAGTGCCTTGAAATGTTTGAAAATTCAGGCGATTCGGATGATAATTTGGCAATATAACGCTAATTTATCCGAGTTCTCTACTTTCAAACACTTAATGTTGTTGCCACGTTGATCGGTCTCGTGGGTGTTGATTAATAGGTGAAATCGAGTTGAGAATCACAATTTCAATTCGCAACTTTACAAATATTTCTCTCATATTCTATAACCCATTTTGTTTTATAAGACCGACGATTTAAGAATGAAATATTTTTTTACCGAACACGCACTTATGTATAAAAGGACTTTCCAGCGTTTTTCAGGAATCTGAAAAATGACGCGTTACGGCACTAATATGTCCGTCTCGGTATATTAAACCGTTTCAAATGTCCACAATTTCGAAAACGTCCATCAAATCGAAGAAAATTCTGTTTATGTAACTCGACCGACGATTCGCGATCGAAAAGAAAGTTTTTCTTTACGTAACGATGATGCGTCTATCAAAAACTCAAACGTGTGTTTTATCCTGTCGTATCGGGACCTATCGATAATCTTATTAGGAAGATAACGATCGGACAAACTCGTTTTTAATTACCATCCAATTTGGTCCTTCGTGTCCAATTAAAACAGCGTCGTCGAATTGTGACGAGGAAACATACTACTTCGCTCCAAGCTACTTCCTGCATCCATAATGGCATTAGGCGACATTTCTTGCATGTCTTTCGTGTTTCATGCTGTGATTCAATAATTGAATTTTGAAGTGATCATTGAATTTTGGTGCTAACTTTTATCGTGATGCATGTTAAGTTAGTTTTCGATGGGCTTTTGTTGGTTCTTCCTAGGTTAGTGATTTTTAAATTTATAACAGTCGCTAATAACCCAGATAGTTAATGCGGCTATAAACCAGTAAATACGAAAGAAAAAGAAAAGAGAACTCAGAAATTGCCTCGCTCCTAAATTCCAGAACTTGTCGAGCGGAAACACTCGTAATGGATGAATCGACAAAATACACACGTTCTGCGTTCAGTGCACGATGGACTCGCGAAGTCGATCTACAGTAACTAGCATAATAAAGTGACCATCCTAATAACCGATATAGAATATGTTAAAACTAATGTTTTTGATGAAGAAGGATACTAAGAAGGATTAAGATTTACGATGTGGTCACATTTTTAGTCATATATGAAAATGTTTGTTTTGTTAAAATAAAGTTACAAGTTTTTGTTATTACAAGTGGTCTTTTAATTTTTGTAATAAACTCTTGATATGACAACGAACCTTTAAAAAAAAAACCGATATTAGAATCGCTTTTCATTGAAAACATTAGTTTTGAGGTATTGTATATGCGATATAAAATGGTCACTTTATTATGCCGGTCACTGTACTTGCTAAAGTCCTAGCTAGGGGATTTCCGTCCGAAGCGGAACAGTATAAGAGTTTGTTCGGACGCACGGTTTATTTCCTCGGTACGATGCACTTTGCGCTTTCAACGAGAGCGTGTGTCGCGTTGTTGCATCGCGCCGATTTCGTGTCGTGTCGTGTGCCTCGAGACCGTTTCGTCTCACGGTACGATGTTCGAGATGATTGACCGATCGAGACCGGTACCGTTAGCAAAAATTGACGTCTATCGACGTAGAAACGTGCACGTCCTGCCCGGACACATGGTCACCCTGCTTCCAGATATACTCTGCCGCTCAAAAATATGTGGACACTTTCTTTACTCTTGCAACTACATAATTCATGTCTCGGGATACCAAAATCTACAAGTTTCCAACAACTAAATGTAGCAATTATAAAAAACTACAAAAAAAAACCGCGCGCGGAAAACCACTTTCCGGCTCGTACCATATTTGTGGATCACCCTGTATACTCGGACTATCCAGTGACAAGATAGAGCGAGTGAACGTCTATTGATTCGACGTGGATTCACTTTTTGTCTCATAGTTTCTTGGAAATGTTAAGAATCCTTGTTGGTGCTTCGACATTTTGGTTTACTTTTAATTCTCATTGAAGTTAGAAAAGTATTTCAATCGCATGGTTTGCTTTTGTACATATAAATACTGCTGTCCCCATTTGTTGGAGTTTCAGCACAACCCACAGCACGACACGAGCATTCTAATATGTAGACAGTTGACTTTTTTAGAACCGATGGAAAAAGTAGTTTTAGATTTTGATACTAATCGGTGATGGTGTGAAACATATCCGTACAAAGTTCTAATAGATGTAAAATTATTTCATTTTAAATTCAAGGTATTTGGATCTCTGTTCAATATCCATGGGTAGATTTTCTACATTTTGCAGTTGCGTAGCATCATTATCCATCATGTACCCACATAATGTAAAAGTTCTTAAAATTTCTTTCGTATCCATTAAACTTTCATAAAATTTCTTCCGTGTCCAATCGACATTCTTAAAGTGACCAGTGTGCCCAATAATCATTCTTCAAACTTTTCTTGTGTTTAATAACAATTCATCAAATTTCTCCTGTGTTTAATAACAATTCTGTAAACTTTTGCTGTGTTTAATAACAATTTTGTAATTTTCTCCCGTATGCATTAAAAATGCATAAAATTGCCAAGATAAAGTTATAAAATTACAAATCGACACAAATGATATCGACGTCAGCGAGAATATAGAAAAATGGTTACCTAGAGTGCTTGGTTAGGTTTTGGAAAGTCTAGACCAAAATACCAGCGTCGCATTGTCGCAAGATAGATATACTTTCGATAGATACAATTACGACGTGTAAAATGTAAATACAAGTAACTAGGTCAAGTTCGAAGTAGCATCGTGACCAGAAATCGGTGATTCATGCGGCAAACCTAGAAACAAAGTGTACTAGCGAACCTTGACATTTCTCCATCAAGAATTCCTAGCTCCTTTTCCTATTAACGAGTTAATTAAGACAGCAGGCGTATGGACGATTGCGAAAATAATCTCGGATGTATCAAGTGTCGGATTACGAATATTAAATACATGAGATATTTAAATCTTGGGTGTAATTTATGGATTGTTTCGAAAATCAACAATTCTGAAATTTGCAAATTTTCAAATTATGGAATTCTCAAATCTCAAAATTCTCATATAACAAATTTTTCAAATCCCAAAATTCTTAAATATCGAAAATCTCAAATTCCGAAATTCTCAAATACCGAAAATCTCAAATCCCAAAATTCTAAATACCGAAAATCTCAAATCCCAAAATTCTCATGTACCAAATTTTTCAAAACCCCAAAATTCTCAAATATTGAAAATCTCAAATTCCGAAATTCTCAAATATCGAAAATCTTAAAACCCAAAATTCATATAACAAATTTCTCAAATCCCAAAATTCTCAAATATTGAAAATCCCACATTCCGAAATTCTCAAATACCGAAAATCTCAAATCCCAAAATTCTCAAATTTCGAAAATCTCAATTCCCAAAATTCGCAAATATCGAAATTTTCAAATTCCAAAATCCCCACATCTCGAAATACCAAAATCTCCAAGTTTCTAAAAACTGAATGTAACAATTATTAAAAACTCACGACATTGTACAAACAGTTTACTCTATAAAGCAGTATTACGTCAACGCTAATATAATCTAAAAATTTCCGCGATAGATTAAAAATACTTGCCGCTACAATTACCTTTTCGCGTCCATGCAGATTACCTTGCTGATTATTTCGTTTCGTCATCTGCAATAACCTGCTGGTCAGTGGAAGCCCATTTTGAGTAAATCGCGTAGGCATTGCACGATAACATGTTTACGAAGGAAACCGGCAACACCCATCGATTTTTCTCATATTTGTCCATTCTTCTTAGTTTCTTCGTTAAGCCACTTCTTGCCATCCCGATTAATTATCGAACGAACTTAATTAAGATTCTACGATGGTTGATCATGCATCAACTGCCATTGTTTTCTTCTAGATTAACTTCATTATATTTCTATTTAGTTTCGGTTTACTGGCTCATAAATTATGTACCACTTTGTTCATTAATTTCGCCTTATGGATTATGGTATAATGAACTTTGCTATTGGTTCTATTTATGATGTGCAATTTAATTAATTATAATTGTGGAGCAGGACAAGGTATCTCGTTGCGTTATTAACTCTCAATTTTTGTTCATTGTTAACTCTTCATTTACATCGACAATGGGATATAATAATTGTTTAATTACCTTCAAGTAGAAAATATGATAATCGAAATTCTTTAGTCAATGGAAAGCGTAATTAGCGATTCTCCCCTTACAAATGAGTTAATAAATTTTATTTGGTATTGAACAATCATGTATATTCTTTCGTATGGGACGTGCATCGAAATCATGCACATATGTTGTACGGATACTGATATTTATTAGAAACAAAAAATTGTTTAGCTAACTAAAAGAAATAAGTATGTTTCATTACATTATTTGCCAATGAATTCGAATCTGATTTGTTACCATTTTTTCAATAACGTTAATTTCTAGCACTGGGTGTACACGTAATTCACATTTATTAAAATTGCCTACAATTTGGACAAAGTTCCTTTAAATATATATTTCTTTCATTAAAAGTTTGAATTATGTACCTATAGTTTTAATGATTAATTTGTAAAACAGCACTGTTGACGCCATCTAGCGAGACATGCCATAACTAAAACGATTTACATCTATTTTCAGTTAGCGAGAAATGTAAACGAAATATAGAATGCCACATAATATTGAATTTGAATTATAACACAAATATTTCGATCAGTTAAAAAATCACCTGTCCCACTAAAATTTTGTAAAATCAGTGATCGCAATTATCCGCGAGGAGTTACTGCTTTACCTACAGCCAGCAATGTCGTTTAAAATAGTTCTATATTACCCGTCAGGTGTTACTAGCGTGACTTTCGATTTCACCAGATCGAACTTTCAGTATTTATCAATTTCTCAGCCGATCGTTTTACGTCGAACGAAAGTAAAACGCGCGTAAACAAAGGATAAATAATATTATTCGATCTATCGATTCCGAAAGAAATGTAGGACAAGATGTTTGCACCGACGGGTACAGGTCCGACCAGGCGGATCTAACGATCATCAACTTTCTTATAAATTCTTGGCGATTTTCACGGGCTCGATATTTTCTCTCAATCATCCTCCTAACGTCTCGTATTTCTAAAACAGTCGCCAGGTTGTAAACGCGTCACAGATCAGCGCGCATCCATGTTGCGATCCCAACCGGGCCTCAAATCGAATTACCTCGTTCCAAATATCGTACATTCCACCACAGCACATACGCACATCGACTCGTAAAAGTCACCGATATTTTTTATCACCGATCTATATTACGGATATTTAATAAAACTCTCGAGCAAATGGTCCAGAACAGTCCCGATCCACTCGTATCCTATCGATCGATCAAACTTTCTAGTTAATGTTCGGTGAAAAGCTACTATAAATTATTTCGTGGAGATTCTCGGTGTCAAAATGAACACCGATACTTTTAATTATAACGATTGCAGGAGTTTTACTTTCCTTCTGCATTAAACCTCTTGATTACACCTGAACCTCGAGATTATTCCGATTCTACAGTTTTCAGAGGGTTTGAGATGGACAAATTTTTCATTCAGGGACATAACATTTTTCAAGTTATCAGGTACCTACATTTCCGATTCAACACATTTTTAAATGTCAAATTTCCTAATTTACAAAATTTCACATTTCTAACTTCAGAAATTTCCAAATCCTTGATGTAAAAAATTTCCAAATTTTCGAATCCCCGAATTTACAATTCCCCAAATTTTCAAACCTCAAATTTTCAATTTAAAAAAATTCCAGCTACACAAATCTACAAATCCCCAAATTGCCAACTTTCTTAATTTACAAAACTCCAACTTGCCAACTTCCGAAATTTAAAAATCCCAAAACTTGCCAACTCCCCAAATTTACAAATCCCCAAACTACTAACCTTCCAAATTGCCAACTCCACAAATTTAAAAATCCCCAAATTGCCAACTTCACAAATTTAAAAATCCCCAAATTGCCAACTTTCTTACTTTGCAAATCCCCAAAATTGCCTACAACCCAAATTTCCAAATCTCTAAACTACCAATTCCTCAAATTTCCATCTCTCCGAATTGTCAAACTCCAAACTTGAACCTTTCAAATTGTCAAGTCACCAATTCCCCAGCCTCCCAAATGTTTAAATCCGAAAAATGTCATCTATGCAAGTTCGCCCGCAACCTCCGCCAATGTCTCAATTAACTTGGCGTGCGAAGTGTCAGTCAATCGCGTTACCACGCGCGGTCGTCGATCAGAATTTTTCGGTCAACAATCACGAATCCAGTCATAGTCCGCGTACCAAGACCGGACGTGAGATAATTACAACTCGGTAAATCGTCGAATCGAAACGCGTACGCGTTCGTACTAGTTGTCTGCATTTATCGCTTATTCGCGCGTGTGCCTGGCTTGTTATTAGCGATTTTTTTTTTTCTCTTTTTTTCAAAACTCCTGAACGGTTATCCGGTAATACCTGCCGGAGAGATTTTTGCCGGGCACCGGATAAAAGGGAGAGAAAAAAAGAAAACGAAACCAGGAGAAACAGAGTACGGGCGTTGCGCAATCCGCTCGAACACGCTTTGCAGCGAACCGGGTGAACAGGTTGCACTTTGTTCCGGCCCCTCTCGCGAACCACTCAATTGCGACACCATTGAATCACCGTAAGACTAATATTTTGAATGTGATACGCCGGCTTATCGAGGCCCCTGTTTAATTGAATTGAAATTTTTGCATTCACGAATCTATATATTATCGAATTTCTACATTTTCGAGTGTCAACATTCCCGAATTCCTATATTCTCAAATATCGATAGTGTCGAATTTTTACATTCCGGAAACTATACGTTCCCGAATCCCTACATTCCTGGATTACTAAATTCGCAAAGCCAGTCATTGTGGAATTTCTACATTTCCGAATCTCTACATTCTCAAATCTCGACATTGTCTCATCTCTACATTCCCGAATTCCTACATTCTCAGATCTCAACATTGTCGAATTTCAACATTCCCGAATTCCTACATTCTCAAACCTTGACATTAATTTTGACATTGTCGAATTTCTACATTTTTGAATTCCTACAATTCCGAATCGCAACGTTTTCAAATTGCTACGTGCCCAAATCCCAACATTCCCGAATTCTTACATTTCTGAAAACCAACCTTCTTGAATCTCAACATTCCCGAATTCCTTAATCTGCAAATTCCGACATACATACATCTACGTCGAATTTCTACATTCCCGAATCGCTACATTTCTTAATTCTTACATTTTCGAATCGCTACATCCGCTAATCCGAACATTCTTGAAATCATCCGATCCGTTCGAACACTGTTTACAACGAACCTGGTGAACAGGTTGCACTTTGTGCTGGCTGTTCACGCGAACGGCTCAATTGCGACACCATTGAATCACCGTAAGACTAATATTATGAATCTGATAGGCCTGTTGAACAGGGCCCTCGTTTAATTAAATCGAAACGGCCGGTTGTCGCTGGTTTTCGGAGCGAGACGATCGGTATCTCGCGCGAGAAACCCCGTTCGTGACGGCGGCAGCTGAAAAATCGGCGCCGATTTGAATCCTGCTGTGATCCGACAGATCCTTCGACTCGACCTTCGACTATTGTACAAGGTAACAGGAGCGACAGGGTGGAGGCCTTGTTCGAGATCGTTTCGCTGCAAAACCGATCGAACGCGAATACGTTGCAACACGTATGCATTTTGTAACAGTTATCACGCGTTTTTCACCCGTTTACCGTAACACTGCAACAAATTTTGACTTTTTCTACTTTTCTTGAACGCCACTATAAAATTCTTATAGATAGCAGAAATGTCTGCTCTATGATGTACGATGGTTAGATTTTCGTCTAGACCCATAGTTTTTTAAATAAATTTAAAAATATCAGCAAATATTTTGGGATCTTTATTACTTTGATCATTGTTTAAACATATTTGAATGTTTACAATGTAATAACAATTTGCGTATCATTTTTTTTTTCATTTTATTACTTCATTTTTCAACTTCATTTTTAACTTCAAAGTAATTGTGCAATATACGTCCATAGTTTTAACGTTAATATCGTAACGGAGATCATTATGCTCGAAGAGATTATGATTATTAGATATTAAGAGTTCTAGAATGTAAACCCTACTCAAGAATAATAGCATATAATCTTGTAACACCGGAACCGCTCGAAATACCCCGATAAAACAGAAGTGGATTGCGAATGTGATTGTGAAATTCTGAGACCAATTATGTCGTCCACGAATTTCGAAATACCGAAAGGTATCTTAATGGATACTTATATGTATGTTCATCTAATAACACTTACTTGGATACTTATGTATTCAAGTAATAACACATACATGGATACTTATATATTGAAGTAGTAAAGCATACATGGATATTTATGTATTCAAGTAATAACACACACATGGATACTTATGTAGTTCCAGTAATACCACATACGCGGATACTTATGAACGTGTTATTACGGAAAAAATATGTATCCGAAAACATCAAAAATACGTTCCGGCGATAAAAGAGGACAACCCCTTTCGCGAAATGTACCTCATGATCGAAAGGTCCGTATGTAAAGAGAAAGGTGATCGAACATGTTTCAAGAACCGTTTCCGATTATGTTCGCGTTTCTGCGGTAAGTGTATGCAGGCGAAAGAAATGTAGGTTCAACAGGTCTCATTATAGAAACTTTACGGTGACGTTGTAACGGCATTACGTGTATATTATCGCGGTTAGTTGCGACAGTGTTATACCTACATTATGACGACGGTTTCGCGGATCAAGTGTACTTAGATACAACCTGTACCTGTACCTACATGTACGACTGTACGCGATCTGTGCAATTCACTGTATGCATAAGTGTCGCGTATTCGTGACTCGGATCGATAAAATTACTGGTGCCAATATCGAAGATAACACGGTACTTCGTATGTCATTAAATTTTCAATAATTAAGCCTGATTGGCCATGTTATGTAACTCCAAATGAAATAACTCGCTGTATCTCTAGAAATCTTTTTAATCTCGTGTACGTAACATTAGTAATTTCATTTTTTCTAGCTTCACTTCCAGGTTCTTGGATTTTAGGAGTTTACGACTTTCTGCCTGCGGATCGTAGGTTCTAGGGTCCCTATGTTCCGTGGTCGTTAAGTTCTAAGTTTCTTACGTCTTGTGATCCTTCGATTCTAGGGTTTCTATGTTCTAGGATTTTTGGGTTCTAGGCTCCCTATGTTCTGGGATCGTTAGGTTCTAAGTTGCCTAGGTCCTGTGATTCCTAGGTTCTAGGGTCCCTACATTCTGTGATCGTTTGGTTCTAAGTTGGCTAGGTCCTGTGATTCTTGGGTTCTAGAGTCCCTATGTCCTGTGATGTTTAGGTTCTAAGTTTACTAGTTCCCACGATTCTTAGGTTCTAATGATCCCAGGACATAATTTACAAGTTCTAAGTTTCCTATGTACCCAAGTGCTTCAACGTAGAAGAACTTAAAAAACCTAACCCATACTTCTGCACAGAAGGAAACCTAAGTTGCATGTGAATCTACATCTCAACCACCGTAGGTTCTACCGAGCTTTCATATTACTTTTCTGTTTATGAATAATTGCAATGACAATGGTTAACACGCTGACTACCACACGAAAGCTATTGAAAATTACAAAAGGTAGAATTTTCATTTTTGACCAACCTCACCAAATATTTTCACGATACACCGTTATATTTGTTTTTCATAGTTTTCAGTAACTGATGCGAGTATATTCAATTAGAAAAGTGAACAAATTTTGCGTAATATAACTGTTAAACCTGTATAGAAATATGAGTGTCATCCATATGTGTGACATGGCAGTGAAAGTGTTAAGGGAGAGTGTGACTAAGGATGGGTACAGGATAAGTAGGAATCAAGATTGGATTATTTGGTTCAGGACGAGTCTATGATCTTTGTCGCGTTATAATAAGCTGCGTTGGTCATCCCAGAACCTTTGAAAGGGAACGTCGTGTATCGTGAATTGCAACGGGAAGATGTTCATCAAATTGGTTCCATCGAAAGTTGAATTTTCTTCGCAACGAATGGAGCGTGCACTCCGTTCACCGCAAAAATAGACAAAAGTGGAATCGCGTCGTTTTGTCGCCTGAATCGATCCGATAAACGCGTACGACCGGATCACGGTAATTTACGTTTCGTGTCGGTCGGTAAACTTTCTCTGAAATCGCTACGCGTCTGATATCGAACCGTGGTTGTTACGTCCGTTCTCGACCTATATTTTCCGACCGATTTTGGCCGGCGACGCTCGAGATCGCCGAAGGAAAGCGTGCTCGATCGAACGAAATCAATCGTTCTTCTGTTCCATCACTTTTACCCGCGCCTCGAAATGAATCGATCGGATCCCCTTGGCAGAATCCCGGGCCCGTTCGAGCGGAAAATTATATTGGGACATCCCGGCGTGAAAGTTTGCCGGACTTTGTTGCGCGTTTCGCCGCTAATGGAAATAATGGGAACATCTAGCGTTCGTAATAAGCCGATCGATCGATCGTTCAATAGCGTCGATTGTTTGCCACGCGATTTCAGCTCTCGTCAACGTGCCGATTTCTTCGCGGCGATTCAATCTGGGTATGTTTGACATACCAACAGCCCGCCACCCAGGAATTGGCGTATCGAGTCGCACATATTTTCAGTGGTAGGATCTTATTGATTCGCAAGGTCACGCACACCAATTGAGACGAAAAACATAAACAATCGATTGTAGGCGATCATCGATCGACATCAAGTTCTGAGGATTCACAGTGAGGATACTTATGTTTCATTGCAGACTCCTCACACGTCAATTCCTGGGTGACGCAGTGTACCTCACCTATCTTAACACTGAACCTATCAACGCGATCAAAATGATCATTTAACAAGTTCCTAATTTGAAACTACGATGAATGTTAAGGTGGCTTCTTTGAAATTTCTGTTGATTTTCATCGGATAAAGCATTAACGTGTACATTAATTTGTGTTCTATTGTTCGTTCATTTGTTTTTCAATGTCATTTTTACTTTCAAAATAAACATGCAACGCACGCCAGTAGGTTTAGTGTTAACAACCTGACCCGCGTATCTTGCTCACCTACATACTTCAACTATGTATCTAATTTATCCCACCTTCGTATCGGACTATCGCAGAACGTAGTGATCTATCCAGATCCATAATTTAACTGCCTGACCTACCTACTCTGACTATCTAACCGTATTAGCTGCCCTACTTGCCTAATCTGTCTGCTTGGCTGTTCGAACCTACTCGGCCCGAGTTACTGTGCAACCATGAGCAGATGTGGTTTTTCTAAAAAAAAAGTATGTCATTCGGAAGGGAAGTAGGTTTTCTAGATTTTGGAGGTTCAAAAATTTAGAACTGGGATAAAAATTTGCGAAGTTTGTATTTGGAGACATTAGGAACATTGGAATCTAGGAATTTGGGGATATGGAAATTTGTGGATCTAGAGATGTGAAGGCTTAGGAATTTAGGACATAATAATTTTGAAGTAAAAATCCCTTTTGCTATTGGGATTTTGGGATACAGCGATGTGGGAATCTAGGGATATGAGAATCTGGAGATATGAGAATCTAGAGGTATAGGACTCTAGAGGTTTCAGGGCTATAGAGAGACAGGACTCTAGGGATATAAGAAATTTGGAGTCACGGAAATGCGAGACGCAGTGATATGGGATTCTAGAAAGTTGCGAATGTAGACATTCTGCGATCTTGGGATATGGACATTTGAGAATTTGCGAACATAGTAATTTGCGCCTATAGAGATATGGGAATCTTGAAGTTCGTGATCTAGAAATTTATGTAAATAAAAGTTTGTCTGTGTGTATGTATGCGTGTATGCGTAAATACGTACCTTCACACACGAGACACATGGAAGCCTACAAACTTAAGTATATAGTAATTTGAACACCTCGGGACTCAGAAATATGAAAATCAAGGTATTCGGTGATCTGTAAATTCGAAAGTGTAAAAAATCAAAAAATTTGAGAACGAAAGTTTGGACAAACGCGTACGTAAGTAAGCTTCGTTTCGAGCGAAAGGAAATCTAAGCATAGTTGTCTGGGCACTCCGTGGTTTTCTGCGGATGGTCGAAGGAAGGGAGCAACGAAAAGAGAAACAGAGGAAGCGAGGAAAAAAATAGAGACGATGATTGCCGCATCGCCGAGAATTATTAACGGAGCGTATCGGAGAAAGCTGAGATGGAAAATTGAATCGACGTGATCGCTGCGCTACTCTGCCTACAGTTCCGCGAACAATTCCACGTTTACCAGAAAAAAAGAAGAAAAATAACGTGCATGGATGAAATTTGTAGCAATAATTCGCCATTCGATAATGACTATCATCGTTAGAAAAGATGAAACGAATGATTTATCGAGCATTATGTAGCACGCTTCGATTTTTGATGACATACGCATTTTTACAGTCGCGGGTATATAATTACGTTCGATCGAAAAAGAAACGATCGATGGTGACCAAGGAGATCGATCGTTATTTAAATAAGATGTAAAATGTTAACGCTCGTGGTTGAATAAAGTTTTTTCCCAAAAAGTGACCGTCGCAAGTAATAAAACCAAAGCAGTGTCTCGGCAAGAATGAAACACTGCAAATGAAAGACTCTACCGCCAACCATCGTTGGAATCTACCAATCAGACACGACTGGTAATAAACTAAAAGTACTCGATGGAATGTAATGACTCCTCGAGTATTATTGCTGCTACGCGCCTGAAAACTATTAACCCCTTGCCACACTTTGACCTCTCTGACTCGTGACTCACTCATAGTTTAAAATATGATAAATCTTACTATAATTTTGAATACGCTTATATGCGAAGTTCATATCCAATTATAATTTCTTGAACATAAAATACGCGTAACGTTTTAATTATTCGTATGAATATTGGTTGCTGTGAATAGGTCTGACGGATGAAACAGGCAAATAAATCGTATGCCTAGGGATTAACCCATATCATTTATTTGGCAAGTGCGTCAGTTTGTATTAACTATTAGTAGCTATACTATTAAAACGAACAAAGTATATATTCAAAAATGTCTTGTCATTTTTGTAATCAGCGATTTTTGACTTTGCAGACTATAGACAACTTGAGTTTGATTCTTTAAATTGAAACGAATTCAAAATCCAATATAGGATGTATCGTCATTCGGCTGTAAGTGCGTCACGAGTTAGACACGTCGTAGTATGACAAGTGGTTAATTCTAAACTTTACAAGAGTATCCGATGGACTCAAAACACTACATATTGTGTCGATAAAAAACTTATGTCGCGATCAAGTTTCTTCGCAATTATGCGAAGCTAATGTCCTGTTATCCTAATGTCCTAATGTGCTATATCGTAATGTCCTAATGTTCTATATGCTAATATCCTAATATCCTATGGTCTAATATCCTATGTCCTAATATCCTATGTCCTAATATCCTATGTCCTAATGTCCTATAGCTTAATGTCCTACATTCTAATATCCTATATCCTAATGTCCTATATCCAAATATCGTATATCCTAATGTCCTATATCCTCAAGTAAATAATATCTTAACATCTAAGAAACACAGGTCAACAAAATTTTTCTGAGATAAAACGGATGAAGTTAGCAAATCGTAATGAAGCTCGTAAGGAAAGTATTTTACATTCGTGATTAAACTATTTAACGATCTCCTCGCGGTCCTCTGAATGTTCGCGTTTTTATCGTCCCCAGCTGAATTAACTCTTTACACCCACCTGGTGCTTCCTGCGCGTAATGACGAGATTTCTATCGAAAATAAAACCGAACCCAAAAGGATGAGGCTGGATCGCGATCGAGAACGCGGCCTCAGTGAAAGCCGGGGACGATAGAAAAGGAACGTGGTTGGAGTCGTTTTTAATCTTCCTCTTATCAGACTCTCTCGTTTCGAGTTTCCATTCGCGACGATTAATCCTATTGAAATATTCGACCGTGTAAATTTTGCGGTCGACGGAGATTATTGAAATTATTGCGGTCGTTCTGCGTTTTGATAACAGCAAAATTTCCTTTCTTTTTGTTTCGTTTGGAATTTTATTGCTTGCAATTGCTGACTGGCGGATTGGTCGCTGTGCAAATGCGTGTCATTTTCGGGTAATTGCAGTAACTTCTAAAGAATTGATAAGGTATTTTTAGCTAGGAACTTTTGTTGGTTCTTTCAGATCACATAGATATGTGATCGTAACATAGATATCTGAAAAATTATGTACCATAGATAACTGAAAATTCATATTGCATAGATATCTGAAAAATCATATTGCATAAATATCTGTAAAATCACGTAAATACATATTTGAAAAATCACGTTGCATAGATATCTGAAAAATCATGTAAATAAATATCTGAAAAATCATGTAAATAGATATCTGTACAAATGTAGCCCGTACCGACCTGCAAGAAAGTCCTTGTACCTGTTGCGAAATCGCGAAGGCATCGTTCGCAAACGGAAGCGGCACGCTCCTCGAGAGTTCCGCTCGCGAGTGGGACCAGGGATGAGTAGAGGAACCGTTGGTAGGGGAGATGAAGTTTCGATCCCGCGAGGAGGAGAAGTGGGTCGTTTCTCAACGAGTCGAAGTCACTCGACGAGAACGCGTCGGCCACGCACTCCTTCGCTGCACTCAGCTGAGCACAGTCGTCTCTGATCCGCGATCTTGCGAGCCAGCTTCGATCGTTCGTCCTCTAGATAGATAAATCACGATCGTTCGTCCTCTCGATAAATCCCGATCGTTCGTCCTTTCGATAGTCATCGATCGTTCAACCCGCCGATAATACCGATCGAAGTGGTCCTCCCGACAATAAATCGATCACCGTCGCGACCGAAGGACACATCGGGTGACAAGTGATCATCTAACAGTATCGATATCGGAAACGATCCGCGTTCGAGGTTGAGGTGTGAAGTGATGACAACAGTGTCGGCCGAAAGGGAAGTACGAAAGTGACAGGATATTCTCGTGGGGAAAGTGGTGAAAATCGAGGCCCGTGTGAACCCCGCGATCCTTTGTTCCCGTTCGAGAACACGTCGATTTTTCCGAGCTGGTAGCCGCTGAATCGAGGGAACCGGTACGACCCACTTTGATGATCCTACATATCAGCCAAGCCGAGAGAGAACCTGGACACCGTTAAACTCCTCGACCATGAAGCTCGTACGCGAGGACTAGTTAGTGCGATGAACAGCGTCATTCACACCGTATTCTAAACGTCGATCTCTACCTTGAAGATGGGCGACATACGGGTGCTGGATCCACGAATGGATCCTCGTTTCGACCTGAAACAATCGCGTCCTTGGCCGCCGATGTACCGTAGCCACCCAGCGTCCAGGGGACCCTCGTTCTGCTATCGTCCGTTGCCCATGGACGCCATGACCCAGTGGATGCCGCATCTGGCCGACTACAACTATGTGCCGGCCAGGTTAAGCTCGTCGAACGCGAACAAGGGTCGAGATTACTATTATCTGACGCCGTTGTATCGCAACGCTATGCCGCCACCGCAGGCGATGTCGCCTCTTCAGGTTCCGCCCGTGGCCGTGTCCCCGAGGATGATGATGATGGGACCCGGCAACCGGACCAAGAGCTCGGGGGGATTGTGCAGGAGCAGCGTGCCACCCTGCACCTGCTCCGTGGGCAGGACCAGGTCCCTGGAGGACGTCAGAAGCGAGGCGAGCGAGTGGGAGGATTTCCACGACGAGAACGGGAACCACTTGCAGAGGAAGAGCCCGAAGAACGCTGTTTGCAAACAGACGCGACGATCCATGGAAAACTTGTTGGACGTGGACACCGTGGATCATGAGACTACCACATTTGAGAGGGTCGGAAAGGGCTGCAAGAAGGACGAGAGGAGGAGCGAGAGACCCGGAAGAAGACGGGGCAGCTACATGGTTCGTTTTATTCGTCCTTGGATATTTTTGCAATTGCAATTACTTGCAATTATGAAAATTATCGAGAAACTTTTGCCAAAGTGTACGTCAACTTTCAAGATAAAGAATCATTGTATAAATCACTTTACGTATTATACATTATTTATTCATTTTTATAGTTTAGTTTCAATTTAGATATAAGTAGTCATGTGAGGTCCGTAAATCTAGGGTTAAACGAATTTCCTTAAAATATGTTATGTTTATTGGAATAGATCGAATAAAATATCGATTTCGTGTATCGACGTAGGCTTGTTACCATATCGATTTTTCAGGCTTTCTTCAAAGCTGGAAAAACGTTTAAATCATTCATCGATAACGTATCTTTTCCAGACACCGCCCATACAGTTGCAAGTTTATGTGAAACGTCAAAAGATCAATAAATTACGAAACCGGGCAATATATTAATTTCGAGAAACACGTCCGCGTTTATGAACGAAATTCGATCTCGTTAAAGTCCGTTTTTCGCTCAATTAAATGGCGCGTTTTGTCCATGCTAATAAGCGGTAAACCGCTTTTACTAGAAACTTCGTTTCGACTTATTTCACGAGTCTGTCTCGCTCTTATCTTATCCCGTATGTTAATTAACGGGAGCAACTTTTAGTGGAAAGTATTCTGCAAGTTTATTGCTCCAGTTTCGCGGTCTCCAATTAATATCGGAATTAAGTTCCGCGAATGTGCGTGATATTTCAGTTGATGAATGCAACCCTTAATAAATACTATTTCTATGCATCGTTAACGCAGTAAGCACTTAATAGTTGTTATTTACTATAACACGGGGTTCGTTTAGAATCATTTTTAACGTAGTTATAGGAATAACCGGTTGGTAATATGACGCGTGGCTATGTAATTTATGGATATACAGAACGGTATAATGCATCGTGATACAACGTATGCCGTTTTAATATGTGGATGATAGAATGTGTGACGTCTTGTTGTATAGACGATGAAACGCGTGGGTGATACAGCACGTGATAATCCAACATGTAATAATCCAACGAGCAATAATCTAACGCGTAGTAATCGAACGTACAGTAATAATTTAACGCGTAGTAATCGAACGTACAGTAATAATCTAACGCGTAGTAATCTCACGCGTAGTAATCTAACGTGTAGTAATCCAACGCGTGGCGATCCAACGTGTAGTAATCTAACGTGCAACAATCTAACGCGTGGTGATCCAGCGTGTAGTAATCTAACGCGTGGTGATCCAACGTGTAGTAGTCTAACGTGCAGCAATCTAACACGTGGTAATCCAGCGTGTAGTAATCTAACGCGTGGTGATCCAACGTGTAGTAGTCTAACGTGCAGCAATCTAACACGTGGTAATCTAACGTGTAATAATCTAAAGCGTGGCAATCCAACGTGTAGTAATCTAACGTGCAGTAATCTAACGCATCGTAATCTAACGTGTAGTAATCTAACGTACAGCAATCTAACGCGTGGTAATCTAACGTGTAGTAAACAATTTTCAGATCAAAACTTTTGATCTAAAAATTGACCCAACCGGACCACTTCCACGATATACGTAATATATCGTATAATGATATGTATAAAATATTGTAAATATCGTAATTTAGACAAATGTTTAGTTCGATCGAAACTTACCGAGAATCTAGAACGTTGACCATCGGCGACAATTAAAACTCGTATACTTTCGAAAAAAACATTTTTCTGGTGAAAGTAAATCCGCGGTTGCACAATCGTCGGGCGCTAACGGGGACGAGCAGACTCAAAGGAAAACATGATTTCTATAAACTATTAACGCTCGCAGTATTTGATATTTGTTTCTTGTACGCGATTTTAATCGGTCGGATTGTCGAAAGTGTGCACGCTGATGCGCGTTCGCTTCGATGTAAAAAGGTGTTTAATTAACTTGGTACTCGAGGTTTCAACAGTTTGCAATTACAACGAACATTTTCCCTTTTTCTTAATCGCCGAGGTAGAAAGCGCCGTCGGTGTTGGTGAAATAAACGAACAAAATAATTCAAATTTAAGAGCGATCCAATTGACACACTCTCGTTTATGTAAAAATGATTGATTTCGAGCGGAGATTGCGAAGGATGGCTTTACTTAATGGAATGGATCGTGAAACGACTTTTTGTTTCCCGTTTTCTTGCGGCGTTATTATTTTCCAGCTTCATTAACGAGCCCGTTGCAGTAATCTCGCGCGTAAAAAGCAATAGATAATTAGAATTTATGGAGCGTTTCGACAACTTTTCGATACTATTACCGAAACTTTTTCCCGTGTAAAGATCTTTCAATTTTACCCGATGCCCGATAACATCGCTAAAGCAATAGATTTATATCGTATTCGAATTTAATCCTTTCACTGCCGCCTTTCTTTCCATGTAAATCCATCATCGATGCTTCACAAATTTTTTACGCTTCTATCGGACCCCTTGAAAATTATTTTATGCCGATATTACAGCATTTTGATGGACGATCTCGTATGTTACTTAATTAGTGCCTTTCGAAAACATGCGTGCACTGATCCCGCGCTGTACACGGTTTTAGTTTTTCAACGTTGTAACGATTAAAGTGAAAACCGGCGTATTCTGAAATAGTAGAAAACTTTTTAAATTTAATTCGGAATAGAATATACCATGACACGGAATTTAACATTAGAAAATTTGACGCTCTCGGATTTAATGCATATTAAAAAATTCTCCGCTTTCGAATTTAATGTTAAAAGATCCGAGTTTCGAATATTCGAATTACTTCGAACACGTTGTTTAAACATTCGCTTTTCAATTTCGTGTTGGAAAATTCGACGTCTTCTACTTTCGTACAGAAATATTCAACCCAAAAATTGAATCCTTGAAGACAGCAATGGTATGTCAGTCCTGATTCCTATGTCAATATAATATTATATTTACATATGATAGTAAAACATATTATAAATATTTACATGTTATAGTATTACATACTGTATGTACATATGATAATATTTCATTATATGTAAATGTATGTGTACATATTATATGTATATATTATGTGCACATATGGTAGTGTTACATATTATATATACATGTTATGTGCACATATTATATGTACATATTATGTGCACATATGATAGAGTTACATATTATACATTCTTATTCTGTGCATACATGATAGTATTACATATTATATGTACATATTATATTTACATATGATAGTGTTACATATTATATTTCGACACATATCAACATATTGTACTAATTTTTATCGGAATGTCACAAATGTGATGGCAAACAAAATTAATGATAGGCCTTAAACGAGACAAATGAGAATCTGAAACGTGTTTAAACGGCGGTGTGAAGGAAATGGAGTATTACATCACATGCCTGACACATCTGCTCGATCATTATCAACAGTGGTCCATTAACATTTGGTTGCATAATTGTTCCATACGAAATTACAAAACTCTCTGCCCATTTAGCGACACGGAGAACGTTCACTGTCCATTTGAATGTGCAGGTGTTCTCTCTTTCGCCGGAGGGATGCCATCGCTTGAACTATTACGTGATGGATTTAAAGGCCGCTGGTTTAGAAAAATCCTTCCACCTTCGTTGGTGAAAAGCCAGCCGGTATCACCGGTTCGATCAGGTTCGATAAGAATCCATAGATCGAAACCGACCCCTTGTAGAATTTCTCGATAACGATTAACGTCATTCCTGCAATCCTGAATTTTCGTTTCGCTTTGCCGTCGTTTCTTTTCCGTTTCTTTCCGCAAACTGGTTCCTTTACCCCCGTTTCGTTTTAATCGCGCGTCTCTTGTGTTTGATCGAGCTGCCAACACGTGAAATTTATGCGTGAGTTTCTTGTTTTGTGATCGACACGCGTTCGGCGTTGCTCGATGCTTCTTATCTGCACGCGGGTACAGTAATTTTATTTACTACCCGTATTACCGTCGCGACTTGTTACTCGAATTTGCATTCGATTTTGGAAGATGGAAGAGATCCGAAGGAGAGATAATTAATAAACATTCGAGCAAATTGTTTTAAGCATTAACATTCGGAAAACATGAAACCCGTTCTTGCAAATTCAATGGAGCGTTTAATGGCGTACATACCGCGCAGATTAAGAAAGTTGACATATTACGATCACGTGGCACAGGATTTTTACGGTGCGACATGTTATAATTGTCGCTAAAAATATGAGGAATTAAAGGTTGAACCCTTCGCGCTCGAACGGCGACTCACATTCGCCATTTCGTCTGATAGATTAATTTGAATAAATATTTCTTAAGTGAGTCTATAATGTCATACGCGTGATCTTTAAACACAGTGAAATGGACAGCAATAGCAATTAATAATAAAATTGCAAATCCTTTGTGTAGTTATTGCGTGTAGCAGGCTGCGTGCAATATAAAGTAAAATAGAAAGACATCGTTAAAATTGATTGACTGCATATTTCAAAAATAGTTGCCAGACATTAATTCGTTATTTTACTTTCAATAACTAACAAGAGAATTAAAGTAGAAAAAGTCAAAATTCGTTGTACAGTGTAATTGCTCACAATTATCATTGCACATACGGTCGCAACCGGTCTTTTTGTCTCGGAAATGCATTGCACACACGGTGTGCAATCCGTTTCGAACGAGTTAAGTGGTCGAAACAATGTGAAGAAATTATCGAGTACACATTATTGCCGACTTCCGGTTGATCCGGCATGTCTCGGGTCTCGTTCGCGCTCGTAGCGTTGATTTCCAGAAATAAAACCGACTACAAAAGTGTGCCACAACCCAGATTCGCGAGACGGCTGGTTTCACCGCAATTATACCACGCTCGTATTCTCCCGGCTTCGATCGATCGATCGATCGCACGATCATCTTGGATGCGGTGCGTGTTTCACGCCGCGGAGAAAGGACTGGTTTCCGGTTCGACCGGTTCGTCGTTAAGAGTGAAAATTGCTATTGCGTGGGCAGGTTTATTTCGAGTGTTTTGGTCGTGCAATAAAGATTTTAAGTCCCTGTATAAATATTAGGCCCACTACAACCTTTTACGAAAGTTCCGTTCGTTTACGAAGTGGAAGAAAATCATACTGTCTTTGATACATTTAACAATCTGCATACAATCTGCATACGTGTAAGACATAGCAATCTATGTATTAACGCAATGAACATTTCTGCTCGATACATGATCCACGAGGTGCGGCAATTAACACTAAACCTACCAAAGTGGTTAAAGTGACCATTTAACAAGATCCTAATTTTAAATTGCGAGGTATGTTAAGGTGGCTTTTTCGAAATTCTTGTTGATTTTCATCGATAAAGAATTAATGTGGACATTACTTTCCGTTCTATCGTTCGTTTATTTGGTTTTCAACTTCATTTTTAGTTTCGGAATAAGTATGCATTATAAGGCCGGTTGGTTTAGTGTTAAATGAGACTGATGCGAGAAATGGGATTTATTGTAAATGAACTTGCATTTAACTTTCATCCCCTTCAACATACTCTTCTCCTCTATCTACATACGTATGCATAACATATCTACATACATAAGTATGTGTATTCACCGGTGCATACGTGTCTTCCATTGATCAGAACGATGCTGCAACTCATTGGTTGTCTGGTTCTTCAATGATTCTACCGTTTTTGTTTTTTCATGTTCAATCGACAGAAGATATGTTTCTTTTGATACACTTTCGACTTTTGGAAACAGATGGAAGTCACAGGGTGCACGTGACATTATATTATCAGCATACACCCTCTTTAACAATTGCAACTTTGGACACATCTTTTGTATAACTTACAATATTTTTTTTTAGTATGGTACACTGTATAGCAATTACCTAAGTGTAATGACACGCAACAACTTTTACAAATATATCTCGAATATCTTTACTGTAATTAATTTCGAAGGGTACGTGTGTATAAATGTAGATTTAAAACAACTCAGTCATATATGGCTCAAAAGAGCACGCGCATACGTGTTCAAACTTGAAACGAAAGTATCGAACAGAACTTTTCGATAGACGTAACATAAGTTAAGTGATTTGCGCCGATGTAAAGTCGATAATGCTCGCGTCGATAGCTCGTAAATATCATAATGTTGGACCGGTATCTGCTAATTATAGCCCGCTGATGTTTTGTATCGAATTCGTAGCAAATCCCTCGTCGCAAAAAGAAATCAATTAAGTAGAAAGCATCATAATTGTTGCCACCGTCAACACACGCGTTAAAAGTTGCGCAACGAGTTAATCGACAAATCCTTCGTTTCCGTCACTCGTCACTCGACGAAATAACAGAGAACGAGCTGTCGAGTCGTATATCGAATCGAAATCTCCTTGTACGGCGAACAGCGTGTCGAATCGAACCGATTTTCACCGGCAGAGAAACACAAAGACGCTGCCAAGCGTAAACGTTCGAGGAAAGCTATCGATAATCGATCGAGTTTACATTCGATATAATATGTATATATCGGGTCTACCGGAAAGCTATGTCCGTTTATAAAGAGAAAAAAAAAATGATGCAGTTTTTAATACATTCAACAATCTATGATTCATGGAGCCGAGTTATTTAACACTAGAACTACCAACCAGTCCAAATAACTGGTTTCGGGTTTGGCATTTTTTATTACAAAATTTGATTACCATCCTTTGGTCAAAATGTCTGTCCTGTTTTATTGAGCTAATGAATGCTTGTATATGTTAGGTGATGCTGCAATATTTATTTACTTATTTTTCTACTTTATTTTTAGTTTTGCGGTACTTCTAGTGTTAAAGGTCACGTGTTTATAAAGAAATTAGCCATATGTGGCTCAAAAAGAGAACGTGTATACATGCCCAAACTTGAAACGAAATTATAGGACAGAACTTCCCGGTAGACCTAATGGAAGAGAAATATAGAAAGGTGCGAAATGTTTCGCGAACAGATCGAAGGATACGTTGTTTCAAAGATCCCGGATACGTGAAAATCACGGTTTACTATGTCGCTGCGAGATAAACGCGTTAACTGTACAGCGAATAACAATCGAAAGCCACGCGCAGCATGATTAATAACAACGGTAGCCGCATGTAGCGTGATTCATTGCTTAATTCGTCGAACGGCAACGGGATTTCCTGCTTGCAGCGTAAATGTACGAATTTTTCAGAGCGACAAGATTAAATCACCATGGTAATTAAACACTTTGCTGCTGGGTGGACTGCGGAGGGGTCGTAAATAAATGATACGCGGATTAATCACTCTGATTAATCACTGCCGTGTTATTATACCCGGGAATTAGCTGCGCTTGAACATTCCTCTTTTAATTTCTTAACATGTGCACATTTTATCGCGAGGAGTTTTTATCTTTACCCTTTTAACACTCGAAAGGATTTTTGCTATATTTTAAAACTTTCTAATTGAAGTGTTTAGTCGATTTTGTGGAAATTATTATTTATTATCAATTTCCACTGTTTATGTCACTATGTTTCATGATCACGTGTATGATACTGTAGACGCAGGTAAGAAATATTTATTTAAATTGTTCTATTAGTTCAAATGGAAAATGTGAGTCCCCATTCTAGTACAAAGTGTTGATTTTTATTACATTTGCAATAGTTCCTGTTTGAAGGGAGATACTCTTGCGTTTCGGTTATTACAATTTAATATTCCAAAATCCTAATATTTACAGATTCTCGAAATCCAAAAATTTTAACATCAAAGAAGTCTAAAGTTACAAATCCTTCGAGTCTCATTATTCTGAAATTCCCTTAATTTCTATGTCTTAAAGTGCTAAAATTTTATATACCTGAAAATATCAGAGGACAAGAATTTCACAGCAGTAAAATCTCAAAATGTGAAATAACTACCATGTGGATGAAAGTTCAACAATTCTGAAATTACACAATATCAAATTCCATAATCCCAATATTTAAAGATCCCTAAAATCCAAAAATGTTTACGTCAGAGAAGCTTATAAGTCACAAATCCTTCCCATACCATTATTCCAAAATTCCCCAAATTTCAATGTCCCAAAGTTCTAAAATCCTCCAAGTCTCATTATTTCAAATTTCCCCAAACGTCAAATGTCCCAAAGTTCTAAAATTCTATATACCTGAAAATCCGCAAAATACCATAGGTCAAAAGTTTCGAAACGGTAAAATCTCATAATGCGAAACAGACGAACTCCCCCGTCATTAATCAATCAATCGTTGACCTAAATCCGATCGCAGAGATAGGAACCGCGATGCCGACGGTTTCCAACGAATAATTCATCCAATTGCGATGATCGAACAACGAAACGTCGGACGAGCCTCTCGCTTTCCATCGCGATTATTTCAGCGCATTTGCATTTATGCCACTTTCGATGGTTAATACGAACCCAGCATCCGAATCGCTTTCTACGAACGCGCTTATCAACCTTCTGTCTATCTCCATTAACATAATCAACGCGTTTATCCTGGAATTAATCCCTCTTCATCGAACGGACACTCAACTTGAACTAGAAACGATGAATAACACGCGCGTTCAATGCGCCGTTGGCATTGAAGCCTTGATTCAAGAGTAATTGGCATAGTCGTTGAATAAATGCAAGTAAATTCGGCCGGGAACAAAACGGTAATACGAAACGAACAGTTTCGGTTCGTTTGGCCAGTTCCGTAAAAAGCTCTCGTTTCCCAAAAAATCATCCGAGCCGTTGAAGTAATTAAGAGAAAAAGAGAACGCCGATAATAATTCACGAGTTTACTGACCCGTCAGAGAAACTAGGCTCCTACAAACGTACTCGTTCGAATTTATGCCTTGTTCCCAGGTGGTTTACCGTTTCCGGTACGTTTAACGTCCGGAAGAAAGTCGATTCGTCGATCAACTATTCCACGAAGTTCGACGGACGGATTTGACGATCGATTCTCATCGACGGCCCCGTTCCCGTTCGTAAATCCCTTCGTTTCCATTTTAAATCGCGGCGAGTTTCGACAGACTCTATCGTCGTCTTCTTATTTTCTCCGTAAATTGCCCGGTGATTTATTAACAATTACTCGATGCTCGAACGACGACGATGATTTATCGATTAACCAGCGAGGCACCGTACCGAATTGTCGCTCGCTAATTTTGATGAAACTTTCAAGGGACCATATGGAAGTGTCACGCATTAATTTTTATAAAACTTACAAGAGACCATACCGAAGTGTCACTCAACAAGTTTGATGAAACTTAGGAGAAATGTAGTCCACAGACAAATTTTTATTTTTAGTAGCATTTATTTTTAGTTATGTATTTTTAGTAACTCTTAATATTCGCTTTAAGGGGTAGAAATGTTTTTCTCTACTTTTAATTATTTTTAATTTTTTTTACTATGTTCTACCGCTTCAAAAAAACTGCAAAAATGAGAGATTACTAACAGTGACAAAGGCTTTGTATTCCATAAACAGAAATGGGGTCATTCGAAAACTTCGATAAGAAATCAGAGATTAAAATATTTTCAAATTTTTCAAACATCGAATTTGCACTCAAAAAATCTGAAAAAATTCACAGACATGTATATCCGTCGGTAGAACAACCATGATTTTTTTCATAATTTTCTGTCAAGTAGAACGGGAGTTATTCAGCAAAAAGCTAAAGATGATTTCCACCCCGTAACTAACCCGGTAGTGATGAGTGGAGATTAAAACTCTACGAGAAAGGGTTTCTACAGAAAATCAATCGAATGGTACAAATTGAAATGGGCTTAGGGGTACTTTTACCGTGCTTATTCGGTTAGACCCTTTATTATCTAATAATAATAATCGAAAGGATCGATCGAAGATTTACGGGAACGTAAGGTATTTCTGTTAGTGATCGGGTCGATTTCTATTAGCGTTTTAGCGTGAACGACACAGCACAGTGAACACCGATGGAGAAACGGCGTTCGTGACTAAGCAACTCCGCTGATTCGCGATGTGTTCGCCGGCAATCGTTCTACACCTGTCTCGTCCTAGATCTCGCGAATTTTTCTTTTTTCGCGTAGCTTCTTCGCTTCTAACATTCGTCGAAATTATTTCAACCGGCAACCGACACGCGATTCTACATGAAATCTTCAAGGAAATCTACCGAGTACACTCCCATCGAGATCTACGTTTATCCCATGTTACATATGTTTTTCAAGTTCATGAAAAATACATTCCCGAGCTCTCAGAAGTAACAGCCGCAAGATAACTAAATAAAAATTAATATTGCCCATTTGTAAAATTCTGGAGATGAAGCAAAAGATTGTACTTGGAAAAGATAAGGAATTCTTTCAGTAATTTTAATATTGGCTAATTATGTTGCTATTTAATTGTAGCATTTATATTACTGTTTATTAATTGCACAGTATGTTGTTTCTGTTTGACAAGATACAACGATTGGTGCATTATGTAACATATAGTGTTCCCAAAAATTAGTCAAAAAACGATAACTTTTAATATTTTGAGTTTATACAAACCAATATTTTTACACCGAGCATACCTCAAGTTGTTACAAACTATTTACATATACATTAATAAAATTAATTTGACTAAAAATTGGTAATGTTCAATAAACACGAATGCTCCGATAAAGTGGAGCTACATATTAGATACATAATTTAGTGATAGAAGAATGAGAGAACCTTCCCGTATTCAATTAAATTTTCATACAAACGTATCTCAAATTGTTTAAAAATATTTACACATTATACATAATTTGATTAAAAATTACTAATACTCCAATAAAATCAACTGTTCCATAAAAATTGAGGTAAATATTGGAGAAATGATTAACTGAGTGTACAAAAAATGATAGGATGTTCCTCCATTTTTTTCCAACCAAAAAGCACAGAGGAGAACCAAAAGTGATAATAAATCTTTCGCACTCGCTAAATCGCCGCAGATTTCGAATCGCATATAAAATAGAACGTGACATTCCCAAGGAAAAAGCGGGATCTGCAATTTAAAAGAGACACGTCAAATTGACATTTGGCACGAACAAAATGAACAGGTTAAAAGGAGCGATTACTTTGCAGCGAAGGGCATTATGCAGATGTTAATCGATGTTTCGCACGGTTTAGCAAGAAGAGATCGATGATGACGGCGGACAGCGGGTCCTCATTTGCTTTGCTAATTCGGCTTTATCGCGGGATGATCGAGTTGCACGAGGAACTCGTGGAACTCGAAAGTAAAAGCGTGGCGAGGCACGCGAAACGTTGTGCAAGACGTATCGCGAAACGATTCCGGGCCTCGTCCGTTGTTCCCGTTGGGAAAAAGTCCGAGGAAAATTCGTCGTGGAATTCTATTTGCCGGATAAATCGATTGCGTTCGAACGATTATCGTTCCGTGACGCCGAATGAACGAATGAAAATCAACAGCGAGAGAACCGAACGATTTAACGAGCTGCGAATGAGATATGCATAACGGGGTTACACGATACTTTTAGCATTTGCTCTTTGGTGCCTGGTGAATCGAATTGTTACGCTACGAAGTCTAGAAAGTCGCTTTTCGACTTGTATAATTTATCTGCTGGTGAATTTTCGATGGAATGTTTGTAGAGTTCAGCGATCGATACCTTTAACCGTATGGAATGGTTTCTGTAATGGTGAAAGGTGACGGTTCGAAAGGATGAGTTGCGAGTATGTGACTGCTTATTAATTGCCATATATGTAATTGTCTGTAAAGGGCAACTCGTGGCTGTACGTACCGCTTGTACGGGTTCACGTGTGTATACTCTCGTGTGTGTATACCCTCATGTGTATATGTACACTTTCTTGCTCAGGTTAGTGATGGGTACAGTTGTCGGCGATACATGGTGATTATGAATTTTCGTAATTAAAAATTTTATGATTTGGGAATTGGTACTTTAGGAATTCGGCAATTTTCTAATTTGAAAAGGTGGAAATTTGGGATCTTAGAAATTCGGAAATTTAGGATCCTAGAAATTCGGAAATTTGGAATTCAGAGATTTGGTAATTGGGGAATTCGAACTTTCGAGATTTGGTAATTTGGGACTTTTTAAATTTTGTACTTCAAGAATTTGGAATTTGTAAATATGGTCATTTGAAAGCTTGAAATTGTAGAAATTCACTTATTAAGAATTTCGGAAGTATAAATATTTGCGATCTTAGAAATTCGACAATTTAGAAATTTGAGACTGCAGAAATTTGATAATTTCGAGATTGGAAGCACTAGAAACTCGGTCCATTAAAAACTCATAATTATAGAAATTTGTTCACTATCAGAAATATGGAAATTAATAATCATAAAAATATGGAATTTTACAAATTTCATAAAAATCTGAAACTGTACAAATTTAGTGATTTAAAAACTTAAAAATGTATAAGTGTACTTCGAAAATTCGAACTATAAAAAGCTTGATAATTTGAAATCCCAAAACCTTTCTCGATTTAATTACTTTACATAATAACACGAAACATTAATAATTCGGTATATGAAAATTTATTCGTACGTACGATCGATGACAATGAATGATACATTACAGTTCAATGTTACAAACGAGTTCAACCATCGACACAACGATGTGAACGAGCCTTTAGACGATAAAACGCAGGAAACTTCTCCAAAGATTAGCATACAAGTAAAATTCAGGATGGCGTTAGAAATCCATTCAAGGTCTAACTTTCTAATTCTTCTCGACTTTTCGTTGCGTTTACTATTACGTGCCAAGGAACTGGCCGGTTCAGAACTACCGAATGTCCCTAATTTGTACTTTTTATTGCGCAAAATGAATAGGTCAAAGTGGTTCCTACGCGGACATTAACGCGATCAGAGCCGGTTCTTGAAGCGAAAATGTTAACAACGACAACTTCGACAGCCGTGTGTCTCGTTAAGTGTGGCAATATAATTTCCCCATTTTTTCCCGGCAAGGTTTTAACCCTCTGACAGCTACCTGAAATTTCGACGACATTTACATGTAAATTAGAGTGCATTGCAAGCGGAACAGCGTGTTATTTGAACGCGTGCAATTCGGGGTAACCTGTTGCGATTATGTTAATTCTTTCCTGCTGCGGCGAAACTGAACGTTTGTACCGCTATTTGTACCAAAGTGTTCATTAAAGTATACAATTTTGGGATTTACGGGAAGTCTATGCTTTGTATTTATACTATTAGAGTGAAACGCGTGCCGGTTATTATGTCTACAGATTTATATTTCTAAATTTGTTGGTTATTAGATGTTTACGATTTGCAGAGGTTAACGACACTCTGGGTTCTCGAGTATCTAGATTCTCGAATATTTAGATTTTTTCAATTACTAGATCTAGGAATAGCTAGAGTTGCAAGTATCTACATGATAGGATCCATAAATCCCCGAATTTGTAGATCCCCAAATCCGTAATTCCCAGAATACCTATACTTCCGAATCTCACTGGTCCCAAATTTTCTAAATTCCCAAATCTCTATACTTCCGAATCCCTATATTTCCGAATTCCTACGCTCCTAAATTTCTACTGCTCCGAATCCCTACACCCTGGAATCACTACACCCCGAAATCTCTGTACCCCCAAATCCCGATATCCCTGACTTTCTATACTCCCAAATTCCTACATCCCCAAATCCCTATATCCCCAAATCCCGATATCCCCGACTTTCTATACTCCCAAATTCCTATACCCCAAATTCCTACATCCCCAAATCCCTATATCCCCAAATCCCTGTATCCCTAAATCCCTATACCCCCAAATCGCTATACCCCCAAATTTCTATATCCTCAAATCCCTATATCCCCGAATCGCTATATCCCCAAATCCTTATGCCTCAAAATCTCCATACCCCCAAATTCTTACACCCCTAAATCCCTATATCCCCTAATTCGTATATCCCGATTGATAATTATGAAGTAGTAAACGTAAGAGCCTCCGTATGAAAGATATGTTTCGAAAACGACGTTGCTTCCGTCAATTACGAATTTTCTCTTGAGCTATCAATAACAGCATCGAATGCGCGTGTCACCGATATGCAAACTCGGCCGCAATGCCTTGACAGCTGGTTTATCGAAGCATAATTTGCGTTGCATTGCGCAGATCGACAGATTGACACAATAATTAGTCACGGGAATGATTAATCCTTCATCCGTGATATTCTAAGTTGAAACCAAGATGTTCCATCGACGGCATGAACTTTTATTCGGATAATTAAACACGCTGACTGTAGAAACAGTCGTGCCTTGTACGTACGATGATGTTTTAATATCGATACTGTTTATAGTATTCAGTTTTTAGGGTATTATTCACTGCCAGATTTTTCTTCTTTCATTCGGTAATTTTATGCTAGACAATTAATATTGTCGGTGATTAGAATCTCCCGTTCCTATTATCGCGTTAACACCTGGTACGATATGAAAGTCATCACGATGTACGACATACTAAATTTTGCACGAATCAAACGATTAATAAAAATGAGGGAAAGTAGAGAGAAATATCGCACAAAATTTGATATTAATAAATACAGACCATTAAATCAAAAGTTTCAACTTGTAAAATCAGTCATATCGTAAGTTTATCAGGTCATCGCTGAAAAGCAAAACATAACAAGTTTCTGTTTTAATGTATCACGGAGAGATCATGAATTTTAATTTCCATCAAAATGAAAACATCGAAATTTCTCTGGCACGTTTCTACGCACTACGCAACAGCACGCTTGATAATATCACAGTCGGATAAACGCGCGGTAAATCAGTCGAGCACCTTGACCGTATACTCGCTCCTTTTACAGCGAAAGTGTTACGAGAAACAATACCTAACCAATGACGTCTATCTCGACCAATTAACGTTTGTGACGCGCGAATTCACGTTCACTTGATTCGTATCTTTGCTTCCGTAATTTAATAATAACAACAACACCGATTTTTTCGTTTTCAGCAAGAACCACGCCAGGAACTCGACAACAGCAATGGAAGCAGCAATGGCGGCAGACCGAGATTCGTTCCTGTCACGGCGTTGGAGGATGTGCAGGCCGTACGATGCGCGGAATTTCACCCCCATGGGAAACTGTACGCTGTGGGATCGAACTCGAAAACCCTCAGAATATGCTCTTATCCCAAGCTCCACGATGTCAGGTAATTATACCTCTTTTCATTATTCTCAATTGATAATTATGAAACCAGAGTGATCGATGAAAATCATTATTGGGGATGTGTGTGTTCTTTAAAATTATTAGAGGGGGTAGGAATGCAGGTGGACATTGTTGGAGGTGTGTGCAGTCTTTGAAATTATTATTAGGGAGCGGGGGGGCAGTTTGAGAGAAATGATTATTGGGGGTGTCTCCATTATTTATTATTTTGTTTAAATGTGGAATAAGATAAACTCTAGATAGTCTACTAGGATCTGCAATGGACTCGAATTTAGAAATTTTTAATTTTTCAAAATATATAACTTCCAAAGTTGGGAGTATGTGGAATTGGGGATTTTGAAATTTGGGATTTTGGAATTGGGGATTTTGGAATTGGGGATTTTGAAATTTGGGATTTTGGAATTGGGGATTTTGGAATTGGGGATTTTGGAATTGGGGATTTTGGAATTGGGGATTTTGGAATTGGGGATTTTGGAATTTGGGATTTTGGAATTGGGGATTTTGGAATTGGGGATTTGGGAATTGGGGATTTGGGAATTGGGGATTTTGGAATTGGGGATTTGGGGATTGGAGATTTGGGAATTGGGGATTTTGGAATTGGAGATTTGGGAATTGAGGATTTCGGAATGGGGGGTTTGGGAATTGGGGATTTGAATATTTGGGATAGGGAAATTCGAAATGTCACAATTGGGTAATTAGGGATTTGGGGATTTGGGGATTTGGGAATTGGGGAATTGGGGAATTAGGGAATTGGGGATTTGGGAAATGAAAGTGTGGAAATTGAGAACATTCAGTGTTTAAAGTACATGTACCTACATTGAAAAACCTTACACTCGAAAAGAAATCGTGTATTTAGAATGTAGGTAATTCGAAAAATTTTTAGAACGTATCAATTAGTGAGAAACATTTATTTTAGCTTTCATACATTTACCGCCGATGCTTTATGGAATCATGATTACTGTGGTGGACTTAAATGAATAAAACATGTTTCTTATTTTTTTTTTTAAATTTTCTATTCAAGCTGTAGTGAAAGCGTAATATACTTCTAGTTTATATGTAGTTTCTCTCTAGTGATAGTGAGATAAAAAAACAGATCTTCACTTTCGTTTGTTGCGACATGAAAGGGACCTCGACAGAATGGCCTATTCAGTATTCGACTTCTCCTTTAGAGAATAACGTTTGGGAATAACGTTATTTCAAGTAGGTATTGTACCATTCACTGTATCACTGAAAACAATTATCTTTTTATATAGCACGCGTATACGGTCGCAAATTAATGGCTGAAATTTTATGAATCAGCTACATTCTTCTTTTTCGAATATACCTCTCTATATTCATAAAAGATAATAATATACGTGTATTTGATGAAACATAAATCATAATCAGACGATGACTCGATCTTCCTCAAAATCGAATCAGTTACTCTAACGCAATTTATCTCTTCTCCCTTACATATGCTTTCATGTGCATAACAGAATAATTTATCGTTCAATAAATCAGCCCGTTTCTCATAAAGTAAAAATCTCAAGGATAAATTCATTTACCGACAAGATACATTCATGCGTCACACAAATATGTCCGACATAGTAATCGACGTATTAACGCAATGAACATTTCTGTTCGATACATGATCTACGAGGTGCGGTAATCAACCAAAAAAAGGCCGATGAGAGAAATGTGATTTATTCTAAATAAAGTTGCATTTAACTTATCCACTTCAACATATTCTCCTTCTCTATGTACATACGTACACATACGCGTATTCACCGGTGAATACGTGTCTTCCTTTGTCAAAACGATGCTGCAACTCATTGATTGTCAGGTTTTTCAATGATTCTACCGTTTTTATTTTTACATGTTAAATGGACAGAAAATGTGTACTGCACGAAAGATCCGATCCTTCGGGAAAAAGATCATTTTCCATTACATACGTGAAGGAATCCGCGTGTTTCTCTCACCCACGAGCATAAATGGTAACGACACGCGTTTCACTTTGGCCGCTTGTAAATTGGCCACGCGGAACGCGATAAACGCGCAGCATGACAGCGGTTGATTGATAAGCGAAAGATCATTTGTCGCGAAACATCTCGCAGAACGATATCAGTGCCAAGACTCTTTGCTTCGCCGCCTCTCTTCTCGGCATCGTTTCCGCCAACGCTCGTATCCGCTTTCCAGAAAGGAAACCAAAGAGGATCAATTACAAATCGTCCCCGATCGAAAGTTAATTGCTTGTCAATCAAGGCTTCCGCAATGGACAACACATTTTCTTCTGCTTTCTCCGTTGTTTGACACTTTGTTTTTGAACGATTCGATGGATAAATATTTGTAGCTTCGTTGGTATTGTTTTTGGTACAGAATAATAATAATAATAATGTTCATTCTTTGTTCCGAAATTATTTTATTTAAACATTGTTAATGTTCGCGCTTAGGGGTGTTCAATTTAAAAAATTGTTGTATTCTTGGATTTTCATGTTCCCGAATTTTTAAATTTCAAAGTTGCCGAACTTCCAAATTCTCAAATTCCGAAACACACGAATTCCAAGTTTCTTAATTTTCGAATTCTCAAACTTTTAATCTTCGAGGTTTTCAAAATTCTAAATCCCTATTTTACTAAATTCCTATATTACCAAATATTTTTATTTAACCAATCTGCTATATTACCAAATCAATATTTTCCCAAACTCCTACATTACCAAATCCCTATTTTCCCAAATTCACGTATCACCAAATCCTCAAATCTCCAAATCTTCAAATCTGCAAATCATCAAATTTCTATATCTCCAAATTCCTATATTTGCAAATCCCTGCATCTCTAAGTCCCTATATCCCGGAATTCGAGACCCCCAAATCCCTATATCCCCTATCCAAATCATCATATCACCAAATCCGAATTTCTTCAAATTTCCGCATCACCAAATCCCCAAATCTCCACATCCTCATACCCACAATCCCCAAATCTTCAAATTGTTAAATCCCTCAGTTCCTCCACAAATTCTCGCTTCCCAGATTTCTGAACTTTCAGATCCCCAAAATTTCTCCTCTAATCTCTCTCGATGAAATCCACTGAGCTAAATCTCTCCCCTTATATACCGCACTAACCGCATACACAATTATAGTGCGATCTTCGCAAAGGACCGATCCAAACCCAGTTACTCTTTTTAATATTCTTCGGGCAGAGAAATCATGAATTCCCCATTCGATTCCTCTCCGCGATTTCAACCATACCGGTCATTTTCCACACGCAACACTCGCATTTCCACTGAAAGAAAGCGAACCGTGCATCGAAATTGAAAGAAAATCGAGAAGAGTTTAATCGACGTACAGGCACGCACCCATTCAAGTTCGCTAGATCGAAATCTAACGGAAAGTGTAGGCGACGTGAAAGTTTCTTGTTTGAAATTGATTTCCACGTTCGCATCCTGCCTGCGATTAATTAGGAACGGTGCACCTGGTCGCCTGAGAACGAGGATGAAAACGAGGCTGAAAAACAGTAACGCGTGTGAACGCGATACGCACTTACTTTTCTCGCAAAAGTAGAAATATGAAGTCGTTATAATATCAATAAGTAGTAATATCAATGTGTTGTAATATCAATGAGTAGAAATAGGAAGCCGTTATAATATCAATAAGTAGTAATATCAATGTGTTGTGATATCAGTAAGTAGAAATATGAAAGCATTATAATATCAATAAGTAGTAATATTAATGTGTTGTGATATCAATGAGTAGAAATATGAAGGCGTTATAATACCAATGAGTAGAAATACCACCCCTTTGTAACATCAATGAGTAGAAATATCAACCCGTTGTAACATCAATGAGTAGAAATATCAACGCGTTATAATATTGACATTACAAATAACGACGTTAGAAGTATCAGCGCGTGTAATCATCAACATATCAGCGCCGAAACAATCCGTGCGTAAAATCGCAGAAAAAGAGCCGAACGAGAGTAAAAAAACACAATGAAAGATCGGTTCGATGATTGAACGTTTCAGCTCTGAAATTTATGGTACCGAAGTGGAAAGTTAAATCGAGAATCGAGCAAAAGTGAAACGATTCGCGGGCAAACCGGTGATTCGATGTCTCGGTTGCGTGGTTCCCTTTTAGTCGTTTTAGCGATAGCTTGCGCGGTGAAATGGAACAAACGTTATTTCGTGTCGTTTGTCGGAGACGCGTTGATTATATAGATGAAAAACGTTAACGATCGTGTCCATAATTTTGTTCAGAGAGGATCATCAGACGTATCAGCCCACGGTTCTCTTCAAGAGAACGAAACACCACAAGGGTTCGATATATTGCCTCGCGTGGACACCGGATGGACAGCAGATGGCGACCGGAAGTAACGACAAGACTGTCAAACTGATGCGTTTCAATGCCGACACATCGAACCTCGAAGGTACGTTAACATCAATATGACAAATACCACCAATTAACCTTATTAAACAATCATCTACATTAAACAGCCAGGGATGTTTATGATTAATTATACATTTTTATGATAAAAATGATTGCAATATATTATAATATGATTTTAATCAAACATTTTTCTTTATTATGCATTTTTACATTCTTTTTATTACTCATTTTTTCATTTTCTTTTTTACATTTATTTTTTCTACGTTACATTTAGTAAAAACCTGTGTGAAAAGTAACCATTTAAATCGGACGGATAAGCGATGAATATATAATTTTCAGCCGAGTGTCGAATTTAATTGATTAAAATCGAACGGCAATTGTGGATTTATTCTTCTGTGACTGTGTACTATAACTCGCTCGGTTTATACGTGTAGTGCATGGCCGAGATCTAGTTCGCGGATAACGCCATATTTCATTGCACGCGTTATCTTATTAATCACGGCATATCTAATAATATATATGTATATAAACTTGTGTATAAGAGAGACTGGAACAGATAGGACGTATAATAACGACATCTATACGTAGGCAACTCGTTTCACGTTTCACTCGATCATTAACAAGGACGCTCATTTATCCCAATCAATCTACCCTATCCGCCTCGGCGATCAGACACTAAAACCAGAGAGAGGCTCATAACACCTGCCGTAAGTTTCAAATTACTTAACATATCCTGAATCCGCTGGGAAAGTCTAGTTTAATTAAAGCACCGAGAAACTGTATCACCGCCACCACCTACCTCCACTCTGTAATCCGCCAAATAACAGCCTTTCGACTTCCTGCTTGTCACTCGGCCGGCTCCCGAACCGTCTCGCGTCGCAATTCTTGCGTAACAAAGTTCCTGAAAAACTTTCGCCCCGAACGTGTGCCATTCTGACCCCGACGACCCTTTCCCGCAGGACAAGAGGTCGAGCTGACGATGCACGACGGCACGGTCCGGGATCTCTGCTTCCTCGAGGACACCTCCAACAAGTCCAGTCTCCTGATCAGCGGCGGTGCGGGCGACTGCAAGATTTATGTGACCGATTGCACCACCGGGACACCCTTCCAGGCCCTTAGCGGACACAGCGGCCATGTTCTCACTTTGTACAATTGGGGTGGCGCGATGTTCGTCAGCGGATCTCAGGACAAGACAGTGCGATTTTGGGACCTGCGAACGAGGGGATGCGTCAACATGGTCACACCGGCCACGGTACCTGGCAGCAGGGTTAGTTCGTTTCCGTTAAAGATAGCACGAATTTTCTCGGATAGGAACCAGGTGGTGTACTTTTCATCATTACGGCACGGAATTTGTGATTTCGCGTACGACTTTACTTTGTGGAGCTTTGATTTTTATTATTTCAATGCAAACCGGTGTTCAATTTGTATTATTTCAGCGTAAACCGGTGTTAAATTTGTATTATGTCACCGTAAACCGGTGTCAATTTTTCTTACGTCAGTGTAAAGCATGTCGCTGCAAACCATCTACATGTTGTATCTAGATATCTGAATATATCTGTATGTTGATACACGAGATTAATGTATACTGATGTGTAAGTTATCAAAAGTAGACGAACTACATGACGGATTCTCGACAGGGAAATTAGTTATCAATTTTCTATAATTTTGAACTTGATTCACGAACAACTGTAATAGCTGTTGTACCACTTGGTTTCTCAAACTCTTTGATAGTCATCATCGTTCACCGAGAAGAAATAGATGAGTCTGATGAATTAGTACTTGTACAATTCGCTTCTCGGTTAGTGCTCTTTTCCTGTCATCGGCACTGATCAATGAAATTCTTTCGAAACAAGTTCATACTCCAAAGTTTATACTTTAAACTTCCAAAGTTTAAACTTCATCGAAAAACTAGTTGATACACATAAATGTCTCCCGCAATTGATTCATAATAAAACTTCATCAAGGAACTAGTTCCTGTATTAAACTTTGATAAGTAGTTATACAATGGAATAACTAGTTGTACTATGTATGAAAAGAAAGGATTTCAGCGATCGACAGCGCATCCAGCATGCACCGCCGACATCATCGACATTTTTCGTTTGTTCAGTTTCGTTTTTGAGTTCGACGTCCGATAAACTTTCGACCCACGTTTTTAATTCACGCCGGTCCATCTTCTTCACGCATTCTTCTCTCTGTAGACCCTTTCTCTGTCTCCGGATCGAATTTTTATCGGACGTACTTCGAATCAGCGTGGAACGGAAGCAGTATCGCGTGTCTGATCAGCATTTGATACCGTTACAGGTTGGCAGTCCGGTAGCTGCCCTCTGCGTCGATCCATCCGGACGTCTCCTGGTTTCCGGTCACGAGGACAGCAGCTGCGTCCTCTTCGACATCCGAGGCGGTAGAACCGTGCAATGCTTCAAACCTCACGCTGCTGATATAAGAAGCATACGCTTTTCACCGTCTGCCTACTACTTGCTCACCGGTGGTTACGATAATAAACTCGTTCTCACCGATCTGCAAGGTATGTTTCGTTTCGATTCAGGATAAACCGATCGATAAACCTAACCTAACCACATGTAGTTATACGTGACGCGAGTTACCTTAATCAACAACTTGATTTTGTCGACTATTTTTTAGCCCCTTCGGGGACACTTACATATGTGTCAACGTTTAATTTATTTTTAACCCTTTGCACTTGAAAATATTTTTGCTGTTGGTTAGAAATTATTTATTTACAATTGTTGCATTCAATCAAGTAGCGAATATGAGTCGAGTGCAAAGGGTTAAATTGATCAACGAAAGGGTCTATAGATGAATTACAAGCTTACGAAAGAATGCCAGTCTGCATGCTCTTTTTTTCCCATTAATTGTAATATATTTTGTATTATATTTTGCAGGAGATCTAACGATGCCCTTACCTAGCGTGGTCGTGGCCCAGCATCAGGACAAAGTGATCTCTGGTCGGTGGCACCCGACAGAGTTCTCGTTCCTCAGTACCTCTGCTGACAAGACAGCAACTTTGTGGGCCCTGCCACCTGTCTAGGCTATCCGAAACCGAAAATCGCGCGTTCATCACTCACTATGCTTTCCTCTTCCTTTCGGCAATAATCTCGTCGCTGATCGCTCGTGATCGTTCCTTCATTTGGTCGACTTCCATGGTATCATCTTGCGTTCGTTTCAACCTGAAAGTAAACGTCGAGACTGAATCTTGTCGCAACGTTACGATTCGTCCACCTTTGATCGAATCGAAAATGGTTGCGGCTGAAGGATCGATCGCGAGCGACGTAAACGCGCGAGCACGTTGTTGAAACAGGAAGAGAGTTTCTTCACGGCGTACTCGCGCGTAATTCAACCATGACCAATTAAGAAAAAAAAGATCTTCCTGAAAACGTACGCGGATGAAACATTGTAACGTGTTACCGTGTAAACGTCGCACGCTTCGAGAAGCTCGGTTCGAGATTAGTGAAAGTTCAGTTTCGCGTGGACGATGCATCGAGCGCATCCTGACGTTTATCGACGAGTCTAAGTAGAAATCATAAGACTGCGAAAGAACTGACATGGACATTAATAATTCGGAGATACCTAACGCGGCAGTTGCGAACGTCGACGATTCGTTGGACCTGCGTGTCCTACGATTATCGAAGGCGAATCGTCGACACGGCGGCATCTCGAAATCGATCAACAATATTTTTCGTGAGTTAAGGTCGAGCGTGTTGCTCGGTAGATTCGTGGTGTAACGTTTGTCTCTCCATTTTATAGAGTTTCTTCGCGGTTGTGTGTTTATCCCGATGTAAATAAGTTAGCGTAGCGTTGAGAGCGTCGATCATGGGAGACGAAAATCCGCTCCGTGTACGTCGCTTCGTTAATTTTTTAGTATTTAATGCTCTCTCACCCCTCACCCTGTCGGGCATGTGCTGGTAACCCGATACGTTGCGTGTACACCAAGTGTATCACCGCGTATGATCGCCGGGACTGCGGAAGTGTCGAAATACGAGAATTCGAAAAATTTCGAAAATCGATTCAGTGATTGGGAATTTGGAAATTTAAGAATGTGGGGGATTCGAAAATTCGAAGATCAAGAAATTAGTTCATATCCGGGGATCGGTAGTCGGAGAATTTAGAAATTTGAAAATGGAAAACTTGTGACATTGAAAATTTAGAAATTTCTGACACGGGTATCTTAGAACGATCAATTTTAAACGGAGTCCCGAATCTTGTCCGGGATACGCGCACATCCCTTCCCGTTACACTTTCGTTGCGAGTAGGATCCACATTTACGCGCATACAAAATAACACCTGTAAAATGTTTATTTCTGAGTTCGTCCACCAATTTTCTGTTCTTCCTTTTCTGTTTGTTACTTATGTTTTTTGTTTACGCTACATTAATTTAAACCTTGAAGTAGAACAAGAGCGTTTCTTCCCACCAAATCATCGTCCCTTATCCTCTTATCGATCCCCGAAGTCACGCCAAATATTCGCATATATTATATACTTATATAATATAATAGATTACCTATTCGTATTAAGAGAATCAACGTATTATACGTACGCTCATTTATTAATCGCTATTTTTTACCAAGAGGATTTACCAATTGACGAGAAACGAGATTGTCTGTGGACGGTCGAGTCGTCCGAAAGATTTCGACCGTGCCCGTGCGTCGTTGTCGTAGCGCGATAAGCAACAATTATAGCGAGACGAGAATGCTTTTAGATTTAAGGTCGTCGCTTATCGAAATCGCCAAAGCTGTCGAAGTAGCCGGTGAAAGAGAAAGGAGAAGATCTTGCGATGTTTTAACACTTAACCGATCATAATTCTCCTTGTACATACACTTGCACGTTTTCCGCGAGGATCACGGTATCTTTTGTGTTTTATTTCCGACTACGTATAACGAGAGAACGGACGCATCTTCCGCGTCCTTCCTGCGAAACCATGCACTCTTTCGATGCGACGAAAGACTCGTACAGTTGCGACCTTCAAGCGATCACGTATGTTATCGACAGATGGTTTGAAAATTAGGTCAATTTTATAATCGATCTTTGGAAACATTACTCGCGTTTCTTTCGCAGAATATCCTTTACACTTTAATGTGGCACATTTGCACAGATTATTCGATAGTTTAACTTTATTCGTACTTTTTATAACAGCTATGTACGGTACTTTTGAAACTGCGAAGTATTTTTATATTAAACACGGTCTTCTGGCTAGACGTTGTATAAAACTAATAAGAGAAAATAGTCATTATTTCAAATGTGCTTATTACGTAATGATGTAATAAATTTATAGCATGTAATAATGAAGAGGTTGAGGTGCTACATTGTGCAACATATGCTGCTCATGATTAAAGGAAAGGAGTATTCTTCCATCTGAATTCAGGAAATAAAGTTCCCGCTCAAACAGTAATACGTCACTGTAATCCAACCAAAATTTAATACTGTACAGTCGACACTATAAGTATTAAGATTATATTGCATAAACCTACACTTTATCACAAAATACGAACGCACTTCCAAGCTTTCTGTCGATAACGTATTTGCGTTTGCAACGATAGAACAATGTTGCCGTTTGTCGTTGCAACAAATGATTTCGTTTTATTGCACGATGCTGCCTTAATGTCGTTCTACTTTTGTTCTTATCTATTCATGATCGATCGAGCAGGATTTCGATACAAAGACAGAGTCGTTGAAGAGGAGCAAAGAAGCGAGCATCTGGCTTCTTTCGTAGCAATTTATCGTGCCTTCTGTCGTGGCTGCTTTCGGCGATTCATACTTATTTTTCTATTTTTCCGTGTTCAACACATTTGTCACACAAAGTATGCCCTCGCGTTCCTTTGCACCCCTTCTTTCGAACACATCGTAACACCCTCACGACTTGTCCCCATCGACCTCGGTTAAAGAACGCTGAATTATCGAACCTCTTCGTTATCTCGTACGATAATTACCTTATTATAATATATACATATATACATATGATATAGCATAACTTATAACTTTGTACTTTTCCTGTAGATACGACATAATACTGTCACATCTAATTTAAACAATAAAATTTACGTTATTAATTATCGTGGTATTTCAGTGACGTCGGAGAACAATCCACTTCACGATTAACACTAGATTTACGGAACCCATTAAATTAATGGATCTTACATTCCTTAGTTTGCGTTGCAAAAATTATTGATTTTTGTGAAAATGAATGATAACCTTTATGGAGATAAAGAATCATTACATAAGCTGGTTTACGTATTGTCCATTACACAATATTTATTTTTGTAGTTTCATTTCAATTTAAATATAAACGTAGGGTTAAAGGGGTCCGTAAATGTAGAGTTATTTTCGAAGATTTTTGACATCACGAATCAATCTCAACCTGGTTCAGCAAAATGTAAAGTTTTGTATAACGGTATCGGTGTAACATTATTTTTCAAAATTTCCCAATCTGGAGATTCTAATGTTTAAGTATAAAAAATTAAAAAATCCTAAACTTTCCTAAAATCGTAGACTTTAGAATAGAAAAATTTGCATTGAAATGAAGTTATCGATCGGTACGATCAAAGGGAGCGTCAATTACGCAATTACGCAATTAAGCGAAGTCTTGGAAAGGGGACCAAGAACCCATCGACTTTCCGAAAATTTCCCATAATCACCGGGCAATCATGCAATCATCCACCCGCGCTCGTTTTACGCACCTAGGTCCATTGGGGCCGCCATTTTGTTCCGGCTTATGAAATTTTTTAACCGGTCAAAAGGATTCCCCGGTTTACCCTCATTACGTTTACGGCCCAGAAACGGCTAATTTGGGACAATAGAAATTTATGTAGGGCGAGAGAAATTAACGCGACCTAGCATAATGTGATCCTCCACGTTTTATAATTTGGATCAGGTAAATCGCAGCTGATCGAGATAAAAAAAAAATGAAAGGGAAAATTAGGATATAAAAATGAGTTGGATAAACTATTGAATATAAATGGGGTAACATAATCGAGTATAAAATTGTCGAGCTCCACACACGTGCTTCGTATCACACGATATCGAACATGTACAATCGAGTTACGATTGCAATAATTACAGTAATTATAAACACGAGGAACGCAATTGTATCGACATAAAAATGTATTTACAATCATTGAAGCAACGTATGATTTAAATAATTTTTGTTAAAAATTCTGCGAATGAAAATGAGTGCCAATACACACATATATGAATACATTGAAAATGTATGTATGAATACATATACTTATGTTGGTCATCCATTCCTAGTTAGGTACCTTGTGGAAAGTTTATGAGTTACAATTCTGTATGAGCGATTACGAGAAGTGAGTTGCGGTAGAATTCCAACCAAAATCGAGGTAATAAAAATGATCACAGAGGAAGATGGTACCAGAAGGACGCAACACTTCGAAACTGCTGCAGGACCTGACCTTAGGACCTGGTTCCACCCACGAAATTCCTAGGTTGCGTTACTCGTCGATTCGACGAAGCCGTTTCTGTCGGTTCGCAAATATTCTCGAAATCCTGACCGCGGGCCAGGCCGGCCTAATTATTATTGGCCATCGTTGAATACGATCCTTGCTCCCCGAGGACAAATGCCGTTTCCTTTCTACTCGAACACCACCTACGATCGGAATTCCATCCCCTGGCGGAAGAACAAGAACTCGAGCACCGCGTTGCACAGACACCAGGAATGCCCCCCGAGCTGCGACTGTTCCGTAATATTACGTTTTCGAACTGAACAAGGAACAATGGACCCGGGGCTGGACATGTGTCGAATGCCGCAAAACTTTAGAAAGGATCATGGACCTGTATATACAAGTGTTAGGTACTTTATAGAGCAAAGGTGGTAAAGTAAAGGTACTTTTCTTGAAATTATGGTACACATAGCTACAAATTATTGTAAATATTTGCATTGAAAAAATTGATAAATTTTTATGACTTTGTTAGATTTAAGAAAAAGTTGATAAATTTTAATAAAGCATTAGATTTAAGAAAAAATTTATAAATGTTCATAAAGTGTTTAAAAAAGTGTTTAAAGTGATTAAAAAAATAATTGATCAATTTTTATGAATTGTTAGATTTAAGAAAAAAATGTATAAATCTGCGAACATTCTTGTTTATAAGGTTTTCAATTATAAAAGGAACAGAAAACAAGAATTCTTAATAATTACTTTGACAAATTATAAAAGAAAATTACAAGTATAAAAAATGTTATTGTCAATATAAAAGTTGTGAAACATTCGAATAATCTACGTTCAAAACGGATTTAACGTATAACGTTCAACTGCACGTTCGAATAAATTTTAATGACAAATCGAAACTCGAATAATTCCGCGACAACCAAAAAAAAAGAAGAGACTGATACAAGATACATCGACCAAGAAAAAAAATTTAAAAGCACCTTTTATTCAAATTGACGATAATTTAATTCTATCAAATTGACCGTTTAAATAACCCCTATATGGCGGAAGAGGATGTCCACGAAGTACCATGATTCTCGATTAACAATTATCATCGAATCCACCAGCGACTGATGGTAGCCATTAAAGAACCGTGTCTCGAAAGCACAAATTTAAGAGTCATGGCACCTAAACGGGCGAAATGAAGAGGACCAGACGCTTATATGTATATCCATACTGAATAACAGAGGGGACTAATTGGCACGTGCCGTGATTCCATCGATGCGAAATTTTGCGAATGAGTTGAACGATCGTGGCGCGAAAGAGCGTTCAACGTTAGGAAACGTAATAACAATAATCAAACGGTCACGCTTCCAGGAATCATCCTGCATTTGGTCCCGCTAATAAAGTCTCGCAATTAAAAAGGTCGAGGGATGGCTGATGGATCGGGACCGTTACCGAAATCACGGGACAAACTATCGGCCGCAAACGAGACGCGTAGGCAACGCGTTTCGACAGACGAGGACGCTTGATGCATTAGCCTAATCGCGCTGTTAAATAATTCATCGGACGCGAGGCATTCAAATTAATAACGTATTACGTGAATCACCAGTGATCAAGCCCGAATGCGGCCATTGCTTTGTATGCTTTATCATTTCCGCAGTGGTTCTCCGTTATAGAGTCTTCTCCTGAAATTGATGTGTTCAAGAATTTTGGGACGGGACTAACTCGCTTGCGAGGAAAGGAAAATTTCGATATACTTAAATATTAAAGCTCCACAATTTTAGATATCCTGAGTCCACATTGAACAATACATGAATTCTAAATTGCAAAATACCTGAGTCCACATTGAAAAATGCATGAATTCTAAATTGCAAAATACCTGAGTCTCACATTGCAAAATTCTCTCTCAAAGTTAATAAATAAATCTCGAGATCCTATAGCTGCAGTAATCCAAAAACGTGAAAATCGCAATCTTGAACCCGATGCGTACCGATCATCAGCTCCATTTAGGACATCACCGGAAGAACCGGTAGATCTGTAATTCGCATTACGAATGTCCGAATCAAGCACTCGTCATATATATTCGATTAACCGTGTGTAATAAACTTTTGACACCTGTATTTAATATCACCGCAGAACCGTCTGTCTGGCATCAAATTTATCAGGGAAAGTGGCATACACCGTGGTTTGCCCACTGTGTTTATCGAAAGACGAACGACGGCGAAATTACACGAAACACGATCTGGACGATTATCACCGTCGTTATAAGATCCGTTTCTATAGCTCTCGAAGGCACGGTGTTCGCTCATCAAGCGATCAGCAAGGAAGAAGACGAAGAAAGCGTCGAAGGAACGCGTGTGCACCGCTGCCAGTCGAAATAGCATTCAAATGAGGAAAGGGAAGAAGCATCTCGAAAAAACAGAGAGACGACCGCGTGTAATCATTCTCGGAAGGGCGAATCGGTGAACGGACGGAGGGATGTTGATGATAATAATAATCTGAATGTGCCCACTTAGCATACGTATAATTTACCGCTTAAGATGATTCCGTCGTGCTGCCCGTCCGCTATTCCTCACTGTGTTGGAAGGTCCGAGTCGACGAATAGCCGTCCGAAGTCGAACGACGAAGCCAGAAATTCGTAATCATCGGGGGTTGCTGCCCAGGGCGCCCGCCCAGAGACACCATCATCTGCTGAAATGAAATGCGAGGGAAAACGTGGCCAATTTGTGGCCGTTCGCTCGCTGCGAAACCGAAACACCGTAGGAGATTTCAACGACCGCAACAGCCATGCTTTTTAACGCTCCGCAATATTTTTCTGCGCCTGTTGCACTTTTCTTCTTCGAAAATCCATTCGAATACACGTTATTCGTCTGCTTTTACATTCAAAACACTTTAAATTTATATTTACATTTTTATTTATACGTATATTTGTATTTATATTTATATTTATATTTATATTTATACTTATATTTATATTTATATTTATATTTAGGTTTATATTTAAGTTTTTATTTGAATTTGTATTTACATTTATATTTAAACTTATATTTATATTCAAATTCATTTTCAAATTTCAAAAGATAAAATTCATCTTTCTACGGTGATATACATGTCAGCACTCTTGGACTTACAAACCTATTCGATTCGATATTAATGTATTTGTTACATGAATAGTTTTATCTACTTCTTGAATTACATACATATTACGGATCTGGAAAGATGTAGCAGCAAATACTTGATCAATGTTGGCCTCTTACTACCATTGAAATTATATATGAAACATTTTCTACGTTTACATAATTGAGAAAAATGAAGAGAATCACATTTGAATGAGAAACCCTATATAATTCATGATTTTTAACATTTATAACTTCTTTGATGCAGAGTATGTATACAGAATAGACCAATAAATAATACCGGCACAAATATTTTAAATTATATTGAAGTCTGAGAATAAATAAGTGAAAGAGGTGTAATATTCGAATAGATATTTTGATGCGCAACATGTGAAAAAGTTAATTGTTCCCATTCTCCATATTAGAAATTCTGAACCATCTCGAAAAGAAAGCCTAACGTTCGTGCCGCGAAATCACCGGACGAAAGAATATAATCACCAGAAATATAATATGCCGAAAAACGTATAATTTCGCGGCCACTCGAATCGCTGCACGTTAGACTTTCCGCGAAAAACAGAATTCTTTGTTTTTAAATATGGTGATTAGGGCGTGCAAAGCGTCGCGTGACGAGGAATGATAAACAGTTGGTTAAGAGACCAAAAGCCGAAACACGCTGATCTAATGGGGCCAGGATAAAAAGAATAGATTGTAGGTCAGGATTATTATAGGTATTTTTGCGCAAATATTTGCATGAATCCATAGCGAGCGACTGTCTTGCCTTTAAATTGCTGTTCCTCGCGAAAAATATCAAAATTCGAATCATTTCGACGTCAAAATTTGCTGCGATTAATTTTAAAAGCTACCTTTGACCGAATACGTCCAAATGATAGATCTCGCGTTTCTTGTCTGTAATTACGATAGTTATTAACACATTTATCGTCACGCTAAGACTATTGGTTGTTTAATTAACTGATACCGTGTTTTGTCATAATTTCAGACACGTATTTTTAATCAAGCAAAATTTCTGACATGAATTATTTTCGATTCGATAGTAGGGATTCTTACGAAAAATCAAACGTTATAAAAAACATACGCAATCATAAATATAATTAAAAATGAATCTTGAAATCAGTGTAAACATTTATAGACACGATGTATATTCAGCTTTAATTGTTCCAATATCGAAAATCCATGTTGCCTGCCACGTTTCGATTCCAAAACGCTTGTCACTCAACCACGAAGTTGGCCTAACAAAAGCAACGAATAGCGATCTCGGCGTGGCGATTAATCAAGGTCGATTACGGTGATTCCCATGGCCACGGGGTGAGGGTGGCACCACGCTATAACTCTCCGTAATAGCTAATACCACAGAAGAGTCGTACAAACGCGAATCGGTTACTAGTTACTACTTACACACGGGTTCGCATGATTTATCGCCGGGGGCTGGATGGCGAAGGCGGTGAGAAAAAGACGATTCGAGGGTGAAGAAGAGGGAAACAGTCGACGGACGAAGAGGGATGAAAAGACACGAGTGTGAATCGCTGAGGTTGCTCTACCGTGGCCAATTAGGGGCCAGTTTTAATCGTTCCGCGTCTAATTGCTGGCCCATTACATTGTCTCTCCAGGGTAAATACATCGGGTTAAATACCCCCCCGTCAGTGGAGGGAAGTCGAGCCCTCGAAAATCATCAGCGTGTAAACACTGGCTGGTGAATCTCCTGTCAGGGATTTTACGATGCTGCTCGTTGTTAATACAATTCATCTCCTGACTATGTTGGTATACAGTCAAACGAAGTGGAAGTACAATTTGTGTCCAATAAAGCCATTGTGTCATACTGTTGTAATTAATTTGGAGATTTCACTTTCATCGAATAATTTTATGGATTACTTGTTAGTGACATCTAGTAAGATCAAGAAAACAAAGATCAAAAATTTCGAAACAGTAAAATCTAAGAATGTGAAAGAACTACCAAGTGGATGAAAGTTCAACGATTCTAAAATGACACAATTTCCTGTGTCGCTGTATTCGAACGATGTGTGCCTTAAATTTTAGTCCGCAACCGTGTCTGCGAGCGCACAGTTATCATGTACAGTTTCAGAATGGGTGCAGTGGGTGCCGTATCATCTGAAAACCCCGATCGTTGGGTGCTCGTCGTTCGAACCGGTCCGTTCTTAATAACCACCCTCGCACATGGCCTAAGGATCACCATAGCGACCTACAATCACGCCATAGACAACTCGCAGCGACTCGATCATTATCACAGCCAATAATCACCGGGACGTATTCCGTTAAGTGCTCCTCTCTGTTCTAGAGCACCCCCTCTTTTTTTTCCACCGAGACGGCCCTGTCTCATTTCTCTTGTTCTTTTCCATTTGTCCGTCCCGTTCCTTGCTTTATCTCTCTGTTATTTGGCCGAACGACCGGAGCGATAATCAGGGAGTCCGAGGCCGCCGTCGGATGGACGGCATCACTAATTCGGTCCAATTATGCCAGGCGATTAAAAGGATTTAATTGTCCGACGCGCCGGGATCCTCTCCTTCAACGATCCCTGCTCTTTGCGAGCAAGGCATATTTCAAAACCGAACACTAGATTCATCATGGCTACAGTCTCGAGTATACTGGGTTTCGGATAAACATATTGCTAGTTGGAGATTTAGGATTTCTAATTTTTAGGTTTGGAGTTCGAGAATTTCGGGATTTGAAGACCTGAAAATTTAGAAATGGAAATATGTGAATTTCGAGATCTAGGAACATGATGCACAAGTATTTCAAGGTTTAGGAATTTAGTATGGATAGTTTGGGGATTTAGAGATTGGAGTGGGAGAATTTCGGGATCGAAGAATTTGAGAATACAAAAATTAAGTAATTTTATTAATTCGCATAAACAATAACTTATCTCGCTATAAACGGACCCGAATTTCGAGAAAATCATTTAAAGAACTTTCAGAATAATTCAAAGAATCGTCTAAATAAAATGGAGCGAAACCATCGCGTACGATAGAATCCCTCGATCAAAAATATTCCTGTAGGATACGAAACAAGGACGAACATGGATGAGATACGTCCGATCGTACAGGACCACGGCTTAATTGACAGTAGCGGCGTTCGAGGGGGGTAAGTTGGCGGTTGGCTCTTGTCCTTATTATCGTTAATTTTAATTAGAGGTTAGTGCCGGGTCCCCGGCGGTGTCCGGGCGAGATACGCGCAGCCACGGGATCAGCGGGACGCCGGAAAGAGGAGCGACGCTCCCATGCCGCGGGAGGAGACGCGAAAAAGGACACACCGGCTGATCCTGATTATAAACGACTGCTCCTGCGCGTATACGAGCGGCACGCGGGTATCCCGTAGAGAAAGAACGTTCCACGGAGACGAGGACGTGGCCGAGACGAGACGTGATTCCGCGAGATGATTCGAGTGAGGCTAACCCTCTGCGTGAATCTTCAGCCGGACGATATCTGATCCTGCGAGGGACAGCTCCCGGATTCGAGAGTCCTGCCGCGGCAAGGATCCCGCGGCGAATCTAATTTCTCTAATTTCGGGACCGCTCGAATACGCTGCCACCGCTTTTTACTCGCGGGAGGACTCGCCGGCATTTTGACTCCTCCTGTCTACCGGTTGAATCGGGATCAACGGGGATACGCGGATGGACCTTGCTCCTGTTGGATACAGGTAACCTTCCTATAATACGGTAGATAGGTTCCCAGAAAATGCCGTGTCGTGTGAAACCGCGTTGTATAATATCCAGAGCCATTACAAAGAGGGGGAGTTACGTTCCGAAAACTTATTAAAAGCAAATATTTTATTTTAACTTTACATAAACAACTTAATTCTTAAATATAAATGTATGCGGATGTCAGTGATCCTGCAGCAAATACACTTCTCATTTCTTTTTCATTTGTTTTAACACTACATTTACGGAACCCGTCAAAATGACAGATCTTAGATTTCTTATTTTCAATTACGAAAATTATTAAAAAGCTTATATCAAGGTGCATGTTAAGCTTCGTCGAGATAAAGAATCGTTCTATAAACTGATATATGTATTATCCTTTATTTCCTTATTTTTAAAGTTCATAATTTTAAGTTTCAATAATTTTGTTACCTACTCTACTATTAATTATTATATTAAAAATACCTTATGTCACGAAGAATTAACTAACACTAATTTCAGAACAAAACAACGTTTAGTGATTCAAACAAAACGTTATCACAACGTTTGTTTATTAGCGTGGCCGTAGATAAAATTTCTTGTAGAATCTTCGAAGCAGAAGATTGTCGTCGGTGTGCAATTTTTATCAATATTGTTCACTCAGAACCTGTTAATTACATGGGCGACCACACAAGGCGTAGAATGAAAAAGTCTTACGATTATGCTAAAGCGTCGTACGAGAGCCCAGCCTACTCATTATCGTGTTCCGTCGTTCGTGTTGCAACAAAAATGTTCTGCGAACTCGCGTCACGAACTCGAATTTGTCGTCTTTATTCTGAAGTTTCTTTCTTAGTTCTTCCTTTATTTGCAATTGCTTTCTTTTTTGTCCGTTAACGTGGATTTTTAAAGATTTTCACTTAGGTCAAACTCAGGATCCTACCGCAAAAAACCTTTCGCTAATGTCGCAATTTTTAACGAAAATTAACTTGTTCTTCCACCTTGTATACAAAATATGCACCCTGTTGTCTTTTTACAATAATCTCTTCCTTCGTTCCTTTTTCTATGTCATTATAATAACGTCATTAAATCATTATATTAACTACGTCATTGTTGTTCAAAATTCAAATAATGGTCAGCATCTAGAATAAAAGTCATCATTGTCGTGTAAAAATGAAAAATAAATACATTATTCATGTTGACCAAATAATGATCAACATTATTAATAATATTGTCTAGGCAATCATTTATATATTATATATGATTACTTTAAGAAACATGATCGGGTCGAAGATCCATCACACCCACGTAAACATTCATTAAATCTTCGCTGTAACATTAATAATTCCGACTCCCACATATTTCTCACGTTCGACAGGTTTCGAATACGAAAGTTTGAAAACGAAAATTCCGAACAGTTTTAGATCATTGTCGAAAATAAAGAAGCCTGGTTGGTAGGGTCCCTCGTTTAATTACGAACCGCTTCGTCCCGATTTTACGTGCATACCCTTGCGTTATAATAATATCTCTCCGGTCCCTGCAGGAAGGTGTGTCATAAAATGGCGAGGTGTTTCCTCGGACGCGCGTACGCGTCCACGTTCACCGTGGAATTTATAGGTTTATTAGGCGAGGCGATAATACGCGACCAACGTATAACCACGCCGGTGTCTAGAATTATTTACTGGGAACAAAACGGGTCGTTTACTTCGTACGGCTGCGACATCTTGGAAATCCCGTTTATCGACGATCATAGGGAAAGGACGAGGAAGGGATAAAAGAGAACGTGCTTCGAATTTTTGGAGTTCGCTCGTTAAAACGCGACACATTTTTCAGAGACGTTCGTCGCTCATTTAGAGACCATATATTTACAGTCAGAGACAAATCTGGTTTACCTAGATAAAATATGGTGATAAAGGAAGAGGTTTCTCGCTCGTTCGTTGTTTAGGATTTCAGAGAAACTGGGGAACTCTGTTGTAGAGCTGTGCTGTGAACTCGTTTGTACAGAATCTGGTGATTTGGAGATTATGGGATTTAGAAATTTGTTAATATAGGAATTCAAGAATGTGTGAATGTGAGAATTTGAGAATTTTAGAACTTGAGAATATTGAGAACATGAGTATTTGAAAATGTGAGAATATGAGAATTTGAGAATTTGAATATTTGAGAATATTGAGAATGTGAAAATGTGAGAATGTGAGAATGTAAGAATTCGGAATGTAAGAATTTGTGAATGTGAGAATTTGATAATGTGAAAATTGTAAAAAAGAGTTTGTAAAATTGTGATGTTGAGAATTTGTGAAACTAAAAATTTGAAAAAATGAAAATATGTAACTTCGGAACGTTTCAATTGTACATATGTGTCTTTATCTGAAACCCGAGTGTATATCTATACGTATATGTAGCAGTCAACGTGTTAATTTTAACAAAGATACAGCATAAATTCCTATGTCCAAACCCCTATATCATCCGTAATAACCAAACATCATCGAGATGAAAGATGGCGAAACTACCAGAAGACAGCGGTCATAATTCCTGAAAATAATTTTCCAAACATATTGCAACAAATCCAAAACCGTTTATCTCAATTCCACATTCTCTTCATAACCGACACCATAACTTATCCTCGTCCGAGTATCACCTAAATCTCGCTTCATGAGGATCGACGTAAGACGACGCTGACGTCCCCGTGGAACGCGTTTCACCCTCTTCGAATGAATGGTACACTCGGATACTACACTTTCACATTCTCAAACTTCAATATACCCTAGTTTTCAAACTTTCAAATCTTCAAATTTAAACATATTCACATTTTCAAAGTATCAAATCTTCAAATTTCAACATATTCAGGTTTTCAAAGTCTCAAATCTTCGAATTCGAACATATTCGAGTCTTCAAACTTTAAAATCTTCAAATTTCGTAATTTTTAGATTTCAAAATGTTCCGTATCTCGTTTTATAAATTTTTAGATTTCAGAATTTGCAGTCCTTTATATTTTCAAATTATCAAATTTTTAAACTTGTAAATTTTTGAATTTCTTAAGTTTGCAAGTTTGCAACCTCCTGAACTTCTATATTTTCTACTTTCCAAATTCTCCAATTTTCAAATTCACATATTGTCAGATTTGTAAATATCGGAATTCCTAAAATTTCCCTAAATTTCCAAGTCTGTCGATTCCCAAGTTCCATGCTTCCCAACTTTCTACTTCAAAAATTCTCTTGTTCCTGAACCTCTAGTCCCAAATCGCCTAAATAGTCAAATTCCTACGTAACCACATTCCTGGGTAACGAAATTGGCAAATACGGAAATTTTCATTTTCACTGATCCTAAATCGCAAGTCCATTAATAATTAAAAATCCCAAGATTTCTATTTTCGTTAATCCCAAGATTTCCACTTCCGTAAATCCCTAGATTTCTATTTTCATAGATCCCTGGATTTTCAATTTGCTAAATTCCAACATTCCCATTTTCATAAATCCCATATTTCCGCTTTCGTCAATCCCTAGATTTCTATTTTCACAGATCCGTGGATTTCCAATTTCGTAAATCCCCGAGTTCCTCAAGCGCCACAAATTCCAAAGGAATTCCCAAATTTTTCAGCCGCGAAGCGCTCGTAAAGATCCCTAAGACCGAGTAGGAGTCCCGTTCGCCCTTCGGCTACGAGTTTCCCTAGGGAAGGCAGATTTGCTGTTGACTGTACGTTGGCGTTGGCTAGGTCAACGTTGATATACGAGAGCGATCATTCCACGTCATAACAGCGGTGTTGGTCGTCGCGAACGAAACGAAGTGGCCGACGAACCTGTTACTCTGGTGGCATAAGGCGCCTCCTCGAGTCGGCCAGCTGGCGCGAGCGCGCCTATAAATACGGGGCCAGTTTGCATAGCGATCGTCCACGAAGATTACGATCCCGTCGCGTTCAGGAAAAACTACGAGGACGGACGTCGACGCTCTCTTTTAACCGTTCGCGGCTTTTTGATCGTCCGGCTTTCGAGCTACCTTCGTTCCTGAAATGTCGGGACGTCCAATCCGCGTGGCCGACGTAAACGTCCCCCAGGTAGCCGGTGATGCACGATCGTAAATGATCCCGCGGTGAACCTGTCGACGAGCTGGTTTCTAAACCCGGCGAAAAGGGAATAAGGATATTCGTAATGGCGGCCCGATATCGGAATTATGTATTTATCTCGTGGCACCTGTATTTATGCAGTCGCCGGTCCTTATATTTCTCTCGCCCACATCGGATCCAGGAAGTGCGACGAGATTACGCTTTTCGACTCGATCGACGGAACTTTATTACGTTTATGATAGCGAATTGATCGGTTTTTCGAATGAACCTATGGCGAGTAAACGGTCTACAAATTGGAAATGATATATTGGACAATGTTTGTCAATGGAGATTGCATATGATGGAATTATGTCGACGTTTTTGCGAAGATACATATATTTTGGTTGATCGTAGCTTGTCTAAGCTGATCGCGTGATTCACTAATACTGTAATCATTGATATTGTATTGTCATTGTCATTGATTATATGTACTATTTCATATGTATTCAAGATTGTATGTACTGTTAAAATTGTAGCAGTAATTAGCTAGCTATACATATGAAGAGAATGAATTAGCTAACTTTAAATATGAATAGAATCAATTAGCTATAAATACGAATAGAATGAATTTGTTCGCTAGGCAACTGCCTAGAAAATTATAGCTTAAGGGGTTAAATGTGATTCAGAAGTCAATAATCGTCATTGTGAGACATCAAAATTAAAACATACATGAATCCTTAATCCTTAGCACGTGTTCCTTGTAGTTACCTATAAAATATCTCATGTTAAGAACATTAATGACACATTTATGTAAAATAGACATTCTCATTGATCTTCACGCTTCATGCACAATAGATTTTCACTGATCTTCAAGCTTCATATGTAATAGATTTTCACTGCTGTTCAAGTATCATGTACAAAAGATGTTCACTGATCTTCAAGGTTCATGTACAATAGACCTTCTTATTGATCTTCGATCTTCAGATTGATATAGCCGAAGTTATTACCGTTACTATTCGGTAACGGTGTGTCATTAAATCTTATGAAATTGGTAATTATCGGTGTGTATAGAATAGAAATTATGGCACCGAAATTGCAGGATAATCTTCGATCGTGCGATGGGAATCTCACCCACCTCTTCCGCTTGCGCGAAGTCATGGGCAGTCCTCTTAAATTCAATTAAGGGACCACCGAAACCAGTGGAACCCGATCCGGCATCATCCCAGTCATCTTCTGCCCTTATACGTTTACGTTCGCGACACTGCTATAAAGTGTAAATGAAGCGATCTCTTGACAACTATCCCATAAGAATTATTACGATGATAAATTATGGAGACCCGGCTGGTGAAATGCGACTGCTTGCACTCGAAACCGTTCTGTCTCCTTAAAATATCGATTTCTATTTCGCGACACGCGATTGTTTCTTCGTATGATTCTTTCATTTTTTATTTGCAACTAACAAGTCTTCAATTCAACCAATAAGACTTCATCTACGGCAACGACTTACCACTTTTGAACACGAATTTTCTTTACACTCATCTATTTCAATACAAATCTTTAATTCGACTGATGAGAGTCCGCTCACAGCGATGATCTACCTTTTTTGAACATGAATTTTTTTTACACTCATTTGTTTGAACACAATTCGTCAATTTAACTAATAAGTGTTCGTCTACCACGACGATCTATTATTTTTGAATATGAATCTTCTTTACACTCATTTATTTCAACACAACTCTTTGATTCGACTAAAAAGAGTACGCCTATCTTAAAAGTAGTCCAATATTTGTTCATATGTAATTTTTCCAGGAAGATTCGTAACGCTATTGAAGGATCAGCGACGTGTAGCAGCTCGAACAGGTAGCTCGAGAGCAACAGGTTGTTGAACACGAGATTCGATTCGAGCAGCAGTAAAGTCCTAGACAAGGCCGACAGGGAGAGCAACACGGCGCCGTGAAGCGCCTATTAGAAAGTCCCAATGCACCCACGGAATGCGATTGTTCGCCACGATTGTGTCTTATTTAGATTCCTGCCGCATTCCCGCGTTCGCCACGGGCTTTAAGCCACTGTCGTCGTTATTGTCCGTGAACCGGCGATCGCCATTTTCATCGACGACAGCGCGTTTTCGTGACGACCCGTTTAATCGTAACGGGTACGTCACGTCGGTTTACCTTGTCGTATAATATCGCGCAACCATTGTGCCACCTTGACGACATTACCTTTTCATTCTTCGATCAAACGGTTTCGTGCACGCGAAGTGCGCTTGCAAATTTTATGGGCTGACCCCCAACGACTCGCTCTTTTCGTATGGAATGAACGCGTTGAGTGCCAGAATGAGGCAGTTGAAAATTTGACTAGATAGTACTTTTATGATTAACGCTTTGATCACCACGTCATCCATATTTAGTAAGAATTTGTTCATTTGTCTAATTGGAAACACTCGTATTAATTACTGTGAAAGATAGGGTGGTTTTTGGATATTGGTCTTCGATTTCAGTAATTTATTAGGGGAAGATGATGTATTGTTAGATATATAGGAATTTGATTATTTGGGGATTTGGAAGTGGAGAATTTGAGAATTCAAAAATTTGCAGCTGCGTAAAATTGCTAATTTTGAGATTTACCAGTGTGAACGTATAGAAGAATGTTAAATTGGATATTTGGAAACTCTGAAATGTGCAGATTTGACAATGTTGGATTTGGAAATGTGTAAATGTGAAAATTTGGAGATTTGAGTATGTAGAAGTTGTGTTTTTTGGGGCATTGAAAATTTGGAACCTTATCTTATGGTAGTGGGAAATATTTATATTTTGGGACATACACATTCAGAAATGTTCCGATTTGAACACCCGATAATATGGAAATTAAAAAAATTCAGTGACCTGGAAATTTTGGTCTACACAAAATCAAAAATTCAAATTCGAAATTCAGAAATTCGAAACTCGGAAATTGAGAAATCCAGAGTTCCGGACTTACGAAAATGTAGAAACTTGAAAATTTCCTAATTCAAAAATTGAAAAACTTGCACACACGGAAGTGAAATGATTGCAGAATTTGCAAAATTATCATCACAAAACTGAGAAATTTTCATAAATATGAAAACAGAATGACCATGCACAGTTTCAGATCGGTCGACAGGATTCATAGGAGGGTTGTTTTCGCCGGCGAAGTGGCTAGTATCCCGTTGTTTTTTCTTTCTCTTATTATATGGCCGATGATGAAGTACCGTCCGGGTTACCTAATGCTCGCACAATGGCGACGACGGCGCGTTCCATGTGCCGCGCATAAATCTCCGAACAACGGGCATATGTGTGCCGAGCACGCTCACAAACCCCGCGTTATCTCGCGATGTATCGCAGCACCACTACGCTAAATATGTTATAAATTCTCTGGTGAAACATTAGGGAATGCTTTGAATGCACCTAATGTCGGGCATTGACTTTCCCTCGCGCTGGTCCCGAATAGATCAACGGCTAACCACCCTTTCTCTGCAATTTTTAACAACGGAATATTCTCTACATGTTAGCATCGTGTCACTTATCAAAAACGTACGAATTATTCGTCGATAAAAACGTCGATCATTTCTCAACATTCCGAATTTTGAGGTATAATTTTCAAATGCATTCTGTAAGTCTTATAAACGTATTTTGAAATATATCCTGATGTTGAATTTTAAGAAATTGAAAAAATGAAACATAAATATAGCAGAAGAAATATAAATATGGTACCTTTCAAAATAGTACATTAATATGATTAATAAACCTGTTGTAATCATGTATTTATTTTCAAGAAGGCTATAAAGTACAGTATGAAGTTTATTTTGTCTTTCGTTAGACTTTAAGAAATGATCATTGATATTAACACTTTGACTGCCACGTCATCCACATATGAGTGACGCTTAAATTTCCACGAGAATCAGTCATATAATTGTACTCGTATTAATTACTTAGACCTATGATTAATAAATAGAGCAGTCTATTGTGAACCAATTTGATGAGACTTATTAATCATAAAATATCTAGTTAAATTTTTCATTGTGTCATTCAAGTGCTTCATTGTGTCACTCAACGTGTTGAAATAAAATGGTATGACAATTGCGTGCGTGTTTGAACGACCGTTTCCGGAATATCGCGTGTTTCCCGTACGAAAAACCATCGAATCCGCGAGTTCCTTATAACCGAGACGATAAATCAGAGGATTAATCAAAAAATTGCTACCCTATTTAGCTCCCGTGTCCAATTATTAAATTTATGTTTGTCCGGACTGAATACAGGTTTCACCGAAAGGATACCTGTTCTTTCGTGCGGAGATTTCTGGTAGCAAAGACGCGAGAACAGCACAATCGGCGCGAAAAAAGAAGAAGGATCGAAGGGTACATTGTAGTGCCTCGACGACGTCCGGCCGAATGATTTATTTACGAATGGCGGACCGAGAGATCATTTATTCGCTGCATACCGGCTGATTTAAAACTTAGACAGCTCGCGGGTAAATTTATAACGATAATACGTCGGTGGCACGAAACGCGGCGCCGCGACAAAACGAGCAGAATCGTCCCGTAAATCATTACTTTTCGGAGATAAATGCGTGACTTATCGTTTCGTCGACGGGGAACCTTTACACCTGCGCGAAATTTACATTCCCCGAGCTTTTGAAATAGCTTATAGCATAAAAATAGTCTAGCATCAATGACACTCTCCTGTTACGTCTGACACAATTGATTGTGCGGTCAAATAATTAAATTTTGGATTTACCTATTTATATATACGTATGTGTATAATACAATTGGCTATTTATATGTATATACAGTATGTGTACACAATTGGTTATTTATACATACAATACATGTTTATAATTGTGTATACATGCAAATTGTGTACACAGTTTGCTATTTATACATACAGTACATGTATACAATTGGCTATGTATGTATACATGCAAAGTGTGTACACAGTTCGCTATTTATACATACTGTGTGTGTGTGTGCACAATTGGCCATTTATACATACAATATGTATACAAGTTACCAACCCCAAAACCACTCATTCAACTAAAAGAACTTATGAGTGCCCTCTACCGTGTAATAATATTCATTCTGTATGTGTAATAGCTTGGTAAGAGTTAAGTTATATTTATTGATTACTTTATTGAACAACATTTGAAATAAATTGTAATGAAAATTTCATTACCTTCATGATTCATTATTTCACTGATTTAATGATACTTCATAGTTCATTAATTAATTTATTGCACGACATTGTGAATGAACTTTAATAAATAAAAATATAATTATTTATACTTGTTAACAAAATATCAATTGTGACTTCATTTTCATGAAGATGCAGAATGACATGAATGCTATAGCATTCAAATCTTGAAGTCAATTATTTTGAATTTAATTTTATATAACCTTAAGTTTTTGTAATCATTATACCCGTCAAGGTAATTACTAACTAATAATAATATGACTACCCCTATAAACTGTTTAATCAAAATTCAGATATCACGACCAATTTAAAAATAAAATGACTGTTAATTATTGCACCTCGCTGAAACTTTTATCGTCCGCGAACGTGTTAATCGGTATACATGACCACACGAAACAAAAAGATCCTGCCAATGAAAATACGAGTGAGTCGATACGCCAATTCCTGGGTTGTAGATAGTGCACGCGAGATCATTGTCACGGTGGACATAGTGTAGGGAGAAACTACTAGGAAGCACAGGGTAAAGAAGAGATCGGTAAAGTGAAACGTTGTGGGCACCCACGCGACCACCGGTCTAGATGAACTGTTTGTTGTTGCGTTTCAGTGAATTATGGCCAGGCCGTGGTCCCGTGCTACGAAGCCGCCGTATATTAACGGCTGAAAGCCAGCAAATGAGATCCAGGAAACATTACAATTACCATCGCAAACAATATTCCACTGTAGAATGGAGCCGAGAAAACGGTTATTTACAGCCCATTATACTGGTGGGACAACCGAGGGAGGAAGTGCAACTTACACCGACACCGAGCGTCTCTTTGGCGAATTAAGGGGAGGGTCTTTAACACCATCGTGATTGCTACGTCCCTTTTAGCGACAATTAAATTTCTTCATTATCCTTTAACCGGTTATATTTAATTACGGTTAGATTTATGAACGAACGTTACTGTAATTGCTAATTAAGAATGAGCACGTTAATTTTCCTAATTTAAACTTTCAATTATCTATTCTGGATAGGTGCCTCGAGCGTCGAGTTTTTTAACTTTTTAAATTGGAATGGGTTAATGTACATTTTGTTACAATTTTACGTTGGAAGAACTGGTGTCTCTGTATTACTAGATTTCTGTACACCCGAATCACCATTTTTTTACTTTCTTACATTCTCAAATTTTTAGGTTTTTGTACGTTTCAATCTCTAATTTCTCAGGACTCTACGTTGCCAAATTTCGAGATTTCTGGACATTTGAATCCCTATTTTGTTTGATCATTACATACCCAAACTCGTGGATTTCTAGTTACCTATACCTTCAGATTCCTACATTCCTAAAGCTAGTGCTTTAGAATGTATGTATTCTCCTATTTTTAACATCCAAGGTCTCTATAATCCCAGGTTCCAAAATCCTCAAATCCCTATACTTCTGGATCTCGAATCTCTCGGTGTCACTATTTAAATAGAGTTCAAGTGAAAGCGCCGAACCATTACTCACTTCTGAGTCAATCGAAAGATATGTACATTGTAAGATCAGTGGTATAAGTCAACGATTGGTGAGTCGCATGTTTTATGGCTGTATAATGTCGTAACTCGAATTATACGATTATATTTTTCTCTTCCGTGTCAAGTGTTTATGCGAGCATTAACACAGCGGAATTCCTGCCACTCTCACTTAGGGCAACATAGCTACGTATTTATAAGACGATAATTCACTGGTGTCTGCGCGATACTGTTGTCGTAATTGCAACTTATCAAAACACGATAATTTCGTCATCCCTCCGTTAATTTAAAAAATTAACCTGTTATTCTGCACTCTGTATCAACTGACGCAGTCGATACGGCATATTAACCAGTTAACTGCGAAATTTAGTTTGAAAAATAAACTTATTCATGTGACTGGCGTCGAAATGAAATTTTAGACTGGGGTATATGCGTGTCAAATGCAGTTAACTGATTAATAAGATTTTTACATTTCTAGATTTCCAGGTGTCTAGAACCTAGATTTCTCAATTTGAGGATTTGTAGATTTGTAGATTTGTAAAATTCCAGATTTTCGGATTTCTAGATTTTCGGATTTCTAGATTTACAGATTTCTAGAATTACAGATTTCTAGAATTACAGATTTCTAGATTCACAGATTTCTAGATTCACAAATTTCTAGATTTACAGATTTCTAAATTTCCGGGTTTCTAAATTTACATATTTACGGATTGAAAAATTTCCAAATTTACAGATTTCTACATTTACTTATTTCTAAATTTGCAACTTATCAAAAAAAATAATTTTAAACGAAGTTAATTGGTTCATATCGTATTGTAAAATTGTACGATATTAATATCGCATTATAAAATTTCTACAATTTTGTGCGGATTGTGATTGTTATACCTTGAATCCGTACTTTGTCTGTCTGCTCTTCAATAAACAAACAAATTCAAAACATTCTATTCCTACAAAAAAAAAAATACAATATCGATCTTAACAGCACTCGTGACATGTCCATTCGGTAAATTCGTAGAAGATTTGCGAAGTCGACTCCCACAAGGTCCAACGCGTTCGGGCTTCCATTTAACGCGCTAATTAAAAATGTGAGAACAAATGGTCGATGGCTGGCAGTGATTAAGCTGTGAAACGGAAAACAATTTACCGATGCAAATTCGCGTGCGGCTCGAAGGCGGCTGAATCTCGGGGCTGTGATTCATATCTGTTCTAAATACCTCGTATTATGAGCCGGCCCGCGAAATCGCTCGATTACACTTGACGTTTCGGTGTGCCCGTATCGTAAGCTGTGTTACTTCGATTAACATTCCATTCGATTCGCAATTGCGGCCCATTATCGGCGCCGTTTGTACACTTTCCGATTGTTCGTGGGCGTCGAGGCTGCACAAACGATTTCACCGATTATTCAAACCGATCTCTCGCGTCCTGTTCCGAAATAACGAAACGCAATGATATAGGGCAATATTGATTGCGATAATTAATTAAAACCTTGATCCCATCGCGCGTACCAAATGAATATTCATGCCGGTAATGACGCGGATAATTGCGTGGCTCTTCCATAGAATCTTAGAGGGTCACGAGTGTGATTTCAGTCCCTTAGTTCAAATTATTAATTCTGTGAGTTACTCGTGTATGAATAGAGTTGTTCGCTACGTTGAAGAACAAATTCGAGGCACGTGAAATATTTTGTAATCGCGTCTAATGTCTAGCGATTATCAAGGTAATTTTTAGATACTTGTGTTTGTAGATTTAGGGAATGTTAGATCGCTTTATAAGATTATTAGATATCTATGTTCGTGGGTTTCTAGATTCCCAGATGCCTAGATGTCTAGACAGCTGGGTGACTAGGTCTCCGGGCTTGTAAATTAGTAGACTCATAGATTTGTAGATTTGTAGATTTGGAAATTTGTTGATTTGTACATTTGTGAATTGTGGAATTGTAGATTTGTGGAGTTGTGGATTTGTAGCTTTGTATACTTGTAGATTTGTAGATTTCCAGACTTCTGAACTTCTGGATTTCTAGCATCTTAGAAATTTATATGATAGATACTTGGATTCCTAAATGTGTCTTAAATGTGTCTTCCTACACAAACATAATATGTAAACTCTCTTGATCTCCTATGTACGAATAGCACTTCACAAACTCCCGAGATGTTTCCTGAACGCTCGAAATAGTGTACCAAAAATGTGTTCCTCCGCGAACGTAATATATCAATCTTCTCGATCTCCATCATTCGTACAACATTAAAAATGTCACGATCTCGCAAGAAGTTTTCCGAGTGCTCGAAACAGTATCCGAAAAAGGGAACGGAGTAAGTCTCGGTAGCGAGATGACGGCAGTAAATCGTCTTGGCAAATGAGCGATCGAGATGTCGTTTCGTTTTCGGTTAACCGGGCACGGGTAACGCGACATTCTTCGGGTGGCTCGATAAGAAGAAAGCACGTCGGCCCGTGCAAAACAGATGTATCTGGTTGGGTATCGTTCGAAAGGGGCGGCAAGTGATTCGCGAAAACTCATAAATATGCGAGGGCACGATAAACGATCGAGCCGTTGGTCGTCCCGACGGGGGACGTTAATTACAATTAGACCGATAATCGGTGGCCGGTCGTTTTCCAGGGCACCGGGCCGTAAATTACCGATCTCGCCGTGGTCCCCGACGTTTATAGACGACGCACCGCGAAAATATCCGTCCGGGACCGGCGAACGTTCAGTTACGAGGACTCGGTAGACGCAGCTCGATTAAAGGTACGTCTAACGACGTTGCTTGATCGTCGATCGTAAACTGGGAAGCGACTGACGCCGTTATGGACGACGCCGAACGGAGGTAGGATAAAAATAAAAAAAGACAGACAATCGGCGAAATAAACCGTGTAACGAACGAGAGAGACCGGACAGTCTCGTTCTATTCCTATACGTAGTGAAATTTCGATCGGTATGCGCGCGATAAGGGCCGTATCCGTGAACGCAGCGGACCTTAACGCGACGGTTCTTCCTTTTCGTTCGGATAGCCAAGGATAATCCGCATGAATGGGAATCGTATTTTTTCCCACCGACCGAAAGTGCTTTCGTTAATGAGATTTTTCGTCTCGCTTTTATGGGGTATTTGCATATCTAGGAGTAATTGCTGTACGTCTTTCTGCATGATTATTTAGTGCCTTCGGGACTCTGGGCCGTTCGCACCGTAACAACCGATGCATGTACGCTTACTTTCAGACTGCGAATAATATCGACAGATCTGGCGAGAATTTGCGCAGCTTTTTCTGAATAATAGCGAAATTTTTTAGTGTATGTATTTATGAACGAAATTTAGGAATTTTCGAATTTGCGAAAGTTCACATGTAAGGAGCGAAGAACGAAATTTAAGCATACATATTTGGATCTCTGATATTTCATGACGTATATACTTAAGAACGTTTAGGAATTTACGGATCTAAGAAATTGGAGAGCTGCAAATTTAGAACAATCAGGATTTGAGTTGAAAGAAATCCTAGGAACTAAAAAATTTCAAGTTTAAATGTTTCTTCCCAGAAAACCGAAAGAAACATTCCTCGCTGCTCCTCCTACGCTGGTTATCATCCAATGTACACTCGCATAGTACATTAAGAAAAAATTATCCTAATTATTACCCAAACGATGCATGCACAGCATATCACGCAATATTTGGACCTCTTATTATTCATCAGATGTGTGCATAACACGTTAAAAAATATTTACACTACTCGTTATCCAACAGATACTCGCATAGCACATTAGTAGACATACAATGTATACACTTTCCAAATCCGCAAATTCGGTGATTGCATTCTCAAAATGGAACAAATCTAATCCCCCAAAATCTATTTCTTGTGAATCTGTGACAGTCCTCGTCCCGTACAATGATTGTTATTCGAATGAAAACCACGTTGCACCGGAGTGTACAAACGATTCCATCGCTCGTAAGCGAGAAGCGAAAGGCCTTTACACGAGCAACCCGTGAATTGATTTATTCGAGCGTCGCATTCCCGGACACTATCTCACGACCTTAAAAGCGGCTAAACGATTCAATTTGTAGTAATTATAATGCAACCGGGCTATGGAGCACAGGGCTGGCCGACTGGCTGGCTGGTTCGAGCGTGCGCTTTTTTTTCATTGATACCACTTAAGATGCGACGAGGTTTCAACGTGTGGGCGTACGGTGGTCGGTCGGTTCCACTGAACGCTCTTCGTCCCGACAATTTCCAGTTAATCTAAGCGATATTCCACTCTTCGCCGATGCTCACCACGTTCGATGACCAAAATTTAGCCGTACTTCGACGTTGTGGGGTAATTTTGAACGTGGACGTCGTATCGTTCGAGACCGAACCTCAAATCTATCACGTTTTTGGATCGAAAATGTGAAACTTGGGTAACATTAGCGTAACGATGTGATTGTTCGTGTAAATGTATCTTATATTTGAAACTATGATACTTGGGTAACATTGCGATAATTGGACGAAGAATGTAAGTGTTGGAGCAAATGTATCTTACATCGATTTGAAACTATGATACCTAGAAAACGTTGTCACGATAAAATGAAGAATCTGATTGTTCGATCAAATGTACCTAATATTAATTTAAAATTATGAGACCTATATAGCATTTTGGTACTTAGATGAAGGATATGATTGCTGAAGCAAATTCATCTTATATCAGTTTAAAACTATGATACTTTATTGCATTGCGATAACTAAAGGAAAGATGTGATTGTTGAGACAAATGTATTTTTTACTTTCCCGATTAGAAATAACCGAGTAACATCGTGATATGGATTTAATTGTTCGTACAAACGTACGATTCTGTAAAATATTTTCTTTTCTCAGATAATTTAAATTATATAAATAAAATGTAGTTTATAGCTGGTATAAATACATAAACGTCTGTAGTTAACACATACATGTATAACGATTAGCGAGAAAAACTTTATGGTTCATAAAGGAAAATTGTTCTATTAAATACCAACGTAATACACGTACATTTTCTTTTTGATTATCATAACTGATCGCAATTGAACCGTCAATTGACGAGAGGCAATTTTTATCGAACAGACGATGAGTTTAATTGTCTTCCTCAAACTTTATTGCTTTCTATTCAAATCTTGCATCTTTATACCATTTCTCAATATCGATTACAAAAATGATCGATGACACGTTCTTAACACTAGATTTTCGGACGATCAATGACAATTTATGTTTAAACTGAACCTATGAAATAAAAACAAATAAATAATGGACAATACCTGAACCAATTGTCGCAATGATCCTTTATTTCGATAAAGGGTAACTTCGACAGAAACTTCAAAGTTTCATAACTTAAAATATGAAATCTACAATCCGTCATACTGTTGAGTTCCGTAAATCTATCATTAAAAACCTGATCGAGAGAAGGAAAGATTTTAATACAGTCAGCAAGACGCGACCATTTTTAATTATTCCTCGCGTTAAGAATTGATTCAACGCTTAATAAATTCAATTACAGCAGGTAATTTACCTTGGTCATAATAATTGATGATCCGACGCAATCGAAACGCACGTTACATTAAAATCGGGGATAAACGAAGAAAAAAACTTGAGAAGGCGCATAAACGGCTCGAAGAGAATCGTATTCGCAAAACCATAATTTCCCCGATAAAATTCGTAATGGAGAAAATGACGCGACATGCGTATGAACTTATTGCCATAACGAAAGGGCTAAACGCCGAAGGTGGTTCGACCGCGAATGATGAAACATAGCTCGGCTTTTCAGCGAGCGAAAAGAATAAAGTCTCTTCCTTATTGCCGTCGTTGCGGCGCGTTCGCATGAGAAAGCGGCTTCCTTCGTCGGCCACGCAGGTGGTCCAACGATAATGGTAACAATAATACTTGCGCTCGTAACCCGTAACACTAAGCAACCGTTGCTGATTCAGTGGTCAATCGGATGCATACGCGTTTCGTTATTATCCGGTGTTCGTTACGCCCACGCGACGAGTGAAAAAGTCCCTTGGAGACGGTGAGAACGTCGATAAGTATCGATCATACCTACGAATACGCTGCATGAAGCATCTGACGGAATGTCTCATGACCGTTTGGAGCTTTTTTTGAGTTAGGTCAAAAGTATCCGCTGTATGTTCAGGTTTGCCAAGGTAAGAGTATGGCTGCGGTGATTCCTGAAGTATGAAAGGACCTGTATAAACCAATTCAAGAACTTGAGAACTGTCTATAACAAGTTTGGTTCTCCCAGGGAAAGTGTGGTGTTTATAGGGGCAACTCGGACTTGTTTTAGAGATTTTCGAAGATTTGGCAATTTGAGGATGGGGTTAAAGAATGATATAGGGGAATGGTTAAACTAAGAAATGATAAAATAAAGATGGTGATTTGGTAAAATAATAAGATGTTAAAGTGGTAAAATGACAAAATGGTAAAAATCTAAAGTGAAACAGTTGACAGTCTGACTGACTTGCTCTTCAGAATTAAAGGTTTTTCCATTCAAAAAGTTTTGTAAGGAACAGAGAAGGTATTTACCTTTCTCCTTACTCCCCGGACCTTGTCCCCACAAACGACCACCATTTTTGTTCCTTACAAAACTTTTTCAGTGGAAAAACCTTTAATTTTGAAGAGCAAGTGAGTCAAAAATTTCTTCCAGTCCAAACCAACCACATTTTACAAGAAAGGAGTTGATAAACTGCCAGGAAGTTGGGAGAAGGTCATACATAATAGTGGCGAATACATAATAAGTTAATATAATTTTGTTATTCAATGAAATCAAAATAAATATCTGATAAAAGAACGGAAGTTACTTATGACTCGACCTAATACTACGTTGAAGTTTTCGATCGGCTTACCAGAGGAAAGATAATAATCGTTGCACCGTACCGGCCACGTTTCGAATCCGCGTGCGCGAGATAGGAGATACGCGCGGGAAACTGTGCCGGCATTCTAAAAGAAGAGAATTTAATATATTCGAGCACGTCATTTTCCATCCCCTATTTCCTTGGACTTGGCGAATTGTCGTAGATACATCTGAAAATAGGCTTCCCGGAATAGCGAAGAATTTAGACCACCAACGCGCGGCTCTCGTCTCAATTAACGCTTAAAGACTCGTCCACACGGAACCACCACCCACTACGCATCTCGACACGCTGTGTTTGTTCGTAACAAGAGTCGGGCTTGTTATCTTATAAGAGCTAAACCGACGATACCGATCTTGATTCATACGTCGTCCGTGCTACGACGACGAGATCGAGCCTGGTGGCTGTAAATCACGCGAACATGCTCGCGCACCTTTCTCGTTTCAGGGGCTAGTGTTTCGATTCAGAAACGAAGCTCGACTTTAACTTTGCCCTCGAATCGAAAATTCTCGTCATCTTCGTACGATTGAACGGTAACTTATTATACACTTGACAAAGTGTATAATATAGTACGCCTATAATACAATATAATTTCATTAAATGTTTGCGATTATTAGTTTCGCTTTGTAAAATTTGGTAATAAAAATATTTTTATGAAGAGTACATTCTTTAAAAGAATAATGGTTGTGGATAATCAGGGACGACAAAATGAAGGTAATAATAATTCCTCGTATGATGATATTTTAGTTACATGTGTAAGATTTGTAATTGAATATCTCTAAAAAAAGATGAACCTGGCTAACCTAACATTGCAACGCAATAATCTCGAACCGATAGGAGATCCAAAGGTTACGCAGATTGTATGACGTTAAAATGGCTCAGTTTATAGATACTCACTATGGTTTTAATTAACTGCGATAATTAACCCCCGACGGAGACGCAGCTGGCCAATGCAGGATCATCTTTAACCTAGAGCTAAATTTTCATTACGGGGGTCCAACTTCTCGATACAAAATATTATCTAATAATGTTTTTAATGTAGATAGGAATTAAATACTTAGTTCATATAATACGCGTATTATATGACACGTAATAGGTATATAATTATGCGAAGACACGCATCAAAAGTAGTTAAATACCACTCTAGCTAGGTTCAATCCATTTAAAGATCAATCAATTACTAAAATTGAACAATCTGTTCAGGAAACTGCTGGACACAAAATATTATCTGATGATACTTATAAAACATAAAGGAATTTAATTTATTAAGGAAATAAAATATTTTACTAACAAAATACATATGTGATGTGACACGTAATATCTATAATGATTAAATGAAAGGCACTCGAGGGTCAAACTCGAGGATCGATCTTTAAACCTCACTCAATTATCTTCAAGAAGAAAAAAAATTCATTGATCTTTCATTTGTGAGTTCATTCCAAACCTACTATTTATCTTATAAACTTATCTCCAAAGCTGTAATTGGTTAGATATATCTGTTTCGTGGCATAACGAAACGCTTAGGAAACGTACAGTAGTAAATAATATTGGACATGACACAGTACAACAGGACGAACTGACCGTTAATAATTAAGCTCACATTGATATACAGTCCACTCATTTATCTTTAAATAACCTCTTCAAGGATCATAGTAACAGAAACCAGACCTACGTATAATTTATGTTGGGTCGCATATCTTTCGAATTTCGGATTGCAATTACAATTTCCACAATTCATTGACACATACTGAAGCAATAACCTTTTAGGTTTTAAGACTTCTTTAACATTGAACAGAACCTTCCTTAAGGAAGTTCGCGTAGATTCGAGACTCGCCCCGAAAGTATGTATTGTTCGACTATCGTAGAGTAGATAATTTACGACTTCCGGGGACCTTTACATTCGCGTTCATTCTGGCCAGGGTTTCGGAAATAACCCAAGACTCGCTTGTACAACTAACTCGATGCAATGTCTAGCTCTCTGCTTCGTGTCATCAACGGACCTCCTGTGGTGCCGTCCGCGAAGTCAGAGACAAGACCCGCCAAGGGGTCTAGCTTGCGAGCGTCTCTACCCAACACTTCAAGGACAAGTCCCAACGTAAAGGGACTAAGCCGCCACTTCTGGGGCTCACGTGCACCACAGCCGGCAGGATCTTCAGCTAGCATACATGGGCAGCGTCTAGCGTGCGGATTTGCGAAACCATGTTAACCTATGACATTTCACCAAAGGGTCTGGCACCACACTGATTGGTGGCCTTTGGTGACACCCACGCTAGACCAACTCCCTGAGGCTTTTAGGCTGACTTGGTTGGTGCACGGGCAGAGAGTCGACTTGGTTTACGAGAAATCAAGTAGGGGTCGACCCAAAGCGAGTCAACTTGGTTTTCCAAGAAACCAAGAGGAGGACATTCCTTTTTCGAGAACGGTCAAAGAAACAACTAGCTTTTCTCTTGACTTGACAATCATTAGAGTCCGAGCACTCACCTATCATTTTTCACACAACTACACGTATTTATAACACATCATCAAGAATAAATAGATATTTAATACAACTGTCAAACTAATTATTATCCTTACTGCTGTAAAATGGGTAAGGAAGCGCTGCAGTTCGGGTATTATTCCATAACCTAATATCGCGAACTAGTGCTAAAAAACAATATCGTATGTTCTAGGTATATCGAGCGATGAAGGAGTTATGGTACCTGTAAGTCGCGTCTTCGGGGTACAATCTTCGTTGCGGAAGAACGAGAACACGTCGGATTACCTGGACGTCGACGATCACGGAAGAACGTGCAATCTGCGAAAATCTAGACATGCCCGCATGTCGACTGAAATCTGCCCGCGTAGTCGCCTGAGTTTCGCAGTAAAGTGGGGTCAATTAGAGACGAGGACCTCGACCGCTTCGCTCCCACACTCTGCAGAAATTTATTCCGTCACTCTAATCGAGGCCGACTGGCTTCATCGCCGCTAACACTGCTCAGAGATTCATAGGAAATCACGTCTCACTCCCGCATCATATGATATTTTTTATGGATGCATCGTTGTATAGCGACGCGTTGTATCGCTGCTGCTGCAAACTCTACTAGCTGTATCGCCGAGCGTTTTTATATTTCTACGCTGTTTATTAGTACGCGATCATATTTCTATGCTTTGTGATGCTACATGATGATATTTCTACTCTTTGTGATACTATGCGATGATGTTTCTATACTTTGTGTTACTACGTGATGGTGTTTCTACGCATTGTATTACTATATAATGATATTTCTACACTTTGTGTTATTACATGATGATTTTTCTACGCTTTATATAACTACGCAATGAAGTTTCTACGCGTTGTATTACTGCGCATAGAAAATTTTGACGCGTTGATTCGCTACTCTCGGTATCGTCACGCGCTGTATCGCCACGTGTTGATATTTCTACGCGTTGTATCGTCACACATAGAGAAACCCAAGAAATAGAATTATTACGCATAGTGCTGCAACGCGTTGACATTTCTGCGCGTCGTATCGACATGAATAAAGAATCCTAACGCGTCGAATTACTACGCTCGGTATCACCACGTGCTGTATCTCCACGCGCTGTATTTTCATGCGTCAATGTTTCTGCGCGTTGTACTGTCATGCGTGGTAAATCCCAACGCATGGAATTACTATACGCAGTATTGCTACGCGTTAATTTCGGCACGTGTTGTACTACATAGCATCATATCGACATATTGTGATCACTCCCAAAATCCGTCCATAGCGATCTAACAAGAGTACTCACGAAATCAGAAAATTACGACGCCACTAATCTACAGTCGCACACTCGTTCGCATTGCCGTATATTACGCAGTATTCGATTTAATTTAAAAGAACAAATAATCAAAGTTGATTTTAACAAACGATTCGAGATTATAGTACAGTCGATTCGATTTCACGGTTGATTATCGAATGAACAGAACATAGGTACGCGGTACCACGAGTACTCGCCGACGGAAATAGAAAAATCCAGCAACGACGCGTTTCCTACCCGACTCGAAACGAGAAAGAAAAGGAACGAGCAAGCAGAAAAAGCTGTTAATGGCCGAGTTATAAATTATTAATGCGGGTATTATCCACGTAGTACGGCTGGGAAGCTTTTATGGGCAGCGCGCAAGACGCGGCCCTCAGCTTCGTCGTTATTGTAGTCTTCGGCATCGACTTTGGATAAGGTTTTACTACCTGTTCGCGTGTGTATAGGGTGGCTCGTAAGACACACGGAATTTCGATGTTACGTTAATAACATACAGTCCTTCAATTGCTGTCGATATTCAATTTTACTGTGAAAAAATGCTTTCAGCAAATATTCGCTCCGTTAAGTTGTCTCGATTTTACAACCAATTCGTTTCCCACTGACTAACTTTACTAATTATCCGCGTTAGAACAATTGAATTCTTCAGTGATTGAAATATTTATGTTATTGCCCGTATTCGAAAATATTTATGTTGGCCAAAATATTTATTAAATAGTTGTTTTGGTCAGAAATATTTATGTTAAAAACATTTGTGGTAAATATTTGTTTTTCGTTTAATAAATTAAATGAAAAGAATTAGAACTTTTTACATAATAACATGTTCGTGTACAATTCTTGTATTCGCAAGAAGAAGTCTTTAGCAAACAATATTCATTCTGTTGCTCTTACCATCTCATTATCTTTTATTTGATGCATGTAAACATCCTACGTATACTAGGTTGTCCATTTGGTCGAATACAAAAATTGGAAGCAATATTTTCTAGCTAAATTTATAGTGTCATATATGTGATATTTATACATGGTGAAACGAGCAACGGTCGCAATTAATAATAGAAAATAAAAATGTCTAAAAAATTAGTTAAACTGTTTTGTTAAAAATTCTCAAGATACCACTTGTCAATAACAAAGATTCTTTCGAGTGCGAAGGGTTAAGTCTTCAACATCCATGAATTTAAAAATGTAACTGTGAAAATAGGTCACATGAAGCATTTGACCGAATGTTTCATGCCCGGTTGCGGCATTTCTCGAGTTAGGTCAAAAGTATCTCGTGTATGCTCAGATTCGACAAGGTCAGAGTATGTCTCTCGAAGAATGAAAGGACCTGTATTTACCATTTGCCTATAACAAAGATCCTTTCGAGTGCAAAAGATGAAATCTTCAACATCCATCAATCCAAACACTAAACTCCGAAAATACGTCGCATGAAGCATATGCCCGAATGTACCATACGCTTTTCTCGCGTTAGGTCGAATGTGCCCCGTGTATGTTCAAGTTCGACGAGGTAAGAGAATGTCTCTTGAAGAATGAAGGGACCTGTATACCCGGACACATTGTGCTCGTGGCCTCAGCATGGTAGACCGGCCATTAACGCTTTTTGCTGGCGGCCGTGCGTGTGTCATTGACGCTGCTTTTATTGGCCCGGCGCATAACTTCCTTTAGCGTTGCTCGTTTATGAGCGAGTAATTGCACAACGATTTCGGTGCCAGTGTGTACACTTCGGGGCAGCGAGGCGGGGGAGGGCGAAAATATGGAGCATCGATAATGGTACAGGGACCACCTTGATTACCGTAATAACGCCACAAAAAGATTAGGTGTGCCGCTCGGCGCAATTTTCATGACCACCTAAAATTCCACCGTGATTGCCGCGCCGGGATACGCGGAATTGATTTCGGGCAAGAAAGATGTCTCCCGATTCGAGGGAACATGTGTCCTCCGGCTTACGTTGTTTCGAACCTGTACCACTTACTCTTTTTGCTTTCATCCCGAATCGAATGATAATTTTATATGACATACTTGCGTTGGAGGAGAACGTTCGCGGTAATGTAATAAAGATTTTTTCCTGGGAATTTACTGTTGGACACAAATAATGTAAAAACATTTTATGCATAATTTATCATTATCGGATATTGTAATTAATACTAAATAGTTAGGCAATAAAGTTCTATTTGTGATACGTATTTAATGCTATTGTATCGAGGACATATATCAGTTAATGTTACATTGATCATGTATGTTAAGTCATATAACATTGATGACATATATTAAATAATATTATATTGATCATGTTGATGGTGTATATTAAATGATATTACAGTGATGATGTATATTAAATAACATTACATTGATCATGTATATTAAATAATATTACATTGATCATATAAATTAAATAATATTATGTTTATGATTTATATGCATTAATTGATATTACATTGAAGATGAATATTAAATAATATTACATTGGTGGGACATATTAAAGCACATTACATTGATCATGTACATCAAATAATGTTATATTGACGTACATTAAATAATGTCGTAGTAAAAATATACATTGAGCAACATCAGTATAAATTATTGTTAAGTGTAATCCTTTTTTAATACGAGTCTCAATGATGATTCTTAATCGATCAGTCCATCGATATACAGACATGGATATAATTATACTGGACCACATCCTTCAAGTTGTAACAAACTACCGATAGAAGATACAAGAATGAACTGAGGAAAATGCATACAAATTAAGAAGCTATAAATGTGTACCCATATGACTATATAAATATGTTATAATAATATTAGGACATAATGTACTTACCTAAGATTTTAGCTAATATTCTTAAGCTGTCTATCTTAATATAAAAGATAGCTCGAAAGCTAGATTTTGAAACGGATTAAAGTTTAACGTTGCTTTCTAAAGGCATCGGCCGCGAATACTTTCAACGATAAATAATCGACGTCACGGTGTTTTACACGGATCTAAACCGAGCTGTCTCCGGCGACAGGGACGGAAAGCAAAGGAATAAGCAAAGGATTCAATCGCAGTGAAAACATTTTCACAGTGGCTATCGATGATTAAACGCGACAGCCACGACCGGCGCATTGAAAGTGATTTATTTCGTCCGTGACAGGGAGATAAATTAGTAGCGTAATTCGCTCTTCTTCTAGTTACACGTACGTAAACATTCGCCGTCGTATTTCATAGTATCATCGTACGCTGGTTTGCGGAAAAGCCTACAGTAAATAGCCGGTGTGTATCAACGCCTTCGGCGATTACGCCGACCGTCCACGTGTTAGGCATAATTAAAGAACGATTAAGATGAGTGTTGCCGTTGGTACTAACGCATGAAAGTTGACCGGTTTGATTTCAAACAAGATGGATGCATCAACCGCGGCCTTTCCGCGCTCGATAATTAAGCAGAAAAATCCTGTTCGTTCTTTTAAAATGTATGATTAACTCAAAGATAGACAGCCTCTTAATCGAGTATAAGAACAATAAGGATGGTTTACTGTACGGTAAATTAACCGCGCGAAAATCGAACTCGGTATTTGCACCCTGACTAATAGCGCATCAGATTTTATCCCTCGTCAAAGAAATGTTCGAATGATAATTAATCTCGCGATTAATATCGGTCGATTGAAAGTTTGTATGCGAAATCGTTTACCACTAATCGCCGGAAGTCTGGTCGATCTGGTTCGTGATTGAGCATCTATAAATTACTCATTATCCGAGTGTGTATGCACGAGTCAGATATAGCAGATATATTTAAGTTGGCTGGTATTTTGCTATTAAGTATAAGATACATTTATAAAAATACGATTACTTATTAGTAGGAGTTTATGTTCTGATAAGAAGTAATTAATTGTATACCATGTAGGGAGAAGTTGCCTAGATACGTAATATTTAGCAAAATAATTTGAAGTTTTTGTAAGTTTGGGAATTTAGCTTAGCAATATTATCATATTAAATATTGCATCGTATCTTCGAGTCGAACTTGCTCGCATAAACTGCAGAACCACTCCTTCATTGAGCGATACAGAAATATTTGCAGATGCACTGGTTGAAGCCATATTTAGTAACGCACTTCCGTCTTCTACCAACACAGACTTTTTTTTCTTTTCGTCAAACCTTTTTTTCTTTCCGTACAGATACGATTTGAGAAACCACATAGAGGTACGATTTAGGCTACTTTATAATTTTGTTGATTCTAGCATCAAAGTGAATATTAACATGTCTTCAGAATAAGAAATCTAGTCTTATAAGCGCGATTGATCTCTTTCCAGAAGAGATAACGCCAGTACAAAAATACAAATCAGTCCCACCTGATTTTTTAAATTCGTTATAAACAGCGTTAACATTGCTCTTAAATTATGCTGAAATATTTACGTTTAAACTTATAAACGCTGCCGATATGTGACGCCTGCATTCAACATCTATCGAGATTCGAATGCGGTTTAGGAAACCAGTACGATATGAGCAACTTCCCCATATACTCCTTAATAAATTACGCTAACTATACATTTCGATTCACTCGAATATCGACATAGACACGTGTTCAGGCTTTGCATAAGCAAACAATAAAAGAACCTTGCGTTTGGTGATCATTACGGAACCGTTTGGCGGTCGAACCTGATCATCCCTTAAATGATACCTAAATGACGATCGAAGAGTCCGGGAAACGGATAAGGGAAATGTATTATAGAGGAATTTCGAATGCAAATGGGCCAAGTACGAGAAGGGCTAAACTGCTTATTTTTGGATCTCCGGGAATGCCACGCACCCCATGGTTCCACGGTTGACGGGTGTCGTTATTTCGGACGATGGGTCCACATTGGGGACCCCAGCTGGAGCAACCATTACATCGTCCTCGTTATTCGGTGCTAATGACGCCGCGAGAGCTGGATTTATGGTGTTGAGAGTTAAGGGCCGAGCGGATTTCGCGCGCGAAACGTGTAGGCGAGATACTCGCGTAAATCGAGCCCCTTCGGGGAAGCTTGTTCCGCTAAGTGACTTTACGACACGATTTCAGAAAAATGTGTCGCGATCCTGACCCCCGTATCCCTTTCGTTCGCTGCTTTTCGCGCGAATCGTTTCCCCTCTGCGCTAATCAACGCGCTATTAGCAACAGTCTTATATTGAAGAGCTTGCATGGGTATTGTCACTGTATTAGGGTGATCGTGGTGAATGTATGTTGCTGATATATGGTGGTCAATGATTTCCCAATGTATAAATTTCCAAATTTTTAAATTTCCGAATTTTCCAATTTTGCATTTTCCCAATTGCATAATTTCAGAATTTCCAAATTCCAAATTCCATAATTTTGCAATTTTACAATTTCCCCATTTCACAATTTTCAAATTTGCACATTTCCGTATTTTCCAATTTCCGAATTTCTCAATTTCCAAACTTGCAAATTTCCGAATTTCACAATTTCCCCATTTCACAATTTGCAAATTTGCAAATTTCCGTATTTTCCAATTTCCGAATTTCTCAATTTCCAAACTTGCAAATTTCCGAATTTTACAATTTCCCCATTTCACAATTTTCAAATTTTCAAATTTCCGTATTTTCCAGTTTCCGAATTTCTCAATTTCCAAATTTGCAAATTTCTGAATTTTCCAATTTTGCAGTTTCCCAATTTCCAAATTTTCCAATTGCCCCGTATTTCAATTTCCCAATTTTCAAATTACCCAATATTCAAATTTGCAAATTTCCGAATTTTCCAATTCCCAAATTACGATTCCAAGTTACAATATCTCCGAATTCTCGACTTAACAAACCACTAAAATTCGTAAATCCTCAAATTCCCAAATACACAAGCCGTTTAATCAGCAAGCCACAATATTTCCATCGTACGAAAAAGTAACGGAAACGGCGAAAGGATTGAAATACCGATCGCAACCCTTATTATCGCGAACGACGTAGAAAATGAAGCGATTAGGCGATCGTCGGTCTCTCGGTAAAGTTTCGAGAGCAAAAACGGAATCGATGGGGTAAATTCCAAGGAAACGAGGAGAATCGTCGACGTTGCGGCGTCGGGATTGCTGGATGAACAACGGAGACGACGGAAAAAAGGGATGCGATGGAACGCGACAGAAGAGGAAAGAGATAACCACCTACGAGCTAACTGGATTCCACGGAAAGACGGTCATTGATTGATTCCTAGACTTCCAGACAGACCAGTGAATCGAGTAGTTTCGTTACTTGTCGCTTCTTTCAACCTTCTTCCGCTTCTTCTCTTTGCCAGCGAACGGTTATCTTGAAAAAGAAAATACCGTTGTCTCGTTTACCGAGATTCGAGCAATGGCTACGAAACGCGTTTAAAAATCTCCGCTGGCTTTCGAACTTGACTTATAATCACAATTTTATTTAATTTGCAAACTTTCGCGAGCTACAAACCTGAACAAGGGTAACAATACTAATAAACTACATTTCTGTACTCGAATTAATATGATATATCAGTCTCTTCTATTGTATACAATTGCTGATGGATCAAAAATGATAGAAGAAAGTTGTATGCATCACTATACGTTATTTTGAAACGTTAAAAAGTTCGATTGTTGTCCTAAATTTCTCTCAACCGAGACTGAACTAAAGTTAATCCTTTATTTAATACATTTAATGCTCACACTCACCACTTTATTTAATACAGCAATTTGGAATAGGTATTTTTGAACTAAATCTGTAGTGTTGTATATAAGATGTATTAACATAATGAAACAGCTATATTATAGAGAAATAACAACTTCAAAAGAATTTATTAAACCTCTCGACCAAAAAGCTTTGAAGTTGCAATCTTCTATCAAGAAAAATACTTTGCACTAAAATATTAATGTTTATAGCAAATAAACTCGACTTGTTGACGATATCCTGTTGTGAACAAAGAGCGACATAATGCAATGAAAACAACGAGGAAGAGGCAGAAGGATTAATTTCATCGAGGATTAAGTGATTAATAAACGGCGAGATGTCGATATCGGGCTACCCAGTTACAGCATCGATTATGGAAGGTGCGATTCATACACGTATACCGAGGTAACCGAATCGGTTCTGAAATTATCCACATACGAGGCATGTAGTCGACGATTTAATCGCGACAGAATAATCAAGCCCGCTGATTCAACCGACAGGAAAGCGTTTCTATTGATTAATTGAGATTCTGACACGACTAATGAGATCAATACAGGAGATACGAAATTACAGAATGGATATCTAACGAGGAACGAACAGCATGAAATCCTCTCGATTGCGAATCGAACTCTGTTTATAATTGGAACACGATGCGTTATATATACAAGAGTTATGTAGAAGAATCGTTGTTACATGAAATTCTCTTTACATAATACTATTTGTTATTATACGTTAATGTACACATAAGATCATTGCATATATATGCATGCATACACACATGCATATATGTATGTGTCATAAAATGATAATCCTTTCTTAGCAAAGTACATTCGAAATTTACGATGAATCACAAATATCATTAATCCTCATTATCATTTATGAGTCTAACCATCGAACGGGAAGCAAAGGTAATTACAAATACTCGAGCAATGAATCTAATTAGTATCGTATATGTTAGATATAATTCCTTCAATTATATCTACATATATCTGCAGTCTTTAACTCGAAATACCAATAGTGTCCATCCTACATGGGCGAACAAGATGACCTCACGTGCCCTCAACAGTGACTCTCCCTATTAAACTATTCGGCAATGTGCAGACTATATGTATAATAAATACATATGTATCATTAACCCGTTACTTCGTAATTGCATGTGACAGACACGTGCAACCGACATGCGCGTTATCTTATCGACACGTACATCCGGATCGAACCTGGCGTTGCTCAAAAGAGGATCGATCGACAACGTATTGTGTTATCTGGCTCGGAAATGAACTTACGGACACGTTTATTTCACCGGACAGTCAATTAAACGGCATCGGGAGTTGATACGAGAGGAATAAAGGGAACGATTATTCGCGTTTTTCGTCGAACGCATGTACATATATCGTCGAGCTGGCAAAGTAACGAGGACGCCACCAGTAATCCAGGCTAATCAATTTGGGCCTAATTGGAGATTACGACGATCCTCGAGGTCCTCCCGGCTCCGTTTCCCCTTTTCTTTCCCTCTTTTATCCTTGATTCGCCGCGGACGACCGCGGCGCTAATAGATTAATTTATTACGCCAAAGCCCTCAAAGACACCGCCCGACGACATATTAGTATCGTGTCACAGCGATCATTAAACAAACCCGAGGGAGGGAGGTGGGCCGCGAAAGACCCGCAACAGGAATGTTAATTCCATCGGTGATCCACGCGGCGCGTACAGTATGCCAGCGTGGGTGAAACTTAATAATCTTTTTTCTCCTTACCCGAGTCTCTTTCGTCCCATAAATGGCGAGCATTCCGACGAAACTGCCCGAGAGATGGAACCTTTTTATTTGCCTCACGGTTTCTACGGGTCATTTTGTTCCCGAATGTTGCGTCGGGGTATATTTTCGTTCGGGAGACTCGATTCCACGAAATTCACCGCTCTCGAAGTTTGCCTTCGTGATCTGTCGTGTCGTCCGGAGGGTTTGCATCCTTTTAGGCTACTGTTTGCCCACGTGTAACGACGAACGTTTCAAAGGGTGAACGACGCCCGTGAGAAAGGACGTTGCGAGGTGTTAATATTTTGGGAAAAGGTTTATAGCGTATCGACGGAGGGATAGGACTATGAGAACGGCAGGGTCGAAGGTTCTTTATCTTTTGGACACGTGAGACTTCGGAATTTTAGCACTTTGGGACGTTGTCATTTTGTTTTTAGTTTGGGATTTTGGTGCTCGGGATAGGTTGGAGTTTTAGGATTTGGAGTTTTTGAAGTTCGAGACATCGGGACTTTGGGATTTTTGGAGATTTAAGATATTGACTTTTTGCAGTATTGATTTTGGGGTTTTGGGATATTGGCACTTTGTAATTATTTGATTTTGGAGTTTTAAGATACTGACACTTTGCAAATTTGGAATTTATGGAATTTTAAGATATTGAGATTTTGCAATTTTGGAATTTTAAGATATTGAGACTTTGCGATTTCTGGATTTTGAAATTTTGAGATATTGATACATTGCAATGTTGGAATTTTTGGATAAGATATTAGACTCTCCAATTTCTTAATTTTTTCAATTCTACGATATTGACACTTTGCAATTTTTGGAATTCTAAGATAATGACACTGCAATTTTTTCAGTTTGAAGTTTTAAAATATTGAGACATAGCAATTCTTTGGTTTTAGAATTTTAAGGTATTGACATTTTGCAATGTTTTCAGTTTGAAGGTTTAAGATATTGACACTTTGCAATTATTTGATTTTAGTGTCTTAAGATATTAAAACTATGCAATTCTTTAATTTTTTATTTCTCTCATCATCGTAAATTTGGAAATATGTGAATTTGTAATGACGGAACCTGTACCTTTGCAAACTATTCGCAGTTTCGACTCCACAGCATGTTCAAATAAAACATATCCTCACTTCGTCGTCTAAAATCTCAAATAGAACGTTCAGGGGTTAAATGCACATCACATCGCCTACCTAAAAATGACAGATGTCGAAAATCGAAAGTCCGATCCGCTACTTTTACGTTCGATAAATATCCACGTGGTCGATACGCGGAACATCGCCATACAAAACATTCAATTACGGGGACGGTCGAAGTAGAACCGTCAGGGCGAAACGATGGCGGTTAAAGCATAACCTCAAGGAGTATACAGGAGGTTTGCGTAAGCGTAACGCGATTACGCGAGATCAGAGAGGAGTAAAAAAGGGATAGGAGGCGAGGATAATTGGCGGGGCGGAAGCGTCGTGGGCGTAAAGGGGAAAACGCGGACGAAAAAGGCCCGTGGACATGAAAGAGGAAGCGGAGGAATATATCCTACCTGTTACGTGTATTACACGGGACGTGCGCCGCTTTCGTGCAGCGGCGAGATAAGTGGTGTATGATTTGGCGATGATTGATGGGGTCATGGGTCAAAGTGATCAGCGGCGCTCCAGGCGCGTTGGCTCACCTGACTCCGAACCCTGGATAAGAAGACCGGAGATCCCTTGGGATACCCTCGTGTAATACGACCCTTACCTCCTCCCATTTTCCACCCTCTTCCTCTCGCTATTGCGAGACTCGAAGCGGAAATGCACGTTTCTCCGACACCTTTTGCAACTTTTCTCTGGAAGATGCTTCGTCTTCGCTAATTACTTCGCGTCGAAGCGAGGGATCTTGTTACGGGCACACAGTGTAGTGTTACAATAATATATCCTTTTGCTGGATTAGACTTTTCAATTTTGTTGCAAGCAAATGTGAAGATTTTGCTGTGGAAAAACATCGTTTGAACAACATTTCCCTACCTTCTTTTTTGTCTCCAACTTCAAACACACCTTCATAGTCAAGTATTTATGAAAACACAAAATGGTAGTATTCAGTAGAATTTTTATAACACTGAGACTAAGAATTTGTTTTAACACTAAACCTATCAAAACGGTCAAAATGACCATTCAACGAGTTTCTAGTTTTAGGTTACGAAGTATATAAAGGTGACTTTTTGGAAATTCATGTTGATTTTCTCTAAGGTAAGGAATTAATGTGTACATTCATTTTTCAAATTCAATGGTTTTGCAAATTTCCAATTTCAAGTTACAAAATCTTTTAGGGTAGTTCTCTTGATATCTGCTGATTCTCGTCAAGCTGAAGAATTAGTATGTTCATTACTTCATATTTCAACGTTTGTTCATTTATTTTTCGACTTCGTTTCTAACTTCGAAGTAATCATACGTCGGTGGTATTAATGTTCACGGGAAAGTATATACTTTTGTAACACCGTGACGAGTTAACTCGTTATAGAATTTGAAAGATCACGCTGACACACTAAAAGCGAATAAATCGTTTTCTTCTCCGTTCCAATTTCATTCAAAGACACATTATGATTAGATGGATGAAAAATAGCGTCTCGCGCAATAATTCACCGGTATTTTCACATATTTCCCAGGGTTCGAGCAGGACACGATGTAATTGGACATCGATGACGAGACCTCTGTACAAATATTAAGAATTCATCCGATCACGTTGCATGGAAAGCTGCGTTTGAAAATCAAGATCTAGAAAGAGGAATAAATCCTCCGTAATGAGCGACGTATTACATCTGTAATTATAGCCTCTCATCTGCCGAGCTTCGTTCCCGCGGAAGCTGCCAATAATGGCATCGAGTTTAATGAGAGAAACCACGAAATTGGCACCGTTCCAATTACTCGTGACGAACCGTGACTATTTAGAAACTCTGTAACGATAATCCCAATTAAAGTGAAATAAAACGACCCCTGCGCACTCGGCGATTCATGTGGTTGCAACGAAAACACCATTTGTCATTTGCGTTCGAATCGTTTAATATAATCCGTTCGAGAAACATTTTCACTGCGGTATATGTACATATATTGTAGATCGATGTACATATTGATATATGTAATGATGAACACATTGATGTATACATATATTGATGTAGATATTGATGTATATATTTTATAATACGAATATAATATTTTAAGGTTAGTGTTAGAATTAATGAATGTGTATTCGTGTGTTTTGTAACGTGACATGGTTGGCGACGATTTTTCTTGTTGTTTCATTTTGTTATCTTCTAGTGCGTGTGTAAATGTAAATGTTCTTCGTCCGTATGTTTAATAATCTTTTATAATAAATGTCATAATCTATTAGAGTAATTGTGCGGACTTTAGAAGTCTTAAGATATAGGTGACATCTTAAGTATTTGGAAATAACCAAGATTTCAAAGAGGTATATTAACCCTTTCGCTCTCATCGGTTTCACAGTGAAACCGCATATTCAATAATTTGTTTCTCAAATCTAAATGGAATTTGAAATAGTATTTCGTATCTGTATTTTATTCAATGAAACCATCAATGTTTTTCAAAGACAAGTGATTGTCCATGCGAAATCAGGCTTGTATTATTACCTTATATTAAGATATTTACAAAAATTCGCTAAAAAAATGTAATTTTGTTAGTCAAATGTTCCAATGCTTGGGACAGCCAGTTTACATTCAGAATTTGTATGTCTGTAGATTTTGGAAGAACGAGTTCCGAACCTCAGTCGTTGTTCACCAGATCATGGTGTTTGGTGAAATGATCCTTATCGGCTGTGTGATAGTGTCCTGAACTGCTAAATATTGGTTATTGATATCTATCGATCGCAGAAGCATCGGTCGGACGAACAAACAGCCAAACTGTATCGAGCTTGAAAATTTTCAAAGATCATCGTCCCCGTCGAATCTCTGCAACCACACCCAACATCGTCCGTTCGAAGATAACATTCTTCGCGGTACGCCGTCCGAACGGTAAAAATGCGTTTTGAATCGGCGATCTCGATCGACCGGTCGAAGAGCAGAGATTCCATTCGGCCTCCCCTCATCCCCCGTGGCATCCAGCCTCGTTCGATCTCGACCGGTCAGATATATATCGAGGGGTCTCGAATAAAACGCGCAACCCGATGGCTGTCACTGTCGGAGCGGTAGCCCTGAGAAAAATCGATCCGCGATCGACGATCGACGCTACCGAACGGCGCAACGGATGCAACGATCGGTAAGACAACTCTTGCGCAGGCTCCGGGGCTGGCTTTTCAGCTTCGAGACCGCGGAGCTCTATGCGTGTCCATCATAACCGACACTTAACATCGGTTATCCCCCTTCCCCCGTCTCGTCCCGTGCGACTACGTGTGTACCGGCAGATCGTCAACATTTTTATTTCTCGTTCGTTCGGTGGTTGCTTGATTTACATGTGAATAACGGGCGTTAACAGACGCTTCTTCGGTTACTAACTACCATCTGCCTACTATCGGACCTGTCACAGGAGCCTCTCTTCTTCTTCGAGCGTCTTTCGCTAGACCATTAACCTTCGTCTACTTGAAAGGATCTGCACGCGTTTCGTTTTGCTCCTCTTTCTTTCTTTCTTTCTTTCGCTCCCCCTTCTCCTTCTCGAACCCCACTTTCTTCGTCTTCTTCCTCTTCCAACCCCCGTACGCGAGGCGCAATCGCTGTTTCGACGTTGACGAACAAACCGAGTTAATTGAGCCCCATTAATCGGCCAACATGTCCCTCGAAATTAGACGAACGCCAGCCAGACCGCCGCTATACAAAAGACCGGTGTGTTCCGTACGGCAGCAAGGAGGAAGAAGAACCCTTTCCCTTGTCTCGTCGAGAATTTCTAATACCGATAAAAGCGATTCTTTTATGCAAATACCCTTAATACAAGTCTGAGTGATCGAGCACCCTAGTTAGCTTTGATTTCTGCTGCGGGTTCAACAGCTTGACAGCACTAATGAGTCCTCGAGATGCTCGGCCCGGTGAGTCGAGTTTGAAGGGGCCTCAGATAAGGAAGAAAGGGGACGGCTGACGGCGAAAAGAACATCGGGTTTGCCGCTATTTGCAACAACACTCGTTCATGTATCGGGTATCGATGCATGATATTGTAGACATTATTATCTTAGAATGTTTAGAATATTGAAGGTTCGACATAGCAACAGTGAAAGACCGAGGAACCATTACTCGTCCATTTTTACTCAACTGGTATGCACATTGAGGCCGAGGTAGGCGTAGTTGTATTTTTTTCTGGTTCCACATGTAGTTTAAAAAAGTCGAGGCGATCCTTGGATTTATTACTGTTACGGTAATGTGTAGAAGGTCGGGTGCTGGATGGGACACAGGGCAACGATTTGGGCTGGATGACCACTGGCAGGGGAAAGTGGGAATTTTCAATTTGGGGAAAATCATCGCTTTTCCCACTCCTCATTTTCCCTTCCCGCGATACCGGGAAGATGTACATATTTGTATTCAAGTGAAGACGCGTTGTCTGTCTTGTGATACTCGTCGAAGAATAAACACACGACTATCCAATCCACGCTGCACGATTCATCGACATCCCAATTCACCGATAACGTTGCACTCGCGAAAGCATCATTCCCAATGATCGAGGTCGTTCAAGAGAAGCATAAATTTTCCTATCGTATCGTTGGTCCATCGGTAAATGTACGAATTCACACGGTATCGTCGGAACACCCATCCGGAAGATGGCGATCGAGAAAAGGGGACAGGGTGGCAGAGACACGGGGCAATAAATATCTTTATGCAAAGCTCGCTAATAAACATTGTCTTAATGATCGAGGATCTCGGATGTTCGGTTTCCGTCTGGAAGAGGCCAGCAAGCTGGCAGCACTAATGAGTTCCCGTAGAACCGAGAGATCACTCGGGGCCCACGGAAGATCGAGAGCGTGCAGCGTGCGGGCAAACGAGGACGGACAGACGGAAAAAAGGAGTCGAACGAAGGGAACTCGAACCGATTTGTTAAGATATCTGGTGGCCGCCTCGTGGCCGTCCATGAGGAATGTTGAAAGTACGTGGCCACGGCAAGAGACGTATTACGTACACCGGTTCGAGTCCCAATTAAAAGTTATCGGCCAGCTTCGGCCCCGCCTACCGAGATCTACAGTTTCTAATTATCGGATAAAACATTATCCCCCACACCCACCACCCCGAGCCGCGATAAAACCAGCCAGGGATCCGTTTGGGCCCGCGCCAAAAATTTATATTTAGGCGCGGGACACCTAACGCGGGATATTAATAACCCGATATCACTTAAAATATCGCGCAACAAGACTCCGTCCGTCGTTTCGATATTATTTTTGACCTGTACTCCATATCGTACATATTTTAGCCGATATTCGTGAAACGCCGTCCTCCGATCTCACTGATTTTTCAACTAATTTCATTTACATGTATGCATGTACATATGCACATACATATACATGTACATATGCGTATAGGTATAAATATATATATACACATATACATATACGCGTACATACGCATACATATAAGCATATACATTGTATGTACATGTATATCTGAGGATACATATTTTATACATGGGTATAAAAGGATGTATATACAGTAATGGATTTCTTAAACATAATTACAAAGCACAAAAATATCTACCGATATATTTGATTTGTTTAAATAATTTTATATCTGTAGATGTCTCGAGTGTTTGTTCAACGAAATTATGAAATTATGAAGGTACTAACTGATCATCACATCGGATTGCATGCTGTATAAAGTAATATATTTACTGTAAAATACATGTATCTTTTCATACACGAATAAATAGCAAATTTGTAATTGATGAAGCTGTTCGAAACGTTTGTAACCTTCGGTTGCACCTGCGGGTACCGTTTCGTACCTCCTCACCCTCAGTTTCGGACGAATGATTTGCAGAATATTACAATGTAACCGGACCGGATTTCCTGTTTGGACTTCGATTTGATCCAGTGTTCTCTTTGGACGTGGCCACTCGCGAATGCTTTCTTCTTATTAATTCGGAACTCTAGATGTGTTCTCGGTATCTCGGTTCGACCCGCGGTCTCCCCCTGTCGTTCTTTCTCTCTCCCTTTCCATTTCTGGTTCCGACAGCCACTTCAGGGTGTCAGGAATGCTCGACTCGAGGCATGGCATCCCGTGGAGTTGGCAGGGACCGACGATTTAAGGTGCATCCACAGAGACCGCTATTATTCGATCCACTTTCGCTGGAATCGAGTGACCGTTCGATCTTCTTGCGTCCGAATTTGATCGATTCTGAATCCGCAATTTCGTATTCTTTTGGTATACTGTTTGGGTGCGACATGAAAAACCTATTTTGTTTCATTCGTATAGACCACCGTTTATGACATTGCACCATGCAATATTTCGCGAACAAACGTTTATCATCCAGAAAGTGCGGTTAATGCAAAAGTATGAGCGATCTTAAACGTGCTAATATAAAATTGTTAAATAATTAAACAATGAATCAAACAACTTTGCAATATAGAGAACTAATTCACTAGAATATAGTTATTCTAAGTATGGTAATATTATAAGTGTTATAAGCATGATGGATAGACAGGATTGAAAAAAGATGAACACACGGATATTTGATCTGTATGCACTTGCTAAAAGATGATAAAATATATCATTTATTGTTAAAAATAACACTTAATGTACAAAATTGGCATCGTTAATGTTAACAGACATCAATCGATTTCATATCTCACGTAATTAGCAGTTACGTTTTAACTATAATCAAATACATATGTGAGGCTGTAGCGTACTTTTCCTGTACGATACAGATAACATGATATACAATGTTACGTGTATGTAATTTGATAAAACAAGCGCAAAAGAAAGATTATTTTATATATCACGTTTTACAAAGTATAAACATATGACAGCTCGAACAAGATTTTACGCCGGGAACACCGTTGAAGAATTACAAGCTGCGCGCACTTCATGTATTCGCTTTACTTTAAATGAATACGATAGACCTGTTTCGACGGGAAACGGGGGTAAAAAATTCCGCGATAACGCTGGAAAATGATAAGCCGAGATTGACGGCAAATAGTAAAGCATTAGCAAAAATAAGTGTAGGTAGAAAGCGAGTTATTACGGTAGTACTTTGCTTGGTGATACTAGAAGTATTACTATTTCTAACGCAAATGTAATTCCATTATCGGGACAGTAACAAAGTGGATTTTCAGTTAATGTAAAATGCATTAAAATGTTTAATTTTCTAAAAAAAAAAAAAGTACACGACGCTGCTAGTTTCTCTCGATTTTTATATAGAAGGTTCTGAACATTTTCGTTAAGAATTTATTAATTATCAGTCACAATATAGCAAAATCGTTTGTGACTTTTATATCTTGAACATTTCAATTTGGATTTGAAGGTTCGAAATTAAAATCATAAAAATTGTGACCGCAACGGATGCTCGGATACGTGATTATCTGCATAACGGATAATTTCCTGATATTAATGTTTCATTAAGACGTTAATTGCGATGGAATTCTATAATTGTATATTACGTATTCGGAACGCTCGCGTTAAAATTTCCTCCAGCTACTTCATGGAATTATTACAGTATTAGTTCTACTCACGATCATTTTTATGTAATTCGCATTTAATTATTCAATTATATTAAATTTGTGATGCTGGTCAGTGGCGACCCCGACGGAAGCGGACATGTTAATCTTTCCCCTTACTACCTTGCGTAACTAACACGTTGATTACCACGCCGTTCACTGATGACTGCCATCATTGATTTAATACGTTTGAATTATTAAAAGGAACAGGAACACATTTTCCATTCCACGTGATACTCGTATGAATTATACTAATTTTATGAGGTTGCAGCCGGAAAATTTAATTATCGTATTTTACGTAATCGCTGGATTTTATGATTTACTAAGATCCTGGGTTTCAGGATTCTTGAATACGTGGATAGATCTTTAGTTACTTATATCTCAACAAAATTTGAATCCCAGGATTCGTAGGAATCGAGATTTCGAGATTCTGGGATTTCTACACCTCTAGATTTCTACATAACCAGATTTCTACATATCCAGGTTTCTACATCCCTAGGTTTCTACATTCCTAAATTTCTACATTCGTATATTTCTACATCCCTAGATTTCTAGATCTTAGGATCCCTAAATCATTAGATGTCTACATTCCCAAATACTTAGATCCCAGGGTACCTAAATACCTAGATTCCAGGATCGCAGGATTCCTGGATCTCAACATCGCTATAACCCGAAATCCACAACCTTCTGGATTCTGGTCCTACTAGATCTCCACTCCTCTAGTTTCCTATACTCCTAGATTTTTATATCTCCAGAACAGCTTGTCGATCCCTATGTTGCTAGATACGTGTATCCGTATATCGTACCTGTATATCTATGTCCCTGTATGTCTCCATAAACACGATTATACGCACGATAGTGTATTATGTTCGCACGTTTTCAGCGACGAAGGTGTTAAAGCTCGCCATCGGGGACAATCTGTGGATCGGGTAGACGTTGAAAATCGAGCAGGGTGTAAACGATCGCGAGCAAAGATCGAGTGACAGATGGTTTGGCATCGATACAAAACGACGATTTAAGAGTTCTGAATGCGACTTTAGTAGTCAATGACGACGGGAGGTCCAATGAGGTGGCGCTCGCGTGTGCCAGAAAGCAAATTGGAGCACTCGAAGACAAGTCGGGTGCCATTCAGATAGACATCGACACAGATCCCATGATTCCAACAGCGAGGATGACGACGAAATGCTCGAACGAAACGTGACGCGTTCAAACTGCCGCTTATTATCCGGCGTCGATATAAGATCGATACACGGGATCGAGATCGATGCAGATGTAATGTATACAACAAACAGCCCGAGGGAAAAGAGGAAGGCCGATAAGATCAACGAAACGTCCGCTGGAACAGCGGCGAACAACACGGTTTTTCTGATGTTTCTTTTCTTTTTTTTTTTCTTCCTTTTCGTTTTCTTTCCACCGGACTACACGTCGATCTAGAAGTCATAAGGTTTTGATTCTTTCAAGAAATCGCCGATCGACGGCCGATAGCCGAATGATCGATGCCGTTTTACCGGTTTGCTCGCGAGCTGCTTGATCATTCGCGATCGACCCGTGAAAACACGTACTGATAGACGTTTGTCGGCGAAGAATGTTCGAACGATGATTTTTTGGTTTTTCAGCGAAAATGCGAACTCGCCTTTTTTCCGCGTTAATGATTGTTATGGATTATCTGTCAGTCGCGGTGCGAGCGTTTTTCGATGGAATTTAGTCGTGACGAAACAGTCGAATGCACAGTGGAAAGATAAATAGATGTATGTACACGCACGATATTGCGGGAAACAATTTTTAACCCCTTGAACTCGAAAATATCTTTGCTGTTGACAAATGTCAAGTGTGAAACTTTCTATTTCGAAAGTTCGATGAATTGTTTTGCAAATATTTTATATTGTTAATAGTCAATATTGTATATTTCAGTATGTTTGAACAGCACAGGAATAATACCACAAATGTAGTTAAAGGTTATTTATTAAAAATTGTTGCATTGAACCAAATGGCGAGTGGGTCACCACTCTAGTACAAAGGGATGAAATACTGTAGTATTACTCCTTTAATAATTATAAAATACTTTAGTATTACCACTTTAATAATTTTAACTCTTTACACTAGACAGCACTTTTACTAATAGCATCTGCAAAATTTTCTAGTTTAAAAGTTTCATGAATCTTTTTGAAATTAGTATTTCTTTATTATTAATAGCCAATATTGTGTGTTTTACTGTGTTCACACCTCGCATGAATAATACTACAAATTTACAGATTAAAAGTTATTTATATATAATTGCATTAACACTAGAACTACCAACCAGTCAAAATGACTGGTTTCGGGTTTCGCATTTTTTATTACAAAATTTTATTACCGTCCTTTTGTCAAAATGTCTGCCATGTTTTATTGAGCTAATGAATGATTGTTATATGTTGATATATGTTAGGTGATGCTGCAATATTTATTTGTTTATTTTTCTACTTTATTTTCAGTTTTGAAGTAAGCATGCATTTAATGCCGATACTTGCAGTGTTGAATCAAATGGCAAATACGTGTCACCCCACAAGTGAAAGGGTTAATCGCTTCTCCTCGGATCTCGATCAATAAAACTTCGAAAATGTGACAATATTTGAAAATACATTTACCAGGATGTTAGCCGCAATATCTGTAAAAATGATGGCCGCGTTCGTCACCGTAACTCGTCGAATTTAATCGAAACAACAAATTTTTAGCGAAACGAGAGTCATCGAATAAAATCGATGGCACCGAAATGGCCGTAAAGATCGCAAAGGTGGTCGATAACGCGTTCGACGAATTCCGTGACGAGTGCCAAACATGAGGGACCACGCAAGGCGAAAAATTACTTATTCATGCGAAACTTTCGGCGCGAAAATTGATTACGGCCAATAAATCAATCAAAAGGGGGTAGACGTCGTGGCGGCGGAGGAGGGAGGGGAAAAGGAGCGGCGCTGTTTCTGTGTCAAAATTAATAAATCGATTTAATTGATTTAATAAGTCGATCGATTTATGGAAGCAATCAGTGTCGGTGGGCAGATTTATTGCCGCATAACCGTTTCTTCGCGTAACGGTTCCGCGAGCGTCACGCACCACGAATATTTTCAGCCCTTCCCGAAGAGAAATCGTGTCCCAAAGCGTTTCTAAGAAAGAATTCCTCACACGCGGTATTCCTTCTACCTTTTGTTTCGTCGATACGCCCGTTTTTCGTATCTCGAATTTATTTTGAACAAATCGCAATTATTTGAAATATTTTATTAACGAGTGTCAGCTGACAAATGGGTACGAATATGCAAAAACAAAAATTTCAATTTTATCTCGATTGTCAAATATCTAAATACTTGTACTCTCACATTTTCAATTTTTTTTGGTTTCAAATGGAGTTATTTTAAAAATGGACACGAGTAGGCATACACGAAAATTTCAATTTAATCTGAATTTGTCCAATTCCTAAATACCTGTAATCTCATATTTTCAAATTCTTATAGTTTCAAATGGAGTTAGTTGAAATATGCACACAAATACGTAAAACCAAAAATTTCAATTTTATCTCAATTTGTCAAATTCCTGAATACTTGTGATCACATATTTACAAATTCTTATATTTTAAAATATTATCCCGAATTCTTAAATTTCCACATTCTTTGGAATAATATTAGTGTTATTGATAATAATGTTAATGTATGTTCACCACCTTACCGATCCGGTGTGCACAAAAGTTAACATTTATTTCGCAGCTAATAATAGCCTTAAAATTGTGAATGGTGTAACTGTATCGTAAGATAATAGAATTGTACCAAATAATTTTACAATTAACGATCACCGACCTGTAATTAATTCACGGCACACATGCGTATTCCCGTGAATCCACACACGCCGTTGATTGCGTGTTAGCACAATGTGCATGCAAGCAGGATCAGAATCCCGTTTCGATTTTCCGCTTTGCGGATATTATAAACATATTAGGATTCCCGTTGCGCCGTTAAAACGTGGCCGGCTGTTTCCAGTCACGTATCGCTCGTCTAATAATCGTCAGATCGTGCCACGTCGCTGTGTGCAAACACGCCCTAGCTTGCACTACCGCGAATGCAAGCATGATTTGCATACAATCGCGCGTCCCATAGAATCGACGTATCGTTTCGCGCGTTTTCAAAACTTCTTTTCTACGCACGCAACTCGACACGACCCACGAATGAGATATAACACCCGTAAACTGTTCGATCTGCCTGCCAGCCATTTATTTTATTGTCCCGTTGAAAAGTATCGACAACTGTGCTCTATGAAACAACTTGTACAGAAATGTATGATATTATTTATTCCGTTGAAGTTCACGTTCTTTATACGAGGTTGACGAATACACTTACAAAGCAACAGTTGTTCATTTCTTACGCTCATTCGATTTTATTGACCCTTTGCACTCGAGTGGTAACTTGCATTCGACGTTAATACAACAATTTACAATAACTTCTAACTAAATTTATGGTATACGCTTGATGTTTGAGCGAAACAGACAATATTAGCGATTAATAAAAAGCACTATAAATAAATAAAAAATATAAATATAAATAGTATGAAATATTATTCATCTAATAAATTAATAAAAGATGTAGATAATATAACCCCTTTTTTGTATTGGCTCTGGGTCTCGTACAACGCGGTTTCACACAACATGGAACTTTCAAGGAACCTATCTACCGTATTGTAGAAGGGTTAACTATATAAAAAATCTGTTATCGACGTAAAAGATGATCGACGATCGAGGATATGTTTCGGGATCGCATCGTGTGCGGTCCGGCGAAAGCGAGGATAAAAGTATCGACACAGTATCGGTCAAGTATCTCATAAAGAAGAAAAGCGGCCTTTACGCGTGGCAAAACGATATAGGTGCTAGGTATATGTTCGATCGGAGATAAGTAATCTCGATTTGTGGCGAACGATCGTATTAAAAGGTGGCATAACGTTCATCCGGAATGGCGTCCGGATCGCACGGGGGTACCGGTAGCCACGAGGTCGGTGCAGGAAAGAAAGCCTTAACGAGTACAAATTTTATGAGGAACAGGTCAGCGTAACGTCCCCCTTTTTCCGCGGCCGCTTATCCGCGCGATTATCTGTCCGCGGTTCGCGGCGCAGGCATTAATTCCAACGGTTTAATCGCAATCGTTATCATCGCAAATGTATACCGTCCTAACAAGACAGCTCCTGATAACCGGCTCCTTCGATGTTCATCGCGCATGTTCCACGGTGGAGACCGTAACCAGCTTGTAATTATGAGTCCGTGGAACGAGCCGCGATCGACCGGAAGCTCGTTTGCCCGTCGAGATCGAATCGCGGCGGCGGCGGCGGCAGAATTCGCTCGATCCTCGCCCGGTTGATTTCCGGAAAGTCACCGGACACCGCATCGTCTCTGCGATCTAATCGGGCCGAGGGATCGCGCGATTTTCAATTTGGCCACCGTTCAATTTCCAACGAGAATGGGGGAGGGTGGCGTTAGAGAAAAAGAGAGAGAGAGAAAGAGAGAAAGCAACGGACGACGACCGAAGGCGAGCCGATTGGCTACGATCCAATTACGTTCAATGAAAGTCTCTCGAGGGATTTATGCCCTCCGTTTCTGTCCCGTCTCCCGTCCCCGCCGCAAAAACAATGATCCATGGATCCCTTTTCCGGCACTCGGTGCGCAACCGCTCCGCCGTACCGACGGTGAGGCCCCCTTTTCGTTCTGACCAGGTGACGATTTTTTGCAACGGCAACTTTTGGCCCGATACAATGAGAAACGAGCCGCAAAAGGAACGCGCCGATGATCAACGGGTCGACCGGCTACGGAACGGGTATAAATTTCCAGAGAAATCACGTGGCCGCGAACGCGGTGTACACAGGTGTACCGGTGTCGTGAGATTTTCGAGGAAAACGACCGAAACGGGATGAGGCTGCCTCTCGGGTCTTTGTCCTTCGACGTTCCATCATTTTACTGCTGTCCGTTTAGGGAAATCGTCGGATCGATTAAAATCGAACGGATACATATGATTTTTGTATTAATAAGAAGACGCGTGTCGTGAAGTCTTACCGATTTTTTCGGATAAAACTTTGCGGATTTATAGAGAGATCTGAAATGCAACGATATGCTTTGTTTGTGCATGATCGCCCTTTGAGGACGTGAAAGTTAATTTCCGGGACAATCCTGCTTTTTTGTTTAGACATTCCTCGAGTGTGATGAAAACTTCTGGTGATTTATATACTGCTGTTGTTTCAGAGTTATCAATTATTTATCCGCATGTTCAAATCCATTGTCACTTTCGTCTACATATTATAAGATAATAAGTACTGAAAATATAATCAAATAGAATATACGAATGAATCTTATCAATTATTCTTATGACTTTCATCTTATTATTCCCATACGTCAATATTGCTTTTCAATCCTCAGTTCCTCTCATCTCCATCCTGTTACACAAATTGCATTGTGTATACAGAAAAATTGTTACTACATCAAGTTTCTACACATTGAATATGTAGATATCTCGAACATTATCCTACATAAAGAATCTCTTAATCTTTGCTACAATTCTTGTCGATCGAAACCTAATGTAATTATAATATAATGGAAACCTCAGAAAATTACAGTTTTATTTAATAGGGAAATACAGTTTCGGTTACAGTGCGTTCTTTGGAGAACGTCGAGGACCAAAATGGACGAAACACGCGGATGGATGCGAAGGTATACGGAAAATGCACGTAGCGCTCATTAATAACGCGATTATTAGGCGCGGCGCCAACCACGTTACGCTATTCGGATCCTAACCTAATTGGCATGGACAATCGGCCACACCATGAGCCATTTCGTGCACCGATGAATTTATCTTCTTTCCCGTGGTCCACGATGCGAGCCATAAGTCTCTGACGTTCTTCGACGATGGTCCTTCGACGAATAAATTTTTCCACGTCGGAACATGCGTCATCGTGTTACGCCCACGCACTTTCCCATCGTTTTCGTTATCCCCTGGAAGCATTCGAGCCTCGTTCGAAAATGTAGCACTGATTCTAATTTCTGGTCTACATTTCGCGATGTCGAAAAATTTAGGTTCTCGACAAAATTCGCGAATGGAGAAATTTAGGATGTCGAGAAAATACAAATTCTGGAATTTGCCAATTTGAAGGTTTTCGAATTTAAAAGTTTAGAAATCGGGGAAGTCAGAAATTTTCCAATTTTTAGTTTTCTGATTTGATGGATTTAGAAGTTTTGAAATTGAGATGTTAGACTGTTTACGAATCTACAAATTCTCACCCGTAAACTGTTCGATCTGCCAGTCATTTATTTTACTATTTGTATTTTAAAATACATTAATGTGTATTTTACACTTACAACTTGTTCAGAGGTGTTATTATTTATTCTATTAAATTTACCTTCGTTATACCCATTTGACAAATACAGTGGCACAGCAACAGTCATTCATTTTGGATTTTATTAATACTTATTGGGATAGACAATTTCCTACAGTTACATACCATATTGAAAATAAATTTGATCGAAAATGTAAATATAAATCAATTTGTCGTTCTTCATCAATTTGTAGAATTTAAATATTTTCAAATTGAGAAATTACACAGTTTACAAATGTACAAATTGTCAGATTTGCGAGTCGAGAAAGCAAGAGATTCGAAGAGATTTTGAGATTCGAAAACTTGGAAAGTGGCGTGTAACAGTTTCTAGCCAGGCTACCGCACTTCTTCGTGATGCTGTTCTAAAATATCGCTGTTAGCTGCTGAAGCACTCTGTATACACCTGTAATCATGCGTCGTTTAACCTTAATGCCGCCCGCTCGCGTTTCATCGTCACTGTTGCACACCGCGCGAATTAAGCATACGAGGTCAAGAACACGGTTCGCAACACGCACAAAATCACACGTTACACGAGCATCGCGATTGCCATAAAACGGAATGTTTTCCAGCATCATATGTGCACATCAAACCTGTTCATTTTGTTACTTAAATACCGCGAGTTTCACGTCCGCGAAGGAAGTATCTTATTCGACCTTTCGCAATTATGTATCCGCTATCATCATCGAGTCATGTATTCCTTTTCAATGTCACGTGCCGTTAATATCATTAATATATCATTAATATCAGTCAAAATATTTATTATCCTGACAATAAATGTAGGCATCAACGCGTATCTTAAAGATAGATCATAAATTTATAATTATATACAATGCGAGATTGCTTCAGTTAGGAGAAAGTTGCTGTAATATGAATTGTTGGTTTGTCCGAAAATTTAGCTTATCAATTTTATGGAATGCCGATTGAATATACTATTTAACGCTTTTCAATGATTTTTTTTAAACAATTTATAGCAAATTTGACAGGGCTGAATGTTGCGTTTAAAATACTGTTTTAGTATTTAGAAATAACTTCATCAGAAATACCTTCGAGTGTAAAGGGTTAACTTTATACAACGCGCGTGTGAGGTAACCACGCTTTTTAAAGTATACATTTTTCTTTACTTTTCAAGAAACATGACATATGTATAGTTGATAGATGTAATCTTTACAACAGTAATGATTTCATCGGTATCGCACCTGCATTCCGCAACAATTAAGCGATCTTTTGCAAATGAAACGCTATACACGCGGTGACTCGGCGAATTTATGTTACAGCCTAATAGCATGTGGGTACATCAATTCTTTATCTCGATAGAAATTAACATACTGTTCGGAGGAGATCGCCTTAACTCGATAATTTAAAGACAGGGACTTTAAGTTATTTGCCCAGTCCGAAATTATCACCCTAAACTGAATATTAGCGATCGATGATTGGCAATCATTATGCAAATACCGCGTCAGAGGATTACGTGCAAATAGTCGGTGCCGATTTTACGAAGTCAATAAAAATTCAGAAGTCAAGGCAGGTGGCCAATTATGTCAGTCACTGGACACGATTCTGACGGTATGATCAATTCTTATGAGTGATCGGTAACGTCTCGTCGACCACGGAGTTGCCGCGAAAACGATCATGCTCGCCTGTAACGTGTAGTACGTGCACCTGCGTTCATTATGCGCCACGAAACGCGAGCGCGATAAGAATATCCAATTTAAACGATCGTTTCATAATTTCATATCGGTGCATCGGTAAGCGGAGAATTTAATTTCCAGTTAACTCGCGTTGCGAGTCAACCGACAGAAACGTTCCTGTTTTCAGATTCTAGCGCAATCTTATCGCGGTAGTTTACCGGCCATGACAGGAATATCGCGATGCGGCTCCATAGTGTTTCGATACTTTATAGCAAGGTATATGCAACGGTTCACAGACAGCTTTTATTAGAATGTTTATTCGATCACCGATAACGATTGTTCCTCTATGTGCTAGAATTACAAAGTCTACAGGAGCGTTCATTATCAACTTAGACCAACGACTTTTGATTCACTGGGTACATAAGGCAATCTCGTTTCTTGATTATGATATAAATATTTATATACACGTGCATATGTAATTATCGTTATATATTGCGAAAAATTATGATGCTCTCGTATAATGTATTGCTAATAAGTATACGTGTGCTACTAAAATAATATTAATAATTATATATACATATACTGTGTACAGTTAACATAATTATAAATTGTGTCCATTATTATGGAAGTAGTCTAAGTCATATATTTGTTGCTTCCAAATATTTAATGAATTACATTTGCATAAATTAAACAAATATAAATAACAACCACTGTCTAATGGATTATTTTCGACAATATCGTAAAAAGTACATTGAATTAATTTAGTATAAAATAACGTGATGTGAAATACCTGATAAATTCATTTTTTTTCAATTTTGACTTAGACTACTTTCATAATTATGGGCTCAATTGTTTTCCATATGTATAAAAATGTACTTTATTACTTTTAAAAAATGTTTTACTATTTCCCTTTTCCCGCAAAGATGGCTGCCTGTGGCAATTATCAAAAATAGCGTGGCGTTATGTCTCGCCCTTATCAGCCCCGTTTAATTAAAATTGCAAGGTGCTTAATACTCAAGTATAGCACGCGTTGTCTCGCCAATATTTAACACTAGAAATACAAACATTAAATGCATACTTTCGAATTGAAAATGAAGTAGAAAAATAAATAAATAAAAATTGCAGCATCATCAAAATTTTATGACATAAATTGTTAAACCCGAAACCAGTCACTTTAACTAGTTGGTAGTTCTAGTGTTAATACACGTAACTCACGAAATGGCGCGTGAGGAGGTTGAAACTGAACAAAAGTACTTACACCTATCCACACCGTGAATCCTTCGAACTCGATGTCGATCGACTGTGGTTTGTTTATGTTCTTAGGGTCAACTGGTGCGTACAACCGCAGGAACCAATAAGAATAACCGAAAATACGTGTGAGTCGGTGCGCCAATTCCTGGGTGACGGGCTTTACGCATTGTGTGCACCAACGGTGCTGTACCGACGCCGAGGGCCGTCGTTGAAATATTACGTTTTTTTTACCGTTAGGCGAACGGAGACGGTTAATTATCCCGTTTAAGGCGGAGGTGAAAAGTTTTAGTCACCTCTCGCACGGCCGAGAGAAAAATATAACGGAAGCGCGACGGGCCCCGTAATGTTCGCGAAATTGCGCTCGTAAAGCGGATCCGTGCCATTTCGGCGAGTTTCTCCAGGAGAAGAGTCCCGAGGGTCTCGCGTGATTGACACACCTCGCCGCGGTTTCTTTTCCCGGCATCTCCTCGCGAGAATTCGTAATTAATGAATGTGTAATTAAGGAATTCGTGGGGCATTCTTCGGGGCACGGTGATCAACGAAATGGGAGGAGAAATTTCGTGGAGGAATTCGATGGCCTGGAACGTCACCGCCTTGGGACTTCTTCGCTTCGGGTGTTTGCAATTTTGGAACTATTTTGGGAGTTTGGAATTTTTTAAATGTGCGACATCGCAGCTTCGAGATTTTACGGTCTGTGGAAATCCGGGACAGTGGGTAATAATTCTTAGAGATAATGTCAATTTGTATGCTTGCAATTTTGGAACTTCAAATTTTGGGAGTTTGGAATTTTTTAAATGTGCAACATCGCAGTTTTGTGATTTTACAATCTTGCGGAAATCTGGACAGTGGGGAATAATTCTTAGATGTATGTACACTTACATGAACGATTTATCATTTAACCCTTTGTACTCGAAAGGACTTTTGTTATTGATAAGGAATATCTCGAAAACTTTATGATTGAAAGGTTCAATCAACTTATTTTTTGGAAATTATTATTCTCTTTTTTTTTTACAATAGAGAATAACAATTATTCTATCAGACAAAATGGCGAATGTGAGTCGCGTTCGTGTGCTAAGGGTTAAACTTGTGCGCTCTGATGAATTTTTTGACCATACGCAATAAATGACTAATTAATATATCACGGGCGAATAAGTGATGTTTCACCGTAATTTTATATTATTACATACATTACATGCGTCACATATGTTACATATGTATGTTACATGAATTTCATATATTACATACATACAGATATATGTATATTACATGTATTACGTACATTATATATGTTATGTGTTTATATCGTCATATCGTTACTTGCATCGTTTCAACAGTATACCGTTTCTGTTATAAAAAGTTGTTCCTCGCCAGTATCATTTGTAAGCCACTTATCGATGACGGAGGTACAATCGACGTATTCTTCTCTGCCTGAACTTTTCTCCCAAAGGTCATCGAGATACGTCCGTCACGCCCGAAGACAGTCGTCGTTGGCATTTCTCGATTTGGCAGTTTCTCGCGTTTCCCAGGCTGCCAATCCTTGCGCATAAACGGCCACCTGGTCGATGGACACGCCGTTCGTGTACACGCTAATCGGGAAAACATCCCCGTGGACGAAGACGAACGAGTGTCTGTGGATCAATCTTCGCGGGCATAGAGAAATGTTCCTTTCTGTTCGATAAAGTATATGCACGGATACGCGCGTTGCTGTGACAAAGTCTTGAATGAAAGTGCAACAAGAACGAAGCGTACAAATGTGTATCCGGAGAAAATATGTTTGATACGCGATTGCGTGTATCAAATGATTGAGTGTTTAGATGCTCATGTACTTAAGATTCGGAATTGAAAAACAATTGTTACGCGCGATTGATAAGATCAATAAATGTAATACACCAATCGATTAATTAATTACGTATCCATAGATACTCGTTAGGATCTCGTGCTTCAAAAATCTGAAATCGAAAGAAAATTTCTACACGCGTCTAATAAGACCAATAAAGGTGATACAACGATCGATTAATTAAATAATTAGGCATCATTAGGTTGTCTTGCACCAAAAATTTAAAACGAAAGAAAATTTCTACACGCGACCAATAAGAACAATAAAGGTGATACACCGATCGATTAATTAAATAATTAGGCATCATTAGGTTGTCTTGCATCAAAAATTTAAAACGAAAGAAAATTTCTACACACGACCAATAAGAACAATAAAGGTGATACACCGATCGATTAATTAAATAATTAGGCATCATTAGGTTGTCTTGCATCAAAAATTTAAAACGAAAGAAAATTTCTACACGCGACCAATAAGAACAATAAAGGTGATACACCGATCGATTAATTAAATAATTAGGCATCATTAGGTTGTCTTGCATCAAAAATTTAAAACGAAAGAAAATTTCTACACGCGACCAATAAGAACAATAAAGGTGATACACCGATCGATTAATTAAATAATTAGGCATCATTAGGTTGTCTTGCATCAAAAATTTAAAACGAAAGAAAATTTCTACACGCGACCAATAAGAACAATAAAGGTGATACACCGATCGATTAATTAAATAATTAGGCATCATTAGGTTGTCTTGCATCAAAAATTTAAAACGAAAGAAAATTTCTACACGCGACCAATAAGAACAATAAAGGTGATACACCGATCGATTAATTAATGAATTAGGCATCGTTAGGTTGTCTTGCATCAAAAATTTAAAATGAAAAAAAATTTCTACACGCGACTAATAAGATCAATGAAGGGGATACATCGATCGGTTAATTAGTGTATCTGTAATCAGGGGAACTGAGCGATTGAGTGCAAGGATCTTACAACCCCGCTGCCACGAAATCTCGCGAAATATCGTTTCGAAACCTCACATTGTGCGCGTCGTACGAAATCGACACCGAACGTCCGTCCATAAGTCGTTCGACGCGGCGAATCGGCACGGTCGATACTCTCGAATCGCGATCAACTCGATCGAGTCCCTATTTAACGAAGAAACCAGATTTCGAGGACGGATAAGAGTCCCGTGAACGTTTATAGAGGGTGGTCCGATTCCCGCGATCGGATCGAGCCAAGGATTTTCGGATATCGAGACGGCGACGATCGAACTCGAATACGGGACAGTCGTGAAATCCGTGAACGTTGCCGACGCTGAAGAAACCACCCCGGTGTCCATTTGTACGTCGGATTAAGACGTTTCGAATTTCGCACGGAACGATCGAATGAAAGACACCGGAAGGGCCAGGTCGAGGGAGGAGTGCCAGCCATCGCGATCTTATGGGCAATCGACCGACTGCCAGATTAGTATCACAGGCGAAAAAGCTTGATGGGAATTAAGACGACGGCGCCCATGTCGAAGCGGTAATGCATCGAACTGATTCTGCTCTCGCGATGCGCTAGCCGGACAAAAATGGACAACGAGAAAAAGAGAACACACGTCCAGGATCGTCGTTTTACTCGTCCGCCTGTGAGAACTCGCGTTTATTCGGCCGAATCACGAACAACTGCTTGGAAAATCGATTTTGGTACTGGTAAAGTTTCTTCGAGTTTACTGTCATATCGGTGGTCTGGCTGTGGTCGAAATTGATTGACGGAAATACAAAATGTAATACTTAAGCGAAATAGTAAACTCCTACATAAAAATAGTAAATCAAATTTAAAAATGTGATATGAAATTAAAGAATTGTATGTAAAATTTAAAAATATGAAATGAAATTAAAAAGTGATAAATAAAATTGAAAATATATGAAACGAAATTAAAAAATGGCAAATAAAATTTAAATATGTGAAATGAAATTAAAAAATGGTAAATAAACTGTAAAAAATATGAAACGAAATAAAGAAATAGAAACGATAAATGATAATAAATGATAGTAAATGAAAGAATAAATGATAGAATACTTTCTGCAAAACAAGTTTGTAAAAAAGTGTACGTACATACACATCCTTAATTATAGACACCACAGATATAGCAATAGTTCAATTGTTGTCGCGTGGCTGCAATTATTAACCAATCTATTGCACATAAGTACTCCGACAAGTACCAAGCAAACTCAAACACCAATTTTACGAGAAGAAATAAAGTATCGATCGGCTCACCTGCCAACTATTACGTTTTCCCCGGTTTTCTGATTGTATCGAGTTACCAAGAATCCGCGAATTGAATTACAGATTTCGAGCGAGCCACTTAAACGTAATACTGGATCGAAGTTACGGAAGAACGTGTCCGCGCGTAACATCCCATCGGCTCCCGAACAGAACGTGTTGGTATTATCTGGAATCGCGAGAGATCACCGGGAACTTACGTACTTTATGCACCGTAATTATTATCATCATGCATCGCGGTAATAACACGATACGACGGCGTGTGTGTACTTTAAAAACAGCCCCCGAAACCATTCGGCTTTCCTAAAGAGCAAAAACGCCGAGGAATTGCACCGTCGATTTCTCCTTCTCTGGCGTCGCGGCCACGCTTGTTATCGTCGCGGTATCTTTTGACCGGGGAGAGGAAACGCGTTCGCGACGAATATCGATACTTATCTCTGAAACGCGTGCCGCCATATGGAAATCGCCGCGTCAGCGAGAATTCGACGCACGTCGATCGATCGGTCCGCGCGAATCGCGAGCGTAGGAGTCGTTCCGTGAAGACCGGTTTCAAAATGTCGACGACGATCGGACCCCCTTTTACGCATGAGCAAGGGCACCGACAAATATCTACGTCCCCGCGATTTTATGGCCGATCACGAGCGCAGTCTAAACGTTTGGTACACTCAGTTTTAAATAAACATGTGACGCTACTTCTTTATTCAACCCTCGTGCAAGATCAATCCCTTGATATAATATAGTGTCTCATAAGTGTCTTCCTTCCTTGAGATGACATAAGAACGCACTATGAAAAATGTTTTGCAGATAATGCTCAATAATTTTAGAAGTAGCGAATAAACAATTTTTCCGAGGCCTGGGACAAGGTAATAAGCAGTACGGTTTATATTTAATGCAGCAAATGAACCTTAAAATAAAAATGAAGGAACTTATGGGACACCCTAAGTCTTTGACGAGTCTGACACGTGACGTACTCATAGTTTGAACGCAATAGATTTTATTGAAATTTTGAATACCTTGATACGTACAATTTATAACCAATTATAGTCTACATAATCAGGGATCATTGAATGTACAATAAAATACCCGTAAGATTTCAACTTTCATTAGTACGTACCTTTGTGTGCTTTTGTAAGGTGCCCCTCACTGTAACAATCAATAAAAAGAGGTTAGCCATTTTAGAATTCCGCAAAAGCAAATAAAGAATAAAATTTGAACCCATCTACCATTTTAATGAATACTTTTCATGCCGAGGTCAGTAATATAGATGTGAAATGAAACTTTTAAAAATGCAATAAAGAAACACAGGATATACATGCTCCAAATTATAGGGCGGGTGTATGAAGTTTGAAAGGTATCGCGTATCCCATTAATTTTGTTTATAACTTATTTACCTCCGATGAGGTATTCGACGATGTGAAAACCTTGAAAGTTACCTAAGTAATGGGATTTCGAACCTGTTGTTCCCGAAGGTAGCAAAATTGCAACAACAAATGTACCTCATTTATCTGGGCAACTCCCCATTAAATGAATGCTCGAACTAACAAGCACGCACAATGTGGACTTAATAACTTCCCTGCTTGTGATAAACATCGAAACACGGTGGAGGGTTAGGTTTAAGAAATAGTCAGTTCGAACGTGGTCATTATATCCTCGCGATATTTCGATATTTATACTTGTACCACCCTTATTTTCGCAATACATACTTAGGCCTAATCGTACCTCGCTCGGCTGCAACTTTGTAACCATTTCCGTATTTAAATTACTATTAGTCGTTTATGCAATCGTTCGATAAAGACAAGCCGTGCTTGTTATCTGTTTACATAAGCTTAGGCGCGTTCATATGCAGATAAAACCTGATGTTATGTTAAAATCGTGTATCCTGATCTCGGTTAACATGGTGAGCCATCAATTAATGATCGTTGATCTATCATCGCGTTAGATTATTGCGTGTTACGTTATCACGCGGTAGATTATGTCTACGCGTTGCGCTATTACATTTTTAGGGTCATGTTCGAAGCGTTATTAGACGTTAGATTACTGCTCGTCGAATCACGTGCCGAGTTATCGCATGCTAAATTATTGCACGTTATAATATTACTACGCATTGAGTTATCACATGGTGGATCACTACTCGTTGCGTTATCACATGTTAGGCAACTGTGCAGTAGATTACTATGCGCTGGATTAGATTACTACGCTTTGCGTTATTACATGTTATACTACTATGCTTTGCGTCGTCATACGTTAATTTAATGCAGGTTAGATCACTACCCTTTGCGTTATTACATGTCAGATTACTGCACGTTAGATTGCTACGCTCTGCTTTATCACGCGTTAGATTGTTGCACGCTAGATTATTACGCGCTACATTATTACACGTTAAATTCCTGCGTGTTCGATTTCTACACATTGAGTTGTGAGATAGTGGATTACTACGTTTTGTGTTATCACACGTTAGATTTCTGCGCTTTGCATTATCACGTGTTAGATTACCACACGTTAGATTACTACATGCTACGTTACAGCACGCCAAATTACTGCGCATTCAATTTCTACATACTGAGTTGTGACATAATAATTGTCTACGCTTTGAGTTATCACGCGGTGGATCATTGCACGTTACCATCCATTGCTACGCTCTACTTTATCACGCGTTAGATTGCTGCACGCTAGATTATTACATGCTACATTATTGCACTATAGATTTAACATCTTGGTAACTTCAGCATTTGGACATTTGGAATTATTATCTTCCCGACAACACCGAAATACTGTCACTACCATAAACCAATATCCATATACCAACAGTGAAACTCCCGAAACACTTGCAATATATAATATATTGATCGTGCAAGTTCTCTCTGAAATTGTCGCATGACATATCAACGACCAAGGCGAGTTTCGCATCTCGACCTCTTCTCCATATCGGCGTTTTGCACAATAAAGCGAAAAACATAATTACATCCCGTATCGGTCATTACATTGCGAATGCTTAACGAGTGCCCGTCAATCCAGCGAGCTTAGCAACGGCAAAGACATCTCGCGCAAGCGACGTTCCTCGAGGCGGAGACGCTTTCTGCTCGTATAACTCGCAGCGGAAACGGCGTTCTTGGGAACAAGCTCGCCGCGGACGACAAGCGGTTTACACCTTGTAGGTATACCACAAAGAATCGACGTGTTAATCCGCTCGCATGCGCGCCACTATTCGTAAGCAGTACGTAAATCAGTAAGTAAATCAGCGTGGTAGATTAAAGCGACGTGTCCGCGGGCCGCTCGTGCACGCGCGTTACACGCGCCTCCATCGTGTGCACACACGTTGCAGTGTGCATATACCCTTTCGTTTCGTGTAGGCAGCACACGAGCCGAGAGGAGCGTTGTACGCCTCGAGCGAGCCGAGCTATTCAGATTTTTGCCGCGAGCTATCTAGGCGCAAAAAATCAACGCAGCCCAGACAATCGCTCGCTCGCCCACGCGGTTCAACGGCTGCGTGCACCCGATCCCTCTTTTCCCTTTCGCGATTCTTACACGTGTCACCGGGATATTTATCCATCCTGCAACTGTGCGCCGGTGATAATTGGATCGTTGCTCCGGGTCACGCCGCGCGCCATCTTCTGAGCGGGGATCCGGCACCCCCGTTCTTCGAGACACTGTGGCGCCCTTGGCATCACACACGCTGCCGTTCAAGAGTACATATGTGGACACATACCTAGTTCGTGCAATTTGTTATTGTTGGTGTTAGGAATATTAAAATTGAATAAACCGCGTAATTGATTGAGAACAACATACGTAGATGAAAAGAAGGTGTAATTATATTTTATCATTGCTGGTAAGACATTTAATCAATTATTATTAACATAGTTCACCAACCATGCACGAAGTGAAATGCACACAAGGTAATAGAATTTGCAAAAGACATCATAATTTTTGTAAGCAGTTGTAAGAGTTAAGAAAGTGTCCACATATTTCATAAAATCATTGATATTTGTTCTTTCACTTCATGCTTGTGCTTATGATAGTCATATACGGAAGATTGTCTTAGGCGATTCAAATTACTCCTAAATACGTTCATAGTGATGTATATGCGAGCTTATTAAAAAAAAAAATTAGTTTCACCAAAAATCCGCATTCTAAAAACTAAAAATACGTAATCATACTGTAATGTACATTTTATATCGTACATTAAAGTTTTCGTTCGATTATTGATCGGAGGGTGATCGACAAAAGAGAACGTACAATTGCGACATTTCTTTTATTGAACCGCGAACGGAAAAGGATTCGAGATCGAAACGCAACACGTGAGTATTTGTGCTTCGTTTGGAAATATTATATTGATTATCGGGTGCTCCACGATTTACGAGAATCATGTTACGGCCGATAATGTAGAATAAAATTAATGTGTGACACGCAGAGGGTCCAGATTTCGTCGATAAAAAACGGTGAAATAACCCGAGCACGGAAACGCGTTTCACGGTTTTAACCAGTAACTTTCATATTATGTTCTTAATTACGGAACGTACGAGGAAAAATGCTGCTCTTACCTATATATAATTCGTTCGCGTAACTTGTCATTACACGAATTGAATGTAATAATTCTGGCCACGATAAATCTTCGTAGATTACTATGCCGCGAAATAATGTTACGCTTTGCAAAGCGTAACACTGTGCAAAAACAATTTCCTTCGTCTTATATCTATTTAACCATATGAGACTAATATGTGAAATAATTATACGTTCTGCTTGTTTCGACAACGATAAATCGAACACTTACAGCAATAAATTTAGAAAAGAAATTGGACATCATTATCTTTCTTGAAATTCGAAATTTTTCAATCAAGAAACGTATTAATAGTTTCGAGGGTAAAAATTTTTCCAGTCATTAATTTTATTTGTAACGCATATAACAGGCTTTTATCGATTGCTGTTATTTAACAAACTTTGTGGCGTTTATCTGTTTTATTATGATTGTATCCAGTAAAAACTATTCTCCTATCTATGATTAACACGTGATTTAGTGAACGTTCAAATCAAATGGAAATAAATAATTTTAACATCGAACGCAAATAAATAATTTTACCTCCGAATAAATAATTTTGTTTGCAAGGGAGACTCCTTAAATTTGATTAGTATTTTTATCTTTAATAGCTGTACGAAAATTGTCAAGGTACCCCTCCCATTTTAAAATGCAGGTGTGTTTTAGTTTAACTACTACCTTCAAAGATCACTGCAAATTAAATTACCCGTATAAACGATGCGAAGAAGCGAGCAAACGACGACTGCTCATTCCCTCAAATCTGAATATGTAACATCCAAGAAGCAGACACCGTATCATCAAGGGGATGCAAAAGCTGCTGTTCGCCACAAAAATTGCAGCAACAAAATCCAGTTCGCAACATTCTTCCCCCTCGCAGCAAATTTCAGGTTCGCGAGCGTTTTCGAGCCTGAAAAATTACACGAAAGAAACCGGTGCAACATTGCGCCACCGTGCAATGTGCGATGTCGTTGTTGAAATCGGGTAAGCAAATTACAAGTAATTAACGAGTGCTCGATCACAAAAAATAATAATATACGCAGAATCTGGCGAACCTACGTGTCGAGTATTTGTGTCGGATGCTTATCGTCTCGTCGGATCCGTCATTATAGGTTTAATGATATTCCTCGCGTGCGTTTTTCGCGCAAAAAAAATGATATACAATCGGGTAGCAGGAAACAATCAATTAGGCTCGTATAGTAACGATGTTCAGCAATTTTTATGTCCGCGTATTCGTATCAGATACGGCCGGGCTCGTTGGCGAATTATTTCGGAATTTCGTTTTCTTAATTGAATAAGCTTTCCGCTCGTGATCGCGTGCACGGCCAGCTACGCGCGCAAGAAGTCCGCTAATAATGTTAAACAGTATAATCCGTCTAATGACACGTTCGCGGGACACGTGTTCGCGTGTAAACTGTGCAAAAAGTCCACCACGACTGGTATTAATCGAAAGGGAATTTAATACGAGGAACTCGAGATCCGTTCCAACGATTCGATTGTATCTCTACGATTTCTGGAACAACGGGTTTCGCGCGTTCTCGGAAAATCATTTCGTTCGACGCCATTGAATTTCTGATCGGTCGGAAAAAGATCGTATCGATACGATCGAACGACATCGAGGAAATTTCTGTCGCGTTTTTGAACGCTGATGTAACCCGGTCGCGAACGTATCGTTTCTATTAGGCGACACGAGCCATTTTACAGCTTGTTAGCTATCATACGTTACACCGTCCGATTGCGATCGTCGATCATTTGTACTTTCCTATCTGGCGCATTTATCTCGCACCGGCCAAGTACCGGAGGTGGGTGATAATTCGAAACGGCTCGTTATCGAACGTTCATACGACATCTAAAACCTCGAGCACGACCAACGTGGTCCTTTATCATGGCGAACTATTGCTGCCGTAAATGCCGTCGCGTTACATCGATCAGCGCACGATATTTCCCTCCTCGATGGATACCTTGCACGATCTACAAAATTTGATATGCACCGTACATTCATTTTGCAGATCCATAAAGATATTTCTTTGACTGGACATTTACTTCAAATTACTCACTTATCGCTCAAATCAGAAACTGATAATATGAATGTACAATGAGGGACAAAAATATTCGTACGTTTGAAATGTAGAAATAAAGACAACAATATTTTCCATACTGTTAATTGTTAAATTAAATTATTAAATATATTGTTCAATATATAATCATGTATTAAATATATAAACATTTATTATACATATTATTACATATATAAACATGTATTAAATATATTAGTAAATATTATTAAATTATGTACTTACGTACATACATACATAATATATGAAATACATACGAAGTCGATGTTTCAGTGCACAGGACTTTTACCAGAAACTTTTCACATTTTTTTCACATTTCACATCACTTTTCACTCTTGTATCAGTGTATAGTGTATGTCGCAGAAGGACGTACAAAATTTTAACAACTGTACAAAATACTTATCCAAAGCGATGCAAGATGTATTACTGTCGTTATATACGTATTTTTGTTAGAAACGAGTTCTTCTAATCGTAATTGCTATTATTGCTACGGCAGAAAATATTTTAAACGATTATTTACTAAAGCGAGACTGTTTGTTACGTGTCAATTAAATTTCACGCCTTTTCGAGACTTTTTGTTACGTGTCAATTAAATTACAGCACCGTCAGGCACGTCGCGTTTTCAACACTTATGGTGTTCGAACGCTAACACGTGCTACCTACAGCCGTTGTATAGACAATGTATTTGTCTACGTTAATCCAGGGTGCGTAACAATTTTCAATTTATTACAAGAGGCAAAGAAATGAGAACATCTTCAACTAGCCTATTTATCTAAATTACTTCTACGATCCAAGATAAATACGATCAGCTTCTTAATCAATTTATAAAATAGATCAAGAAATGGATTTACAATAAAATGTATTGCCATAATGGCAGGGTGCGTAACAATTTTTAATTAATTAAAAGTGGAAAAGAAATGAGAACATCTTGAACCAACCTATCTGACTTATTTCTACGATCCAAGAGAAATGCGATGTCGAGCTGCGACCGCAAAGGGTTAAAACTGTAGTGAAAAGAAATCAGTCTCATTACTTTATTTACACTCCTCGTATGACAATCGTTAGAAGCTGCCGGTGTTATAATTTCGTCGGATCGGCGTCGTTCAATTACAAATTCGAGGAGGCGAGATCGGGAACGAGCGGTTCTCAAGATAGTACGATAACGAAGGGCCAAAAGGGAGAAGGTTAGCGTGCGAATCGACGCGGGACAACGTTGCCCCGAAAAAGGGAGAAGGTAACACAACGAGCATCGAAGAAGGACGGAAATAAGGGACTTACGCTGATAAACACGTGTAGCTTTTAGCGAGGCATCCCGAAGATCGTATCTCCGGTAAAATATGCCCTCCGAGGACAATATTAACTGCTTGGTGCTTCTGCGGCCTATCTTTGCCCCTTGCGACACCAACGACCGACGTCCACCCCGTGCACGCGCGAAACCCTCTTCGGATTCTTCGGCCACCGCTGAATTATCGCCCGTCCGAATCCTTCGCGGCAACGCGCCGGTAATTAAGCGGCTTTAATTATTATTATACGTTGCACGCGGGTGGCGGGACCCCGTCCGTTTTATGACCCCCGCGTGCTTTCGACCTGACCACGGACTACGAGCTTGCTTGCGTATTTTTAACGTCGCTCACGCTGCATTTTCTTCTTTCGTCCAGCGACGTGCAGGGGTGCGAACCAGCCGACGATGAATGAAACTCAGAATGTATCGTAACTTTTGTATTTACGGTACGAAAGTATTGGCACGCGTGGTTCTTTATTATAAAGATGCATGCAATAATTGCATAACGAATACAATTTCATTTTATGAAATTCATTAATTTTTATAAATATAAATCCAATTATGTCATAATTAACTTTTTAATATTCACTTTCAATATTATTTTATTTCTTAAAATTGATTTGTTCATTATACACAATAATAATTTTCATTTCAATCATTGGGGTAATAATTATATTTAATTAGTTTTTAAGATTCATTAATAATGAAAAATCAAAATTAAATTATTTCAGCTATTTAACAGTTTTAATGTTTTTTTAATCTTTCATTAATTCAATTTTTTTTTATAAAATTTATGATTGTCCAATAAATTTTTGTCCATAATTATTATACCTGTCCTTTGAATTTGTTTAATTTTAACATTTTAAATTTGCACGTTTCAAATAATTCCTTTACGATAATTAAAAACTTATTAAATTTTTTATTCCTATTTCCTACAGGGTATTTAAAATTACTTTTAACTTTATATAACTTTTTATCCGATATGCACTTCCAATCAATGGATGAGATCCGAAAATGCCTTAACTACTTTATCGCGTCCATATCATTTTATCAGCTGCCTTAAAGATGTCTTCAAGTTATAGAAAGAAATATCGAATATTTTGATGAATCAATTTAATTTAGTTCCTCTTAAAATAAACCATAACAGTAGCCAAAAAAATTGGATAACTCATTTGTACACCTAATACTTGGTAAAATGATCGCATCCATCGTCGAAAATGGCGGTGAGCCGAAAACGGCGAGAGCAAAGCATCGAACGAGTTAAGATCGCGGGACGGCGATACAACAGAAGCGGAAGGGATATAAAAAGCTTGAATAAGCAACGAAGCAACAGGTAGACGAGTAAAATGAGCAGGGTGCCGTCGTCGGCGATAAGCTCGCCCCCGCGTTCGAATAAGAAGCAACCGTTTCGATCGTCGGCGACGATTGCGCCGCAAGGTGAAACTTTATTGGCACCTCGCAGCACGAAGAAGTTGTTGAACGGAGCTTCGCTTCGTGTTCGTTTTCTTCGTTTTCGCGGGCATAGTCGAGCAAACGGCAAAGGGCCGGACAGCGGCGATTCGCGTTGCATTAATAAGCGCCTATCAGACGTTCATCTATGGAATCTTGCGTACGCGACGATGATCTACCGACCCGTTCCGGTTTACTGATGTCATTGCACCGCGCCGCCATAATTTTCAGCCCCTTTCCTCTGTTCTTCTCCCTCCCGGAGAATGCCAACCGATTACGCCAGCTGATATCGAGCCGGTAGCCAGGATAAGAAAAAACCATCCCGAGAATCGAAAGTATTCTCGAATACTGTAAAAGGAAATAATCGAGGGTGGGTCTCGAACCAGATTTCGGATTCGATTCGACCGAAACGATATTAAAATACTTTAAATACGAAAATACTCGACGCTAAACCTGCAGGCGAATTTATGTCGCAATTAAAAATCATGCTGAAAAATGAATGCACCAACGATAAAATAATAGTTGTTAATTCTGTATTTTGATGAAAACCAACGTGAATATGGTCAGTTTATGTGACCGTATGCACGATTATTTTAAAATAAAAAATGAAATTCCAAAATAAATGAACAGACAATGGAATATCAATTTATAAGCTTATTAACTCTTTATCTTGATGAGAATTATCATAGATTTCGAGAAAGCTACTCTGCAATTGCGATAAATTTTGTTACCGAAAAAAAGCGCGCAAGTTTTTAGATTTCAAAGATTATGAATTTATTTATAATTTTAGATTTGTAAGTTTATGAATTCTGTTTAAATTCCCAAATGTCCAACATCTTCAAAACCTACATTACTGTCCTCAGAAAGCAATTATTATCGAACATTAGTAAAAAGAAGATCAGGATATTCGACCTTAGAAATTTTAAAAATCGAAAAAGAATAAGCAGACTGAATATACATTAACAGTTCGTACAGTCACTCGAGTCTGAAAAGATCGAATGAGAACTGCTGGTTGACTGCGAATACAGGAGCCCTGTCGCATCTTCGGAAGCAGCTGCATAGTAGAAGGTTAATCGAATGAAATATTAAGTTAAGGATTTACACTGCAATTGATGATTGTCTCGATACTTTATTACCTTTATTCTTTCGTCAATACCCACAGAACAAAAAAAAAATGGTCATTCATCCCTTACAGAAACCAACCACGCAATGTACATTTTTATTCAATGAATAAATACCAACGAATTTGGAATAACAGTAGATACAAAATATCTCTACGATAAAAATATACAAATGTCCCACAAAACATTGCATGATATATCTTGAGAAAAAAAAAGTAATTCGTTTTAATTAAATGCCAAGTGGAACATGTATACAGTGTAATAGATCATCACCCTCGTCGAACGAGGGCATAAACATTAATTAAATGTGTACAATACTATATGTTCTACGTCGATAACCCATATCGATTGTTTATCGAAATTATTAAAAATTCGATGCCGCCTGTAATCGAACTATCACGAGTTCCAAGGGGTTAAAGTGATTCCAATTCACTGATTCTTATAGTAAACGCGTATCGAATTCTTTGGTACATTGATCACGAGTATCATCGATCGCATTTTCCGTGGACGATCGTCATCGGCATATAACGGCCCGCGAACGGCGAGGAAGTGGACGATCGGAAAAATCCACATACCGTCAGTCCTCCTCTCGCTCGCCAAAGATTATCTCAATTATGAACGCGTAAAAGAAGCAGACTCATGCCGGTGTGCTCGGTCATCACCGTCGTGAGAGCGCAATCGCAATGCCTCCCTGTAATCGTGCGCGCGTATAAACCGCTTCTCCTTTTCTTTTTCCTCCCCGTACTCTCCCCCTGTTTTTTCTTACCCTGCGCGCGCGAACGCGTACATATACGCCTCCACCTGCCACTCGACGATGAACCGCCTATAAAACCCGACGAGGGAACAACTTTTACCTCGTATCTTCGTAGACAACGTTCGCGAAACAGCTTTCGTTTCCGCTGGAGAATCTCTGGTTTTCAGCTCGAACACTCTTTCGATATTTTCTACGGTGAATTTTTAGCGTTTCGTTGCGAGGATTGGGAAATTTTTAAATTTCTTTCAACAGAAAGGGATTTCGGTGTTTAATTAAAAAATTGATTCTCGGAATTCAATATTTAACCCCAAAGTCAAAGAGAACATGTGGAAGAGAATGTACAGTGAGGGACAAAACTATTCGTACACTTGGGATACAGTAATAATAATAACACTATTTTCTATGTTATTAGTTATGTTCGAACAGTAAGCTGTACTCGGCTCGGTTCGGCTTGGCTTGCCTCTATTACGGTCCGCACGGTTTGGTTCGTTTCGGTTCGGTTTGGTTCGTTTTCGCTCGGCTCGGTTCGGCTCGGCTTGCCTGTATTACAGTCTGCGCGGTTTGGTTCGTTTTCGCTCGGCTCGCTGGGTGACGCAATACTCGGTTCGGCTTGATTCGGATTACGTCAGCTGTACTCGTCTCGGTTCGGATTGGCTTGCCTGTATTACGGTCCGCGCGGTTTGGTTCGTTTCGGTTCGGTTTGGTTCGTTTTCGCTCGGCTCACTGGGTGACGCAATACTCGGTTCGGCTTGATTCGGATTACGTCAGCTGTACTCGGCTCGGTTCGGCTTGGCTTGCCTGTATTACGGTCCCCGCGGTTCGGTTCACTTCGGTTCGTTTTGGTTCGGTTAGGTTCGGTTTGGCTTGGCCCGCCTTGTTTACACTCGGCTCAGAAACATCCCATTCCAATTCAACTTTGACATGAAAGTTTCGGAAAGTGCAGATAACGAAACGCGAAGTTCGATGTTTCTCGTAAGTTGTCCGCTGCGTCTTAACTCTCAGTCTAATTTGTAATTTTCCCACTTACTAAACACCCGAATCTCAATATTTGCAGGTCGTCAAATTTTCATATGCCAAAATGTTCACATCCCCAAATTGCTTAGCAGAATTTTATCAGAAATTCTGCGATTCTAGATTTGAGAATTTCTAGTCTCGGAATTTGGATCTGGTGGTTTTGAAGAAGTTGTAGAGTTTTAAATTCAAAATTTGGAAGTTTTAAGGTTTGAAAACAGAATTTCTCAATTTAGTAAAAAATGAGAACATCGCAATGTTAATTGAATATTTGGGGTTCCCCAATGAACGAAAAATTAGATCTTCCTCTCCGTATATTGCCGAACGTGTCCCGAAGTGCGTTGTTTCTCTAACACAAGGACGTCGATTCACCTATTCTTTATCAATTTTACGGGGCAGAATGAGAGGCTTGGTCCCGATTAAATGTAAATCCTAATCAGCCGGTGCATACGAGAGCATCTCGCGCTTTGTTCCCGGGCTGATTACAGGTCGCATGTCCAGAGGGGGCTGGTGCTTGGTGATTTTTTATCGCCGCCGACAGAGAGGGCCCGGATGCGTGGGCCTAATGCAACAGCGGGTAGCGAACGGCATCGAGGAAACAGTAAAACCGCGTTTACTCGGCCGAGTAACACAGACCGAAGCGTATGTGTGCGTGAACGCGAAGCGCAAATATCCCGTTTTAAAGCGTCGTTTGCATATTGCGCCTCGAGGCGGCGCGTTTTTGGCCCGCCAATAACGGTGGCCTGCCACTTTCTACTTGGCTAGTCCTTTTCTACCTTTTTCTCCGTTTCTTCGCAGCTCTTTCTCGCCCGTTTCCCGACTTCTGCGTCTTTCTCTTACGCCGAATGCACGCGCGGACCGACGATGCCTGCAGGAGGATCGGTTTATCGGCTTCAGCGTCCTCGACGTGTTCTCGAGGCGATAGGATCCATAGACGATCGCGAGTCGATCATTCTCGAATACACAAATCCCCAAATCCCCAAGTCCTCGAATACTCAAGGTCCCAAATTCTCAAATCTTCAAATTTCCAAATTTCCAAACTTGTAAATCTCTAAACTCCCCAATTCCCCAATTACCAAATTCCTCAATACCTCAGAATCCCCAAATCCCTAAATTCCTAATTTTCAAATATTGCGATCCCCAAATCCCAAAATTCCAAATTCCCGAATTCCCAAATTCCCAAATCTCCAAATCCCAAAATTCCCAAATTCTCAAATCCCACAATCCCCAAATTTCCAGATCCTGAAATCCCCAACTGCCCAAATCCCCTAATTTTCAAATATCGAGACCACAAAATCCTGATATCCCAAAATCCCCAATTTCGCAAATTCCCAAATTCCCAAATCCCCAAATTCTAAAATTCACAAACTTCTAAAATTTTCTGAATCGCAATATCTCCAAGTCCTCTGCTCCCCAAACGTAAAAATGTCAGAAAAATCAAAAAATGAATAAACGCAAAATCGTCAATGAAATACGAACCATGAAAGATACTAATATACATACACGTCGTACAATATATCGTGATACGTGCCACATCTTAACCTCGAAGCGACAAGATCCACAGATCCATAGACGATCGCGAGTCGATCATCCTCTATCACGCATGTCGGCTCGCCGACGCTCATTCTGCATCGACTCGATCACCCCGGGCGTTCCCTCGGTCATTCACGCGATTTCCATTCATCCGCAGCGGACCTGCATCCATTACCCGCATCTGGTTTCTCCCGTGGTAGTTACAGGTGTTGGTAATCAAATTTAAATTCGATATTGGGGAATCGCCGTGATTCTGGATTCGCTGACTCGCACGATATAATTTCGATGAGTCAGGTAACTGAATTGATTCGCGATGAGTGGATAGGGAATATCGACGCAGTATATGAAACGGTGCATCAAAGTATGCCGAACACGCTATATATGTATACATTCTAATGATATAAAGAACAAATACAAAATATATAATGTATATGTGTATTGGCTACACATAGGATACGTGTAAGTACGCGTATTATTTTATTCGTCTTATTTATTCTTCGATGAAAGTCATTTTAACGTTGCGCCCTTTAGAATTCTGACAGAATCGTCCATTTAAATATTTCTCTCTTGCAGATAAATGTCCTACATAAAAGTTATCGATGTACAATTTCGAAAAAATCAGTATTAATATTTAAAACAAAAATCTGGGAGTATTTGTAGTGAAATTTGATGTATTTCGTAAACCATTGTACATACCGTATATCTATAAAGTTGTATAAGGTTGCGTCTTGTAAGTACAAAGTTGTATGTACTTCACACGAAGCTCTACGCACTTCATACATGAAGCATACACTTCTACTGCATACACAATAATATATCACGTATCATTCGACAGGATTTTATCTAAACAACGTATCTATCATTCGACTAGACTTCATACAAATGAAGATACAACAAGATGTCATGCAAATCATCAAGATGCGACAAGACATCCCGCAAATCATCAAGATACGATAAGATATCGTACAAAACATTAAGATACGACAAAACGCGATACAACCAGAAAAGAAATAGTCAGCTAGCATCGAACTCTCAGGTCGGTGTATCCAAACCCGAACCCGTCGAACGAGCGTGCTTTTTCCAAATTCCACGATAAATTAGAAATACCATAAATTACGAGGTAACAGCAGTTGGGCAGGATCGATCGTTTAACGCGGCTTAGCATTTTCTTTGTGTTACCCCGCAGCTCGGTCGCCGTATTTCAGGATTAACCCGCGATGAACTTTTCCCATCGGATAGATACTTACACGTGAACATCTTCAACGTTCCTCGGTCATGGTCGCTCATAAATCCATACCGTAAGCATCCGAGTATGACACGCGGCTCTCTTTTGTACTCTCACGAGCAGCTCTCTGCATGTGGCGCTTGATCGTAATAGAAAGGGCCACTCGAAATACATACTGCCCTTTTACCGTCTCGGTGATTGTGACTAATAGCCGTGATAATGCTTTTAACGAACCTGACAATCACCGTCGCAAGTGGACTGGCTACAGTTTTTTGTCTGTTTCGGATACCATTGGGTGCAGGGTTTTGTTCCTTTTTGTAGGATGAAGGAGTTGTTGATCGGCGGAGGTATCTTCACGCGTGGGAGAGTATTTTCCCTGATCTCATCGAGTTACATCACTATGTGGCAATGCTTCTATTCGACGATGTATCCACGCGTTGATATTTCTATATGTGGGATTTTCTATACACGGTATTGCCATGCGTTAATATTTCCATCTACTGATAGTTCCATGCGTCGTAATTCCGCGCGTTGATATTTCTACGCGCTGGAATTTCCACGTGCTGATATTTCAACGTGTTGCTATTTTGCGTGATAATATTTCCACGGGCCGTATTACCACACGCTGATGTTTCCATGGTCTGATATTTCTACGCGTTGATATTTCTGAATGATGATGTTTTCACGCATTGATATTTTCACGTGCTGTAGTACGCGACTCTGACATTTATGCGCACTGATATTTCCATGCGCCGTAGTTACACGCGCTGATATTTCCACGCGCTGGAATATCCATGCACTGATATTTCTATCCGTCGATATTACCACTCGTTGACATTTCCACGTATTCATAATATCACGCACCCTATCTCTACGCGCTAAAATCTCCACATGTCATATCATATGACTTGATATACGTCTTGATACTTCAATTTGCCAATATTTCCACGCATCATATCGTCACGCATTGATATTTCTACTCGTTGATGTTTCCACTCATTTGTATTTCCACACGTTAAAATTCTTAAACCTCCATGATTCCATACATCGCATCGTCACATGTCGTATCAGCCACGCGATTCTCCCACACATCGTATCAACACTCGTCTGTGACATGACATCACACACGATATGGCAACACAAGGCGATCTATTTCGATTAGCATCTCGTGTCGACAATTTAGATCGGCTTAACCCCGCACATTAATATACATATCCCTACATGACGTCATATATGAAACATTCGTCGTGCAACTCGAGCTAAAACTCTCGTTATCGATTCGAAAGAGTTCCCGTTACCGAGGTGCACCGAATATTCGAGTCTCGGGGGAGGACGACGACGATGGAAATAAAAAGGTGTATCTGATGGTCGAGTGGTACGTGCAGAAGAAGAGGAAGGAGAGGGTTGCTCCACATATAAAAGAGCCGTAGCCCGAGGCGCGACTGTGCTACCGACGTTCCTCCGGTGCAACGCTTATAAGACTCGAAGAACAGCAGCAGGAGCTGTTGCAACAGCAGCAGCGGGAGCAGAAGAAGAAGAAGAAGAAGAAGGAAGACGACGAGGAGCGAGGAGGGAACATCCATCTCATCCATCCTCCTACCGTCCCCTCATTCTTGCTTCTCCTAATGATAGCGTGCACGTTGCCCCCTTCGATGCACCGCCACCAATAGCAGCAACAACAACAACAACAACGACAGACAACAACGCCAGCGTCGTTGCCCCAAGTATATACTGGGTGTCATGTAACTGGTCGTATAATTGAAATTCTTCGTAGAAAAGTTCGTTCTTTCGCGTTGGAACTTGGGGACGTTTTAATTTATGGTGATGCGCGTTCATTGGGGTCTCTGTACGAGAATTTATAGCTCTTAATTGTTTCTAAATTATATTTATGTTCCTTAATCATCCATTAGTTAAATTTATATTTCTCAATTGCTATTTAATAGAATTTATTTGGTTCAGTTATTCTTTAAGTAAATTTATATTTCTTATTTATATATATTGAGAATTTGTGGATTTCGAAATTCTTGCATTCAGATGTTTGGAGAGTATGAAAATTTTCACATTTTGGAATTTGCACTTCGTAATGTATCGAAGACACTTCGACTCTTCAACGTAAGTGATCACTTCAATCATATAACATTTCAATCTCATCACAAACAACAACACCGTAATTTCAACCTAAATCTCACGTAGTCGCATCGTTGTTCATACGAGGTATCTACATATCGTCATTATAAAAAATGAAGGAGGTTGACGAAGTGAACGTGCAGATATTCTGTCCAAAAACAAAGAAACGAACAAAGAACTGGTATGTCGGGGTTTGCACGAAAATTTTTTCCGAGGAATTTCAATTTTTCATGTAGTACATGACACCCTGTATATACGGCGAAGGGGAACCTAACTACCAGTGCACGCCTCCGCCTCCATGCACTAAAACATTACCACGCCGGCAGCGTCGGCTGCCGTTCCTGCTACCTTGTAGGGTATCATCCGAGGCACGTATAGGGCCCTAAGTGCTATTCCAGGGCCCCGAACCAGAGCCACCCCTTCCTCGTTTCTCTCCTTTCGTCCAGAGGTTTCCTCTTCCCTCCATCGTGGCCGAGAGGGAGAGACGGATAATCGAGCGAGGCCCATGATTACCCATTGAGGGTGGAATTCGTTACAGCGAAATCCAGCTTGATACGCTGTTCCACGTTTATTTTCCTTCTCTTCTTCTTTTCTTCTTAACGCGCTCCCTTTTCTCTGCTCTTCCCTTTCACTGTCCCATCTCTCGTGCCCTCCTTGTTTTTTTTCTTCTCCTCCTCTTGCTCCTTTTCGTTTGTTCCAGTATTTTTTTCCATTTGCTTTCATTTCTTCGCTCGTTTTTGCCATCGACCTTCCCCTCGTGCTTCTCTTTCACGCTTTCGCGAGCCCTCGGTGTAGGGTAATTAATTTCTTTGCGGCCAACGGGGATGATTTAAGAGCCCGGGAACTTTTCGCGTTTCTGCATTTGCGATGATGTTTCGTTAGGGGATGGGCAGATGGTGGGCACACTTTGGCGAGATTTTATCTATGAATTTTCTAATTCACGGATTTTTGGATTACTACATTGACTGGTTTACGAATTGAGAAATTCTGTCATTTTCGAATTTCAAAATTGCCAAATCTTTGAACATACAAAATGTTGAACGACTGATTTTCTAAATTTCTAAATTTTAAGATTTTTATATTTTTATATTTTTATATTTTTATACTTTTATATTTCTAAATTTCTAAATCTCTAAATTTCTTAGATGTCTAGATTTCTAGATTTCTAGATTTCTAAATGTCTAAATTTCTCAATTTCTCAATTTCTCAATTTCTCAATTTTTCAATTTTTCAATTTCTCAATTTTTCAATTTCTTAATTTCTCAATTTCTCAATGTTTAAATTTTTCAATTTTTCAATTTCTCAATTTCTCAATTTCTCAAATTCGCAACTTCTCAGTTTCTTAATTTCTCAATTTTTTCGATTATCAAATATACCCAATTTCCATATACACTCATTTTGAAATGATCAAATTTATTAAATTTCTAAATCTGCAAACAAATTCATCGAATCGCACAAGCCCCAAACGAACGAATCTCCGAGTATCCATCTCTCGAACCAATCAAATCCCCAAGTTCGCGAACGTTCCGCCGAGTAAAAAAGCCCCGAAAACCGAGCGACGACTTCCGGAACGGTAGAAAAGCGAATCGAATGTGGGACAATTTGAAGGGCAAGAAACGCGGGTCGAATCTCTGAAGCAAATCTGTCGGAATCAAAGCCGCAAGGCGCCTGCGAGCCAAGAATGGAAGAGAAGCGGAACAGCTGGACGCGTTCGTTGGCAAGATCAAAATTCAATTTGACGGAAAGGAAATGGTCGTCCGCGTTCAGCTTTTTGCTCGCCGGGCGTGGTTTTTGCGCCGGGCAATCCGCTCGTTTCTCCGAGCACTCGGTCGCGTATACGTGACAACGATAATCAGCGAGTTTAAAGTAGGATTTAATTTCCTTCGGCGAGGGTGGTGAAGAAGGGAACGTGTTAGCGCATGGTGTACCTCCAAATGCACTCTGATATATTGAACCTAGATGGTTAACACTTATATCAAGGAAAGTCAAGGTTTTGATGTAACGCTTATTGATTGTAACTGTCGAGCTGATATGATCCTAACAAACTGATCGATTCCGTCAGATTCTCCTAAAACCGTCAACGCAACTTGATAAAAATTAAACATGTGCTCGCCAACCCTTCTAAGTCCTTTCCTAAACTGTCCACTCCTAACAATAAGACATACAACAGACACTTTCCGGGTCCCAAAGACCTCCGGCAAAGCTACAACCTACCTCCTTCCCTAGTCCCAAACTCTCTTCTTTTTGCACTTTCTCCATATCCTCCTTACCCAACCTAAATCCTAGCACCCCCACTTCTTACTTAGTTTTTCCTATCAGATTTTTCCTCGACATCTCACCCTCGCAAAATCTCAGTTAGATCTCTACCAGCATTCAATAAAGTCAGTTCGAGAAATTAATAAAGAGAGTAGTTTTTGTAAAACGTTGTATTTAATTTGGTACAATTGCCACCTCGGGGATCACGACAACTGCCAATTGAGTATTCTAACTTGTTCTAATGATTGACTATTGGAGCCACCGGACGTCATAGTGTTAATTGCACGGTGCTCACCCAAATCGGCTAATATTAATATCCCTTGACCTGGCTATAGACAAGCCTGTATACCGTACTAAAGAACAAATTCCTATTACTTTATGTATCTCGAACAGAACGTATCCCGCGAAACAAGGGAGACACGAACGCCTGGGTAGGGATATCTCGTGTCGGAGGACAGGGAACGGGAGAGGAACGGGTGGGAAATGCGTGTATACACCTGCCAGGAAACATGCAGCCGAGTAACACGGCATAGGCGGAGACCTCGCGACGAGGAAAGAAGCGGAGAAACCGAGGGAAAAGAGAGGATGCTCGAACAGGGACACAAGAACATCCCGTGCACGCCCGCGCCACCTGTAATTGGGTCCAATCATCATGGTTCTCATGCGGCCCCATACTTCTCGCAACTCTGACGGCCAAATGGCAGCTGCTTGCGCGAGCCTCGATGGAATCGTAGAAACGGAATTCTGCTCTTTTGCTTGCTCTACCCTCGCGAAATGTTGCCTCGTTTCGATAATTCGTACCGGTTGTTATCATCGATACCCACCATCTTAACTATCTTCACTCTTTCTGACGCTATTCGACTACAGCTTCTCCTGTATTTACTGTCTCATCGAATTTACTTAAATCGTACGTCCTGAAATTCCTGTTGCCATACATTCCTGCATTCTTAAATCATATCTCGAGATATCTGCGTCTCCAAATTCTCGATTCACTAGCTCAAATCTCAAATCCCAGATCTCGAATCGTCAAATCCCCAAATTCCTATATTCCTATATCTCGAAACCTACAGATACCGAACTTCGCAATTTGTAGTTCCTTACATTCCTATATCCCTATTACCTCATGTCCTCATATCCTCGTATACCCCTATCCTTACATCCGTCTATTCACACATCCCCACATCCATCTACTCCCAATCCCTATATTCCCCTATCCCCATATCTACCTATCCCCATATTCCCCTATCCCCATATCTACCTATCCCCATATTCCCCTATCCCCATATCTACCTATCCCCATATTCCCCTATCCCCATATCACCCTAACACCATATTCCCAAATGTACAAATCCCAAAATTCCCATATCTGTACATTCTCAAATCCCAAATCGCAAATCTCCGAATGTAATGTTTGCTAGGTTAAGTGATCTTGAACGATCTTTCACAATCTACTATCTTCGTAACCACTTTAAATTGCGAGAGAATTGACGGGTTCTCACCAATGATGCGCGTCCGATTCCATATTCTGGTTATAATTCACTTCGCGACGCTCGACGAGCAGGCTTTTAGCCGCGATAACAGATTTACAGACGGTTTTCGAGTCGCGAGTGTAATGGACGTTAAGAATAGAACATTGGCATAGTCTTACTAATTCGACTATTATTCTCAACAACGTTCTCTTTCGAGATATCGCATTCTTCGCCTTTTCCACATTTACACAAAGCGTATGCTTCTGCGCTCGTGATACAACAACCATATTATATTCACTAGACACGGCAATGAACTTTTATTTATACCTTCCATTTCTAATTTTTCAAGTGAACGTTAGTCGCGGCTTTAATGACAGTCAACCCTTGTCGATGTTGGGTGCGCACGAGGGGGCGTGCCTGGGGGCAATTTAGGAAAAACATAATTTAACAGGCGTGGCCCATCGCGCGCAAGGTGCAACGAAAATGAGATTTTTTATCGTACGTCATCGCGGTGCAGGCGTGCACCCTTTTCCGACATTTCGTTTAGCTTCTCATTTTGCAAACAGTGTTAGGTTTAGCCATTTTCTGCCAAATACAACGATTACAAAGAATAGATTTTTGTGGTGTGACCACACTACTGATTTTTACTGTTATAGTGTAACTACACTACAGATTTTTAGTCCAACCGCACTAGTTATAGTTAACTGTGTTGCGAGACCTGAGACTTTTGCTAACAGTCGCAACGACCATTTGCTTACAGTGACCATGTTAATTACCCCCTCTGGTTCAAGAATTGCGCAACGATTCGAATCGAGTCTCCGCAAAATCGTTTATTCCAAAAAGCGACTGTTATAATAATTACGATGCGAAAGGAGTCTCACGGCGCCATTGGTTGTGCACGTTTATCCTAATTCGTTGAAGCGACGTTATATAATTTTACGTAATAATGTACATATTTTCAATTAACGAGCGGTTTAATTGTCGTCGGGTTACTTTTACGCCCCACGATTTATGCAATCGACATCGAAGGAGATCGCACCTTAAACGGGCACAAAGTTTCAGTGTTTTCGAGCTGGTTAACACGTGCTAATTGGCGTCCCCGCTGGCGGAAATGCTTTCACTTCGACGTCAATCGACGTCGAGCTTGTCGAACTGATTCACGTAATTAAGGCCTTCGCGCGTTCAACAAACTATACGAAGCGCTTGTTAAGAACATGTTGTGCTACAAATAGAAGCCATGTTGTACTATGTAGGATATCCGTCTGAAAATTTCTTCTGATTACTATGTAATTATCTGCGATTCGAACTATACGAACGTAAAAGAATACAAGAAGAAACATCCTGGTGGATAAGATGAAGCACATATATCGATACATTGTATGCTACATAGATTGATATATTTCATAGCTCGTTGATGATCGACGATTTCTATTAATTTTCGAATTTTCGTATTTAGAACTTTGGAAATTTGGATGTTTGGAGATCTTCAAATTAGGAAATTTTGAAGTTTGTGAATTTCAAGATTTCGAAATTTCGGAATTTGGGGATTTGGGAACTTAGAAATTCGGAGATTTGATGATATGGTGTTTTGGGGATTTGAAGATTTGGTGATTTGGGGATTTAGGGATTTGGGAATGCGAGGATTTAGGGATTTAGAAATTGGGAGATTTGGGAATGCGAGGATTTAGGGATTTAGAAATTGGGAGATTTGAAAATTTGGGAAATTCGAGATTTGGGAATTAGGTTATTCGGGAATTTCGGGAATTACGAGTTTCGAAAATTTGGCAATTAGTAATTTCGGGAATTGGGGATTTGGAGAGTTAGCGATTTGGGAAGTTGAAGATTCGGGGAATTGAGGATTTAGGGAATTGAGAATTTGGGGAATGGGGAATTTTGGGAATTGGGAATTTGCGGAATGCGAGGAATTGGGAATTTGGGGCATTGGGAATTTAGGGAATTGGGAATTTGGGGCATTGGGAATTTAGGGAATTGGGAATTTGGGGAATTGGGAATTTAGACTGTTTGTGGACAATATATATTTGGAGACCTTGAGATTTAGGGAATTTAGCAATTTGAGAAACTACAGGTATGAGAGACATAGGGATTGTTAGGTGTATCAATTTGGGGAAGAGAGATTCGGGAGTTTAGGCTCTCAAGAGCTTACAAATTTGTGGACTTAGGAACTTCAGAACATTCGGAATCCATAAAATCTGGAGACTGTAGAACTTGAAAATTAAAGAGCTCAATAATTTAGGGATTTGAGGATCGAGTTTATGAAATGTACAGAATCATAGTTCTACGGTTCTGGGAATACAGTTATTTAAAAATTAATAAAGTTGAAGATCTAAGAACTTGCAAGCATAACAATTTAGAGTATACTCGAAACATTTAAAATTCAGTAAGTTAGACATTCGTGGACTCCAGCAATATAAGAAGCTCTTGTGGATGTGACAATCCGAGGAACGTCTGCGTTGCAATGGAGCGTGCTCGCAGCAATACATATACCCCGTTCGTAAGAATATCGCGAACCGCCATCGTCACTTCCGTTTCTACCTGTCCATCGTGTTCGTTCATCATCGAGCTCGATCGCGACTTATGACGCGCAGAGTCGACGCACGGATGGGCGGACAAAGGCGAGAAAAAAGAAAAGCGCGGCAAGTAAAAGGTTTCGCGAGCAGATATATCAATCCGAGTCGGTATGAATCTTGCCGACAGGTTTAAGACTCGTGAAGCGGATGAGTCCCGGACAGGTGCGAATCCTGTGAAAGACGAGCTTCGCCCATGCGCGCGTGTGAACATGCATTATCCTTCGGGCTGAGCTTTAGAATTAGACGGAACGTCCAGAGAGACACTTCGAGAAGTAACGACATTAGGATGGGATCATTAATAAAACCGTTTCAGTATTTTCCGCTTCCGGTTCGGGGTTCGAATTCGATTCGTGGGAATGTTGCTTTGAATTGGTTGATTTTTTTAACTTTATGAAACGTTATATCTGAACGTCTAATTTGCGCGTGGAGAAAATTTGATGAAATTTTTTAATTTATAAGTTTCTAGATCTGGAATTACCTAGGACCCAACATTTTTGGACTTCAACCAGCCTAGATTTCCACGTTCATTAGTTCACAAACCTCCTAGACCTGAAATTCTAAGGCTTTCGAAAACTTCTGTTACCAAATTTCTGTACCCTCAAATTCCTAGGTTCCTAAAATTATAGATTCCTAAATTTTTTCATCCACAAGTCTCTAGACCCCCCAATTTCCTCATTCTTAAATCCATAGATTCCCAAGTTTCGAAATTTCCACACTTCTTAATGTCCAAATACATATTTCCCCAAATCCCAAGATTCTCAAAGTTCCAAACTCTCAAATTCCCAAAAAACCAAATTCTCAAATTCTCAAATTCCCAAAAAACCAAATTCTCAAATTCCTAAATTTGTAAACCTTCGGATCCGCAAATTTCCAAACCCCAAACCACCTAAATACCTAAACCGCCGAATTCTCAAATTCCTAAATTCCCAAATTCGCAATTCCCCAGACCTCCAAATTTCGAATCTACCAAATTTCCCAATTCCCAACTTTCCAACTCAGAAATTAGTCCTATATTTCCGTATTACACGAAAAATGGGTCTCCAAATCTGTAGATCTCCAAATTTCAATATTCACATATTTCTCAATGTCTAAATATCTATCTCCTCGAATCTCTGGAATTCATGAACTTGTCAGTTCCTAAATTCGTATGTCTCGGAATTTGTATACCGTCAAATAATTCCAATATTCGTGAATCCCCGAATCTCAAACGTACCAATCGTAAAACCACCAAATTCCTATACTCCCAAACATACGATTCCAAGTACACGTTCACGTGCATTGGGCCACCCTCCTACGACCCTTGAAATATTTCGCATGGTTTGACTTTAGGATTTCGTAGCTGTCAAAGTATTACCAACGGTAAGCTCCGCGACTTAACGGAGATAAAATCGAATTTACACGTTGAATAAGGCAATATATAGAATTAAATCTTTATTTCGCTAAGCCTCTTATCCACGCTGACTTTCATCCAGAGTGCATCTCGAGCGCAGAAGATTAAAGCTTTGATCACCTGCTCTTGAAAGCAACACTGTCGAGTTTATGAACGTCCTGTAATCGTATATCGTTGAAATTCTTTTGTGATATTCAACTGTTATATCGCTGGCTTTATAATAGGAGATATTGGATATTTCAGTTTCGTTGGTGTATTGCCACGCGTTATATGGTCTAGTGTTAGATCCCCACCTTTTCTATTACTATGCGTTGCAATTTTAAGCGTTATAATTCTATACATTATAGTTTTATTATTTTATGTGTTTTATAATTCTACAGGTTATAGTTGTATGCGTTATAATTCAACGTGTTATAGTTCTATGGGCTATAATTGTACGCGTTGTAATTTCGTATGTTCCAATTCCACACACTGTAACTTCACACGATATAATTCCACACGTAAGTATGTACGTCATAACTCTGCACGTTATAATTACATATGTCGCGATTTCACGCGTCGGCACTCCACAGGTTGTAATTTCACGAGTTGTAATTCCACGCGGTGCAACTCCACACGCCGTAATTTCACACGTTGCAACCGGACACGTTATAATTCTACTCGTTTTAACTTTATGCGTTGTAACATCTCACATGGTAACGTCATATGGTGTAACGTCACATATTGCAACGTCACACGTTGTAGCATCACACGTTCTAACATCACACGCTCTAACTCCGTGCGTTATAATTCCCTGTCACAATTCCACGCGATATAACGTCATTCCAACTTCACGATCGCTTACGTCTAAATCTCTACGATCAAACTTCTACAATCGCACCTGCCATAATCGTCTATAAACGCACCTATGGCATCATAAAAGAACCTACTGTGATTTCTTGTGCACGACTATGATTTATTTGAAAGCAGCGTTCAGTAGCTGCTATTAGAAAATCCTATATCTCCCATCGTCACTGATCTCAATCAGTCATTTCGATCGGTCCCGTCTCGCGAGCGATTATGATCCGTAACAACAAAAACCGATGTTCGAGATCCGCGATAAGAAAAGTACCGGGTATATTAACATCGGGGATTAAACGTTACAACAAAAACATCGAAGAGAGACTTTCGCGACTGACTGTTAAATCGATATCCGTGTAACGTGATTACCACGAGCGATCAGCGAACGATAGCTTTCGAATCCTTACGCGATCAGTTTCCCTGTAAAATCCTTAACGAAGCAAAACCAACACGTCGGGTTGCTCAAGATTTCTCGATATTCAGTCGATTGCCACGTACCCTCGTCGCCGATCCGATGTCAGTATCGATCATTATCCATAGGTCGTATCGACTCGTGACAACGGCCGATCAATCAAATTCAAATCGATCGCGTTAAACGGGCAATGATAGGTACTGCGAGAAAATCAGCGAGACCCGTGCAACTCGAACGTATCTGGACAAATTATCCGAGTCAATTGAACTAATTTAAATCTCACCACGGCTACCTTAATCATTGTTCCTTTCGCAATAAGATTGTAGCCTAGGGAAATTAGAATCTCTCTTCGATGCAATTCCACGCTGCACTTTTGTACGGAAATTTGTTTCTCCGTTTTTGGGGATACGTCAAAAGTCTTTGCGGGGGGTCAGAGATAATATAACGGTTAATTACGAATATCTTATTATGTATCAGTCCTACGGCAAAGACTGTTATTATGAAACTTTTAGCTCAAGAAATTCTCTACGAAAAAGGATTTATGAGTTTTTTCGTAGTGGTAGTTATTTTTATGTTAACTTCAATCTTTATATCTTTGTATTTCTTGTATAGGTTACAGGATATGTAGATTTTTAATGAATGTCGGTTTAAAGTGTGCAGAATAATAAGTGCAAATAAAATGTGGAATACTAACTATGACTAGAGCGACTTTCTATAAAAATGATATTAAAAGTTTAACGATAACTATACATTGACTGGCAAGTATTTGTGTTGATCTACATCTGAGTATCAGATGTTGAACATGTGAGTAGCCGTAGAAAATATGAGTATGTTTTAGAGTCGTCAGTGTTGTTGCGTTCAGAGATTGAATGATTCATTAGTATGTTTTAGATATACATATCCTCTTCATTGTGACTGACATAATCCTTAATCGTAATAAATTAAGCTATTTTATATTTTATGCCATATTTTTTTCTATGAATATCTTTGTGTAATTTTCCCTAGCAATCGAAACGAGACAAGCTCGTATTAACCCTTTGTACTCGAGAGACGATTTCCGCTCGTCATTTGATTAACTTCAACAATATTAAATGAACAATTTCTAATTAAACGTATAGTATTATACGGTTGTTGTTTGAACACAGTGAAACAGAGCTATCGGCGATTAATAATAAAAAAATAATTGTTCAACAAAATTCATCGAACCTTTCAAGCAGAAAGTTTTACGTTCGCTATTTGTCAACTTTAAAAATGCATTCGAGCGCAAAGGGTTAACTCGAAAGCATACACGAGCATGTATGTTCGGTGACGCGCGGCGCCAAGAAAATCTCGACGAAAAATCATGGTAACGTCCGTCATTAGCGGCACGCAATGATGCAGAAGCGTGCACGAGCTATTACACGCTCGCACAACGGCAACGTGAAACCCAGCCACGACGACGTTGATGCTAATTAATGCCGAGAGACGGTCGTTCGCATGCGTGAAATCGATTTTTGAGACGAAAACCTGACTAGAACCTGCTTGCTCCGTGCCGTACGAGTTCATTAATTCGGTGGGTGGAGAAAACGGGCCGAGTGAGATATCAGCGAGATCGATCGACCGATTGATCTCTACGTGACGTGCGGCGAACACTGTTCGACCGTGAGATCGATACGCGAGGATCCGGTGAACGATACACCTTGCGAAGGCGTCGCATCGAATTTCGTTCGATGTCGATTAGCGTGCACGTGTTAGACTGCGACGTGTGGGTGGTTAATAAGAACCGTGTTAGATCGATGGGGACATACGTGGACCGAGTAGATGACTTGAGAAGGAAATGTACCGGGTTCGTTCGAGAGAAAAAGTATGTAAGTGACAATAATAGCGCGATTCGTTCGCGAGGAAAACATTTCCGGTATCGCGAGGAAAAATCAGTCATTCGTGGATATGTTTTGACACAACGATTTTTGACAAAAATGGAACAAAAATAAGTTGGCTGTTTTTTGTCGATATTTATTTGTTGAGGTGATATTCAATACTTTATTCGTTGATTTTAACACTAAATTATTTGTTACAAAGGGTCAAGCCGAATAAGCATGGTAAAACTGCCCACAAGCTTGTTTGAACGAAATTCATACAGTTTGATAGTTTGTCCAAAGAAACACCTTTCGTAATGTTTTGATCCCCCACCTCAGCTATTAGGATAGTTACGGGGTGAAAATCAATTTTCGGTCTGTATTTAATATCTTTTGTTTTGCTTCATAGAAAATTATAAAAAAAAAATCATGGCTATTCTATGAACCAATATACATGTCCAAATTTTTCCATAATCATTTAATTCAAATTTTATTTTAAAAAAATTCGAAAAGATTTTAATCGCCGATTTTTTTCGAAATTATCCAGCGACTACATTTTTGATACTGTATAAAGCCCTTATCATAATTAGTACTCTCTTATTTTTTTCAGATTTTTTAAAGTGATGGAACATAGTAAGAAAAATTAAAACTAATTAAAAAATTGAAAAAAAAAACATTAATATTGCCTTATTTATAATTATTTATAATTATTTTTGCAGCTATTAATTAAATCTCGAAATCTGTACGGACGCCATAATTCCAATAGATATCGAACACTTTAAAATACCGGTATATCGGTCATCCGTCTTCGTCATACTATAATTATTCCGTAAAGTACAAGAAACACGTTGGTTCCGAGTGAAACTTCAAGAACAATCCACTCGTGTTTCAAGACAACTGTTCACGAATCCGAAACAAACTCGCGGGGGTGTCACGCTATTTTCGTGAGCTCATGTCACGACCTAATAATACTTGCTTTGATGTACTTGTCGTCGTTCAACGTCATTCGATGGGTCTGTATGTTACTGGTCACCTTTCAAAGAGATCGTTTCGTTAGGAAAAATTGGGCTCGTTGACACTCCCAACAAAAGGGGCTCAGAAACTGATCTATACAAAGTTCCTAAAGGCGGTCGGACACTCTGCTGACACGCAGAACTTCTGATTGTCTACTCAACGTGTTCCACTGTGTCGCTCACTAACACTTACAATTATATAGCACACAAACCCCAACAATATAATACAAATCACAAAGCATTCTTGTCAAATAACATAACCCCTTATACTCGATGGGCGATTCACATCGACATCTGATTTCATGCGACAATTTTAAATGAGTAACTAAATTTATAATATTATACATACATATGATGTTTGGTGATAACTATGATGTTTGATCATGGTGAAACGGGCTATGTAATGTATATTCAAGATGATATGTAATTTCAACAGACTGTGTAATATACAATTCAAAAAAATTCATGGCACTCTGCAACTATAAAGTTTTACAGTTATTATATTAGAATAATTATTATATATAATATAATATGTATAATACATGTATCAACTATAAAAATGCTCTCAAGTGCAAAAGGTTAAAATATAACTTTGAATCATGGATCGCATGTACATCATCTCATTTTTCAAATTAGATGACAGAGTGTAATATTCGTGTGTGAACGACCTATACCATGGTCCCACAACCACATACATTTTTACAAAACGATTCGAACGTACATACATTCACATGAAAGATTTATGTAAATTTTGAAACGGGAATACGTGCATAGATCTCAACACGCAACATTCACCTTCACCGAATCAAATCACTTTATTCCCACAAAAGAATCTCCCACGAAAAAAAACTGGTTTCTCCGGTAATAAATTATTTATTTATTACCGTATTCAACGACTGATTTATTACGGGTTACATTTTCTTTCTTGCGTGAGGAAGCCACTGACTGTATGAGCATTATTAAATACGAATGTACAAGTATTATTAACTACGGATGTTCAAGTATTATTAAGGACGAACGTGCGCTACTAGATTTCACAACGTATTAATCTATGTAACTTGTCTCTCGACGATTACAACACGAACGCAAGATGCAGGAAACTGTATCAAAGTAGCGGCTTGATTAAACAATTCTATTATCTGATGTCTAGATTAAAAAAGAGGAGTCTAATCGAGTCCCGTGCTCTCGCGCGCGTGTGTGTATGTATAAATAACGCGGAGATACGAGAATTTGTACTTCCTTATGACAATCTAATCGTTTCGCTTGTGTTTTTCTAATCTTAGAAGGGTGAACGCGAACGCTGCTACATTCATGGTCATTTGCGAGGCTAATTTATCAAGGCGGCCTCGCGAGCGACTGAAATTAATATTCCCTGCTCGTAGATCATCTCGCAGCTAGATTTTAATGGAAACTTTGTTTTTTCATCCTTCACTCGGAAATAACGTAGTCGCGTGTTATCGATGCGTTGCTGGCATGATCATAATTGTCTAATTCATAGAGTCATCACAGTTGCCATTTACGATATTGTGACCAAGATTTTCGATACTACTTTGTATAAACTACAAATTTGAACTACATGTTACATACATGTATAATATCCAACGTATTAGATAGTGCAATAAAAAAAAAACATGTAAGACACTTTTGTTTCATGAATAAATTTAATTTAGATCAAGTACGCCGTTTATAAATTGTACAACTTTATGGATCATATAAGAAAGTTTGATTTTCATACCGTTTGAAGTGCACTGAATAAAAATCAAAATTGATCAAATGGAAAACCAAATACGACAGACCTGACATCAGCAACACCGTAAATCAACATCGTATGTCAACATATACATATTTCTTGTCAACAAGTTCAACACATACGAGTTACAGCATTGTTCATATCAAGAGTCGATACAATAAACGTCCAACTTCTCATCTTACGAGGCAAAATCTAAACAAATTTATGCACCGCCCATAATTGTGTAATAAACTGAAACAGCATCGTACGAGGAAATAAATGTTTAGCATCGTCGATTTTAACCAGTGTCCGACTACCAGTGTCTATTTCTACTATGTCAGCCATGTTAATGCCACTTAGAACTACCTCGATTACTATATCGTAACGATATCGGCATTTCGCGTCGTCGAAGAAAAATTCGTAGGCAATTTTCTGGAAAAAAAAAAAAAAAGAAAAATCATCGACAACGGCAACGAATGAAGTAACAAACGAGACAGTGGCACGAATTCTCGTGGCAGTAAAACGTTTGAATTAGGTGTACCCGCGTACGTGTCCGTGGATTTCCTTCTTTCCGGGGTTTCCTGGTCGCAATCTTACAAGCAACGAACTCGCGACCAGTTCCAGCACGAGCTGTTAGGTCCCGCCAATGAGATACGCCACGTGAGATTTTTTCCCGAACAGGCAATTTACGGTAAAATTGCTCGGCGAGGCGTGAAGAATTTTGAGAGGCGTGCAACAAGTGGTTGGGTGCAACAAGTTATTGCCGGCGACGTACGTCTGGCTTTCCAACGCTTGTCCCTTCCTTCCTTCGTCGTTCCTACGATTCTCTTTTGCCCGTTTGCACCGCGAAATTCTCCGATTCACCGCGTTCCATCGACCATGCGACACTACGCGGAAAAATGCGTGACCCCGACTCGAACGACGGACGATGGACCATGTGTGGACATCCGACTAACGTCGAATCGATGTGCGACGGAGGAGTCTTTTGCTTGGAGAACATTTTTGTGAGACTGTATAAACATTTACGGGTGACGATTGTAGAAATGATAAAATTTTTATATTTTCAAGTTCTTAAACTTTTCCATTTTTAGGACCTCTGATTTGTAAATTTTCTATTCGACGAAGGGAGATTCTCTGATTTCTAAGTTTTCGAGTTCACAAACTCCTACATTTAAACTACAAATTTCTGTACTCCCGAATATAGATATTTTCAAACCCCCAAATTCTTGAGGCCATAAGATCCCACACTGCCAAATTTCGAAATTCTTCAACCCCCAAATTCTCAAAATTGCGATATTTTCAAACCAGAAATTCCTAAAGTCCCAAATGCGGAAATTCACAAACTCTGAAACCTCATATTCTTAAAGCCCCAAATTCTCAAACCCCTAAGTGTCCACACTGCCAAATTAAAAAATTCACATCTATTTTCACAGCCGCAGGACCATATATCCTCAAATTTTCTCGTTCTTGAATCCTAAAACCCCCAAATTACCAAATGCCTACATTTCTTAATGCCCAAGTACTTATGCCTCCAAATCCCTAGATCCCCTAATCTCCAAACTCCTAAATCCCCTAACCACCAAATTTTCACATTCCTCAATTCCTAAACTCTCGGATTTCTAAATTCCTTCAATCACCTAAATACCTAAACTCCAGATTCTCAAATTCATAAATTCCCAAATTCGCAATTCCTCGGACTTTCAAATTTCGAATTTACCAAATATCGGAATTCCTAACTTTCTATCCCCGAAATTAGTCTTATATTTCCGTATTACACGCAAAATGGGTGTCTCTATGTCATAGACATCGGTGTTCATTCCGCGAATCGTTCGCTTACATAAGTTCGCGAGAATATTTCAACTTCGTGAGTTTAGCCAGCAGACAGACAGCCACCACCCACGCGCACCGACCTTCTCTTAATCTTCGTCCTCCGAAGATCACGAAGCGTCGCGACGCTCGTCAACAGCGACTGACAACGTTTCGCGGACTTTACGAAACGTTACAGTCAACCTTCTTCCCTCCTTTTCGCCTCGAGCATCGATCATGCACGCTACTGATAATTCCCTGCTACTATTTCAAGCGGGCGTCCTGTGTCGAGAACCTCGGCTAGCTTTGGCCTTTGTCCAGAACTTTGATCCAGTCCTCTCCGAAGGATCTTTCACCGAGAAATACTTTTCCGGAACGTCTCAGGAGTTTAGACTATGCATATTAAAAAATTAGAAAATTGAGAAATTGTCAGGTTCATGTGTGTGTCCTCGATCGAGAGACATTACTGTAGAGGGCTATGTAAATTATAGTTAGCAAATGTAGAATATATCCAAATTAGAAAATTGAATCGTTTCTAGAATATTCAAAATTAGGACATTGGACTGTTCGCATAATATTTGGATACGTATATATTTGTACACTAAATTAAATAGAACTTAGTGTCTTAGAACATTAAATTTATCGAAAGCAAGTAGGACGTCTGCACGTTTCAAGGATTGAAAAGAGGAAAGAACTTTCCCAAAAATGCATAGGAAGCCTAAAAACGGAGAAATGACAGTTTGCGTCTGCATGTTCTCCCAATTAGTCCTTAAGTATAAATACAGACCGAGGTCCATTGACTCTGATGACAGAGCTAAAGGTTTTTGTGATTAGAGACCCAGTGACACTCGACACAAAGATTTATTTTTGCGCTTTACTTCGAACGACAATTCTACACGTAATATTCTGACATGGAGAAGTTGAATTGTTCTACCTTGAGCAACGTGCACGGGCGCCTGGCGCCACAGCAACGTTTTTATCAAGTATCCAAGAAACGAGTGTTAGTTAGTTAGCGCGTGTATACGCGCGTAATTTGCCGACCAATTTTACCGCTGGCCAGAACCTATTCTCAGATAACGGCTGTTCTCAGTCAGCGATCGCGTTAAGGGTAGCAATAACGCCGTCATCGGCGTTGCTGCTTCGGCTCGCGGGCAGACTCGCGGAATTACGCTTACAGTCCCTTGCCAGAGGAATGCAATAGAGACACGCATATAAGAAACAATAAATGTTGCAGTGGAAGTAACATAATGAGAAGAGAGGAGCCACCGTTAAGGAGAGGGAGGTAAGTCGACAAAGAAGAAACGACGAGAGGATGAAAATCGTTGCGCGGAAACCAGAAGAAGAAATGCGAGCGGTGGAAACAGTTGAGAATGGGATGAAGTAACTGCTGGCGCTTTCTACAACATCTTGCTATCTCGAAGCGTGTATTCATAAAATTCTGCTAAGCAATTTGGGGATGTTCATATTTTGGCATATGAATGTTTGACGATTTGCAAATTTTGAGATTCGGGTGTTTAGTAAGTGAGAAAATTACAAATTAGACTGAGAGTTAAGACGCAGCGGACAACTTACGAGAAACATCGAACTTCGCGTTTCGTTATCTGCACATTCCGAAATTTTCATGTCAAAGTTGAATTGGAATGGGATGTTTCTGAGCCGAGTGTAAACAAGGCGGGCCGAGCCAAACCGAACCTAACCTAACCGAACCAAAACGAACCGAACTGAACTGAACCGAACCGCGGGGACCGTAATACAGGCAAGCCAATCCGAACCGAGCCGAGTACAGCTGACGTAATCCGAATCAAGCCGAACCGAGTATTGCGTCAGCTAGCGAGCCGAGCGAAAACGAACCAAACCGAACCGAAACGAACCAAACCGCGCGGACCGTAATACAGGCAAGCCAAGCCGAACCGAGCCGAGTACAGCTGACGTAATCCGAATCAAGCCGAACCGAGTATTGCGTCACCCAGCGAGCCGAGCGAAAACGAACCAAACCGCGCAGACTGTAATACAGGCAAGCCGAGCCGAACCGAGCCGAGCGAAAACGAACCGAACCGAACCAAACAGCGCAGTTCGTAATACAGCCAGGCGAGACGAAACAATCCGGACCGAGTTGAACCAAGCCGTATAAAGCATAACCGAACTGGTCCGAGCCTATCCGAACCAAGCCTAGATTGTTAGATACTTAAATCGTACATCTTGAAATCTCTGTTTCCATACATTTCTGCATTCCTATATCATATCTCAAGATCTCTACGTCTCTAAATTCTCGAATCACTAACTCATTAAACCTGTCATATTTTCAATACGAGATATACAATGCTGCGGGCGAATTCGTGGCCAATTACCTGCGCGATGTTCGAGGATTCAGAAAACAACCGCGACATTCGGCACAATGTGTAAGGATCCAAGTGCAAATTGGTAAAAAGAGAAGAATCGTTCGGTGTAACGGTTTGCGGACAAAAGTTTGCCCGGTCACGTTCTTATTTAACAGACGTTAATTTACGACGATAGCGTTGCGTGACGCTCGTTGGCCGAAGCTGAGACCAATCTCGGGTCCGAGACTACTCGAGAACGAGCAAAGGCGTTGGGATGCTGGCGGACAGTTGCCGGAAGCCGTGTTGCCGGCCGACGGGCTCTTTTGTTGTCGCAAAACGATGTTAATCGTCGCTGTTTGACGAACAATTCTATTCCGAGCGTTGCTCCTCTTAGCGAAGAACGCCGTTCGTCACGCGCCTTGAACAAATATATTACGTTCATTTTGCAGCGATATTACCACCGACGACAATACAAATATGTATCATAATTACCTGTCCCATAAACCTAACTAGCTATTGTTAACTATATTCTGCACTCGACTGTACTTAATTACGATGGAAAGCGATTTAATTTTATTACGAACATATTCCGTTCAGCTTACGGAAGAAATATTATTAATCTTAATCGCGTTGATTAGATAAAACATTGGTACTACTTTCAGATTTCGTGACACGGTACGTCATCATACACGATTATGTGGTCCAGCAACAAATCAATTTGGTAAAGAAATATAAAAAAAGTAAATTTATAAATGTATACAAATTACAAATGTATTAAAATTTCGTCGATTTGGTAATTATTCCAGAAAACTCGTCCATTATGAGTTAATACGTTCATTTTTGAAACTGAATTACCTGGTTAATACAGTTAGGAGGGTCAACAAATAAAATTATTAAATCGCAATTGGTATCTGCAACACAAAAATGGAATAAAAGATGATGAATTTAGACAATCAATTAGAAGATATACATATTAAACGAAATCGGAACTCTGCCATAAAAAAATCGATGTGCGTTAAAAGGTAAAATGGAGCATTTCTGTCGCAGAGAGTAACCCAATCACCCGTGCAGAGTTTTACGATACACGTTTCCAATGACGAAGAGCGTCGGTGTTCGCTCGGAGCGACTAGAACAGAGGAAGAAATGCCGGAGGTAGAAATTTGTCAGGTGGAACGCAACATGGAAAGACGAACGTCGCTGAGAAACGTCGGCTCGCGTTCCGTTGTTCCGTCTGAAACAGCACGACGCGACGTTTTGGCATGACGGCTACACGTGTACTATTGTTCGTCCAATACGTGGCCACCCACCGCAAGAGGGACACGGTACAAGCATAAGAGGACCGCGTTAAGATGGATTAGATCAGAGAGAAAAGCAGGCAGATATGAAATAAAGGAGGACAAAAGTCTGTTTGGTTGGTCGACTCGTGATTCCCGCGTATATTATCGTCGCTATTATTACGCCTTCGCCACCCCCCCCCCCCCCCCCCAAACGAAACGTTTTGACAGACAGCGCGACAGACAGGTTTCTGCCTCCTCCTTTCTTTGCTTCTCTCCATTCTCGCCCCCTCCTGCCACCCTCGCCCCAACGCGTTTTCCTTTTTCACCCGGCGTAGGTGTAGTCTTTTTCTGGTCGCACGGAAATGGAAACTCTCTGCCGGTACTCCAGTGACACTCCGCGATTATTAATAAAGGCTGCACTGCGCGATAGCGGAAGATACCCGCGCGAAAAGTTAGCCGATTTTGACTTTTTTAAGTGGAACTAATTCTCGGATTTTGGAATTCTTACATTCCCGAATTAGCAAATTCTCAGATTCCCGCATTCCCGAATGATCAAATTCTCAGTTTCTCGAATTCCCACATTCTCGAATTTCCACATTCCCAAATTATCAAATTTTCAAATTTTCGTATTACCGAATTATCAAGTTCTCACATCCCCGAATTACCAAATTCTCAGATTCTCAAATTCCCCCATTTCTGAAATATCATGTTTTCATATATCCAAACTAGCGTACTCCCGAATTTTCTAGGTTCCCAAAAACTTCCATTTCCAAAAAATATAAAATTTCAAATAATCCAGATTCCTCAATTTCTAAATTCTGAACTTGTAGAGTTTCCCAACCGACAGGTGGCTGTCTCTTCATCCCTATATTACCATCAAATTCTAGAAGGGTGATCAGAATATCGCGACATATCGAAGAATCCTAAGAAAGAACAAAACCGTAAGCACCTAGACTCTTGTAAGTAGCTCAATTCGTGTAAGTACCACGGTTCTTATAAGTATCTCGGTTCTCGAAAATATCCCGGTTTCCGTAAGTATCTCAACTTCCTCCAAGCAGGAGTCAGAGTGCCCTCCATCTTGCGCCGTGCTCTATTTTCCATTCGTGTCAGTCCGGTCGCGAGGATATTGGAGCGGCGATATGGATCAGATACGAAGGCAAAATGGATTGCCGTTCGTACTGGTTCGAGCGCGATAATCTCGCGACCGTTTCGTAAATAAAGCAGAGCCAATAGACGAGATGGAACATAGCCTCAGCGAGTAGCGTTCTCTGCTCACCGTTTCTTCCCTCGCGTTATATCTGTCCGAGTGATCTACATCTGTCCATGGTAGGAAACAACGCGCGAGTTCCTTTGTGCGCCCGATGGGTGGGTGGCCCCGGGATGAATGAACAATAGTACACGTGTACTAATCATGCCAAACTGTCATGTTGTTTCTAGCGGAACAACGGAGGCTCGCTGCTCGGTCTGGCTCGTGTTCGTTCGCTACACCTCCTACTAGCTACACGGGATTACACGTGGCGCGCGCGTTGTGTTTCTCCGTTTGATCTAATCTGACGAGCACGATGATGGATCGCGCTTTTTCACGGGGATAATGAACTCGTTTCGTGCACGCGGCGAGCCGCGTCGACGACGACGACGTCGCGGTTCAGACGCTTTTCGAGAACGATCGTCCGTCGTGGAAACACGCGAGAAATGTTTCGCCATACGCCGCGAGATTATCGTAACCAATAGGAAACGCGACGTGTGGCCGAAACGCACATATGTTACCTGCTGTATCTCTTCTACTCTTGCCGGTGAATAATTACGGGCAAATATCTGCTGCATATTTCGCCGCCTTCGATCTCCTTCCATATTACCGGACCAAAGGTTGCTTTTTTCTTTTGAATTAGTCCACTGGTTTTATTACGTATAAATTTCATTTATTTTATTCTGGTGGACGAATAACGGGGTGGAGAAAACCGAACACCTAATATCGATTGAATAATTTGAAAGGAATAGTTGAATACGAATAACTGAAGTCAAGGTTGCCTTTTTATCTAAATTTCATTTATTTAATCTAGATGGACGCACAATGATGTAGAGAAAACCGAACACCTAATATAATTAGATGCAAGGTTTATTCTTTATCGATGGAATTATCGATGAAACACTAAACGTACCAAGGCGGTCAAAATGACCATTTAACAAGTTTTTAATTTCAAGTTACAAAGTATGTTAAGACGGTCTTTTTGAAATTCATCCTGATTTCCGTCAAGATAAAGGACTTAAGTGTACACCAACTTGCACCGAATCGTTCGATAATTTATTTCTCAACTCCGCTTTTAATTTCAAAGTAAGCGTGCATTATATGCCGGTAGGTTTCGTGTTAACTCGAACGCGTTGAGAGGTTTAATAATGTTTGCGTTACAAACAGCCTGTCCCGTTAAATAAACGAATAATAACAGGCTGAATCTAAGTTTGGTGGTATACGTATCACTGTAATGGTTAAACTGCAATCAAAGTCCGAGCAGCTGATCGTATAAACGACATTATGTATCCAGGATAATGTGACGATCGGCAGGCAATACCGGCGTGAGCTTAATTACTAACGGGAAGCAAATTTATTTGGAATTTTCGATTACTAAATTGCGGGCGATTATCGTTTAGCACTGGCCGCCGGGGGTGCACGCGAAAAGTTATTTTTCTCTACCGTTACCTTTTTGCCCCACCTACCGTTCTCCGTTCGCGATATACGCGAACTGGTAATTGGACCGTAATCATTATCATTGACAATTTTACGAGCGACCATACGCCGATGATCGTTTCACGGCGTAAAAGACCGCTGCGGGCCAGACGCGGGCCTCCGCTTCTTCGTCCTCCTCTTCTTCGTCCTCTTCTTCTTCGTCTACCTCTTCGTGGCCGCTAATTTACATGGAAACTATAACCTGAACGCCCCCCGTCCTACTATGCGAGCTCGCCCGACACTCCGTCGTCGACTCTTCGTTCTCTCAGGGATATCGAGATCTTCGGCGATCTTTTTGCACGCGCGACGATTTCTCGGAATTTCGAGGGAACAGCTGATAGGCCCGCGGAGTTTCGGGGAAACGATTATTATCGATCGAGTCGTCGAAAATCTGCGACGAAACGGAATATTATGCCCCGAAGACGCGAGCCCGCTCGATATCCGCGAATGACGACACAGTCCGACGACGAAGACGACAACAACGACTTTTCATCCACGAAGACGGGCCTGACGTGGGGTATGCGATGGCGAACAACTCTTCGCGGTTATGTAACCACGCATGAAACTAATATATCAGAGTTGTCCGGCTTTGTGACAAACTTAGACCGTGCGTCCCGAGCCAAGCCACGTCTTCGGCCGATCTTCCGAATCCTTTCGCGAAAGAATGCGAAAGTTAACTCGAGCCGAATTCGATAATTTTCTGCTACCTCGTCTTTGTACGAGCATAATTTAAATTCCAAATTCAGTGGCTACATGAACGCTTCATCGATTCGATATCAAATAATTGACTGTCGGGGGTAGTACACAATTAACCAGTTAACTGTGATTGACGAGTATACTCGTCATGAAGAAATGGCACTATTTTGTGTCATGACGAGTATACTCGTCATGCGAAAAATTCAGTTACCATTGATTACTTAAACTGTAATTTTTGCAAGAGTTATTTAAATTGTAATTTTTCATAGATTCCAAGGCGTTTGGAGTATTTGGAAGCAAAGGCGAAGCAAGACGAATAAATAAAAAGTATAAATAATTTGTGATAAATTCATACATCCTGAAGCTTCTCGACATCCTCGATTTTCGCGACACATATAAGTGCACACTCTCAAAAGGGAGCGCCACAGCTAACTGGTTAATATTGGAAATTGAAAGGAGTCAAGCGATTTGATGACATAAAAGTACCTGAAAATTGTGATCATGATATATCCGTTCCAATCTTAAGGCTTACTGAAGGCGACTTCATAAATATTTCATCGATTTAATGTAAAGTAGTTGATTATGATTAATAGTAAATAATTGATTCTGAAACCTAAAAGGTCTGAGACGAATTGGTCACACAGAAGTACAGCAAAAACATTATTATGACATACGAGTATCGAACTTGTGGTTTGCTAAAAATGGCTGCATAAACGTTTCGACGATATGCTTAGGTATAAAATGGTCAATTGTAATAAATAATTATCGATCTCGAAACTTAACCCTTTGCGCTATAAGATATTATTACTGATAGCAGATAGTAACTCTAAAACTTGTTGGTTGAAAAGTTTGATGAATTTTTTTGAAGTTATAATATCTTTATAAATTCCTTTATATTAATTGCCACGGTTAAAAAAAACCTATTTCAAATTGTCGAATTAAACTGAATGCCGAGTATGAGTCACCTTTCGAATGCAAAGACATAATACTAGGTCTCTGAACATCGCCACGGCTTTTGATGACGAACGACACTCTTTTGTTCCTCATACGAGTCGACTGCGTAAAATAGTTCTTCGTAAAGATAATAATAATGTCAATCAATTCGATGTATTATCGAATACAGTATCCATCGTACCGTCTTTCATACGTCTCAAACTTCTCTTCCACCTAAACACACGCGCACACGGACTTATTTCCCAAAAACCGCGACAGGGTTTCTAAAAGAAGACGTATCATCGCGAAGTTCCGAGAACGACTAACGCGGGGTGCAGGTATATTTACGTTTCGAGTAATCGTCGAATCTATGTCGCCGCTGGTGTAATCCGTTTTTAATGCGAATATTAATGCGTCCTCCGTCGGAGTAGCATACGGCGGAACACAAGAGTCGTCTGAGAACGAAGCGTCGGAGGCTTAACGAGCATTAAAAATACGGAAACTTCTTTTTCTCGGGTCCCGTTGTCTTCGTCTGGCCAAGACGTCGAGTAGATCTCCCCCCTGTACAAGTCAGACTAAACACTTTATCCCGGTCGCTTGGCAAAGGGGAGAGAGAGAGAGAGAGAGAAATGGAAGAAAGAGGGTCAGCAGCATTTTCGCGATGCGTGCGAACAATATAAGAGAAGGAAACGGGCCAACGAAACGGAGACCAAGCGTCTGTGTCTGGGGTCCTTAAAGGCCTCGGAGACAACAGATGTTCCCGTTTTTTCCAAGGTCTGCGCATGCCACGAGAAAAAATTCTTCCTCTCACGACCCTGTCAAAATCGAACGAGGAGATCTTATTTATTGGCCGGGCTCCACCGTTCGCTGCCGGTTCCTTTTCTTGTTCCCTTTTCCGCTCGTTCCGCCATGCCGCAGCACCAACGGGATATCGATATTATCCTCTCGTTTGCGCGTTATAAAATTCGTCCTTAATGAACTCGTCCCTTGCTCCGTTCACTGCCGCGGCCCTGTTACCTCACTCGTGTTTTCAGAAACTTCGATGTCCTTTGGGAATTTGGGGTTTGGAAAAGCGATGATTCAGAAATATGGGTATCGGCGAATTTCCGAATTTGAGAAATTGATGGACGTGGAACGTGATGATTTAGAAATGTACGAATTTGATCATTTGGAATTATAGTATAAAGGAATTTCGGAGATCTACGAAATTGAGTGCTTACGAACTTAGAAAGTTGAAGACTTGAAAACTGACGAACTCAGGAATATGAAGATTTGAAAATTTGAAATCTTAGGAATTGAGGAATGTGAAAATTTGAAAACTTAGGAATTTAGGAATTCGAAGATTTGAAAATTCCGGAATGTAGAAACAAGAACATTTAAAATTTGGAAAGTTAGGAATTGAACGATTTGAAAATTCAGGAATTCCGTAATTTAGGAATTTAAAGATTTGAAAATTCAGTAACCAAAAAATTAAAAAAAACGTTTATATTCGTTCCACTAAAAAGTTCAAAATTTAAAAAAACCTAATCTTCATCTATGTACATCACAATCTCGCCGCCCATGGGTATGAACAATCTCATCGAACATCAGGCAATAAAATCCGAGAAAGATGCACCGAGCCCACAATTATGGCACATGGTCGACAAAATATTCAGCAGTTCGTACATTGTCTCAGTCTCGCAACAAGTCTCGGTTGTCGGGTTTCTCGATTTTAAGGTGTGTCTGTCGTTGGTCGCATTTATGCTCGTCCCGCACAGTGTACCAACACGCACGCGTGTACCTACGCTCGGCGTCGAGCTGTCACTTCCATTGTGAATGCACTACGTGTGACACAGGCATGCGACATATCGCGTACACAAGATTTACCGGTAACACCCACATGGCAGATGCGTTCAACTGCGCGAAACGCGTGTCTCGTTCTCGTTCGAGCGCGATTCATCGAGACCGAAGGCAGAGAAAAGGTCACTCGTGCTTCGCCGACACGAAACGATAATTAATTCGATTTGGAATGGCGTGAAATTCGTCGACAATGTCCCTCCACGCTGCTTCTTTAACCCTTTGCACTCGGAGGTATTTTTACATGTATCATATGGCGACTCTGGAACGTATAGTTAACGCTAAAAGTACCGACGTATAATGCACAATTATTTTGATGTTAAAAATGAAGTTGAAAAATAACGGCGAAACATAGATGAATACACTTATAGATTCTTTATCTTGATGACAAACAGCATAAATCTCAAGAAGACCGGCTTAAAAAATTTTCTCATTTGAAGTAGGAAATTTGTAGAAGGGTCATTTGACCCGTTTTGGTAATTTAATGGTAAAAAAGATACCCTCATGGACAAAATTAAGTGGACATTGCAGAAATGGAAAAAAAATTGTTGTTTTTCTACAATGTTTTAAATAAATTTTAAATTTAGAACGTGAAATGTTTTTGTAAACTTGAAAAAACATTTATTTAATGTATATAATTGTACAATAAAGTTTTGATTTATAGGCATTCTTAGTTAAATTAAATTAATCTTTTGTTATTTATGATACCTGTCCACTTAATTTTGTCCACGACTGTACATTGTTTTCAAGCTATTATCTCTCTATTATTAATTACCGCTATTAGTTATTTCATAATGTTTATATATCGCATGTACAATACTGCAGACTTAGTTAAATATACATATGGAATACCTGTTCCAAATTGTTGTATTACATAAAAGGGTGAGTATGAGTCAATAAAATTGATACTGTGTATAGTTCTGCCTCCTCCATTTCTATTAATCACCAGAATCATTTATACTTTCTTAATCTGTGCTGATTCAAGAGAAAGAATTAACATGTGCGTTAATTTAGGTTTCATTTTTTGTTGATTTATTTCTCAAATTCATTTTTAACTTCAAAGTAATTGTGCATTCTAAGTCGATAGTTTTAGTGTTGAACATGACTAAGTAAATCGTAAAGGTGTATAATATGATCATGATCAGAACTGATCCAGGTTTTAGGAAAAACTGTTAGTTTCCCACGAAGTTAAGAAACGCAACGTATTATAAAGAAGGATAACTACAATCATAACATTATAAAGAGCAATAACGTTAGAAAAACATCACGCAGCACAGAAAAGATAGATCGGTCCATAAGTAAAATCCGGAGTGAACAATCACGCGATCAATGTGCGCAATTTATAAAAAGACATAATAACATAGGGGATAGTAAATAAGACATTCGAATCTGTCAAGAAACTCCTGGTTCCCCCCAATTAGCTAACGGATATCACAATTCACCATCAGCGTGCATCGATTAGTATACGAAATGTCAGTGAAGAGGTAAAAAAGGAACGGAAATGATGGTCCCGTTTAAACAGCGACCCGTTTCGACCGAAGACAATCTAAATAAAAAGCATCCCTAAATGGAACGTTCTTTTATCCCGATCGTTCTTCTACCCGGTCATCTGACTATGGATGAATTATGGGTAACACTTAAAAGAAGATTTGCCAACCGTCGCAAAAAACTAGAAACACTCGTTTTAAACGGGTGAACACGGTGCCTTTAACTCGATTACTGTTGTCCGTCTCGGAAATTGGCCGATCCCCGGCTCGGCTATAAAAGGACCCGGCACACAATTCGTGTCCTTTCTTTAAACGGCCGTAAAGAATGGCGAGGCCAGATATCCTGGCCGATTGCTATAGAAAGTCTCTCCCGTTTTGTATCGGAAACTTGCTCTCGCGCACCGCCGTAATTAAAGCCGCGCTAGGTGAATCAACGCGAGTGTAATGGGATTATAATGACACCGGCCGCGGATTTTCGACCCGACATCGACGAACCTAAACGCGGATTCTAATCGTCCCGGGTCAGTAACACCCGTTAATGCGCGCAACGTTTAATCGATACGGCCGGTAAAGGGATTTCGCTGTTTTTCTGCTTTCATTACCGACGCACTAACGACCGATTACCGCCGTTCGCGAGAAAAATGATTGATCGATCGATCGAACCATTAGACCTGTCGTTCGAATTCGACGTTTTTCTATCCTTTTCTTGCGCGCACGACAATTATACCTAATTATATCGATCATTTTCTGCTTCGTTTCAGATTAATGCTTTAAAGTGTGACGCGACAAAATGGGTAACCGGCGTTTGGCTCTTGTTTTTTTTTTTACCGATCGAATGCATATTAACACTAGAACTATGTACCAACCAGTCAAAATGAATGGTTTAGGGTCTGAGATTTTATGTCATAAAATTTTCTCGCCGATCTTTTGTCAAAATATCTGCTATGTTTTATTGAGTTAATGAATGGTGGTATATGTTAGATGATGCTGCAATATTTATTTTGTTATTTTTCTACATCATTTTCAATTCTACAGTAATTGTGCATTTAATGTTGGTATTTCTAGTGTTAATGCGCGTGCGCATTACGTTAACGTTCGCGATTAGCGGGAAGTCAAGAACTATGTCGTACCGATAGTTTCTGTGGAGTGTCTGTGAAAAGAAGTAAATGTTCGGTATGTCGATGTACGTAAAATTCTGTTATGCGAAACGAACGTATCAATTATTGGATGTCGCTATTTGTACATACAGTATGTACACAATTGGCTATTTATACATATAACATGTGTAGACAATCAATAAAGTGGCGTCATAAATCATTCACTTAAAATCACTTAATTAATTAAACTTGCTAACTTGTACAATGTATTGAACAACATTGTAAATGAACTTTAGTACATATTTCATTACCTTCATTTCACTGATTTAATGATACTTCATAGTTTATTAATTATTTTATTGAACAACATTGTGAACGAGATTCAATAAATAAAAGTGTGATTATTTATAATTATTAATAAAATATTGATAGCAGTTATTAACATAATATTAATTGTAATAATTGTGTTCTCATGCTGTTTGCATAAATAGCGAATTGTGCACATATGTTGTATGTACAAATAGTTAATTATGTATACATGCTGTATCATAATCCTCATAATCATTATAATCATTATGACCATTATAATCATCATAATCATCATATGTATAAACAGCTTCATGCTGAATTATTTCTTTATAGAAATTGTCCTAAAAATGTAGAAAAAAGTACCCTAAAAAAGCTGTTTAATTTTTCATTCCAAAATAGGACATATCTATTCAAAATAATTTCTACACCATTCTACATAATTTTATTACGACTCTTTCGTCACAATAGCATCGAAGTACTCATTAATTAGTGACTTCATTTCGCATACTGGTAATCTTCGATCTCTAATTAATGGTTCCGTTTCATTCGCGCATAATCTTTAATCATTAATTACTCGCATCATTTAGTTGACTGATAATTTTCAACGATTAATGGCTCTCTTCATTGCGTTTAATTATAATCTTTGATTATTAATTACCGGCCGCGTGTCGTTTACTCGCAATCTTTAATCGTTAATCGAATTCGACTCGAAGGGGTATAAATTATGAGCTGCTTTATCGATCATCGTTGTGCCGCTTCGTACAAATTGTGAAACGAGCATGAAGAAGAAAAAATGAACGATTCGAAATTCTGATAGTTGCATCCCGACGGAATTTACAGAGCCCGTAATAATAATTCAGAAGCGTCGGCGTCTCGTAGTTTTCGAGCGCGCGAATTAACACCTCGTTCCGAGACAAACGGAAACCGAAAACACCCACTAAACGTCAGCCGACGGCATACGCGAACCTACAAACAAATACGTTTCCACGGGGTTAGACAAGCCTGAAATATGTTATTGTTATTATGCTCCACGCGTCATCTAATTCTCCCGCATGGCCACCGCTAATGAATGGAAATTGCTTGCGTCGTACATTTTCACGGACCTGCGAAATCCAGCTATGCGCACTCTCGACGATGCAAGGGAATTACAGATAAATTAGTATTGCATAAATAAGAAAATAATCGACCGTTTTAGAAATTCACTGTCAAATCGGTTTCACACCGCGAGGATTAATTATATCTACACCGTGCATCGATTTTCAAAACTCTTCGTGCTAGACCACACATTCTGTAAAACTTAATTACAACATTTGTTATATAATGTTGATGCAAGATATTATTATTTACAACGAGATAAATTATTTATTTTTTATTGCTATTTATATTGAGTTAAATTATTTATAATTTATTACTATTTACATCGAGTTAGATTATTTATTATTCGTTGCTATTTATATCGAGTTAAATTATTTATTATTTATTACTATTTATATCTGAAATTCAGGGCGAGGTGTATTATTAACACTAGGTTTTCGAATCCTGTTAAAATGACGGGTCTTAGAATACGTAACAAATATATTCTTAATTTATCATAAATAATAATCAAATGAAAATGTACACGATATGATATACATAATACATGATGTACATAATATACGTGTATACATATATGATATCGCGAGCGTTGCGTACGAGAGTACGAATGCCATAAATGCTCCTCGCAAATCGTGAAAGGTATACCGATTCGATATTTTCCGGCGATACAAAGGAACGATTATTGCGAGAGATTCGCAATGAAAGCGGTAATCTCGTAGAAGAAGAGGATCGAGTTATTTCACGCAACTCTTTCTGCCAACGTTGGGAAGAGACGGCTGGCGATTCGAGCGAGGGCGTGCTGACGTGAGACGCCATGAGAGTGCGTTCCAAAAATACAACCGCACTTTGGCACGATGCACCGCGTCCCGGTGAATTTAGCGGTTGTTTACATCGATAAAGAAGCTGTTGCGGGTGCCATTCCGGACCATTAGTGACCTTCCCTGCCGTACCGATTCCCTAGCTTTTGATGATCCATGGAATTCCTCTCGTCATACTTTCGCGCGGAATTATTATCGTCAGTTCTTATCACTAATTTCTTATAAATAATTCGAATTGAGAATTTCTAAATATGAGAATTGCAAGCTTTGGCAATTTGAAGGTGAATCACATTCACCATTTCGTTTAACGCAGCAATCTGGAATAGGTCCCAACTTGCACTCGAAAAGTGAATCACATTCACCATTTTGTTTAACGCAGCAATCTGGAATAGGTCCCAATTTGCACTCGAAGGGTGAATCACATTCATCATTTTGTTTAACGCAGCAATTTAGAATAGGTCCCAATTTGCACTCGGAAGGAGAATCACATTCACCATTTGGTTTAACGCAGCAATCTGGAATAGGTCCCAATTTGCACTCGACGGGTGAATCACATTCATCATTTTGTTTAACGCAGCAATTTGGAATAGGTCCCAACTTGCACTCGAAAAGTGAATCACATTCACCATTTTGTTTAATGCAGCAATCTGGAATAGGTCCCAATTTGCACTCGAAGAGTGAATCACATTCATCATTTTGTTTAACGCAGCAATTTGGAATACGTCCCAACTTGCACTCGAAAGGTGAATCACATTCTCACCATTTTGTTTAATGCATCAGTTTGGAATAGGTCCCAACTTGATCCCTACGGAATACAAAAAAAATAAGCGATATATTTAAGGTGGTCAAGTTAGGTGAAATACCCCGTACGTGTATATCTGTCGGTTAAGCAGCAGCTTTTATCTCCATAGCGGTCCACGTCATTTTATCGGTTTTTATCGGTTCTGATGCGAAGTTAATTGGTTGTCCGTGTTGCCACGGCGAGCGTCGCTACCGTGAAAACCAATATAACGTTTACGAGTGCACGTAAGACGGTCATAAATCAAACCGCTGAAAACGAACGAAACGATACCATTCGTTCTGCGTGTCGCTTCTCCGGCTGGTTGCCCGGGCCCTTGCGGCGGGCGCGATGCGTCAAAATTTTATATATATCGATGTTTACAGGGGAAAAGTAACTAACGACCGGTGGGAGACCGTTTCTCATCCTAGCCCGGGGAAAAGAGGATACGCGTAAATCATCGTGGAACCGCGAAATCGTAGCCCGACCCTGCTTCGCCTAACGAGGCGTCGATTTCAATTTTCCTATGTCTGAGAACGTTTGCTACCGTACCGTTCTCCTTTTTATTCTTTCGCTCGAGTATGCTAATGGATCCCGTGCAACAGATGCACGAATTCGATCGAGCTTGAGAATGTTGAAAAATAGACGCTCCTAGCCGTTCGAGATCAAAATCTGTTATGAGCATTCGCTGTGAATGAACGCGAATATAACAGAACGATAGTGATTGATGTTCTTGAAATGTCGATCAAGATGGTTCTTGAAATATTTTGTAGGTAAATTACTTCAAATTGCAGGCGATAACGTCTGAAATGCGCGTAAAAGGCAGCAATCAATACTCGCTTATGTTCTCGGGGAGCCAAAAACGAACACTCTTTATCTTTAACATTCTCTCTTTAACGTTCTCTTTTTCTGATTACGGAAATCTTGATCTTCCAACGAGTATCTTCGTTCTCGCTCGCGAATGTCTATTAATTGTTAGAAATATTCTTCTTGTAGCGAGGAAGCTAATGGTAGTTTGAAAAGAGTTTTCCAGGGACTAAAGCTGGTACTTTGGAAAGAGAATTTCGGGTAGAGAAATGTTGAAATCAATTTTGTGGATATATGTATTTGAGGAACTTAGTATTTGATAAGAATTGGACTTGGAAAACTTGTGATTTGATATTCTACGAATATAGAAATCCGCAAACTGAAGTATTTGGGAACTTAAAAATTTGAGAATTTACGAATTTGGGGGTCCAGAGATTTGGAGAGCTAGGTATTTAGAGGTCCAGAAATTTTGAGATCTAAGAAATTGAATGCCCAAAAATTTTGGGAGACGGAAAATTTGGGGATCCAGAAATTTGGGGTTTAGGCATTTGATAATCTAGGAATATGCAGGTTAGAAATTTCGAAATCTAGATATGTGAAGAACGTGTCGGTATTGATATCCACAGAATTTGAGGGCCCAGATTGAGACTAGTGTATGTGAGAATTTGAATATTCAGAAGTCCAAGAATTTAGAGATTTCAACGCCTGGCAGCTTGGATCTCTCAAAGTTTGACAATTTATACATTTTAAAGTTTGACAGATTGCAGATTCAGCAATTTGAAAACTTGAGAATTTTTTCAATTTCACGGAAATTTTGATCCAGCAACGAGTACCATCCTTTTTACTCACGAACGTCTGTTTATTGTTACAAATATTCTTGTAAAAAGCGAACTAATAATAGTGCGAAATCACTTTTTTCGTGCAAAAGTTGCTATTCTGGGAAGAGAATGTATATTAATAAGCGAATACGAGTATAGCAACTACAATGAAACAGCGAAAGTTTACGTTGTCTCGCGCGTTCAACGATTACGTCTAAATTGGCACTATTTTTGAGACACGGGCCTCCAGAACCGCAGCCCGTTGAACCGCCTTCTGACGTTTACGACCATTAAGAGGGCCATAAATTTCGTGGACGCTTTTTGCGACGTACTATACACATTTAAATAAACTTCTTTCGAAGGCGTTAATTGTATCGACTTAACGTCTTCATTTAAAATACATTGAACGCTTTGTAATCAAAATTAATATTTCTCGCTCGGGGAGGAAAAAAAAACGAGAGATATGCCAGTTATTTTTATTGCTCGTCGCGAAACACGGTTCTATATTAAAACAGCTGTCTGCGACATAAATTAAACGCCGTGTAGACTATACGCGGCTTTCAATTAACCAAATTACGTGAATACTTCGAAACTAATTTTCGATCCAACTTATCAGACTCTTAAACCGATATTCTTATCTTAATCGTAAACCGAATAGTTTTGCGATTTCGTAACGTATCTACATTTTTATATAAATTTTATTGCGGATTTTATATACATATTTTACTTGGGAACGCGATATCGATGAATCTGTAAATTTATACTCCGATCTATCGACGTGTAAGTACATTTACCTTCGCATCATAATTTTCAAATTTGAAAATGTACAGATATTAAAAATATTACATACAAATATAAAAAAAATAAATATACAAATATATAAATATATAGAAACATACAAATATGCAAATATATACGAACATACAAATGTACAAACACACAAATTATAATTATTAAGTACATGCTGTATTCAATGAAAAAGGTAAATTCCGTAAATATTGTTTATTAGATTTATTAAAAAGTAAATCACTATCTGAAAGGGTTTTCCATGATTATTAATATCCATTAAATGTTGACTATAGAAAGCGTTGGCATATCTCTAGAAATGCTAGTTGCCCGTTGCTGATGCTTAATTGACATAAATTTAGACAGGATCCACCTTGTCACCTGTCAAATGACATATGACCGCAGAGCCAAAGTATTGTTGTCACCTGACAGGTGACTTACGATCGTTAAGAGTTAATAATGATACATCTAACAGTGGCACGATAACGTCGAAAGAATTCATGAAATTTTTCAACCAAAAAGTTGCAGGGTTGCTATCTCCTTTCCCCGAAGGTTTCCTGATTTATAAAAAAAGGGTTGCTATCTGCTTCGAGTAAAAATACCTTCGACTGCAAAGGGTTAAACACGTGAACAAAGTTTACCATACTCGAACTGCGAGTGCATGCCGAGTGTAGCTCGTTATCGTAAGACAACTTCTTTGAGTAGAAACGATAAAAAATGAGAGAGAACGGTTGTTTCGATGAAGACCGATAAGGATTGATTTTCTGAGGGCAGAACGATGATCCGGTGGTCGTCGGTTGCACGCGGTCGTAGACCACCGGTCCTGTCTATTATTGTCATCGGTGTTGCAATAGGAGCGCAACGACAAAGTCCTCGGCGGCCACGGGACGCTACATTCATTCGCGTTCAACAGTCAGCCAGACGCTAGTTTCGTTCACTATGTTCACCATGGCGATTCATAGTCTCGCGGGTGTTCCATTAATGAGGGTTTCTCGTTGCGGCTAACCGCGGCTGTTATTATAGCTGCTCATAACAGTGAAGCGTGCTGGGCAGCGGAACGAGGGGCCTCTGCCAGCCGCGTCGCGGCGTCTCCTCACTATGAGACATTGAGCGTCTATTTTCACGCGAGCGTCGCCAACAGCGTCGTTCCTTGTTGCGTCACCCATGCATGTATCCAGCCGTGAACCAGTCTGCGAATTGTGCGGCAATTAAACACGAACTGGACGAACAAATTCGCAACCGCTGTCTCTCGAATGCAAAGTGTCAACTGATTTTCATGTTCGATTGAAGAGCGCCATGTTCACGAGGTGTCAAGGATTCGAGGATCTAATTTTATCTCCGATTAACTTGATAAATCGGATTGCACTGCAATTATCAGATAGTAAACGGGAAAATCCATTACATCCATCGGAATAATTTGATCCGAGCCTCGAGTCAGACACGTCCGATTAGACTCAGTACGTCGGTATCTCACGTTAAAGACACGTATCACCGTATCTACGTCCCTCAGAAATATTTCGATTTGCATAAACATATGTTACATTTAATCGCACGAAGAACTATCTTGTCACAGAAATCAACGATCAGATATCTCTACTACGTACGACTCGTTTCTTTCAACGCCTACGTTAAAAAGTGTCCTGCACCGACAGCGAGCAGTATGTTATGTCCGGCAATTAGTTATTAAAAGTGACATTTAATCACGGCGGATAACAAGAACGATATACATTCGGTTAATCCTCTATAAACTAGGGGATGGCTCGCTGTTAGAGCAACGCTCGAAAGGTGCCCGCCACTCGAGCAGACTATCATAAGCGTCATTAAACAACCAACGACTAGTCGAGAGCCGGTTGTCGTCTCTCCTGACACCAACACGCGGCACCTCTAATTATGTATCTTTTAGTACTTCTCCGCCATCTCACCAGCGTTGTTAAGCTTCGCACTATACCTCGTTACACTTTATCCTCGTTGCGCGAGCTTTTCATAATTAACGACCGGAATACAACGACGGATGATCGAACCGTTAGAAATCGATTAGGGTGACTGGAATATTCGCCTCCTAGTCGAACCAAACGATGACCTTCGCCGAACGAGCACGCCGCTTAATCTTCAAGCTTGCCAAATTATGTCCAGAACCGATTGTAAATGCACATAGGTTGAGAATATCGTGCTGTTCAAATAGTACCATATCCAAATCTCGCTATATATTGAACATTGACGCTATATGCAGCGTTTGTAAATTAAAACGTAAATATTTCGGAAAAACTTAAAATAGTACTTTAACACCGAACCTACCGACGTATAATTCACAATTATTTTTATGTTAAAAATGAAGTTGCAAGATAAATGAATAAACGATGAAACTTAAATGAATACACTTATTGATTCCTCATCCTGATGACAATCAGCAGAGGTTTCAAGAAAACCAGCTTAACAAATTTTGTCATTTGAAGTAGGAAATTTGTAAAAGAGTCATTTGTCCTCTTTGGTAATTTTATAAAATTGCTCAGGTAAATACACAGACAAACTTATCAAAATTTCATAGTATGGATACTCTGCTAAGTGGTAGAGTTTTGACAATTTTCACCTACATTGTGGGTCGTAATTTTCAACGCAGCAACGGATGTGATCCGCCATAGAAGCACCTCGACGCGAGTTAATATATATGTAAAGTAAAAACAGATCGATCGGAAGCGAGCATCAGATAACATAATCCTACGCGAGTTTCCCCCCGGGGGTTTATCGGTACGCAGTATCTCGAGCAGAATGAAAAACTGGGCGCTAACTATTCGCGATCGAACAAAACGATCGTTAGGATCGACCGGTCTTCCGTCGCGAGCAACCCGGCAAAAACATACGCAATCAAATCGGACTACTCATTATCCGACTCATTACGCTCCGCGGAACAACGTTTGCGACGTTTACTTCCACTCGAGGTGAGCGTAATTCTATATTGTACCACTTGTGTCCGACGGCGTAACTGGACAGGGATCATTCGAATCGTGTCAGTCAAGATGGAGCTCATTAACGTCGTTCGCGATCGATTGACGCGTTGCTCCGTATAAGGATGAGTCGTCGGTCAAAGTGTCAATTGCCTAACGGTCTCGATCTAGCGCGAACGATTATCGATCACGCAGGTGCACGTTGGAAAATATATCGATACCCAAATATATGCAGGATCGCTCCTCGTGGTCATATGATCGCTAAGCTGGATTTCTAAACATTCATTAAGGATTACGTGTTACATATTATACATCACGTTACGTATTATATTATAGATCACATGTTAGATATTATGTTATATACTATATTATAGGTCATATGTTAGATATTCATGTGTAACATACCTGGATTTCTAAGAATTCATTATGGATTACATGTTACATATCGTGTTGCATATTATATGTTACATATTATATTGTAGGCCATATGTTACATATTCATATGTATTGTAGCATAGCTAGATTTCTAAAAATTCATTATGGATTACATTTTACATATTATGTTGCATATTATATGTTACACATTATATTATAGGTCATATGTTCCATATTATGATACATATTATGTTACAGGACATGTGTTACATATTATCTACATGTTATTATGTTACGGGACATGCGTTACATATCATGTATATGTTATAATTTACATATGATTTTGATCGTACGAATCTCAAAACTTTAATAGTCGCTCATGTATGTATCATACGAGCGAACATGTTCGCGGCCATATATGCGGACATCGAAGTAGTCAAACGATAAATCTATCACGGATCAGCGACAACAGCCTCGTCAACTATTTTCGCGGGTCTAGTGGGCGAGTCGCGACGAAACGATAAATCTCGATGGTCCGCGGCCCAACTTTAGCATTTCCAGTGACGAATTATCTCGTCGTAATTCCAACGAGTGTCGCGGACATTTTTTCGCCGGCATCAGGACGTGACCCCGAATCCCTTCGTTCCTCATCCGCAGAAAGAGGCGAATTAATTTACTCTTCCGAAACTTTCGCGCGTAATACGAGCGTCGAGAGGTCGGTCGAGGAGGACCGAGAAAAGGACCAACATGGACAGGCAAAGAGAGAAAATCCGGCCAGACAGTGGAGGGCGTGGGAGATACATTTATAAACTCTCCTTCTGCGAGCTCGGAATCGGCTGATTTACTGGCCACGGAAGGAGATCTCGTCTCGTTCGCTTTATAGAACGGCTCGTGGACCACGGGCTCCGGCCAATTGGAAATTTCGCGTCGAATCTCCCGCTCGATCGATCGCCCGTGAAATACACCGATCCGTCACAACGTTTGCGAACTTTGTTCCGTAAATAGAAATATTTTCAAAGGTGCTCACCTCGTACGAAATCACAAAATTTGTCCAAATCGGAACCTGAAATTCCACGACCCTAAAATACCTAAGTCGCTATGTTCTTCCTGTCTCCAATGTTTCTAAGTCTTCGAATTCCAGCGTCCGTAAGTACCTGTGTACCTAGATTTATAAACCTCCGACTTAAAAATCACCAAATTTCTGAATTCTTAAATTCTTTGACCCCCAGATCTCTAGATGACCGTATTCACTGTGCACTTAAATTCCTAAACCATCAAACCCGAATCTTGCAAAATACCCGTGTTCTCAAGTTTCTAAACTCCCAAGTTCCTAGATCCCCGAATTCCTGAGTCCCCAAGTTCTTTGTCTTCTTGATTTCTCCATTTTGACATTTCTCTTCCGTTTCCCATCGCTCCATTTCCTAGATCTCTAAATTCCACCTCCAAATCCCTACATTAAACTATATATAATTTTATCCGTATTTCAAATTTCGAGGCCACCAATTCTTACTACCTAAAATTACTAAAATCAAATTCTCAATAAATTCTCCCGGTTTTCAATGAATCGGCAAAAATCAGTGAACGAACGATGTTCTCCTACTCGGTCGCCATATTTTCCCTAGAGAAACCACACTCTTCGTCGACCGTGCACGTTTCGGCGACGATTCACGGAACTCACATCGTTCGCGACGTGTTGCATCTAAACTGGTCGACGAGTTGTTTCGTAGGAGGCACCCGGAAGTCACGAGGACGTTGTCGTCGAATTCACCGGCGCGGATGAAGCGTTTCGACCACTTCGAGTACGAACAGCCAGCACACGAACGGTCGTCGAGGAGAAGCACGCAATTTGACGTCCGTGGACACACTTTGTACCACTCGCGTTTTAACAAGCTACTTCCATTATTTCTCGCCGAGTATTGTGATGCCTAAGATCGCGGCGCGTTCCATCGGCGACCATAACAAATATCCAAGCCATACGTTATAATCCACGCGACGGCGGAATCCCGTGATGGTCGGCATTCGTTTCCCGCGGGCATTTCTCAGTCGAATCGGGGCAGACGTCGTTTCTCGCCACGGTTCTCCTCGATTGTTTCGTCTACCACGCGCTATAGTGATTGTTGCGTCTGCCGTGCATCGAATCTAAGTGTTGCAGCGTGTTGGTTGTTCGCGGATTAATTACCCTCCTCGAAGGAGAAGACATAAGCCCGTGATGAGTCCGAGTGATTCGTGTATCGTTTCTTAACATTAAAACTACCAAAGGGGACAAATGACCATTTTACGAATATCGTAGTTCAAATACCAAAATTTGTTATGATGTTTTTTTTTGAAATTTACTTTGATCCCCATCAAGTTAAAGAATTAATATGCATCGATTTATGTATCATCTCTTATTAATTTATTTTTCAACTTCATTCTGAACTTCAAAATAATTGTGCATTATGCGTAGGTAGATTTAGTGCCAGCACGTTCGACGTCACATGATTTTCTTCGTGTTAAGTAGGATTTCAAAGGAATTCAATGGAATATGCACTGAAGTATAAATATAAATATTGGATAAATATATATATTGGATGTCAGTTTGCAAGGAAACAGCATTTTAAAAATCATTTATGTTTTCAATCCTCCACTGATAATTTATAAAACAAACTTTTCTATGGAATAGGCCTTAATCCTAGAAACGCATCAAAATGACGCACGAAAGTAAAAAAAAATGAAAAATGAAAATGAAAATGTACTTATATGCATCTTATCGTTTGCTGTGCATGCTTCTGGAGCGCTTAAACACGCGTGGGCCCCGAGATTGTGTTAACAGTAATGTTAATGTTAATGTGTTACGAGTAGGCCTCTGCACTTGTGGACGTTTTTGGTTACAGATACCCTACGTAGAAATTTAAGTTACGTTGTATTCGATTATATCACGCACTCCATGTCTAAGGTAAAGCAAAGTAGATCTTCATATCGCTCCTTAGCAATAATCTATCGTTTGAAACTTAATAAAAATAATCTATAAAAAATTGTAGGCAACCGGTAACTCGGTGCTTTCCAGCTGAAAAGATCGACGATATCCTTGAGAACTTACTATTATCGTTCGCTTTAACAGGTACACTTTAATAGGTATAAGAAGTCGTGGAAGCAAGAAAGGATCGCGGTTTTAATAGTTCGCTGGAGTGTAAATATTAAACTGTCACGTCGAATAAACTCGCTAAGCGTCCGTTGAAGTTGCTTTCACAACGTTCAACAGGTTAAACATCCTTGCATCGAATCTGGCTGGATAGAATCGTCGATCATGTTCTACTTTATCGAACAGGAACGGCGGTTCTTGACTTCCCCGTGGTTTATATCGTCGGTGGCGAGTATAGGAAATTCTTCGATCGGTTCTAACAAAAGAAGGAAAAAGTCCGTTCGGCGAGGAAAGCAACGCGGCGATGAATCGAACGATAATTAGCACGTCAACCCTTTTCGTTCAAACGTCTCGTATTTCCAAAGTATTTATGTACCTCCCCCACCCACCTATTTATTTGCACCGTGCGCCGGGATCGCTTTTAATCTACATTCCTGCCGGGGCAGCTTCTCGATGTTTAATTACGTTGACTAATTTCGCGGAGCGGACGTGCCCCGCTCATTCGATTACCGGGCAAGATTGAAACCCGACGATAAATTCGATGAGGAAGCGGAAGGGGACGAGATAGGTGGCTCGCGATAAGAATTTCGCTAGAGAAATACGAACACGAGAGAAGACGCTAGACACGCTGTTTGCTCGCCTTTACAGAATGGCATGACGTTGCTAGCGCGGGATCGCATCAGACACGGCTGTCGTGTGATCGCAGAAATAGCTAGCACGCATCCGGGAAAGTCAGGGTCCGTGAAATATATGTCGCTACGTTGACAAAGCGACTTCACCATCAGAAACTTTGAAAATTTCAAGTATCATTTGTTAGCGGTTTCAGGTGGTGCGCTCGATCTGGCGTATGCGAGTGTGGTTGCCTGTACATCGTTCCCCCGTCTCATATAGGGTGGCTCGCGGTTACTAGTAACTAGTGACTTCTAGTAATTTGCACGTGCGATGATATTGGAAATTACAATGTTTCTAATATGAAGAAGCTCATTTTCTATGCATGTAACGTTCTGTGAGAGGCACTGGTTCATTGTTTGGAATAAAAGTTGCAGGTCCAGTCAGGTAGCCTAACGCAAAATCGTATGAATGTGGTACGATGATTACCCCCGATGAAGTCACAAAATTTAACCTTATCGCGTCTCATAGCTTCGACAGTAATACCAACGTTGTGTTGCAGGAATTGTTATGTGACTCTTAGAAATTTCCAAATGTGGAAATACGACAATTTCAATGTCTCTAATATGAAGTAGCTTATGCTCCACGTATGTAACATTGTGCGAGGATCACTGTTTCATTGTTTGGAATAAAAGTTCCAGGTCCACTTAGGTAGCCTAACGAAAAATCGCCTGAATATGATATAACAAGTATTTTCTAGATCCCAAACCCTGACATGCTTATATCTATAGATCTTCAATTCCCAAGTTCTCTAAATACGCGTTCAAGTAACTAGGGCCCAGCAACATCTATCTCCTTCGTAGATCGTGGACTGGCTCCATTATTATTGGTTTATGGTGTGATTTTACCGGAGCCTAAATATCTAACGCATTTGCAACAAAGACCTTGATATCTCATATAATACGAGGTTAACACGACATAACCTTATAACTTCGTTCAGAATTATTGTAATTAATACCGAGTGATGGTACGAGTTCTCTTCAACTTCTGTGTATCGAACTACGTTGATCTCCGTACGCTTCTCGGAATTACAGCTGCGGATTTGCATGAAAAATGGTTTGTTTGCGTCCGCGTAATTGTGACACGTGACAGAATTATTCATTGTCGGGCACGTTAATGCGACCGTCTCGGTAGCGTAAGCCGCGATTTCCGAAACGCATTTCGCTCATCCACCCGCACGACGCGTGGCCTGAATTATCCCGCGGGAGATCGCGATTCGGGGAACGACCACGCGTTTGATCTTCCACATTCTAAAGGATGAAGACCGCGCAGTTAGAATCCCGCATTATGTATGACGTATTTTATCAAATTAATCATAAGACCGTTACATTGATTAATCTCTGTTCGTAGCTCCGATAGACTAATTATTATAGGTCACTAGAAACTCGTACGCATTTCTAAGCAATTACGAAACTATGCGTGTACAGGGTGTTCCAACGTGATGTATACATTCATATGCGTTCTATGTGAACACTTATGTATCTTGTACATGGGTGTTTTATATTTACATTCGCTCATGCCTCGTGTACGTGTCTTTGTGCTTTGCGTGCACATGTAGTTACATGATTATATAGGTAGTTTTTGCCTATTTATGTATACGTGTTTATATGCACTAATGTTATGCATACATGAATATTAATACGAATATTAATATATGAATATGTGTATTTTGATATATTGATACATTGATAGATTGATACATTGGTACGTTGGTACGTTGATACATCGATACATTGATACATTGATACATTGATATATCGATATGTCGATATATTGATACATGAATTGATATTGATCATTTACAACATCCGTAATTTTAAGTTGCCCAGTATATTAACTTATCATCTGTTTATTTTATCCACAGAATTTTATATATATATATATATATATATATATATATATATATATATATATATATATATATATATATATATATATATATATATATTTTTTTTTTTGTGGGATCATCTTTTGTATTTTATAGAATTCTAGCTTTTCAAATGTCACTGTCATTCGGTAACTGGGAAAAAAAAGAACGTTATAAAAATAGCTGTCAAAAATGAACAGTAAATTATAAGCAGTGTGACAGAAATTCGAAGCGACAATTCGGAGAAGATGTCGGCACGAGAGAAGGCGCGTGCACAGCAATTCCCGGATCAAAGAAAAGGAAACAGCCGCGAAATCTCGGACGGTCATCGGTAACGCCTAACTAGGTACGAGATGAGACACCCTCGTTATGATATCATGGAATTCCTTTCCGCGTTCAGCGTGTCTCGCAGCGGGGATGGTGTCCACGATGCGCGTAAATCTTTCGGCGTGGTTAGAGCCGCCGGGCATTACGTTGATGCACTATTTATAAACACGTGACATCGAGACGACGAGTGGTGGGTGCGGGTGGGCCAAGAAAGACCCGAGCAGTTTCGTGTTCTCGCCTCTTTCGCGTCCACCTGCTCGCTAATGCTGCTACCTCGACATCCCCCTCCGACACCCCTTTTCCGTCCGCAATTTCCTTTTCCGCCGTTTTATTAAATTCCCTGCACCTTCTGCATTTCCTTCGCGCCTCCCACACTTCCGCGGAAACCGATTTGGACGCTCGTTGCTTCTCCGACGCTTTCGTCGAGTCGCAACGTCCCACGAAACGTTTACTCGCGATTTATGACAGGAATTTAGATAGACTCGTTAATGCACGAAATTTACTTCGATGTTCGGTTTTGATATTTCCCCTATGGGACACGTGATTCGATACGAAATTTATGTTTCTGTAAGTAATATGTGTCTGAACCTTGTATGCACTATCTCACGTGGACTATTTGCATGTGGGATGCATAGTGGTCCTTTTTGTTCTTACAATCTGTTCGATATGGCACATACTTGTTATATGACACATACATATGTGTTCGAGTATATCTGGTCGAAGACACGTATGTTAACCTGTCAATGTCTATATACGTATATGTGCATATATGTATTTCCGATATATTTTGGATCTATGAAAATGATCAAGAATATGTACTATAATTAACACATTGTAAGAACGAAGTTGGTTACTATGCGTCCCATATGCAAATACTGTATATGTACGTATATATGATTATAGATATGAATGTGTATACGAACATTAATATGAATATTAATATGAACTTTAATATTCATGTCTGTATAACAAGATTATATACATGTACGTACACATATATTACGCAAAAAGTACCTATATAAATCTGTAAGTACATATACACATAAAGTACTCATGTACAAAATACATAAATATATACACACACATTCTTATTTATTCATTTATTTCTATATATACAATTTTCAAAGGTGTATGCCACTGTACAACGCTCAAACCAATACTTGTAACGACTAGTGACGCTTGGAGAATGACCTACAATGATTTTCCACGAACATATGCGATCCGTATGATCTGAAGTGATCGGGTCCTATAAAAATGGACAAAGGGGGTCCAGGAACGGTATCCTTTTCTTTTCACGGGAAACAGTTTTGTGGCGTTAAACCTGTTCGCCGGTTCGCCGAATCCTGGCGTGTCCTTTGATCACGACGTTCTCGAACGGTACATACATAGGTGGAACGCTGCACACGTTCGGTGCATCTTGCACACGTTCGGTGTATCTTGCACGCGAGGACAGGGACAACTCTTCGATCCGGTGCATCTCTCTCTCTCTCTCTCTGTTCAGTGCGCGGCACGGTGAATTTTCGGTGCAGAAGACTCGCGGCAAAGGGTGAATTAATGCCGATGAGAGCGGGCGCAGTTAATAAACCGGACTTATTAAACGATTACATTAACGCAACCGTCGCCGGAGATTAATGCACTCGGCTCTGGAACGTCTCACTCGTTCGCGGAGCGGCGTGTATATATACGAAGAAAGGCAGAAGCCGACAAGAAATATGATCTACACGGTGTGGGCACCGTATCGCGGTAGCCCCGAGATAATTACGGCCATGACCGGCGATAATTTTTGCGTATCGAAGGGCTAAGGTCCGACGCGAATGTGGACCGATAAAGGATCGCGCGTTAATAACCCCGTCTACTTAGTTTCTTCCTTGCTGTCTCTCTTAATTGGAGCGAAATCCATTAGAAAGGTAATCAACATCTAGAGTAATTAAGTAGAAGGACAACCTTGTCACTCCTGTTGTTGCACATCACTTGCGCGTCGACATCGAATATTCAGTTCTGTTTAGAAGTTCATTTACAATTATACGATCGTTGCTCATTATACGATCTTTATATATTGTACGATTTAATTTATTTAATTTATTCAGAATTTGTTGTCCCATGAAATTACTGCATGTGTACTATATATGGTTTATATACATACATGGTATACAAGGTATGTACATATATATCTTGTACAGTATATGGCACAAAAATAGATTAGGTACGCTGTCTCTGAACTGTCCATGCCAAAATGTAATAAGATTGAATAGCATTCATTAAAAGGGTACAAAATTTTACAACATAACCACACGTACGAGAAAAGACATTTTTATCGAGACTGGTACCCAACAACAGAAAGTGCTCGATCCATGTAGCAAACTTTGATCTCGCTCAACGACAGTCGCATAACACGATAATCTATCAAAGAACAAGTTTACCAAGGAAACTGGAACGCGCCACGTCGACAGGTGCACAGGGTGCACCGCATAGAAGAAAAAGCACCAAAGCTTCGGACAAAGTGAAAAAGAACATGCGAGATACGAGGAAAAACCGGAGCCACGACAGCTACCGACCTTGCTAATCAACTGCAATCGATTCTTCTGGTTGCCAGCCACGCGGATAATTTCCCTCGTCGTGCCTTCGCGAACCGTTCCCCGACGTCTAATGAATACAAAACGCGTCGATTTATCTCGCCTCATTCGCGGAATATTAATTATTAATCGCACCGCGAATATTTATAAACCGTTATGGTAACGCGACCATTGGCGTAGCTAGGATTAGGGTGGGTCCACGCCTTTCTATTGCACCATGCAATACAATGCGAATACTAGTCCATGCATGGGGGTGTAATTAGCGACTAGTCATATGGAAATATCACGTACGACTATTCAACTAATAGGTGCAGTATACATGAATGTTCGACGTACTGGGATACGCATGAGTATTCAATACGTTGGAGTATCACATATGGATATTAGACGTATTAGGATACCACGTATGACTATTCAACGCATAGGAGCATCGCATATGACTATTCAACAGACAGGAGCATCATAAATGACTGTTCAACGTATTGAGATATCACGCATGACTATTCCACACACATGAGTATAACATATGACGATTCACCGTATTGAAATACCACGCATGAGTATTCACATAGAGGGGCACCACACATGGCTATTCAACGCATGACGATGTAATGTATGACTGTTCGACCCATGGATTATCAATGCACATATACTCATGAGGCTACACACATGCTCAATGAATAGAAATGTCAACGTGGGATAGCCGAACTCGTGGTGATCTACCATACACCGATTACCACGCATGGTGTTATTAATGTTTTGCGATGCAATGCGTAGGAATATAAACACGTGTCGATCTCATACGTGGAAACCTAACACACGGTGCGGTATACAGTTATACAATGCAACAGTGATCTAACGCGTGGAAATATCAACGCGTGGCAAGGCAATACGTGGAAACCAATCTCGCGGCAAAGTAACGGACAGAGACACGATGCATGGCGATATAACGCGTTGACCCGACATTAGTCCCATGAAATAGAGATCCAAGTTACGCCAATGTGCGCGAATCGATCGATAATTTCTGTCACAAGTCTGTATCGCTAACCTATCGATAATGTAAGCAAAATGGCGTTCGCGAAAACGGCAAAAACAGAGCGATAATGGACAACTGCAGGTGACACGCCTCGCCTTGTCGTGTCGCTCGCAATCGAGCGTGCAAAACGCATGGTTCGATCGAGTTATGCGACTCCCCGTGGCGACGAGGAGAGAAGGCCGTTAATCAGCCAATTGCAATCATCGCACGGCACAGGTACAATGCCGTTGATTGGTCGATTGGCTGGTAGCCGTCTCCTGTGTCGCCTCTACACCACGGTATCCGCTTTTAATAGAGGCTAAGCCTCCCGGACCCGATATGCACTATCGATACGCCGTGCCTGGTCGATTGCTACGAACCGTTCGCTCGATCATCTCCTAGAGAAAGTTTTAAGCCGATGAGTATCATTAGCCTAGCGCATAGTCTACAAAACGATTGCCGCGAGAAATCGATGAGAGTAGCAGAACTCTATCGTCGAGTGAACAAAAAAATCCTCTCGATCGTTCATCCATAACCTAAAGGACGATTGGAAAACTTCGAACATCGACTCGATCTTTGCACGCATCGACGCGACGGTGCAATACCCTATTATTTCGAGGTCGATTCGATAATCCGAAGATGAGGTTCTTGATAAAAAACACAAATATTTTTGGGACGATCTACATAATAAATTATGGTACCCAATTGATAATAAAAGTCAAGTATATTTGAAATTATCGATACACTATCGGCTGTACGATAAGTAGCACCGCGCTGTTATGGGATTAAAAATGGATGATTTTGGTACCTGATTCCGGAGTTAGAATCACGCTTTACAATAGATATTTAGATGAAAGTTCAATCAGTTTCACTTGAAATATTTTCTCCACGCGTTTCAATTTAACAACCTCGATTAACAAAATATTGCAAGTGGTATCACTGTGATTAGGTTGTTTGCGGCGGGACGATTCGTAGTTTATAGTTATCGATGAGTCGTAATACCGCAACCATATTGCAGCTCTCAAATTGAAGATCTTGATATTAGCCCCTACAGTCAGAGTTGAAGTAGACGTTCAAAGCGACAAAATATTATCCACGAGCATCTAAATGTTTCTATTCACGCAACGATCACGGACAAGAAAAGAAAGGCGGTTATGGTTGCGGTCATCGTGCCCGATCACCATCAGCCACGAGTCTACCTGCGGAAAAACGCGAAAAACCATCGCAACGCCGCAAAAGATTAGAATCTCGGGAATGCGCCACGATAAAAAGCTCCATAGGTGTAAAAATGCGTTAGCGGGCAATCGTCACGCTCGATTGACCAGTGTCCATCCAGACGGACATCCTGTGGCGAAGGGTGATGGCTCCCGCATACAGAGGTCGACTATCCGCGATGGAATTCTCTGCGGTCGTCGGTGCATGCAGCTCGCGAGACTCTTTTTTCCTTCCTTCGAGCTTTCTTTCTCTCTTTCCTCTCCTTCTTTAGAAATTTCCTCTCCTTTGCGTCAAGTTTCTTGCGTAACAGCGAGAAAAACTCAAGTTAAAAGTCGCTCGATTGCGATACTTTGAACATTCGGTTACTACGAACATTTACTCGATACGATCGAACAGTAAGCGAAAATCATTATTCGAGTCACCAATAGCCCCGATTTACATGAACGCTTCAACATTTTGCTCCACATTCTGGCTGGTTCGATCCAAACCGTGAACGCATCCTAACGAAGTTACCCGATCGCGGTGCAAAATAGAAAGAGGTGTCGTGTTTTTACCGCGACTCGCTACACGATACCTCGATGAAGCAATATCCCGCGAGGTTGCTCGGAATAATAACCCGCGAGCGAACGTTTTATCGGTCGCGGAATGCGGTTGTGCAGAGAATATCGGGCCCGAGCAACGGCGAACTTGCCTGAAGATATCAATAAAGGTTGGCGTTTCTATTGGTCGAAATAGGAGCGTCGCGCTTCCTCCGAGCTGGCCGCTCGCCGATGATGTATCGTCGCGGCGCGGGAAGCGATACATAAATTTCCGTTCCGCGCCGATCGTAAATATTCCGCGCGCGTTCGTGAATTACCGTTTCGCGTGCAGCCTGAAAAGAAGCCGGAACAGGAGATGAAGATCGGTCGGTAATCGGCGTGGACGAGTAAATCGGCGAAAAGGGAAGCCGGCTAACGACAATCAAACACCTTTTAATCCTTTGAGGAACATACATTTGCAAAAAGATTAAAATTTATTGTTGCTGGAGAAACATCTAGCTCAGTGATGTCTTCCAACTCTTCACTTCGCAATATGTTATCGTTTATGGATATGCTTTATATGGGATTTATTTTTCTAACATGTCTGTATAAACATCTACTTAGATCAGCCCTTCATTGCTACATACATGTATAATGAGACTCACTCATACATAGTATCAGTATATCATACATGTATCATAGTAGTTGTACCATACTTTGATTTCATTTTTTGGTGTCATTTCAACGGAGAACTTTAAGAAAACAAGCATTTCTAGAAAAGTTACGCAGTAGTAAGTCGATTCCCATTGATTACTAATAGATTTCAATATCCCCTCAGAGTTAAACTGTGAACCTCTCAAAAGGGTTAAACTGTAAGAAGCGAGGTTCCCCCGTCCCGAGCGGAACGTTTGATAAATAATCATCGTCGCGTAGACGCGAGCGTATGCTCGCAGGTGTAAGCCGAGCGGAGCCGAGCGGAGCCGATTCGGGCGGGCAACGAGCCGAACTCGCGACACCTGGTGCTGATTAACGAATCGGTTGAATCGGTTCTGGTCAGGTAGAAGGCTAAACGGTCGGCTAAATTGCCACGTTATTCTTGTAAACCGCTCCACATCCCGACTATCCAATTACCGGACGAGGTGGCAAGATGTCCCGAGCGGGTTACACGCGTTCCAACCGGCGTGACTCGGAATCGCGGCTTTTTTTTCGACCGAGCCGACACCATTAAGGGCGGCTAATGAGCACGCGGAAAAAAATTAATCGGTAAATTTGCCGTGGCACCGAGCCGGCTGCAAGACCCCTTCGTTACCTTACGGAACGACGAATTTTTAACAAGTATCGAGGGCAGCCTTTAACGATCCCTCGACTTCGACTTCTTTAAACCATTCATTACGAGGTATCTCGTAAGAAGCGTATAGAACCAAAATTGTCAGTCAAGGGATTCATCTCGTATTGTTGTTTTTTTTACTATGAGATTTTGATTGACAACGAACGGGTTAATATATGGATAGAAGGCAAAATGGAGATGGAAATGTGAATATGTATGTGTCTTCTTATATCTCAGCAGACAAGGCAAAACACTATAAATTAGACTGACAGCGAATGGCTTAATCGGACTCGAAAACATCCACATTCGCTATGTGGCCGATGTGCACATCCGAAAATAACTATTTTGTAGAGCTGTAGGAATAAATATTTTATAGAAATGTGGAAATAGATATTTTCTAATAATGTAGAAATAAATCACTTCTAGATATATAGAAACGAATATTTTGTTGAAATGTCTAAATAAATATTTCCAAGTGAAAAAATTGAGAAACAATGATGAATCCACAAATCCGAAAGTACGAAAATAATTTTAAAAATTAAAAAATCACGAAAGTGGGAAATGCGGAAGGTGAAAAACCACGGAACCGATATATCGAGTAATTAGTACATCGCACGATTTATGTATCGACAAAATTACGAGATTGGGAAACGTGGAATCGATAATGTCGGGAAAACGTGTACCAAGAAAATTTAGAATCTCCCCGTCGAGCGATACGATAAAAAATGTTTACAGGTCTCGTACAAATTAATATAGCGTTAACAAGATTCGTGGCTGCGTGTCATTAGGGAAGTCATAAAATATAACGGACCGATAGAATATCCTCGATAAGGGAATCGATTATTTCGAATCGTTCGCTTCTCAACGGTATCCGCTAGACACGTTGTATAAATTCGAACGACGTTTCGACTAATTGGCGCGACAATTACATTGGAGCACCGATCGGAAGATATCGTGACGACTGGTTCGTGGAACATCGGAGAGGTACAAGCCGTAGAATTAATACAAAAAAAAAGGCGACACGACACGAGGACATTTTACACCTCCGATGAATCTAATGCATTCGACCCCGTTCGCTCGCCTATCTTAACGATTCTGTTTCTCCTTCCGTAATATTTCAATGGCATATTACATCGGTCCAGCGTTGGTATTCCTTAAAAGAATCGTTCGTAACGGACCATCTCGTTATTCTAAACCCATCAAAATCCGGACGGATAATACTTTGAGTTACCGTGTAGCGAAACGCTCTTTACACGAACGCTGATAAAATGGACGACGGTAACAATTTTATAAATGCGTAAGATATGTAGAGCGATAAGATTTTTAATAAAATGTACAATTTACAGGTAGCGTGGGCAAAATTTAATTTGTAAGTGAAAGAATCTTTCTCGCGTGCTTCAATCAATAAATTAACTGACAGTGAATATTGTGTGTATTAAGGTGGATAGTGATTTAGCTGACCGAATTACTATAACAATTATTTATTAACCCTTTAATACAGCTATTTGGAATATGTATTTTTTAACCAAATCTACAATGTACATACAATGTATAAACATAATGAAACAGTGGAGATATAATAACTTCGCACGAATTCGTCATAACTGTTCAACGAAAAAGTTTTAGACGTGCTATCTGCTGTCGGTAAAAACACCTTCGAGTGCAAGGGGTTGACAATAATGACAGTGCATTTTGAATCTTATAAATACTTGACTGCGAGTGATGCTAAAGTATGTTTTCTGGTAGATGATTGTTCTAACTCTTTGCGGTCCAATGTCGAGCTAGGCTCGACATCGCGTCTCTCTTGGCTCGTAGAAAGAATTCAGATAAACAGATTGATTTGAAGATGTTTTCATTTCTTTGCCACTTGTAATAAATTAAAAATATGTTTGTTATGCACCCTGCATAATTGCAATATATTTTATTGTAAACCTACTTTTTGATCTATTTTCTAAATTAATAAAGGAGCTGTAGGTAAAAGAAAGCACAGTCCGCAAAGGGTTGTTCGTGAATGTGTTTGTATAATTTCAAGATGCGTTTAGCGTCTTATGCGACGTCGAATCAAAGATATCGTCGTCTGTCGAAACGCGAGCGGCGTCGCATGGTGTCGTCCGACAAAAACGAAACACGGAAACCGTAAAACAACTTGTCAATTACATTCGGGGTCGCCAACGAGACGGCAGTTATTTCGCGGTCTCGCGTCACGATGATTTTGGCAAATATCGTTCAAATTTTCTCGTGATTATTTTCGTTTCGAGCGCACGAATAGAGCGTGGCGAGTCAAAATTCTGCGTGAAATTCAAATGCGCGACGTCGTCCGGGGCTTCAGCTGCCGAAGAGCTATCCTGATTACGAAGGTTCGGACTTTTTCTGAACGTTTTCGGGACCCGGTTCGAGCAACCAACTCTTTGATGAGTCCACGGTAAGAACGACGAAGAAAATGGGGAAACAGGTGCCGAAGATGTCGGCGATGGTGATCAACACGATCAGAAACCTGCGAGAGGCACATGGTTCCACATCCAAGGAAATCATGAACTACATCATGTCGCAGTACAGCGTACCGGAAAGCACAATACAAAGACAGGTATCCGGTTAATTCATTTCTCACACGATGCATACTTCTTTCGTTCGTTTTTCTCTAGGAAAAGATTTTCTACCACTTTTTATTTCCGCGAATTTATTCAGTTCTCTTTATTCCGATTCAGCAGCCCTTTATCCCTAAATACTGACGTCTTTATATTTCAATACGATTCCAGACGTTTTAACGATGTATACATCGTTAATGAATATATACAAGTAATAAATAAGAACGTCAAAAGCAGGTGCTGCATTTTATGTGTTTATTATCTGCGATCGACAGAAGTTGTACATTAAAGTGACATCATATTTATGGTTAACGAAATGTGGAAGGGTGAGTGAAAGTGTGACTGTAGCCTTTTGCGAATGAACGTGAAACTGACGTGATTGACGAAGAAACGAGTGCGTGAAACGATTCGGTACTTGCAAACTTCATTCCCTGCGATTATGACATTTTTAAGTGACAACACGGTTCTGGTTTCGGAGAGACAATTATGAATGGACAGAAATTTAATACGATATTAAATTATTAACCAGTTAACCCCTTATTGATTTGCAATTTACAATTCATTTATATATATGTTATATATGTGTATATGTATAATATATGCATATTATACATATGTACATGATATATGTATTAGTACGGGTATTATTATTTCGTGTGTATGTATAAGATTTTCACCTACCAAAAATTAATCAACATCCCTAAAGAAATGTTCACCTCAAGAAAAATAATTTCGAACAAAACTCATCAATCTTTTCAACTGGAAAGTTTTATGTTTGTTAACGGTAAAGATGCTTACGAGTACAAAGGGTTAAATTTTTTTGTTTAAAAATCGAAGTTAATTGAAATTGAAAAGAAATATCCTGTATGTCCAATCCCTAATTCCCCGATAAAAGAACGGCTCGAGTGGTGAGGACATAATTAGACTTACCTAGGGCAGGATATCTAATCCGGGTCGTTTCGATATCTTTTGGATCCGGCTACGAGGTAAGATGCATTAACGAAGGACAGATGGTTGAAACAGTAACCGACCAGCTTTTTGTCAAAAAGTTCCGTATCACGAAGGTGATAGCAAAGGTATCGCCTCCTAATGAAACCTCGGTCGTCCAACGAATTGAGTCGTTTATTTTGAAAGTGGTGTAAGTCCATTTATGTGCGAGTCGACATACTGAAGGATTTACGTTGGATTAAATTTAGAAATATGAGTAGAATTTTTGTATTTCTAAGGATGTCAAATTTATCATCCCAATTAACACACTTAACACTATTTAAGGAATAATATGTTTTCGCTATGCGTGGACTTACGCCACTTTGAAAATCAATGAAAGGTTTTCAATTCTCAAGAAAGCACAAGATCGTACGAAAAGTAAATTTCCCTTGACTTTTATTTTTTGTTAAATAATTTTTCCATGAAAATTATAATTGTTTTGATAACAATAAAGACAAAAAAAGACAACCTTCAAACCCTTCGTAATAAAATCTCTACCACGAAATAATCTGCGTTATTTCATTATGATTAATCCCATATTCCAATAGTACCTAACGTTGATTCTTTCGGGAAATGTACTATCTACAACCCAGGAATTGGCGTATCGACTCACTCGTATTTTCAGTGGACTTTATTGGACCGCGTGGTCATGTATACAAGTTAATTCAAAGAATATAAACAATCAGCAATTAGCGATCGTCAATCGACATCAAGTTCAAAGGATTCTCGGCGAGGATAGGCGTACTTCTTAGGTTTCGTTTCCACTTTCTCACGCGCCAATTTCTGGGTGACGTGCACACGCCATTTTCGAAATAAACGTCTCGATTGTATCTGTCACGAAACGAACACGTTCACAGATGCAAGCGGCACTAAAACGTGGTCTGGACTACGGTATTCTGAAGAAGAGCAACGGCCACTATTTTCTGAACACGGACGCGGACGTGACGCAGCTCGCGACGATCGCCCCGTTCGAACGGAGCAGAAGACGTCGACGAAGAAGCAGAAGAGGACGACGAAGACGTAGTCGAAGAAGGAGGCGCAGCAGAAGATCCCGAAGGAGGAGGAGCGGCAGGAGACGAAGCGTCAGGACCCGAGCGGCCAAGGGGAGACGGATAGGTTGCACCAGGTGCAGGTGCACCAAACGAACCAGGAACATGCAGGTCCTGAGGGACGAACCGATCGAACCGAGCGTCCAGGACGAGGAGCCGTGCGGCTGCGAGAATCAGACGAACCAGGAGCACCAGGACAGGCACAGCAAAAGCAGAGATCGCAGTCTCAGCCGCAGTCAATCATCGTCGAACAGCAATCGAGACGGCGCGGACGATCGACAGGAGATTCCTGATCAAGATTGATGCAACGATCGATCCTGGCTCGATTTCCACCGTGCTCGTGCACCATCTTTAGTGGCGACAATCTCTCGGCACATTGTCAGCGTCCATACGCTCGAGAACGTCGCGACGCGTACCCATAACGTGCATCCCGTGTCTGTATCGTTCAGCTGTGTCTATGGTATTATCACCGTATCATGAATCACGTGTATCGATTTCGTACACAGATGTACCATAGATGCGTTTACGTTGTTTCATACGAATCCGTCAATAAAAATTTCATCGTGAGTCCGTAATGCGAGATCGTTAATCGTAGATACTCGGGGATGTATAATATAAATTTTTTATATTATGTTTTATATTTAAAATTTATTTCTTTTTATAAATTTCTGTGGAAGTATTTGCATATTTAGGAAAACGAGAATTTGAAAACTCGAAAATATGAAAGTTTGTGGAAAAGCTCGGAAATTTAGGAACTCGAGGATTTGTAAATTTATGGAAGTAAATTTATGGATATTTGGATATTTAGGAACTTGAGAATTTGTGAACTCGAAAATATGAAAGTTCGTGGAAGAGCTTGAAAATTTAGGAACTAGAGAATTTGAAAACTCGAAAGCATGAAAATTTGTGAAAGAGTTTGGGAATTTAGGAACTCGAGAATTTAAAAGTAGAATTTAAAACTAGGAAGTCGAGAATTGGATAATTCGAAAATATAACATCTATTCAAGGTCCACACAAAATCTACATAGAATCTACATAAAATCCATACAAAATAAAATCTTTGTCCAGTAACGATAAATAGCGAATAGCCGAAGAAAACGTTTACGGTCTGGCGATTTTTGAAGGACAACTTGTCACGGGCATCCTCGTTCGCATAACGCGCATATCCGCGCGTACGAAAGTCGAAGTCCCGACTGCGGTAGCCTGAATAAAACCAACGGCCATAATTCTTCGAGCGGAGGGGTCAAGGTGGGTTAGAAAGGATCGAGAAGTGATTAGTGGTATTTACCGGTGCCCACTGAGAGAGAGCCTGCCGATTCCTGGTGCCTCTCGGACGTCCTGCAGTGTCCTGCGCACTCGTCACAATACCGCGATCTAACTGCACCCTATTCTTCACCGGGACTCTCCTGGAGGTCGACGCGACACTACCGGCCGATTCATCGCTCGATATTAATGCGCTTTCTAACGGTAAGTATCGGTATTGAACGAGCGACTTCTACGACGCCGGAGAACCGTCTGCTCGCCCCGCGTTTTTCAAACTCCTTTGGAGGTCCACGATTCGCGTCGCTATAAAATACTCGTGGTATCTTCGAGATTTTATCTCGATCCACATCGGGGAATTTCATTCTAACCTCAACGTCGAATAAATAACAATCTTAAAGTACGACAGAGTTTGAAAATATCCGAATGATTGTTTTAACCCTTTGTACTCGAATGGCGACTCACGTTCGCCATTTGGTATGACAGAACCATTTGAACAAATGAATCATTTATTTTTAAAGTTTATGTTCGTTTTCCAAAAAAGTCGTGTTGGCTACCTTAATAGTTAAAGACACTACTAAAATTGAATAACATTTATTTAAAAAATAGTTAGATGATATTAAATCATTATGTTACTAGAATATAATACAATAAGATTTTAAGGAAACGGTAGAAAGGCGATAAAATAATTCAGTCGCGTAATGAAGAAATTAATACAAACGGGAAATCAATTTTTAGAAAATTGTACAAAGGTGCTAAGTTTAAACCAATACCAAATTTTATTGTTTCACCAGAAACAGGTTTTAGCTCGACGACTTCCTTACCCAGAATGACTGATATTTGCTCGCCATTACCAATGCACACACGGTGTGCAATCCGTCTCGAACGTGTTAACTGATATCAATTTTGTACGAAGCAAAATTGAGATACCGAGTTGACTATATATAAATATTCGAGGTTAGAATTTCTCTATAAACTCCGATTTTATTTGTCTCTTTTTAAGTGTCTAAATTTGAGAATCCGTAAACGGTTGATAAATTTATTTGCGAAAAGATCACCAATTTGCTATCGTATTTCACGAAATCTATCTACGGACGAAGTATCGTTAACCATTCCGATGTAAGATAATTTAATGAAAGGTAAGTTTCTTTAGATCGAAGCGAGCTTATTTCTAGCAAGCTATAATCGTTCGCCGATAAAGTACGGTCTGCTCTATTTCATCGCGTTCGTATCGATCAATCGAACCGTTATTGAACCGCGGGATATCACGCGAATCTAAAAGCCGCGAGGATTAATCGGACATACGTTTATTAATTTTTGTCCAAACAGTTACTAATTGCGAGTCAGAGGTCATCTTGTTCGGCGATAAGATAACCACGGAAGTAAGCGAGAAGCTCGATTCGAACGTTACACCTCATTTACCATTTAACGAGTAACCGAGCCTCGGCAACGCGATAAGGCGAGAACAAATTGAGAGGAGGAGAGTGTCTAAAAATCCGCGTTACAACGTGTTGCCGGCAAATTTACGAGTCTCACGTTGAAAAGTCCGTTATATTTTCGCCCCTCTCTCTCAGGTGCTACTTTGTTTCTGATTTCGCAGGAAGAGCAACTCTGGAAACAGGTAGCAGCGCAAAGTGTTTAGCATCCAGCCACGTTATTATCGCTAACTTTACGCGTATCTAAAAGCCTCATTCGCGATCGTGTTAGGCACCTAATCGATTCAATTGATCCGATAACGGTGTACAGAGTGCTCGTTAGTCCCGGAGATTCTAAGTCGCAATTAGAACGCCGGGGATTTTATGATGTCGCGAAAGTAGCGCGCTATAGCGACGAAAATAGAATACGTGGATACACTGTACGTTTAATTGAAAATCTGAAATTTATAAAAGGCACGTTTCATAACTTATCGATTTCAATTTGTTAAATTCTTGATCGTCGAGCTTCTCAATTATCGCGTCTTCGAATGTGGAAATTGACAACGTTTTAAACATCTTCATTACCTCGTTTGCGCACCGTTCGATTTTATATTATACTAATTTGAAATTATACCCTATCATTTAAAATATACTATGTTATATTTTAAACCGTGTATGTTAAAGTTGTCGCGGTTTCAGAGCAAGTTAGAAATATATTTGTAGTATTATAATGTTTGAACATACTGAAAGATATTACATTGGCGATTAATAATAAACCATAAATTCAAAATCGTATATACAGGGACATAGTGATTCGTGTAAGGGCGATTTGAACCTGTAGAAAGTTGGCGATACAGAGATTTGGGTGTATAGGAATTTGGGAATTTACAAACTTGAAAATTCAAAAAATTGTTGAGTACCTACAAAATTTGTAATTTATTTTTAAATTTTTGACTTAAGTTCACAAATCTGAAAAAGTTCATGAACATTTTCAAATAGAAAGCTATACAGTAACTATTTGCCAACAAGGAAAATGCTTTCGAGTGCAAAGGGTGAAAAAATGAGATATTTCAATTTAAACGAATAATGTACCAATAACTATGAATAACTCGTAAAAAACGACACATTTCTAACCCTTCAAACTATCTAATAAAATTCTCCAAATTTCGAAACGTAAATTTTCTGATTATGCTTACAACATTATGCACTTTCCCAAGTAAAACAAAGGGCGAAAAAGGAACGCAGCGAGCGGGGAATAAACGTAGAAAAATGCAACGTATGCCGAGTATGTTAAAAGAAGCGTATCTGAGAAGGCATCGCGAGCGCGATCGTTTCTGGCCAGACAGACCGAGCAGAAACACGAGAACGGTTCCCGGTGTAACGCTGAAAATTTCAGAGCCGAGGTTGAGCTCGCTAAAAGTTTCGGGGTCATCGGTGCGCGAATCCGCCTAAACGACGAGAAAGGCCGCAGTTAGCGAACGAGAGGGTCGCAGAAAATCGCGGAGATACGATCTTCTCGCGCGATTGCTCTCGCGAGCAGCGTACGAACCGCCGTCGGTTCGAGGTGTCAAGTCGTATTCTCACGTGTGCCAACCGGAGAGATAGCGTCACCCAGACATCACGCGCGATATCATTAAGGCAGATTTATGTTGTACGCACAGGAGACCGCTCGGGCGTCGGGTTAGGCGTCAGCCACTTTGCTCTAACGTGTTTATGCTCGTTTGTACTTGCACGAGTATGTGTCCATTGTGTGTACGTACAATCGGGGACAATGCTGGTTGTCTTTGAATCGGAAGGGAAGGAGGTAATCGTCGTTGGTTTTGGACGCTGGGAAATTAAATGCGGGGACTTGGAAAATTGCTAAATTTATTAAATTTTTGAGATTTTGAGATTTTTTAATTTTTAGATTTTTGCATTTTTAAATTTTCATATTTGTAGATTTTTACATTTTTACATTTTTAGAGTTTCGGATTTTCAGATATTCATATTTGTAGATATTTAGATTTTTGGAGTTTCGGATTTTCAGATTTCGGATTTTTAGATTTTCAAACTTTCGGATTTCTAGATTTTTTGATTTTCAGATTTTCAAGTTTCTAAGTCTTATTTTTACAAGTCTTGTAAATCCATAGGTACCCTAAATTTTCCTGGATTTCCAAGTTCATGAAGTCGCAAAATCCTATTTACCCAAATCCCGATATCATCAAATACGTATATACCCAAATTCCTACATTTCAAACTTCCACGCCCCTAAATTCTTGCACTCACATGTTCCTATATCTCCGATTCTCGATATTGCCGAATCCATACATCCTCAGATTTCTGTATCGTCACATCCCTGTGTCTCCGAATCTCTATAATACTCAAATACATATATTGTCAAGTCCCTATATCCTTGAATCCCTATATCCTTTATTCCCATATCATCAAATGCCTATATCCCGAAATCCTTGTTTGCTCAAATTCTGATTTTGCCAAATCTCTACACCACCAAAACATCCCTAAATTCCTACGTCCCCAAATCCTTGCGCTTCCAAATTCCTTCACCCATAAATTCCTGCATCCCTAAAATGCTGCACTCCAAAATAGTACACTCCGAAATTTCTGCATTCACAAATCCCTACACCAGAATACCGGTAAATATACCTCACCAAGTATCAGCGTCCCTTTACCTCGCCACGCAATTTTCCCTACGTGTCTCCATGACCGCGAGTGTACGTTGAAATAAATTGCCGGCGGAGTGAAAGACAGCTTGGTTAAGCTTAATTCGGAGAGCACGATTTGCCGTGCATGATTTGCGAGTCTAATTGAAAGCCTGGTGGATACGAAATTGTAGCTTACCGTAGGATTTTTCTAAATGCTGATCTCTGATTAATTTCTGGCTGCTGCTCGTTTGCGTGAACGTTCGCGTTAGAAAGTACGGGCAAACTGTGCGTCTATCGTCCGACGCCAGAAAGAAAGTTAAGAACGATAGATCGCGAAGAGGAAAAAGCAGCGACATTTGTGAACGGTTCGCGCGACCTCGTTCTTCTTTCATCCGGAAGTCCGCGTATTGGGGTAAAAATTACGTTGTCGGTTTTTCTAACAACCTCTGCCGTTTTTCTGTACCTTTCACGAATCCTCTTTGACAGCTATCACGATCTCAATGATTGGTCCGCGGTCCCTTAGTGCACTCACTGTGTTGAATCATATTGGATGATATATCGTGTGTGTATATCATATATTCATGTAGTCATGAATTAAGAAATGTATCTTATACTCTCCTAAGTATTAGGCCTACAGGAAAATTCTATCCGATTATTTCGTTTCAAGTTTGAACATATATGCATGTTTAACATGTATGCATTGAACATTTTGAGCCATATATGGCTGTATCTCTTTATAAATGCATTTGTACACACATTCGAAATTAACTGCCGTAAAGATATTCGAGATAAGCTTGTCAAATTGTTGTGTTCCATTACACACATACAGTGTACCATACTAAAAAAAAATACAAAATCGTTATGTATAAATCAAATTTATTGGATTTCATTTGAATTCCTCCACATAAACCTAATACTTTGGAGAGTATAAGATGCATTGACTGATTCATAGCCACATGAATATACGATATACACACATGATACATCATCTAACATTATTCAACACGGTGTATATTTTTGTTGGAGTACATGGGTGGTATTTCGAATTGGTTGTATTTGTCTTATTGCAGAAAATAATTTTCTCACGAAATAATGTACTGGGTAACGAATAAAAAGCGAAACGAACGTAATCAATAATTTTTTGTCTAGCCTAAAATCGAATGTAAATAATAATAATTATGAGTGCTACAAGAAATGTGCAGCCATCGCATGAATTTCATCTCTCGGTTCACTTGCTTAGTAGCCATCCCTTGGGGCTGTGTTTCACCGAACAAAGGTGCAAAAAATTCGCGATTAAAAGAGATCAATGAAACCGATATATCGTCCCATCCACCGTTTACTCCGCATATTACACGCTACAAAAAATGTTTCGGTTTTTTTGTTCGAATAAATAATAGAAAGTCTCCGTTAGGATAGACAGATACGTATCGATGTGGAGGCTACAACAATGACAATAACAAGTGGAAAAAAAAAGATAACGGAGGCGTTTCGGAAGGAGATCGTCGTCGTTACGAATCGTGTGAACGTACACGACCCAGTCACCGAGGAATTTAATTAGTCACCACCTTCACGGTTAATAGACTCTCTCGGTCCATATGGGAGAAACTTTAATTCGAGCGATCAGCACGGTTGATAACCGGCTGTAAACTAGCCGCTGCTCGAATTAGGCTACGCTCGATGATACAAAATCAGCAGGTGGCGATCTCAGCATCCTAATTAGCCAAGTCGGTGTTCTTACTTCCTCGTGGAACGGTAACTAGCTCAGAATCTGCTGCCACCTCTAAAGGTAATAGAGCTCGAGTAAAGATTTCAGCGTTCGCCACGTAACATTTTCAACGAGTTTCGCCACGACATATTAATATTTATCGTGTAATTAAATATGGAACTACTCTCGAATTTTTAATCTTTTCTAATATTTTAAATTTCGGATTTTTATTCCGAGGCTCCTTGAATTCATTTTCGAGCATTTGATTAGTAAATTCTAATGTTTGCAAATTTCCCTAGTTCTAAGATTGCTAAGTACCAAGTTTTCCTAGATCTAAATTGGCCGAGTTCCAAATTTATTACGTACCAAATTTCTCAAATTCCAAATTAGCCAAGGACCAAATTTCCCTAATTTCAAATTTATCAAGGACCAGATTTTCTTAGTTCCAAATTTGTTACTATCAAATTATCTAGTTCCAAATTTATTAGGTACAATATTTCTCAAGTTCCAAATTAGCCAAGGATCAAATTTCCCTAATTTCAACTTTAACACGTACCAAATTTTCTTAGTTCCAAATTTGTTAGTACCAAATTACCTAGTTTCAATTTTATTACGTACCGAATTTCTACAGTTTCAAATTTACCGAATATCAAATTTCCTTAGTTCCAATTTTTTCAAGTATCGAATTTTCTTAACTTCAAATTTGCCAAGTGGCCACATTTCCTAGTTCAATTTTGTAAATCGACAATGTTAAGTGCATAACTCCCCAGTTTCTCAACTTTTCCAACTTTCTTTTTCAACTTCCCCAAGAATTTTCCCAATTCTCGATTTTTCAATTTCCCGATTCCTGATTTGCCAACTTCTCAATTTCTCGATTCCTGATTTTCCAATTTTTAATTTCCCACTTCCAAATTCTTCAACTCCAAGATCGCAAGATCCCCGAATCCTGCGATTACAGCCCCCCGAATCTACCAATTCTTAACTACCAAATTCATAAATTCTGAAATAGTCCATTATCGCCCCAAGTATCCGAACTAATGTTCCCGAAGCTCCTCGAATCCAAAGAGTACATAACCGCGCCACCTTCTTCGAAATCGAAAAAGCTTCTATTATCCTGAACGATCCGATTCTTGAAGTATTTCTACAGTAGTTCTACAGCGATCCAGCGAGTTCCACGTTCGTGCAACGCGATTCCAGAACATTTAACCCGTGTTCGTGGGTCTTTTTCAGCGACATTTCGCGGGGCCGACGTTCATTATCGCGAAACCGTACAGCCGCTTAACTGTTTTGTCCTGGCTGATGGATAGCGCGTTCGCACGTTATTACCGGACACACACGGCCCGTTTTACGAGTCTAGATTGGTACACGGCTCTGTGTCCGACCTGGCAAGGGCTACCAATGGCAACGTTAATAGTGTGTTTACCGATAATGGTCTTCGAGGCTGGTCGCAAGGTAACGCGTTGTCCGTGTACCTTCAACCATTCTGATTATTTTCCCGTCCACTTTATCTTACTCGGGACATTATAAAGAGATGAATAAAGCTTATAGAGTGTTGGGTTTTGTAATGAGCCTCGCCGCTCATTTCCATGCACCTGCTTTGAGCAACGAGGGAGCCGTGTGGCGAGCTCGTTTCGTTGTAAATCGTCCAGCGAGCATTCGGATTTACAAATCATCGCGCTCGACCAGAAACGGTATACATTCGTCGGATTTGCATCTTATTGCCACGAAGAGAAACCTCGATCGACGTTGTCGTTGCTCGAGAAAGATTCGGAGACGTCGACTTTCTTTGTCCAGTCTAGAACTACCCAAAGTGTGGGACAAAAGTATTGGTGCACTTGGAAAGTATTTATTTTTAGAAATAAAATCGATAATATTTTCTATGTTATCAAGTACATATATTTAACACTTTTCTATCCTAAAATTTCAATGTCCTTTGAGAAGTAATTTCATTTTCGATCAATTTTATTGAGAATTTTTGTAGTACTCAATCCTTGCTTATTCGACAATTTTTAATATACTTATTAAAATTATTTATATTTTGTTATGTAAAATATTTCCAATGTAACTAGTGATACATTTATGTAAAAGTTCATACGCCACCCGCGCGTAGGTGACATGGCACTCAAAGTGTTAACATTTATAAACATTATATATTATACATAATACTTAGAACAACAATTAAACATGACAAAACGTCGAAAAAACGCTTGAACTAATCGGAACACTCCAGTATATGTATACACTTTGAACGCCGAAGTTTATCAATGAAAACGGTGAGTACCGGAAGCTACGAGAGCAAAACGAGAAAAAAAGTTCGCGGAAGTACATAAAAAACGATGTCATCCCCGACTATCCGCCGAGAGAGTGATAAAAAAAAAAGAACCTGATGCGAAGCGCCGGGAGATCAGATAAGAGTTGATAAAAAGGCAACATACTCGATGTTCGTGTAGCTCGAGAACCATTGTCGTAGGTATTGAACTATTCGTGAACAGCCACAGTGAAAGCTGATTCACGCGGTGGGAGAAATCCATTTAATCATCTTTGAGAAACCGTGACTATGCCTATGCAAGTAGAACGAAACGGGTTTGAGAGGAACAAATAGAAAGAGACAGGCAATTTTCTTTTAATGGAGGTAAAAAGTATCGAAGGAGGATGCGTTATTTTTTGGACTTTGTATAACAAAGGATGACCGATTTTGAAAACTGTGAATTATGAGATTTTTGTCGATGTTAAGTTTGAAAATTAGGAGAAGATGTAGAATGAGAATTATTAATGGTGGGTGTAGGAACTGTAGTTTGAGGATAAGGAAGATTGGAGATCCGCAAATAACCAAGTTTGTGAATTCTGACTTTTCCTGATTATTGCGAATGTTCAGGTTACGAATTCTTGAATTCTAGAATTCTAAAATTGATAAGTCGCCATGTCCTTAATTTCTGAAATTGCGATATTACCAAATTCCCGAATCCATACATTTCCGAATTTCTGGACTTCTGAAATCCAAAATTCCCGAATTCCTAAATCCCCGAATTCCTAAACCCCGAATTCCTAAATTTCTGAAGTCCTAAATCCCCAAACTCCTAAATTCCCAAATTTCTGCATTTCTGAATTCCAAAATTACTCAATTCCTTAATTCCCGAATTCCTAAATACCTGAATTCCAAAATCCCTAAATTCCTAAATATCCGAACCCTTGAGTCTCCGAATCCCCAAATCCTCGGATCCCAAATATCCAAGATCCCCAAATTGTCAAATCACCAAATCTCTTAACCCCCAAAACCTCTAATCCTTCATTTTCCCAAATCCTCAAACTCCAACATATTCAATTCCCCAAGCAGACGATATGATATCGAAAAAATATTCTGTAATCTTATTAGCAGATACACGTTAGCCAACAAGCACATTATACCAATATTACACATCTATTTATCGGGTTTTGAACCACGTTTCCCACCAATTTACTTGCAAATTCGAAAACACGTGAAACTAAATGACCGGCGTTTCCGTACTATTAGTCTAACTGAAAACTCAATGAGGGAAAATGTTGTTGATCGGCGAGTCTGTGTACATAGAAGCGATCATCTACTCCCTCCGACCTCATAGAACCGGTAATTTAAAAAAAAAAATCGATCCGCGAAGAGCTTCGTACCGGTTTGATAAACACGACATTAGCTACCAACGCTACGATCATTATCGACTGAGTTTTCAGATCGAGTGGTTCTTTTTTCTGCGACTTATTCGTCAAATAATAATTTTCCGTCGAATATTCGCTTGCAGCCGGATGATAGGCAATATCATCGAGTGGATTTATGGAAAGTTAATAACTTGTTAGCAATTCCCAAATCCTCAAATTTCAAAATTACCCAGTTCCTCAATCCCTGAATTCCTAAATTTCCGAATCTCTAAGATTCCGAATTCCTAAATTTCCGAATCTCCAAGACCCCGAATTTCTCAATTTCCGACTTTCAAAATTACCCAATTCCTCAATCCCTGAATTCCTAAATTCCCGAATTCCTAACTCCCCGAATTCCTAAATGTCCGAATCTCCAAGATTCTGAATTCCTAAATTTCTGAATCTCTAAGACCCCGAATTCCTACATTTCCGAATCTTTAAAACCCTGAATTCTCGAATCCCCGAATTTAAAAAAAAAGATCGATTCACGAAGAGCTTCGTAACGGTTTGACAATCACGAACAGCAGGACATTAGCTACTAGCGCTACGATCATTATCGTTTTCGGATCGAGTGGTTGTTTTCTTCCACGACCTATTCGTCAAATAATAATTTTCCGTTGAATATTCGCGTGCAGCTGGATGATAGGCGATATCGTCGCGTGGATTTATGGCAAATTAATAACTTGTTAGCAGATACGATCGAACGTTTACGAAGATTCCGCGAGGCGCGACGGAAAACCGTGACCATGTGAGTTTTCTATCAAAATGCAAACGAGATCACGCGCGAACGGTACTTACTTCGCCATACAGTCTTTTATCCAAAGAGGTGGATAAAACATGCCATTAGCGTATCGAACGAAACGGAAAAGTAAACGATCGTGCCTGCATTAAACTTCTCCACGGTGAAATTACGATATTGACAATCGTTAACACGGCCCACTGTATTTCAATTAGCGATCCCGTTCATTCGAACACCTAGTTCCGCGAAACGTTTTTCTCCTTCCCGGTGATTCAAACTATCGATTTACATGCTGTTGAGGTTTACGGTGCACTTAGAGTTCGGATAGATTGAAAATTTCTAGGTAGTAATTAACCGTAAGATCGTCGTCCCGTCGAAGGTTTCGCTAAACTCAGGAAGCCATAAAGACCCGCGAGTTTCCATGACGTTTTTTCGAGTCATTGTTCGCATTCGAATGCCAGATTAGTATTTTTAGATTTCCAGCCCATGCCACGGTCAATCACCAAAACTTATAATATTTGCGAATGGAGGGGTCCGAGAAGGGCGTAGTTTACACCTTAAGTAACCCGAACCCCTGAGCCCCCCAGTTTCTAAATCCTAAAATTCCTAAATTTCCGCATTCCCAAGCCACCAAATTCCAAAATCCCCGAATTCCAAAATTACCCAATTTCTTAATCCCCGAATTTCCTAGTCTCCAAATTTCAAAATCCCAGAATTTCTGCAGTCCCGAATTCCTCAATCTCCGAATTCCTAAATCCCCGAATTCCTAAACCCCCGAATCTCTAATATTCCGAATTCCTACATTTCCGAATTCTTACATTTTAGAATCTTTAAAACCCTGAACTCTCAAATCCCCGAATTTCAAAATTACCCAATTTCTCAATCCCTGAATTCCTAAATCCCCGAATTCCTAAACTTCCGAATCTCTAAGACCCAGAATTTTTACATTTCAGAATCCCTAAAACCCCAAATTCTCAAATCCACAAATTTCAAAATTATCCAATTCCTCAATCCCCGAATTCCTAAATTACCGAATCTCTAAGATTCCGAATTCCCAAAATACCAAAGGTGCATGTATTCCGCGCGAAGTCGCAAATTGCGAAACACCCACCTGAAAGTAAGGGAGAAAAAATATAGCGAACCAGACGTATTTGTCGCCCGTTGCAGCTGGCACCACCCCGGATGTCGTGCGTGCACCTACCGGAAGCCCAATCGATAATTATTTATTCGGAAAGCTAATTAACTCGGTTTTGGCGCGGCCCGAGATAAAATTGCCCGAGTTGTCGCGATGAAACGCAAACGACCATGATCGAGCGCTCGATCATCGCGTCGGCCGAAAGGGTGGGTGCACCTGCGACCCCTGATACGCCACTGATACGTGCATCCTTCTTACTAAGTAGAGCATTTGGGGAATTTGATGTTTTAAGAAATTTGTCACGTGATTAAACTTGTAGGAAGAAAAAAATCTTAAAAAATCTAAGAAGTTTAGTAAATTAAAAGATGCGAGTAGATGGAAATCTATGCAAGTTAATAGTTCATAAAATGTGGATTTTAAATGGTGGTGAATATATATTTACTCAGAACCGAGAAAAAGTTCGTGGATTTGAGAAACTAAGTCTTGGTATAATATTATTCACTTGATACGAAAATGAATTTCAACGTTGAAAGGCACTGTTTGTATGTTAAAAAAAAAGCCTAACTCTGAATCAGAGTCGATGCAACAGCCGAGAAAATATACAATGTATACGATGAAGGACTAATAACTGAAGAGGCAGTTAGAAATTGGTTTGTAAAATTTAGATCTGGTGATACAAATTTATCTGGCATCGAGGCTCTTACCCGAAAAACGGCAAAACATTGTTAATAATAATAGAGCATATTTGGTTCAAATAAAATCATTTTCACATATTAAGAAATACAGTTGAATTTTACTAAAAAAAAAAAAAAAACCACGAACTTTTCCTCAGACCCAATATAAGTTCGTTATTAAATGAGAGAGAAATAAATGTGTGACCATAAAAAATGGAAGTTACTTATGACTCGACCTAATAGTAAATACTTAACACGTCTAACTCGACGACTCGGAAATATATAAATTCGCGATCTCTCCTCTCGAAATATCGCACCTGCCCGTGGCAATAAAATTGTTGCGGCTAGAAAGGTGTAGGCGTCCTCGGGGACGCACCGGTCCCTCTCCCCCCGGATTTGTCCTTCGTCCACGCGAGTCACCCTCTCGCATTTGCATCGTTAATTAACGAAGTCGGTCCGATATCGTGGCCGATGCGTACATCGATATCGTTGACCGCTCTGTTTTTTCACCGGTCTCGCACCATGAATTTTAATTACGCGCGATCGGCGTCGCGGCGCGTCGCGTCCACGATCCACGACGATCCGTGGAGGAACGCCGCCGGACGGGATCGCGGCGAGATTTCGGCGATAAAACCGAAAAAGAGCAAACGAAGAAAAGCGTGGAACGATCTCGAGCCGCGGCGATATGATCGAGACAAGAATTTACAGCCCGACGGAAGCCCTGTTCTGCCCCGGGGGCTCAGGGACGCGCGGGAGAGCGAAATGCGTGCTCCTCCGCTGATCGATCGGTTCGCGATTCATCTTCACGGTATAACGAGTCACGTGGCCGTTTATAGACGCCAGTCGGTTAATTAGACGCTTAATTAGACACGTACCGGTGGCCGGGTAATAAGAGCAACGCGGACGGGATTTGTTTATGGCGTATTAAAGTATACTCTGTTTAGCTACGTTCCGAATAACTAATGCGTCCAGTATAGGCTGTTTCAGTAACGAGGAACTAATTCAGCCATGGTCGACTGTTTTTGTCCCTGGGTCGGATTGCAAAACATGATTTCGCCGGACGAAATATTGAAATCGAAAAATTGGAAATTCAATAAAAAACGAAACATTTATTTCTTTAAGTAAAGAAAAAGATAGGCAAAGAAACACTTATAATGACATTTCTTCTATGAATAATTGTAAGTGAATTAATTAATAAATGAACATAATGAAAAATTTAATTCGTCATTACGGAGTTTCTTTTAAAAAATATAGAAGCATAGCAATTCTCTTCTTAATTTCACAAAGAGAAATTTTCTTTGTAACTTTACAAAGAGCAACTCTCTTCTTAATTTTACAAAGAGAAATTTCCTTCGTAACTACACAAAGAGCAATTCTTTTCTTAATTTTATAAAGAGAAATTTTCTTCGTAATTTTACAAAGAGCAATTCTCTTTTTAATTTTACAAAGAGAATAACGTTCACACCGAATATTCTCGAAAAGACACATACATACGATATCTAATCGCGAGAATTCGTAACACGGTTGTTCCACGATTATTGAAAGCTACTGTATATACCTTGATTATCTCTTTCCCTCTCGTCGCGCGCTTCTAATCGTGCATCAAACGGAACGGAAAAAATAAAACGCCTGTAGCGTTTATGGTAGGCCAGTAAAGTCGCGTACGCGTCGTAATTCAATGACATAATTTTTAAATCGTGAATACCGCGGAGAAAAGTGTGGTTGCCTTCCGGTATCTGGAACCGGTAACCATCCGCACGGAACCACCGGGTTACCGGTCTTGTATTTATATAAAGTATAAACCAACAGCGGTAAAGTAACGGGAAGAGGGATGGACGGGATAAAGGAGAATCGGAGAGAGGGGACGTAAGAAACCCGCAGGTTCTCCGGGTATCCACAATGGGTCCGTGTACGGTACAGACGGCTCTATTCAGCTCCAAACAATGTAATCACAACTCAGCGTTTTCCGCGGCCGGTCGCGACGTTCGCTTATCGATCCATCGATGAATCGCTCGCTGATCGACGGATCCCGGTTTCGATCGAACGTCTCACGGTCCGTGGATCCACGCGTTAATTAATTAACCGCTTGTCCACCGCGGTACGGACCGAATCACTTCGATTCCCTTTTGTGAAATCGGACCGGTGCCAATCGTGGGAATCGACGGAGTTTCGGCTTTTACGAATTCTCGATGTTTCGCTTCGATACGAGCGCGATTTTACGGCTAACGCGATCGATCCTTCTCTGACGAATGTCTTCGAAAATTGTGCGCTACATTCGTGTACGATTATTTCGCTCGATTATTTTCATTCACAGAATTGTCATTTGGAGATAGGGGATTCGGGATGTAATGAGTTTGTGAATTACAAAATTGGGAAAGTTGTAAATTTTTTAATCTTTACATTCTCATATTCGGTAGCTTTTGAGCTTACGACTTTTGGAATTCTTATTTAATTCGCTAAGTTTCACTTTCCTAATTTCCTAAAAATTCCTAAATCGTCATGCCCTTAATTTCTGAAATCGTGGAATCACTAAATCGCCGATTTCCTAAATAACTCGAATCCCACAGTCCCCGAATTTCTAAATTGCCAAATTTCTACATTTTCCAAATCCAAAATTACCCAATCCCGCAATTCCCGAATTCCTAAATCCACGAATTACCAGGTTTCCAAATTCCAAAATCCCCGAATTCCAAAATTACTCAATTCCTCAATTCCCGAATTACACAATTCCCTAAGTCCTCAATCCCCGAATTCCAAGTCTCCAAATTCTAAAATACCCGAATTTCTGCAGTTCCGAATTCCTAAATCCCCAAATTCCTAAATTTCCGAATTCTTAAATCCCAGAATTCCCAAGTCTACAAATTTCAAAATTCCCGAAATTGAAAATTACCCAATTCCTCAAGCCCCGAATTTCTAAATTTCCGAATCTCTAAGACTGCGAATTCCCAAAATTCAGAATTTCTAAGACCCCGAATTCGCATAATCTTGGCTCGCCCTGTACGTTCCGCCCGAAAGAATTTCCTCGGATACAACGTAATTGCAGACGTAAAATCGTAATTATCAGCACATGACGGTGCAACGCGAGTCACCGTAACGCCGTAATGACAGGAATGCGTCACAGTTATTACGGCTGAATATCTATCCGATGAAATTTACGAGAATCGAGCGCGTTACCTCCCTTTCTTCATAATCGACCGTCGGTATTCAGGATTTTATGTCGCTAACGGGCTCGCGTGAATAATTTTACGTTCATTCGTGACTGTGGTGAAAGAACGATAACGTTCGCGAAACGACGAATTGGATTGAACAGCGCTCGAGAACGAGCCGCCGTATAAAAAAGCAAACGGCAGTAATACTCATGATTATGTCCTCAAATAGCAAGTATCGCGGTCGAACTGGCGGATACATTAACATCCCGGCATTTTACGGCCCGTAAAATCACGAGCCTGTAAATTATCGCTGTTGTGGCGATCACTGTCAACGCGGCCAATTACGAAACAACGAATCGGCACGACGTCGATAATCGATCAACGGGCGTTATTGACGATGTTAATCGTTAGATTAATGTCGGGTCGTAATGGGCTACCGGTTCGATCGAGCTCGGGTCAATCTGACCAACCCGATGCATCTTCTGCACCTGGATTCGTGTGGGATAAACAGCTTATTAATACAACAAAGATCACACTCGTCCTCGACTAAACGTTGGTAATTTTCTTTGAATGGAGGTAAGAAGTTTGGAAAAAGGATACTGATATTTTGTGGACTTAGTGTAATGAACGGTGACCTACTTCAGAAATCGTGAATTATGAGATTTTTGTCAAAATTGAGATTGAAAAATTCCTGATATTATTTACTTATTTTTATAGTTCATTTTCAACTTAGACATAAGTGATCATTAAACGTCCGTAAATCTAGTGTTAATGATAAAAATATGATTGTTTCAAAAAAATTGATGAAACCTTGCAACCAGAAAGTTTCACAGTTACTATCATATTTGCTAATATTAAAAATACTTATGACCGCAAAGGGTTAAGAGTTCCCCTTTAAAAAACAGCTTTGTTAATTCCCTCCGTTCGGAATCCAACACTCGATTAACGACTTCTTTGCTCGCCTGCCTCGAGGTCATTCAAATTCGAGCCAGCTCCGAAGACTCGCGTGTTGGCCAACCTCGAAACGATCGATTCCTCGAGCTCGTTTTTCATTTGCAACATGTTCCGTTTCGCTTTGCACAGTGTTCCGTGAATCTTCTTTACGCGCCGTGAAAACGGCCGGTATTCTCGATCAAATCGCCTCAGTTTCGTTTCTCAACACGCTAATTTCTTCTACATCTGCTATTATGCTCGATGCGGCGGGGACTACCTTTGGTCACGAGCTGTACAGCTGCTCACTTCGGGTTATTTTGCTTTTCGAAAGCGTTTCGATGTAGTATTACCGATTTAGTGCGGCACGAGGCTCGGACAGGTCGAAGGCATTTGGAAAGTTTGAGTCGGTAACTTTTGAGCTTCGGGACATTTAAGATCGCGAAGTTTTGCAGTTAGCGAAAGTTAGAAATCGAAATTTTTCTAGAGACGTTAGAAACAACGGAGTTTTCCAGATTTTATGCTTTGAAGATTTTGGATCTTTCGAATTTTGGAATGTTGATCCATCGGCACGATAATGCTGACTATGATGATAATAATGGTGATAATGGTGATGTGATATAGCTGTGATATAGCTGGCAAGGGCGATAGTTTTGATGATATTGCTGATTGTGTCAATGATACTGCTGACAATGCTGGTAAAGATGATGCTAGTGCTGATAATGCTGAAAATGTTGATAATGAAGATGATACTGCTAATAATGCTGATAATGACGATTATAATGCTGATGAAGATGATACTGCTAATAATGCTGATAATGATTAAGGTAACGCCGCTAATGAAGACGATATCTCTCAAATTCGACCAAAAAAATTGAGTCTCCTCTGATTGTCGTCACATCACCTTTGTTTAGCTCAAAATACATAAAACGTTGAATATTTTTGCTTTCACCGCGTTAGAATTAATAACACTTCAACAAGAACGCATTTACAATTGAACGTTGCGATCAATTTAATATCACGACAAGATTATCAAAAGTCCCCCCTCCGATTATGTTCATAATCGAGCGAAGCTTTTTCATTCGTCATGACAGGGTGTTTCTTGGTCGGCGAGTGGCGTGATCGAAATCAATTACTCATTAATCGTCCACGTTCGGCGACACTGCCCCCGCGTCCGCAATTAACGGTGATTAATTGGATCGAATGCCGGTCGGGCATATTTTAAACCGCGTACGAAATTCGCCGCGAGCCACAAACGGCCCCGACTCGGTGTTCGCCAACGAAATCGAAGCGAACGGATAACCCCGAGCATGGTGAGGTTGAATTTGAGTTATCATTGATCGTCATGCGATCGAAAAATCTACATTATTCTATGCTCACGGCTGTTTCTTCTGTTTCGGGCCAAACTCGGCACGACATCTTTGTTTCTTACAAGGGAACATATCCAACTCGGACACACCGATTTTGATTAAATTTATGGGTCATTCCACGCTGAATCGATCACTTTTTGACCTCACCATCTGCGATTTTGTTTTAATCGAAATATGTTATAGTCTATGTGAAATGAGGGGGAGTTTAAGTCATCACTTTACCGATTTCGAATCTGTTAAAAAATGCCGAGCCTTCAAAATTTGCAGGTTTTGCCTATTTTTGCGAAAATAGATGTCACTTACGAATTTCTTTTTTTACGTTTTTCAATGAAAAGTATACCTGATTAAAATTAAAAAAAAATATTCACATAAATGTGAAATATAGAGTCTGTGACAAATATTTGACACAATTTTTTTCTTTACCGGCAATCGTGCAATTACAAAAAATCTCTTTTCAAAAATAAATTTTCAACGAAGTCACCGTTCATTTCGAAGGAAAGCGAACCACTATCCTGCAACGATGCTGTTGCAACATTGGGCTGGATGCTACTTTCCGTGAAAAATAATCGCAGTTTATTTTGAGCCGATCACGGTAATCACGTACACTAGATTTCACTCAAACGTTCGTTCCTTTTTCTCGCAGCGTATCATTAGACGTTGAGCTTAATTAAATTTGTAGTCTCGATTACCGGCGGCCATCATACCCAATCAACGTGCTGAACATCGTAATGGAACATAAAACGATACGATCATTCGCATGCAATATTTTAATCTATCAAAGAAACTTTCGAACGCGCGTTTCCACCGATACATCCTGATAATGCGCGTGCATTAGCGTTCTCCAAAAGAGTACGGTCTAATTAATTTTATCATTAACCGCGCGAAACGAGGAAGACAGATCGATCGAGCTCGCACGAACGTTGTCGCGTTTTATCCGCGCGAACGATCCTGATCATTTTTACCGTGTAGGCTCTCGTGTTAATTCTTTTCCGGGCAAGCACGTGCCCGGACATTTCGAAAAACACGCACGACGCCCGTTTATCAACGATTCGAGAGGGGCGAGCTCCCGTAATCGAAACCGCTTCACACGACCGGGCAATTTTCTATTCGTCCGCCTCATCCTTTCGAGTTAATCACACGCTGGCAATGTCGAGCGCGACAGCAGCACTTTGATCTTCGTGCTCGTTAAGGGAGCCGATGAGAAATCCGGAACGCCTCCTCGCTCGTCCAATTTACACGAAAAACCGGAACACGCTTAGCGCGATACCGACGGCTCGTTCTCGATCCTCTTTCCATTTTTATTACTCGGGAGATGGAACTCCGGTAACAGGGCTGGGATCGATAGATCGATCTGATCGGTAGCGATCGGGAGATCCATCAATATGTCTCTTTCGCTAGAAGTTTTAGTTCGGAATCAACGATTGAGACTTTAATTTTGAAATATAATAAAATATTTTAACAATTTTTAATCATTCACTGCTACGATATTAACACTTTGATCGCCACGTCATTCACATATGGGTGACGCTTAAATTTCCATATGAATCAATTCAATATTGATTCTTATTGAATCAATTCATGTATTCAATAAGAATTTGTTCATTTATCTAATGAGTAATAAATGTCATTTATCTATGAGTAATAAATAAAGCAAAATATTAGTCATAGAAATACTATCTAATAAAGTTTTCAATTGCGTCAGTGTGGCAGTTAACGTGTTAATGTGAACAGAAAAGTTAGAATGTTAAGCGTACTTTATGTTCGATTATGTAGATTATAATATTTAAATTGTATTATTATTTATTTAAATTCTATTATCATATATTGGAATATATATAATTAATTGAAATTGAATAACTCAGATTAATACGTTGCAACAAGATTTCATTTTGAAGGCTCTGAAGGAAGTAATTTATTCTTTTACTTTTTTAACACGATATAAATGAAAAACTTTGTTTTGTTTAATAACAGTGGCTCTCATTGCCGTAATTCATGTTTGCAAATCATTAATAATCCAACATCATATATTTAAATTATTTTATTGTATATAATTACTGGGTTGTTCAGAAAGTGATTTCGTTTTTCCCAACAGGCTTGTGAAAAAGTTCGATTGATTCCATGAAGTAGTTTGTACTGCGTATATTTTACTTTCTCAAAAATACTTAAATACGTTTAAGCAATAGTTAAAGTAAAAAAGACCCCAAAGATGCACCGATTCTTGCTGATATTTTTAAATACATTTAAAAAACTATGGGTTTATACGAACATCGTATATCGTACCGTTGTATTCTAACCTCCAGGATATTCTGCACAACCTATCCAGAAGAACAGAGCAATTTCTACGCAATTGTATCGATTACGTTTAATAACCGACGTGAAACTAGAGTACAGCATCGGTAGATTCCTGCGGCAGGGATCGGAGAAAGTTAGATCGGTAGCCATTTCTTCGGAGATAACGAGGACGATGACTGTCGGAACAAGACCGATCGATGTTTGCATAAGTAGATCTCCTATGGAGGAGAAGGAGGCTGACTGGCCAGCTTCGAGATAATAGTTGCATCGTTACCCGATGGAAACTGTAACGGGGAGTAACTTTCTATGTCGGATGATCGGGCCAGGAGAGTAAAACGAAACGGGCGCTACACCTGTCGACGGTAATTTCGTGCCGAATGTCCGTGGCCGGAAATTATTTATACGCTTTAATTGACGGTAATTAGAGGCGAGTCCACCGAACGTGATACTGTTTAAAACACGCTGTAACACGATGGACGATCGTAAATTCGTACGAGCACCGACTAAATTTACCGTGCATTCGCGAAATCGATCGATCTTTATCGATGTGCCTCCGCGAAAATTCCCGATTAATCGGACTATTCTTCACGAACGTAATTAATTGCCGTCTCTTTATACCGGCACCGCTTGTGGCACGGTCATTTTTATAACGCTATAGCATTAAAATAAATGTGTCCTCATATATTCACGCTTGTTATATTCGTATCGAAGATGACTCGGTTCGAAAACGTGCACGCTGTTACAATTGAAATTGGCACGATCGAGGTGGACCGGAAACTTGGTACAAAATTATAGACAAAATGGTAGTGACCCCTCTGATGTCGGTCATACCTAATTGACAATATTAACAAGATCAAAGAAATTTTTATCCTAATGTTATCTTAACGCATGAATAATGTTTTATCTTAATCTAAATTTTTATATTTATGTCTTAATATTAACGCAATCGAATAAATTTTAATCGACTTAATATTAACACAGAATCAAAGAAATATTAAGTATCTTAATATTAACACGCAAGAAATTTTAATTGTCTCAATATTGTTACAATATTAAGACAATTAAAGAAATGTTCGTTGCACTTCGAACATAGTGATCTTCGGTTCTGGCGTCGAGTGAAACAGAATAATCCAAACGACATAATAATAAAACATAAGTTCCGTATACGAAATAGGAATTATACTTTTAAACATACACGCGGTATCGTTAAATTATACTTTGAACTTACATCGCATCGTCGATCGAGGTATGCAGATGACGTCGCGGCAGCTAATACATACATTAATGAGCCGCGCGTGACAATGTTACACATGTCACGACAACGGAATAATATTTTCGTTTTCCCATGGCCGAAAGAAAGCAACGGAGGTGGACATCTTGAAGCATCGAGTCGAGCCGCGAGCGCATATAATGGTTCGCGTCGCTCTTTTCGACGAAGAACACTTTAAAGCGTGCGCGTACACGCGTAGGCGACACTAAAACGCCCACGTAGCCCGTACAAATATTGAACAAATATTAACATAATGTTTGTACGTTAGGCATCGACTATAAATACGAACGACCCACCTGCGACGGAGGACGGTTCTGTTTTCCGAGAAAAGAACGGGGCGACAGAAAAATAAAAACGACGAGCGAAAACCCGCTATCAAGCTAAATCATCGTAATCGTTTATCGTGCCGATTTTCCGATCGAACGAGAATCTTTCATAAAACGGCTTCCGTGTACAACCGCTCATCCCGCTGCATTATCATGCGAATTCGATTTAATTACGGGATACCGCGAACAGAGAGAAATCGATGCTCGTGGCTCGTGGCAACGGATACAGAGATCGTTCGATTAAATCGCGCTGAAAAATAATCATTAACTAATCACCGATAACATCTCCATGATTTCATCCTCGCGTTATTAACCGAACATAAAGTATTAAATAAACTGGTATCACATTCGGTGTTACTAATTGCCGCAGTCCCGTTGAACCGAAACCTTCAACCAGTTAACTGCGGAATTTGGTTCCAAAAATAAACTTATTAACGCTAGAACTATCAATAGGTCAAAATGATCAATTTCGGGATTCACATTATATATTACAAAATTTGTTTACAGCCCTTATTGAGTTAACGAATGGTTATACATATATGTTAGGTGATACTGTAGTATTTATTCATTTATTTTTCTAAGTATTCATTTATTCATTTATTTCCTACTTTATTTTCAGTTTTAAAGTAAGTATATATTTAATGCCGGTATTTGTAGTGTTGAAGTGATTGAAATCAACCAGTGACGAGTATACATGATGAACACAAGATAAATGCGTCTATTGTAGATTGTACGAAAAAGGTAAAGAAAAACGAGGAAAAGTTGCAACTGTATTGAATCTACAATTAATAATTTATTAATGTTAATAGCGCCGAAATGACGTTTTGGTCTGACATGCGTACACGTTGAACACAGTTAACTGGTTAAAACGCAAATAAAAGAATCGATAACCTTTATCCGATCTTCTCGATATGTTTCAACTCATTGTGTTTTTCGTTGCGTAGAAACGAGTGTAACTGTGGTAAAATACAAGTAAATCTCCAATTAAATTCAAGTTTTACTTATTCCAGTTTTACATTTATGAAATTTTACTTTCTCATTAAATTAAAGCCCTAATGTTAATATATTTATTTCTTATTCTACAAAAATTCGATGACGCGTTGGGAGCTCATCTTGTAAATTCACGAATTATAGCATTGATGAAAACTGTAATTCTCATAGTTTTTGGAAGATTGCAAATGTAGAGTGAGACAAAAGAACGCGCATAGGTTAAAATTGTTACTCAAGAACAACAATGCGTATCTATCGTGTTAGATGTTACTTGAAAACGTTATATAAAAATGATAAGCTAAACTACAAATATCTTATATTTCGACAGAAAGTTGATCTAATGATCTTTGTACAGACTTTGGGAATTTCTGCTGCATATGTGTAACATTAACGCGATAACCCGATAATACCTATTGTCTTTGGTTGCATTGTTCCCGGCGATCATGCACGGTGGCAAAATGACGTCGACTCGGTTCGTTGTTCATTCAAATCAGAAGAGCATTTCGATGCGTTTTCGCTCGCACGTGCGCTCGTGTGGGTGTCGGTTGATTTAAATGTCTCGACCGGGTCGCGTCATAGGCGATTTTCTTCATCTAACGTTAATCGCCCCCGTCATTTCGTAACTGTGTCGCACTGCGTTCTATCAGTCTCTCGATTATCCGACTAATAGATCATACTGTCGTCCTCGACAGAGTTTATCGACCACTGTATCCTGATTTCCTCGCGTTTTTGCACGAGTCTCCTAAGAAACTTTTCAAAGTTCCACTCGTATCGAGATCTCGAACGATCGTTATACTTCAAGGATTTTGCATGTTCCTCTAAAATATTTTCTCATCGAAGTTGATTCAGAAGTTTAGGAACATAACATCCCGGTATGAAACGCGAACATCTTACGGTTCGCATAAAAACGAATTCGTTGTTCCAGTAATTCATACCGGGTAGATACGAATAATAGATTCTACTCAGCTGCATCGGAAGTTACTTACGACTCGACCTAATAATTACCTAAGGATAATTGGATTCAGTAGCAGTGGGAATGTATGGAGAGCCAAGGGCACGATTTTCACGGAAACGGCGTTGGAAAAGAGGCACAGAAACGTTCTTCGATCGCGAGGAGACTTCTTTTTCGAGTTTCCCAGTCACTTCAGCATCAAGCATCTGGTCGTTCGCGTTAAAGCGTCGTAAAGGACGGTGAACCGTGCGCTATCGCGCGACCAAACGAAGAGAAAAAGCGAGGAAACAGAAGGGTAACGGGAGTCCCGTCTCGTTTGACGACTAAAGACGCGAGATATTACACGCGAGAAAACGATCCTCCGCTCCATTACGACGCTCCCGGCTGCCAACAGACGATTCCCCTTTAATTTAACGTTCGCCAACGAAATTTCCGCTTCCATCGCGAAACGATCCGTTCCGTTAATAACGACGGCCGATAAGGCGAATGATGGACATGAAAAATTATCGGGGACGCGTGATAAACGCGAATGAAGCGTCCACGATTTTATTGGGGCCTTCGCTCGACCCGTGAATAAGGAAGGGATCGTTACTTTTATGCGATCATCGTCACACGCGGTCCCGGCATTATCATTATCTTGTAGAATATTCTTTCGATTTGCTCGAAATGACAATTTAATTCGTAATTTCTCTTTCGGTATTAACCCGTTGCTTTCTAATGACTTTCGCTACCGGGGATCATTACGGTCGCCATGAAACGACCACGCTACGAGTTGGTTGCCATAATCGCTGTAAGCGTGTAAACTCTGAAATAAGAAGCGCGCAAGAAATTAAAATATTAACCCTTTGCGCTCCATTCGCTGCTGGCGGATAGCAACTGCAAAACATTGGTCGAGAAGTTTGATGAATTATTTCAAAATTATTATTTCTATATTTTCATTTTCTACCATTAACTGTTTCATTATGTTTGTACATTATATGTGCGAAGTTATAGATTTAGTTAAAAAGTATTAATTCCAAATTTCTGTATTAAACGAAGTGATGAGTGTCAGTGGTGACTGAGGAGTGCAACGCAAATATTGCCATATTATTATATTACTATATTACTGTATTCCTCTATTCTTGTATCGGCAGCTCCTTGACTCCCTACATCTCTAACTTCTGTATTCTGGCTTAAAAATGAAGGGAACGGCTTGAACCGTAACACCGAGAAATCTGCCGTTCTCGTGTGGATATTTTTCAACCGCCTTCTCAATGTCCGTCGTCTCAAAAGCGTTTTACAGGAACGTGAACGCCGGCATCCGCGTAACGACCTAATGGTTCGGAGAAACTACCGTCGTAAGAAGCCGTAATGAGCAACCGCGTAAGCGTTCTCGCCCAGAACACGCTGTATGTCGGCCCGTTCGTCCGAGCCGCGAGTTACTCGACGAAACAGGAAAATAATACTCTGTCGCGCAATTATATTCATCAAGAATACGAGCGGCCGTTCGCGAACGGACCCTCGGCTATTAGCTTAAACGATGAATCTCTTAATCCGTAATTAGATCCCGGAGCTGAGAGCAAATTGTTTCGGGACTTATGTTCACCTTAAACGAACGAGCTTTTCGTATCGCGATGCTTTTTATTCCCGATTATCTTTTCGTGGTCTTAGGAACAGTTTGCACAGAATCTCGTTTTGCGATCACGAATGGACACGAAGTCGATATTTGAAACAATTAAAGGCGTAACAACGAAGACAAATATTTTTTGTTTAAAACAGCATTGTATTAGACGTTTTACTGCATAACAAACAAGAAAAATATTTTCTATCTAGAATAGCATTTATTAGGGTTAGTTGAAAGATCAGTCCCACACGTTTTAAAAATTGTTTCGCTTTAATTATTTTATGGTTATATTTATGGAATAACACGTCTAATACGATGTTATTTTAAACAGAAAATATTCTTCTTCTTTGTTACGCTGAGACAAGAGTAGTCTGACTAAGGAAAAAGTATCCGTAGGTGCGATATGTGATGATTATCGTGCGAATGATCGTGTAGCACAATCAGGTATAAGATTCGTTTCCATCATCTCGTAAGAGGCACGCTGTACGTCGACACCATAGCGCAGAAAAATGTGGTACCATTTCAAGCCGTTCCTCTTTTATACAGACCCTCGTGGCGATGCATATTAATTAATATGTTTGGTATTGTGTGGCCGCTCGTCGAGATGCTATCTCGCGCCACGGGTTCCAGCTTGCCTCTCGATGTCTTACGATTCACCGCCTTGAGATCCTCGCGATCATTACGATATCGTAGGATGTGACAAGATCGCAGCGAGATATCGCACCGGAGGAAATCCTTTCGAGATCAATTGTCTCAACTTACACCTTAAAACGTCCGAACAGAACGAGCTTCATCGTTTTCAGAACAGATTTTCTCATTAACGGGTCACATTTTGGGAACATGTTTCACGTTCAAACCATTCATAACGACACAGTACTAATTCATTTCAACTTCGTTTAGCTTCTTTTTATAGATGTAACTTGTAAATGTCTCTTGGTAAATGTAACTTGACATACGTAACTTATAAATGTTACTTGATATATGTAACTTATAAATGTAACTTATAAATGTAACTTGATGAATGCAACTCAATAAATGTATCTTAATAAATGTAACTTGATACATGCAAGTTATACATTTGGCTTGTAATTTTTATTCGAAATAGGTCACCTGAATAACTTGCTTGTTTTCGAGGATACAAGAAAATGTATTAGACCAAACATACTTGGTATCTAAGGACTAATCTGATATTATTAATTTTTTTTATAGATGAAGTCATCAATGAATTACAAAGGTCAACTCCGTTTTTTTAAATGCCATGGTATGGTTTTCTATTTACAGGCTGGTAGAGCATATCGAAACAATAACAATGATCTATTATGGTTGTGATTGAAGGTATTTTATATGTATGTATGCATGTGTTACTTACACAGTAACATAGAATCAGATACTTTAGTAAAATGAATTATTCCATGATATGACATGATAGGGAGTTTGGGGTGGCAAGGCAAGATCGTATAAGGTAATAAATCTTTAATTTTAATTAATTGCCTACCGCGTACGGACGGGGGGATGTACAAACAGTTAACTATAAATTAAACCTGTGGATCCGATGCACACTATCGAATGCTTGCAATGTATATATTTTCTCAGAATGTCTAGAAATACGACATCCGTGCAGCGAAGGTAGTGTCGCGAATTGATTCCGTTCGCATCGTGAGATCAAACTGTACAATACGACGTGGGTGTCGATCGGTGGCGCAACGATTTCACGGTTCAAGGTTCTCGCGAGTATCGACGATTATTATAGAGATTTCAACGTACTGGCCCGGTCACGCTTTCCGCGAGCGGATAATTCCGCTTGTTACAGGACAAAGGTTCAATAGGTCGCGATCCGCGGGCATTACTCAGAGCCGGGCCTCGCGTTATATCATCCGCGGCGAAATGTATCACGAACGTTATTACCGTCGACCGGTGAAAGCGATGGAAAGACGGAAAAAATGTCGGGTCCGGGTGGAAGATAAGAGTTTAATTATCCAGGCGAAGCCTCGGCTTTTCTGCCTCCCCGTGCACCCTGTCAGAGGGTCGATTAGGTGTACGCACACTCCGAGTCCACCTGCGTTCGTACGCTCGGACGTTCCGTAACTTGCAGGTACGTATCGTGAGCGCGATAAATCTCGAGGAGTCAGGTGGACGATGGTCATCAGCTAGTCTCCGCGTGTAAGAGCCGACCGCGAGCACGGTACCGGGTTTAAGCCTGTTCTCATGAGGCCGGGACGGCCTAGCGACGACCCACGACCCTGCTGGCCACAACTTACCGCATCGTACACCCGCAATGCTTCCTACGATCCCCCCACGATGCATTCCTGACCTGCCGGACCAGGTCGGAATACGTAATTCCGACGAGGAACACGCGGACATGCCCAACACCACCGGAACAGAGTGCACCGTACAACTCTTTCTGGTATATGCTTCTGCATCGGCGAAATTTAGAATCAGCCACCTACGTACGAGCGTTTGTGACGACACACGTATGAAATATGTATATATTTGCATATACAACTGTATCTATATACACATGCACAACTTATGTATTCATACACACATGTTGTATGTTTATGCATATATACAATTGTATGCACATGCATATACTGAGTGCATACGTATATGTACAACTCTATGCATATGCAGATTCTGTATGTATATGTATATACACAAAGGGCTCAATAGGCCTGTATATATAAGTGTATGTATACAGACATGTATACAGCCCATAATTATGAAAGCGAGGATGTTACATAATCTCAGAAGTAAAAATTCAATTTTCAAATCCAAATATTCCGAAAGTTTAAGTTCACCCCACAATGGGTTCCATTAAACAACGAGCGTAAAACAAAATGGCCGACGTAGTTCGTCTCAGTCGGCTCCGTTGCAGCGGCTTATCGAAGTTGGCGGAAAACATCGGACAGGCAAACGTTCCACATTTTAAAGGACCGTGATCGATTGCCACGTTGACGTCTACTATCGACGTACCGGTCGTATATCTCTGCTGCGTAGGTACCAGTACGCGAGCGTGGAAAAGGTTTTACGTAACCTCCGCAGGTTTGACGACCTCCAACGCTTAGGGGAACGCGTTTCGTCGTCACTGGCTGCGGCAATCGATTTGTACACTCGTCAGAGGGACTTTGTTGCCGTTCAGGGACCGTTTCACGCGACAGCCTCCGATAACGCCGCCGACAGGGCGAAATAATTTATCGCGGAAGTAACGTTTTCTTGGTGCAACGACGACTCGCGTCGAAGGCCGCTCGTGAACTCCCTCGAACCGCAGATCCGCGTGTTCGCCACACGTGTGGGCGCTCAAGATACGCATGAATACGCTTTCTCGCACCTATTAGATAGATACGGCAAACCGATCGGATGTATCGAACGATTATCAGTGATTAGTTACCTGCTGCGACCATTTTTTCTTTTTTTTCTTTACGCGGTCGATCGACAGCTGGTACCATTTATCTACTCGAAGGTGCAGAGATGCAAATTATTCTTGCCGCTATTGGAGATGCCATTTGAGATCTTGCTCAAGTCGACACTTAATACCGTGCTACAAGCTGTATCGATTCTTCGAAAACCTGCAATTTGTAAAATCTACGGACACGTAATTTCACACTCCTCTTGTGAACGTCTTTTCGATATAGGAGACGTTAATTTGCTGTGAGTTTTCAAATTTACGATACTATGTTACGGATGTGAAATGACAGATATTCTGTTGAGGTCGACTAGACTATCAAACTTGAATTTGTTAGGAATATTTGTTAGGAATCTTTGTTAGGAATAATTGTTCTAACCAATTAACGAGATCCACCATTAAAAATAGTTGCCAAACTGTATCGAAATCGGGCATTTCGATTCATGCTCGAACATCGTCAAGCTCAGAATTTCACCTGGCGATAAAATCACGTTTCAACGGCACAGACAGTAAGATTTCGCCAACCAACGATCATATGCATAATAGATGCACGCTTATTACACCGCGAAGGCATCTTATCAGCGATATCGTCGGGACTCGATACCGGTATACGATATTTGTATCTGAAAACGAGGACAGGTTCTTCTCGTTTCAGCCTCTCGAGCACGTAAATTGTGCACGTTGTTGCAAGTACACTTTTACTTGTCGACCAAAACGTTCTCGCATGATATCCCAACGAGTAATAATACATTGTAGAGGCCGGTGCGGCGATAAATGCAAATGTAACACCGATGCATGGTTATTCGTTCCCGGAAATCCGAGCTACCGTTCGATTCGAGATTATTACCGGTCGCTCGTGATAATTGCTGCTACTCGTATCTGCAAATCGTATGTAGAAGAGCTTCCCCGATGCAAAGAAGAGCCGATCTTCGTTTCTGTTTAAAAGGAGTTTCGTTCATGCTCAAAAATCCTGTACGATCTTATCGTCCGAATAAATATTCATTTCGGCGCGATTCAAGAACGCGGCGCGGACCAAAAGTCGTTTTCTCGTTTTTAAAAATTGCGTACTTCGAATTTTTCGCAAGATTAACCCGAGAAATTTGCAACATAGTATGCGAGGATATTTATGTAATAAACAGTGCCGAAACTTTCACTCGATCCTTTTTACCGATAAAGGGATATCAGGATTCTGGAGATCCGAATGAGATTTATCGAATAGTCCACATGCGATATATCAGATATTTTTGATCCGTTGTAAATTTCAGCTATTAATATTTCTCGAATATAAGAAACAAAATTAGTGTTTCTCCGAAGAAATATTACTCCATCGTTTGTACATATATACAATACGGTAGTCTTCAATAATAGCTACTGAAGTAATACACAATGTTATTAAATTATTTAAGGAAATACAGGTTTAACTTTCGTTAAATGTCGATAGTCAAGAATCGAATAAAGATTAAGATAACTAAACGTGTCAGTGTCCAGCAACATTTCGGTAGACCTAATACAATGACCAACCGATGAACGAGCTGGCTCGTGAATTCACCGAGCAATATAGGTCGACCCTTTCATTCTCACGCCCCTATGGCTACTCGAAAAAAAAGTTCGACTTCCCTTTCTTCGAAACGGCGCGAAATCGCTCCATAACGGTGGCATAATGCAGGCGCCGATTAAGAAACTCGCGCCCGGCTAATCGGCAATTTCCCTTTCGTGCTTTCGAATTACGCGGCGTGATTACACGTCCAGCAAGTCGGCCAGAAACAGATGTATCCTGTAATAAAGCAACGATACGATCGTGAAGGGCCCTGCGTCCGTTTCTACGATTCGCGATCGCCACGTGTTAAACGAGAAAGGCCCGCGGTTACGCGGTGCCGGCCAGTTCGGTGGCGAGCTTCCAGACGCGCATTAAGAATCGTCCCGAAGGCGCGACAGCTCTAACGAATAATCTACCCGGCACTTAACAGACGTACGAGAAGATTCACCGCGAGAAATCGGCCTGTCATCGTTCATCGCAACTACGGTTACTTCGTCCACTTGTCAAAATACGAATTTACAGGCTTTTTATAGAAATTACGCGATACGCGATGCTCTCACGGTTAAGCGTTTCCAAACTGTTTTGACTATGGCTGGAAACAGCGAGGTCTACTTGGTCTGAAGGTACAAAAGAATGTAAATTATTCACATATGTGCATGCATACGTAGAAACACATATATAAGATACATACGTAGGAGAACATATTTAGACACATACGTAGGATACATACATAAGACATATACGTAAAGTACATACTATTTAGCATACATATGTAACATACATATGTATATAGGATACATACGTAGGAAAACCTATTTAGGAACAAACGTAGAATACATACATAGGACATATACGTAAGATACATACATAGCAGACATACAGACTTACATGTATGTAAGATGCGTACGTAGGATACTTATGTGGAATATGTAGGATTCATACGTAGGATAACACATATAGGAACATAGGTAGGATATACACGCAATATATAATATATAGCATGCATATGTAGGAACATGTGTAGTATACGTAGGTAGGGTACATATGTAGGGCACGTATGTATCCTACGTACGTATCCTACATACGAGTATGCACGCGTGCACACATGTTCACAGACATACATCGAACAAAGCGAAGTTCGATCCGCGTCTTGTCAATCGGTATGCAATGATCTCAATTTCATCGATTCGACCCGGAGAAAGAACGAACGATCGCCGAAAACTTCATTAAGGGACTAGACGAAGATGAAAGTTGCGCGTGTTAATAGGACAAAAAGCGTTTCATTGTTCGGCATGAGGTTCGTTCAAGCAGCTTCTTCTCGGTTCGTGTGGTGTCGGGGCTGTCTTCGGACAATGAGGCAACGTTCAGTGCGCACAGGTGCGTATTCGGATCGGAGGGGCGTGTTAAGGCCCGTTTTCTCCTAATTGGCAACATTTTTCTTGTTCCCGGACGGCGTGTTCTCCGTCGTCGGACAATTGCATCAGGGCGAGCCATGGGCGCGCATTGAAAGAATTCGTGGCCAATTGCGATTGCCGTTCGCCGCTGAAAAAACGAACGCATAGATCGTTCTACGATTATTTCGCGTGGCGATTGAGCAAGCGGGAGACCGACCGACGCATATTTCTCCGGCTGTCGAGTATCGAACGGAACGCTTTAAATCTTCTATCCCAATTGAGAGGCGAGTCGGAAAACGGGCCGCTACGAACTCGCTTTCTGGATTATTAACTTATTCCCGGCGACGTTGCGTGACACCACGCGATACGGCCCCCCTTAACCCTTTGGCTACATTTGACGTATCAGTACGTCATGCGTTTGTTCGGGCAAAGACGCTCATGATACGTCATTGAAACTGATTGTGAGACGAGATTTAATTAGTTCATTCTGGTTTATTTCGAAGTAATGCGTATTTGTTGCAACGGGACGAATAATTTCGATAGTTTGATGAACCCTGTTTGGGATACACAACCCCGTAATGGCAGAAATAGAGAATATATTTTATCAAAGTGATAGCGACAGTCCTGTAACTACGAGCTACATTCGTCACGCACTCGCTGTTCAAATATGGTAGACATTGTTACTATTTTTAATATACTTGAATGTTCAACTTCGGTCTAATTGTAATTTGCGCGGCCGAGGATCACTAAATGGGAAACCGTCTTGACATTTAAACTCTATTTAATCACTTTAATGCTGTACCAATTAATAGTTAGTTATGTCTGACGCACTTGCTGAATCAATCATAGCACAAGAGGTTAATGAAAGTAGTGCTCTTGAATCTCATGAAGAATTTTATAATGATCCTTTAAGCGATAAAGGGGAATTTCACGATGAAGATGTTGCAGAATATATCGAACTAGAAAGCGATAACGATAGTGAAATTATTCCATCGACTAAATCGAAGGAATGTCCACAGAAAAGGTGTCATATTTATTTTCAACACCAAATTAGAAAGGATATTACCTGGCAGTGGAAAGAATGCAAGGTACCACTGCATTTACCAACCTTGAAAAGTATCACACGCTACGAAATTATTAATAATTTGCTATTTATTATAACCGGATTTTATTTGTTCTACTGTGATAGTAACTGTCTAAAGTTATTTCAACATCATGTAGGAGCATATATAATGAATAATATGGAATAAATTAATTCCTGCATAAAATCTACTGCTTTTAATTGTCCACAAAATTAAATATGCTCCAAGTGCAAACACATTTTCAAATAAATGTGTACCCAAAGGGTTAAATAATGGACATGTCACCCACCTAAGACACGTGACCAGGTGTGGTCGATCGAACGGTCTCTCTGGTTCCGATCGTAAGAATTGTTACTCGACCGATTCGCCACGAGCGCGGATTAAGATTCTCCAGATGATCGTTATTATCCGCGTCGAATACTCGAACCTGTATTCGCGCTGCATTCTTGCTCGCTGACCCCGAAACGCAAATTAATACTGCCGATGCTGAGACACGCGTGCTCTCGATTCCAGCGTTCCTCGATCAATCTCGTCGGACTTTTTCTAGAAAACGTTTTTAATCCAGCTACTCCGAGATCTATCACTGTTTGAAAACCGCGACGACGGTTATATTTTTCCAGGAACTGATCGGACAATTAATAAACGAGACTCGTATTTTAGCCGCTATATTTTGCAATGAAATGTTGATCCGATGGCGACGAGAAACAAATAATGTTGTTATCGATGAACATACGATGATATCGGGAGAAATGTGATGTGAAATATAAAGAAGTTTAATTTGTTACGCTCGAGGATTACAGTGGATTGGATACACCTGAAATATACTAATGAAACATTATAACTACCAACTCTCGGCTCTAACCTCGATTCGACAATTCTCTAATTTCATTTTAAGAATGCTCTATCCTCAACGACTCGATCGACTTTCATTTCAATGGCGATTTTTCGATCAGGGAAATTCTCGCTAGTTCCTTTTCTCCTCTCTCACTATATTCTTACACACATCCGTAATGCATCCATTCGTCCCTCCAGTGGGTCTCCGTTTTGTCTGCCAATGCTTTCTCTTTTGTCATCATCTCCTTGTCCTTAACGCTTTGCACTTTCGCTTTTAAATTGCTTTTACCTACAACTTTTTAATTAACTTACGCAATAAATCAGGAAATGGGTTTTCAACAAAATGTATTGCGATAATGCACCGTACGTAACAAATATATCTTTAATTTTTCGTAAATAGCAAACGAATGAAAATAAATATATTCAATCAATCTGTTCATCCTAATTATTTGCGACTCAAGACAAATGCAACATCGAGCCAGGAACAGGAGCGACAAGGGTTAAGATATAATTATAAAATATCATTCTGATACCAGCATAAAATATTACTCTTATACCTGTTCCTATAAGCAAAAGTTTCTTGAAGCTACGACACTGCAGCGACAGCAAATTTGAAAATCACTTCCTGTATGTAATATGCGAGACACGTTGTTCGATGACATGTTATTCAAAAACAGCGCGAATAACACAGAACCTCGACGGGGTACCATGTACATACATATATGTACATATATCGTTGCAATTTCTCCAGCTGGCACCGAATTACTTATTAGCGAACAATATCGTTAATGTTTTCACGGTGCAACGATTCTGTAGCACAAAGCGATAAAGCGAGAGCCGATGTCGTTTCCGCGGGTTTACGCTGTTCAACGAATATTCACCCGTGACAGGGCAGTTTACGGAACCGATTAACATAAAACTTTCCCTCCCGTGTGAATTCACGCGCAAACGATGACCCAGTTTCGCGTGACTGCCAACGACCACGTTGGACAACAATTATATTTGGCGTGTACGGGGTGCCTACGGGTGGAACAAACAACCAGAGAGACACGGAAAGAGAATGGCGGCCATTATAATCTGGGCTGCCGAGAGTATGGACGATCCTCGTGACAAATGCGGGACACGGCACGATCGTTCGAATCTCCACGAGTCGTCCAGGAGCCATCTCGTTACGCTTTCCCATTTATTTAGCGAGGTTAATCGCGTCCATTTTGCCGTCAGATACATCAACACGTTTCGACAATCGATTTACCGCGGTCTTTTTTATGCCGGGTGCTATATTGCACGGGAAAGGCAACATTGTTCGGATCAGGCTCTTGCAATAATTGTTAAAATGTGTATTGTATATTGTGAATTGATTGAGTTCTCGTACGCTAACAAGACTGTTGTATGATGAACTTTGTATGAAGAAAATTAATAAATGTTTCAAACCATTGGTTGCTATAGTGTCTGATTTGCTCAACATTAAAGTTCTCATATGACAACAAGGATGCTGTATGATAAACTTTATATGAAGAAAATTAATAAATATTTCAAACCACTGTTTGCTATAGTGTCTGATTTGATCAACATCAAAGATCACATACATTAATAAGCCTGTTGTATGATGAACTTTGTATGAAGAAAATTAATAAATGTCTGAAACGACTGTCTGCTATAGTGTCTGATTTAATCAACATCGAAGATCACATACATTAACAAGGCTGATGTATGATGAACTCTGTACGAAGAACATTAATAAATGTTCGAAACATCAATTTCCAGAAAGCTGTAAACATACGATTGATATAGAATTCGTGTTATTTTGCGAACGTAAATACACGTGCATATATCATGCACGTGAAATATGTACACGCTGTGATGCATCGAATACAGTAGCTATTAATCGATTTTGCGCGATGGTACGTGTCCGCAAGAGATTCTCGTGCACGATGTGCACGGTAATCTATAATCCGAGTAACAGCATAAATCGGACGAATAATTTTACCGAAAGACGAGTAGTCTGGCGCCAGTCTCGAGGTACACTTCCAATTACGCGTCGCAATGTCGACGAAGTTCCCTGAGAAACGATTGCCGAGTATGTTCGGCGAACAGTTGGGGGACAGGTAAGGCAGTCGAAGGTAGCTGGCCGTGTATAAAAGAGAAACAGCGTGATTATAGATTACAACGTGATACCGGGTGGCGAATAAATAACTGTATTACCGACGCAGGAGCGCCGAGGACAGATAACATCCAGCAGCGTGAACAGCAGCCGAAGCGGCAGCAACCCCTTTCGGGGATTACCCGACAAAGCGGCACGCATCAACGCGCATATTTCTATAATTATTGCCGGCGCCCTTTGATCTGCCTTAAACCGACGTTGTGCCGCTCTCCTCTCCTCTCTGCTTCTCTTCGCATCGGGCAGTGGCGCGCGTCCCTGAATCCTCGTTTCTCGCAGAAAAGGCGAACCCGTATCACGCCGCGAGCTTTTGCCAGAGCTTGCGATCGGCAACGCGCTGATAACGAGATTCCGAGCCGCGTTTCTCTGCTCGACCTCGTGGGACCGCTCGACAATGAAATATACGCGAGCACGGCCACGCTGCACGGAATTTATCATTTCTTTCGTCGCCGGAGATAACTCGAATGCCTGGCTGGCGTTAGGCCACTTTTCATCGATCGATCGAACCCGGTGAAAAGTTGTAACTTTTTGGCCCCACCATCTGCGATTTTGTTTTGATCAAAATATGTAATACTCTATGTGAAATTAGGGAGGATTTAAGTCATCATTTTGTCGATTTCGAATTTGTTTAGAAATTACAAGCCATCAAAGTTTGCAGTTTTTGCCCATTTTTGCCAAAATGGACTTCACTTACGAATTTTTTTTCTCAGAAACTACTTGTCCAATTGAGCTAAATTTTTTTTTGTTTTATTCATAAAGGAATGCAATTTCTTTTCTGCGATCCCTATCTAGCGCTCAAAAACAGGTTCGACTGTATCTTTATATTAATCATAAAAATATACATATGGTGATAATTGTGCACACATACTGTATGTATAAATAGCAAATTGTGTACACATACTGTATATATAAATAGCGAGTTGCGTACACATACTACTTATATAAACAGCCAATTCTGTACACAATGCTGAAAATAACTCGAAACTGAATGGTGGTACGAGTAAAATGAACAAATACATAGATCACCAGTCCCGGTAGTGGTATTCGTGTAGGAAATGGGTGTTTCTGGAAATCGTGGGTCGTAAAGAGTAGGCAGAAAGTGAAAACGAGCGAGGAACGCAATAAATAACGTCGGTATCGGTAATTAAGCGGAATTCGAAGGGATCGTCGTCGCGTGGCAAAGGGGTTGGACGTCATTAGGGGTACGATGGTGATTAGGTCAACGTCGAGAACTTCTGTTCGGTAGAGAAACGGTAGCAGGATTCACCTGCTCCCGATGGAACAGCTGCTACCGATTCGTACGCGTGCTTCGAACACACCTTACACACTCGCCACGGTGTTAATTGCCGTTCGCGCGAACCGCGCCAAAAATCCTACCGGACCGTAACCGATTATGTCCGCAAATTAATCGAGCTGTTCCACTCGTAACGTCCGGCAACATAGTAATAAACCGTCGTAATGGCACATCGCCCGAAATTGCAGCCTCGCAACAGGAAAAGCGAGGAGAAACAGTCGGAAAAAAGAAACGCGACTCGACGAGACCGGTCCAGGTTGCGCAACTCGGTCGCTTCAATTAATCGGCCAATAACGATGAATAATTATACCTTCATGTTCCAGTAAGCACCACGCCTATGCACGATTAACGCTGAATTCACCTTTTTTTTCCTAGTTTCTTCGGCGAAAGAATTTGACACGCGAAATCGCGCGTTTAATATGCTCGCGACTGACAGTGGATTTATTTACGATCCACGAAATTGCTTGATGTCGGCAGAATTCATTATGTAATGTTAAGTTAGCTAACGAGTCGGTGCATTTTTTAGCATTAATAACACGTGTTTTTGCACGGGGAAAATATAATTGCCGAAACGCGTTGCAATGGTAAAAACAGAACGGAAGATTTATGGTTATTGTCAAGAGTCCAGCTACGGGTCCCTATGGTTCACATAGAAACAAGGCTGACCCGATAAATTCCACGAACGTTTCCACAGTCGGTAGCTACGCTTTCGTCCTACATGCGAATGCCAGCCGCGAATACGTATTCGTTCGGTGTATGTTGAACTCTTTAATTTTAATCGGTAGGACATTGTGGCGGACAGGTACGGTGTGCACGGAATAAGAGATCGTTTGATCCCCTAGTCGAGACTCGTAAATATGTCGCGCAATGTCGAACAGACAGTCTAGACAGGTATTAAGGTATCGTTAAATACTCTGTCTCGATAATCGAACTGGCACCATAATCTCGACTACGAATTATACTCTGCGCCGAGCATAAACCGCGCTTCGAAATCGACCATTGTTTTCCGTAATTGACAATCGGCTATTTTATGCGAGGATTAATAACAGATTTATGCACTCTTGTACAACAAATCTCGAGCTTTATACCGCGGGGAACATTTGTGGCTCGTTTTCGAAAGACACCGCTTCGCGATATCTGCATTTTATTCGATCGATCGACTTTCTATTTTCGAAATAAGGTTCACGTTAATGGAGGAGGTGTTGTCAATATCGTAGTGGTATACTAAATCGTACCATTTTCAAATCTGGATAAATGTCGAACTCAGGTGCCGTTTATAAGTTGAAACGGAAATATTTCAGCATCATGTGAAATAGTATTTTAAAAGCAACGTTTGACGCTGTTTAAAGCGAATTTAAAAAATCAAGTAAGACCAATGTAAAATTTTAATTACATTTCAATGATGCTAGCTCTTTTGAAAAGAGTTTAATCCTGCTTGTTGTCGTAGTTATATAAGCCTAAAATTCTCAAACGAACTTACCAAAACATCGTATTACGGATACTTACACAGCTGTCCATAAGTCACCGGACACATACTTATTTTCAGTAAAATAGTTATTTCTTCATAAATACAAGACGGCAGTGTAGCTAGACAAGTGATGTTGGCGACTTTCGTCCGTTTTAACATTAAACCTACCAAAGCGGTCAAATGATCGTTTTACAAGTTTCTAATTTTAAGTTCCAAAGTATGTTAAGATGGTTTCGTTGAAATTTCTGTTGATTTTCATCGATATAAAGCATTTATGTACACCATCATTTGTGTTACATCGTTCGTGCATTAGTTTTTCAACTTCGGTTTTAATTTCAAAATAAACGTGCATTATATGCCGGTAGGTTTTGCGTTAACTTATTTCGATCAACGAACGTGCACGGCCGTAAAAATCCGAGCGAACCTGAAAGCTCGAATAGACAGACACCGTGAACGCGTATAAATAAATCTTGGAACGAATCTCGATCCGTTATCCGCGATTTAATAAAACGGGAAACGTATGGAAAGCGGCCGGTTGAAAGGTGAAAGAGATCGTGGCACGACGTATCGTGAAATCGCGCTCGAGAACGGCCGTTCGATGAAAAATAAATAATCGAGAGCGATACGAGAGAGGTTAGGATTTTACGCGTGTCGATTTATCGAAGGTTGTTGCGCGGCTTCGAAGCGAATGCAGGTGTAGAACGGCGCTAACGACGTCGCCGTCAAATGATAAACGAAAAATAAAAAACAAAACGAATCGATTACCTTCGATCCTAAATGGAAAAAAAAAAAGAAAAGTGGGGGGAAAGAACGCCGTCGGTTGCGCAACACGGCTGGAATCATGGCGTCCGGCATAATCGAAACGCATAGGCCCCGATCTTTTGCCTCACAATTAATCCAACCATTTATATACACGATCGACAGCGGTACACAGTCGCGGTCGACTGGAGAAATTGATTTTTTTTTCCGTGGTTGAAACCGCGTCGCGGCCGACGGAACGAAACCTCATATGCATACACGCGTGAAACGAAAACCGATCGCGAGATTCTCAACAGCGTATCGAACCTATGACCCGAGATCGATTAATCACATTCCCCTGGTGCCCGGGGCTTTATGAATTCCCTCGATGCGCGTCGATTCTCCGACGAGCTCTATTCGACAGACTGGCCTGTCAATTAAAAAACTCGCGATGGAACGAGCCGACTACGTTCAACTAATTCCGTTATTTTCTCGGACTACGAACCGCTCATTACCCACAGTAATGGACGCCACGAGCACCTGATTATCGCTCGCGATGCAGCGTTTTATAAGGATCGGGCCAGGCAAAAATTTCCGGGCTCCGGAGTTTTGCAATTCGATAATTCCGAAATGAACACGTTGGCTGCCACGCGGGAGCAATCGACAATCGCGTTAGGCAGTATTTTCATTTTTAACTAATTCTACCAAATATTTTCACGATACTTTGTTATATTTATTGTTCATAGTTACGAGTTATCTTCGGTTACAAAATTGCACAAATTTTGGATAATACAGCTGATAAATCTGTACAGAAATTAGAGTGTCAGCAGTATATGGGTGACATGGCGGTCAAAGTGTTAAATCTTTGTCATCCTACAGGTTTTCTATGGCATTCAAGTTTGATGATTCGTCCGGGCATATCATTATTTATTCGTTTAATTATCAGAATTTATTTGTTTAATTAGCGATATTACTCGTTAAAAAAAATATACATTATATATCACAAATTTCAAGAACGTGGTAGGTGTCTATACAGGTGTATATATTTGATCGGCAGTGTACATACATTATGAAGGAGTGAATAAAAACGAGAAGGTTAAAGAAAAATGCGCGTGGGCAGGTACATGCACTTCCGTTCTATTTTTATAGATACATTCGACACGTTATTCTACGAGCCGTAGGAGGGCGTCGAAAAATGGGTCAGCACCTGTAGAAGAATATCAGGTACGTCCCACCGAAGAGGCGCCTATTTTCAAAGGGACAAGCCGACATGCAGCACCGACGAACGCCTACGCATCCGGCCCCAAACCAGTCCTGCTTAGATAATCCTGCTGAACGTACTATGATTTTCGAAAAGTTTCTCACGCTGAAACTGGACCCGACTCTGTAGCACCCTGTCCCGAAGGACTAGGTGTGATTAACTGTTGAAGCTGTCTGGTAATTATGCTCGTTGAATGGAGAATAGAACAACGCGTCAAACATCTGACGGAAAAGAGTCGACCCTTTTGTTTGCCAAGGAATTCAACGTTCTTTCTATCCGTCGAGGGCTCTTCTCTTGCAGGGACTGCGTTTAAAAAAATTGAATCAGGAAATTAATCCCACTGGATCGCGACGTAAATTTTATTCTGAGACTCAATTTTATACCAACATTTATTTTGATTTTTTGGACACTCAGAAGATCATATTTTAATTCTTCCTGGATTTGGGGCAATTTCACATATTATCTATAATTACTGCAATTCCACCAGGAATCAAAGTATTTAGATGATTAGCAACTTACCACGGAGCAAAAATAAATATTAATTTATCAATCATACGAAATTTAGGATTTATCTTTTTATTTACTATAGGAGGATTAACTGTAATCGAACTCTTCAATTGATATAATTTTACATGACACTTATTATGTTGGATATTTTCACTATGTCTTATCTACAGGAGCTATTTTTGCTATTATATCAAGTAGAACCGACGCGACGAAGTTCGTGGATGCATTAAATGGGTTCGCGAGAAGACGAGTTGATTCCGACCGAACCGGCCCCTAATAAATCGGTAAGGTTAAAATACAGGTGTGAAGGGCAGACACCCCCCGTGGACCGTGAATTTGTGAGTTTCGTCGCAAAAATCACCATTAGTTCCGCCAGCGTTCCCATTTACCCTCACCATTTTTTCTCTTTTCGACCGTCCTCGTTCTCCAGATATCGTGTCACTCCCGAGAACGACCTCGTAGCTAGTAACTCACTCGAATATACCGGTCAGACGAAATTTCTAGGAAATTTTCGTGTATTTCATACGCCGCGTTTAATATTCATCGTCGGCGAGCATTTACAAGATCGCTGATTCTAATTTATATCGCCGATATAAATTAACTTTCTCGTTCTCTTAAACTAACTTTCTCGCGTACGAAGATACATGGGGACCTACAGCGACATTTCTGTAAATTGATTCTCGATCATTCGTGCATCTCGTTCGTAGTACCCTCATACGTTAATAAATATTAATGTATACCGAACATTGAGAATTCAACGAATTATCGTAAAATAACAAATATAATAGAAAAAGTACTTATTTAACCTCGTAACGCACTCACCCGACTCACTCGGGTGCGCGGAAAAAAGATCATTTCCTTAAACCCGAGTTAACTCGGGTGAGTGCGTTAAGAGGTTAAATAAGTGCTTTTTACTCGTGAGACCTGCGCTATGGTTTTCTATATAAATACGACCGAACATACCCGTTAGAGAATGTTGTTCTTATTACCATTCACACGAAAAAAAAATAGGTGCAATACCTTCAGTTTTTCTTTGCATGAACATTTATTTGTGTCTGTTTTTTTTTAAGATTTATTAATGTTCCTTTGTATTTTAAGAAAATACAATTTACGGATCATTTACTTCTAAATTAAAACCAAAGTAATAAATCTAGAGTTAACCACTTGACTTGCGATTTATTTGCCTGATCCGTCAGTCAGGACTAACTATTCGCAGCAACAATGTTCATACCCACAAAGATGATGCTATACGTATTCCATATTCAATGAAGATTGCAAATGGATATGAATTTTACGTGAAAGGGTGTTCAAAATTGCTGCAAGATTCATTACGTTCAAACTGTATGTGCGTCACGAAACATACTCGTCAAAGTATGACATGATCTTAATACACCTAGTACGTGAATCTCTGAATTAGTTTCGAAAATGCAACATAGATACACACAGTATACCATGAGGCTCCAATATGTGATTTAACACTAAAACTACCGATGTATAATGCACAATTATTTTTAAATTAAAAATGAAGTTGAAAAACGAATGAACAAACGATGAAACATAAATGTATACACTCATTGATTCTTTGTCCAGATGATAATCAGCACAGATATCAAGAAAAACATCTTAATAAATTTTGTCATTTGAAATAGTCAATTTGTAAAAGGGTTATCTGACCCCTTCGGTAGTTTCAGTGTTAAAAAAATCTTGCAATAAAATGAAAAGAGGAAGATGGACTCACGTTTCGGAGGGCGTGTAACATTTAGTGAGACAGATCAGCTTGCAGGCCATGATTTCCACGATGCCGTTAAGGTCGTGGTGTTGTATTCGTTGTTCGCAGGGGCCCCGATGATGTACCTCCTGAAAAAGCATAGTAGTATGCATTACACATAATAGCCACTTAATCGCAATCAGGCAGCTACGTTGGCGGGCGAACTCACGGGCCCAACACGGAGCACGGTAAATAAAGTTATCCAGTCGGAGGGAGTCCTTTTAAAGCGGCCGCGGGACGAAGAGGATAAAAGAAGAGGGAATACGTACGATTTCCACAGCCTCCTGCACGGCAGGAACCATTAGTCGATGCACATCGGCCCGAACGCATCGGCCGTGGATGAAAATTACGGAGCCCATAAACGATTCTGCTGGAACAGAACGAAAATCGCCCCAGGGGAATCACCGAGACGGCGGCTACCTCCGACCATGGACGCTACACGGATTATGTATTTCGCGTTACCGCTGGTAGCCATACGTCACGATAACGAGTATAACGCGTCTAGACTACTGTACAAACCGATGATACGTGGATTCCCTTAAATTTGACCATAGTTTAATTTTTTAGTTTTCAAATTTTTACGATTCACAGATTACTACATACTTCAAATTCTTTATATTTTCAAATTCCTATGTACGATATTAACTCGTTCCCAAATTCGTATTGTCGATATTCGACGACTAAAATCCTCAAGTGCAACGTAGGTTTCCTTTAAATTGACCATTGCTTAATTTTGCAGTTTTCAAATTTTTAAAATTCACAAATCACTCCGTACTTCAAATCCCTATCTAGTGGAAAATCGAACTATACCACGTGTCCTCGCATTAAAGGAGTTGGCGGAGGGTGGAGAAAGGAGGAAGTGAAATTTGATAAATTGCGCTCAAAGTAGAGACTTCAAACATCAAAATGAAAAAAGAATTTGTAAGATATGATCATTTTCCGCGGAGTTCCGATTACTTAAAATTGAGTGAAATTTTGATAAAAATTCTTGTTGCGCTAATTTTGTTGCTCGGTGTAATTCGGGGTGGTCTCTGTCAGAAGGCGAGCGTGAAACCGCGTCCGTTCTCGTGATCCATCGAAGCAAAAGCCGATACGGATCGTGTGGCTGTTGAACGGGCACGCTTCTCTTCCTTCGGGCCGTGTCCGTTCCGGAGCGGGTGACCTCTTGACCCAGAGGTGGACGCCGCCTGCAGGAACACCCGTGTGGATAATATATTCCGGGTGTATTCCAGGCAATTTTCGCGGGGCGGTGTTGCGTTGATTGCGGTCGTTCATCGCGGCTTCGCCTTCATTCCTCCCTCTCTTTCTTTTCCCGTTTCGCGCACCATCGTTCCTCTCCTCAAACTTTCTCCTCTTCCCGTCCTTTCTTCTCGTCCTCGTCCTCTTCCTCTTCCGAGACCGTCGCCGGTCTCCTCTACCCGCCTCCTCTTCTCTTTCTGCGATTCTCCGTTCGTTCGTTTTCACGAGGTGCAGCAGCAGTACACACCGGCTACACTCGCGGGTCTAATTTGCGCACAGCGGGAGCGACACGAACTAATGCACGTTGCGCACGCCGGGAGAGAATCCGCAGGATCTTTGTCTTCGCGCACTCCCGCGCTAACGCGCATCCATCATCGTGGGTCCCTCGGGACGAGCCGGCACTGTCCTTGCGTCTCCTCTAAGACGCGGCCCACGAACGACAGGAAGAACTTTAACGAACACACGGAACACGGACGAAACTTGATCGACGGACAGCCGGAGACGAAAGAACCTTCGCCATGCTAGACATCAACGCAACGAACGATCGTAACCGTCGTAGACGTTTTGATGACCCCGCGTTCTTTCCGGCTAACGAGGCGACTATAAAACCGACCGAATAATAAAACGCCGGCAGTAAATAACGCTCGATAAACGAAAATTCTGTCTTTATCGTCATCGGCTTTGTTTACCGCCTCGCGAGTTTGGTCAACGACCAGAAACGGCCCGGGGGCGAGACCTCGGGGGACAAAGAGTGCCCCGGACCGTTCTTTAATAACGAAATTGCGAAGGTTTTACGCGAAATAATCGTCGGACAATCGCGGTCGTCCACGGGAGAGGAAAAAACGAGGCGCAGGAAGAAACAATCACCTACTGAATCCTACGGGCACTTTTGCGGAACGAAATACGAGTTTCGAGAGGCCGGCCAGAAGATCGTGGCTCCGAGGCAGTCTACTACTATGTCGGACACTCGCCGGGATAACGCTTCATCTTCAACCTTTGAATGCTGCCTTCCACGAGTCTTGGTAGACAGCCACCTGACTCGACAGCTCGAGGGTGCAATCATGCGCACGCGAACCCATGAAACGCGACTCGGCCATCTTACGATCGTTCGAGCTTCGATCGCTAACATTTGGCATCGAACAAAATCGGTACTTTAAACGGCACTGTTGTTCCGCGATAGTCTTGTGTCGTTGAATTGTGTGGCACTATGTCGAAATCCATCGTTTGCTAATACTTGGCTGTCAACCATTTTGTATTAAGAACATTAACGAAGAATTTATACATATATTTGTATGGTCACTTTAACCCTTTCACTCTTACATCGAATGTATCTCGACGTCGCAGATTTCTTGGATCGTACAAATAATTCAGATAAATAGATTGGTTGCATTTCATTTGTTTACTACTTATAATAAATTCTTAATTTATGTTTATATAAATTTTATATATTATATATATTATATTTTATTACACGAGTTTATATAAAATATATACATTCGTATATATTTTTACACATTTGCTACGTACCCTGGAGTGTTGCAATACATTTTATTAAAAAACCATTTCGTGATCCATTTTATAAATTAAGGTTCAAATAGATGTAGCGTAAGTGGTATTTTTAGATGCTTTTAGCCCTTTGCACACGAGAGGCAAGTAATATTCGCAACAATTTTAAGCGAATAACTTTCAACTACATTTATAGTATTATCCATGCGTCGTTTGAACATAGTGAAACAGGCAATATTTGCGACGAATGACAAAAAATAATAGGACTAGGCGTGCAACAGCTTCGCAGTAGCAGGTTCCAGTAGCGCATAATTGTTCCGAGAAAGCGAAAATCGGTTGGCTATTAATTAGCAATTTCGCGCTGTTTACATTTGCAAGTGTTCGGGGCCAGTTGCCCCAGCTGCGAACGCCTCCACCCTCGAGGGTCCAATTTGAAGGACGAAATCCAGCGAATGAAAGGCCGAGGATGTTCGCGTGACCGTTGCGTTTAGACGAAGAGGAACGATCGCGAGATCCAACATATGCCGCAAGTCCGGCACGCGAACAAGTTCGCCGACATATGCTCTCGGTCGGTATCGCTGCGAATCGATGGCTCGGACATACTCGCGTTTATCGCCGGGACGACGGATAAGAAACGATCGTTTGTCGCGACTCGTACTGTCAAGAGACGTCTTACTTCTGCCGATTCGCGACCAAAAGATTTTATCGAGGTGAAAGACAAAATGCGAGCGATCTATCTTGGTGACCGGTAGACTCGCACGCGACTCGTTTGCTCGTCAACCTCGTTGCCCGTCAGGACTTTTACACCTGTGATATCGCCCATAAGCATACAGGGTGTTCAAAAAAAAAAGCATTCAATATTTATATGGTGTATAGGATACACTGCCTCGAGTAAAAAAGCTTTAGTACACATTGGTCGAAAGGTCAACCGCTTTTGAGATACAAACATTTTTTTTTGCAGATGACATGACTATATAACTATATATGTTCAAATATGGTTGATATATAAAATATCTTTGCTTCTTTTCCTATATTCCAAGTGTACGAATTCTTTTACCCCTCATTGTATATACATATAAATGTATGTATGCCTATCGAATTCGAGCACCCAAACATCATTCGACTCGATTATCGTTACGATCTAGTTATCCGGCTCGTCGCTGATACGCGGAGAGACCAGCTGCAACGAGGTGAAGCTCGATCCACGATTAGCTCGGCTCAAAAAGTCGTCTGCCTTCCATTCTCCACCCTTTCTCGTTAATTGATCCATGCCGATGTGGAACATAACGCGTTACGAAACACACCGGCACCGTTTTCCTTAATCCTCGAAACGGAAGTCCGAAATGTTTCTCGCGATGGTATTAAAATTTAGGCGCATAGTACCGAGGAATAAACACAAAATAATGTATTTATTATGTATTGGAACTTGAGAGAATAGTGCTAATAGAGTCGATAACGCGAAAACGTGTGCTTTTGGAAATGAAGATAGCTCGAGAACCTGAAGATTCCGGATTTCGGAGATCAGCGGATAAAAATATTCAAAAGTTTGGAAGCACGGAAATTTGCATGCACGGGAAACGAGCGTGCCATCAACCGGAAGTGTGTAGAAGTTACGATGGTGAAAGAGGAAGAGAGCCGAGCATGTAATGCGTTATCGATGCGCGTAATTTGCAACGAGGACGGCTAATTATGCAACGCTGATAACGGCGATTCATTTCTTCTTTCCTGTCCCTTCCTCCCCGCGCTTGCTCTTCATCAAGCTTATATTCCAGAACGCGGATGATGAAGCAGCTGCTTGGCCGGTCGAAACGAGAGCAATCGAGCGGTGCACGCACCGGACGTCGGACACACAGCTTGATCGATCGATCCGTGAATCGACGGATCGTGCAAAGGGGAACAATATTTGCCAGCGAGCACGATAACGCATTACACCGAGGACCCGGCTCGCGGTAATTAATTACGCCGGTCCCGAAGGAAAATGAATTGCCGCTCGCGGCAATAACAGCGGTTAATGCGGCAACAATTATTGATGATGCCGCAATAAGTGCTGCATGTCGAAACGGTAATTCATCCAAGATTAATAATTGACCATGGATTGATTTTAATCTAAATGTTCTTCTAAACGGCCCACTTAATATCCTCGTCACTGGCCTGTCCGCGAACGCGCCGGAAACGAAATCCACCTGGCTTCGTTACCTATACCTACCACTTACCGAACGATTTTTATGAGACACAAAATAGTCGATGATTAGAACTGGGTTCGATAATGTATCGATACTGACGGTAAAGGGTACTTAGATTCGGTATCAATATCAAAGTTTAGCAACTCGAAGATTTAGTCGAGGTTTGCAGAAGCTAGGGACTGGAGGAAATTAGGTTCAGATGTAGCAAGTTTGGGATTTAACACTTTATACTCCTTAATTAGCTGCAGATATTACTTTTGCAGATGTTACATTTAGTAAAAATATTTTTTGCTGGACCTAAAAATAAACGGCCGTATTTCTAGTGTTAAATGACCGAACGAGCATCCCATCTACCGATGGGGTAGAATTTTGTATTCGAGGTGCTCGAAAACAAAAAAAACGTAATATTCGAAGAGCTCGAAAATAAAAAATTATAAAATTCGATGAGCCCGAAACTAAAAAATTGTAAAACTCTACCGACGGGGACGAAAAACGGCCCGAATGGTCCACAACGAAAATTCCGGTAGACGCGAACGGAGCGGCCCACGCACGAAGATATTCTAAGATGGAGGAAAACGCGCGAGCCGCTAATTAATACGTGAAAGTCACATAACCCGTGGGCAGAGAGATCCCGCGTGGATAGCGAGTCGGGATTAAGACACGAGCGGTTTCCCGAGAAAAATTCGAAGGCGGAGCGGAACGGGACGGGCACGTGGAGGACGCGGTTCCAGAAATATACGTTTATGGCGTCCCCGGTATGGGAACAATCCTACGCGACAGATTAGATCTACCGTCGAATTATGGAAGATCGTGGACGATGGAGCTTCCGCCAGCCGTACACGACAGTGGGGGGCATTCTTTTCTTGGCCGTCTTTCCAATTACTGGCCTCTGACATTAATTTGTCGTCCGGCTGACCAACGGCGGCTTACGCGTTGCCGCGTCACGGTGAGAAGAGATGTTTGATCGTCGATTTAACCAGGAAATGGAGATGTCCGTGGACCCGCTGTTAAACGCGGCTGCACTTCGTCATCGTCGACGGTCAAAGACTGGGGTATATCTATCTTCGCTAAACGGGCAGCGATTTTCTTGCCTGACCGTTCTTCCACGTGAAACGTCCAGCGGTGACGAGTCCATCGGTAAATACCCGGATGATGGACGAGCGAGGCACGCTTTCCTCGCAACGGGGACAACTTTTACCGAGAAACTCGGATTTCGTATGAAAAGGCCACGACAAAGGAGTTCTTGTTCGATTCGCGCAGGATACGACACGGCTACTTTCTACCTAGTTTCGCGTGATCGCTGTTATAAGCTCATCGCGAATATTCTCCCGTTACTCGTGTCTGGCTCATCCGATATCTAATCCTTAACACTAGATTTGCCGACGTTTTAATGGCCATGTTACGGTGGCCGATACAGAAACCTCTGCTTGCTCGCTACGCCATTCATTTAAAATATTTCAAACAATTAGAAAGGAAAATATTTAACCGACCACTGCCATCCGCTTCCAAAAAAACAGAAGACCCTTGCAAGATACGAGACCGGCCGGGACTAGACCTATAGACATAGAACCAAACTAAACAAGTGTACTTGCAGTTAGAATTTTTTTTAAAACAGGACAGACCCGATAATCCAAACAGTAGTCACATATGTTCCTGGAGATATATTCATCATCAGATACACTCGACACGACGAGTGAAAAATAATTATGTTATCTTTAATCCTTAATTAATGATACCAAGTGATCACCTTGGATCAGCGATATTCCTTGGATTCGATATTGAGGTAACGAAACAAATCGCAGCGCGAACGCGTTCTGCGATTCGTCGTTCATCGCGAACGGATTAACGAAACGCGTATTTACAAGAAAAACGAAAAAATTAATCCGCTCGAGGCGGCCGGCACGCTCTGCTCGACCACGAAGCCCACAAAAACTGGAATCAACGGAAACGTGTGCCGATAGAAACCGCGTTTGTGAACACACGAACGACGCAAAGAAATTGCTATTCATTGCTGCCAGATTGTTTTGTGTAATGTGGTTGCCACAAGTTGCTGCAATAGATTTTTATGCGCTTGCGAGGTACATAAAAAGATGCTGCGAAGCCGGTTGGAAATTCATGGTTAATTCGAAGTTGGTTACGGTAGGATGATCTTAATTAATCGATAGCACCCACATGGATGCTTCGATTATTTCTGGACATTATTTCATCGAAGTTCAGTTCATTCCAAGGATATGTACAATATTTTGCATATGTTATGTACTTGCGTACGTGTATGCACACACATAAACCTTTATACGTACTTGCTGTATAAACACACACGTAAACGTATATACGTATGTACTTGCATACGTATATGTATATGTGCACACATGTATGTATATACATATATACGTCATGTGTGTGCATACACGTGCATAAACGTATGAATTCAATAATGGGATCATCAGAGTGACTAACTTCCAGTGCTTAAAAATTGATTTACTCTTAAACCTGATGAATATTCGATCATTTTATGCGATCGTCATTGTAAATCAGTAAAAAATAAGTGTTCTTCAAGGATCACGATTTTATATGTACGGTAATATACATACGAGGTAAAAAATGTATCTTTGATTCACAGTGAATATTTCAAAAGTTATCTTCGTCACTGTACACTTCTAAAAGAGACAGTTTACATTTTGCACTCGAGAGGCGATTCACATTAGGCATTTGATCCAATAATTTTAAACAAATAACTTTTATCTAAATTTATAGTATTAAAGACGCGATGTTTGAATATAGTGAAAGAGGCAATATTTGCAAATAATTATAAAAGGTTTATTAAATATAAGTAAATATAAAAGGTTCATTTTCAATTAGAAAGTTTTACGATTGCTGTTTGCCAATAGTAAAAATGCATTTCGAGTGCAAGGAGTTAAAACAATCCTAGATATTACATCAGCCCTCGCACTGTAATCACATGTTTTCGTAAAAATCGCAGGGAATTCGATCAGACCGCATCTGGATGATGCTGGTTCCGATGATACAGCGTCGATTGCTGCTGGTCGCCACGATGGCGATTTCCCTGTTGCAACCGCGTGCTAGCGAGTTTCTTCTTACCTTTTAGGTATATCCCAGCCCGAAGTATAACCGAGGACTGCGGTTCGCCGCAGTATCCAATAGTTACGAGCGCGTCATTATATCCCCAATCGATATCGAAAGTTTTGATCGACACGGCAGCTGGGAAGATCAGCCTCGATGTGGGATCGAGATCTCGAACGCAGGCTACGGGGTACCAGACGGTGTACAGTCAACGACAAATCTCCTTCCCTAGCACGTACCTGACAACAGATGGTGTGGGGACATTTGTTCGTTCGTTCGTAGTTTGGCGAGTTTTTGTATTTGGGGAATTAGGAATTTGGAGATTCGAAGAGTTGGAATATTGGAAATGGCGGGGTTCTTGAACTTGGGAATTTGAAAGTTTGGGAATCTAGGAAGTTGGGGTTTAGGCATTCGAGAATTGGGGAATTTGGGGATGTGAGAATCTGAAGCTAATTGAGGATTTAAAACTTTGACGATTTACAAATTCGAAGATTTAGAAATTCAAGGACTTGGAAATTTGAGGATGTACAAATTTAAGGATTTATAAAGTCGAGGATTTAGAAATTCAGGAATAAATGAAGTTGTGGTATATCTGGAGATATATGTACATAGACTGACCCGAAGGAATTTTACTTCTAAAAATTAAATAATCGGAAAATCGACAATTCGAAGAGCTCGCAAACAAAAAACTGTAAAATTCGAAGAGCTCGAAAATAAGAAATTATAAAACTCGAGTAGCTCGAAACCAAAAATTCGTAAAATTCCAGGATCGACGATCAATCGAAAGATCAAGAAATCGAAAGATCGAAAATTCTTGAAATAGAATGACCACAAATTGAAAAACGAAGATATCAACGAAGGGCAAAATTGTCAAGTAAGATATTTGTCCCGATCGAAATGAGAGGGTACGTTGCATGCGAGTGTACCGGCTCGCACTCGCGTGCTGGTGCACGCGTTCAAGGTAGCCACGCGGCGAGAGAAAGGACGTCGCGTCGTGTATCGGAGAAGGACGCGTGGCGTCGGGATGCCTCTGGTTCGCGTGATTATCTGCCCACACTATCCGTCCAGTGCCGGCGCTTATCCTGGGTTGCTTATTGGTTTTGGATCTGATATGGCCAGCATTAAGGCCGCTTTCCACTCTTCGTCCTCGAGCTTGTCCGCGTAATGGAATACGAGATAAGGGAGAAAATGGCGAGTGCACTGTCAGAGGCAGCTTGATTACTCGTCCTGGGACGGCTGCGCGTTGATGAGCGATCGTTAAGTGCCGATGGACTCAATAAACGGGCCTTAAGCTTCGTTTACAATGATACTCTAAACGAATCGGTCGCCGATCACTCCCGAGCCAATTACCGACCTGAACGAACAAATATCGACTCTGTGCCTAGTACCGAGCCTAGGAAAACGGTTAATCGTGTCAGTCAATTAGCAATTGATGCCGCAAATAAATACATCGATGCAAATCCGATTCAACGTATCGAAGGAATTGTGCATACATATGTACTTCACTGAACTTCTGTATTTCGTTATATACGTTGCATTAACCCCGTTGCACTCGAAAGGTGACTCACACTCGCCACTGTGTTTAATACACTCGCCACTTTGTGTTGTACGTATGATGTATACATATGATGAAGCAACTAATAGCGGCTATTAATAATAGAAAGATAACAACTTCGAAAGAATTCATTAAACCTTCCAACCAAAATGTTTTACATCTGCTATCAATAAAAATATGTTCGTGTCCAAAGGGTTAATACATCGAAATAGCATTCTAATTATCCCTCGATTGGATGTTGGATATATACCTATTTTTCCTGAAACGAATCAACTTGATCCAAACATCAATCTTGAAGATTTAAAAAAAAAAAAACAAATTTTATTATAAAGAAACTTTATTCACAGTTTATATACGTGAACCAATATACTTCTAAAGCCAATTATTTTGGTTATTCCAAACATGTAACTATAAATTGACTCGATGCGGTAATCTAGCATTAAAAAGTATTTACGTGCTATTGCCGTTCGAAAATCTGTCGTAAGTTCCGCATCGACTATCGTAGAGGTTGTTTCAACCAAAAAAAATGACGGGAAACAAGTGGACGTCTTCAATTTAATCGGTAAGCGCAATTCGAGCGCGACAACCGGTAAACCTTCTTGTGGGGCATGTCTGTATCGGAATTTAGTAGCTAAAGGGTACAGTAGTCGCTCATTAAATTAATGCAACACGAAGAGGCACTCATACACGCCGATCGAACAACTTATATTGCCGTTCCGGAGATTCTTACGGCCGGGACCGTTAATTCGTCGACGCGCAAAATGGAGTAAGAGCATTACACCTTTTTAAATCTCGCGTTGTCTTTTTCCCTGGCGGGACATAGTTGATTTTAATGCACATTTTGCCGCAATCAAGGTGACGCTTCCTGCAGCAAACTACTCTGTACGCATTACAGTACATTAACGCGAGAATCGCGCTCGAAACGATCCGGTCGGGCGTCGAAACGATCGAATATAATCTACTAATCAAACGCGTGCGCGTTTCGCGTCGCGACTTAATTACAAAATCGAATATCGTCGTGTAGATCTGTGTCGCCGTAATGGGCCTCATTACAGCGGATATCGAGGCCCGGTAACGGTCGAAACGCGCCGAAGAGTCTTAATCACGCGGATGGATCTTCGGCGAAATGGTCGGAAACGGGACGCAGAAATTTCGATGGAGATCCCACGGGCTCGTGGTGCTCGCAAGTGGGCGAAAATGTTCAACGTCCGTATCGAATCGGGATGCGTACATATATCGCATCGAGATCCTATCGAGATGACGCACTGCGTCTGATACCGGATTCTACGGAACGACGACCGCAGACTTATTCGTCGACGGGTTTATTTTAGAAGTCGATGCGTCGCGGATGAAACTCCACTGTACAGTGCACGACGTTTACCACTTTCAACGAGGGAGACGGTCGAATGTGTTAACAAATTTATTTTACTGTGAAGATCGACGATATTATGGATGGGAGGTCGATTACGTTACCTCGGAATCGCCGGGGACTGGCAACTTTTCGCGAACGTGGACTTTTGGGACCGAAAACTTTATATTTTCTTCATGAATCCCTGACATGTAGAAAATAAATCTAACGTTTTAAGTTCTGTGCCCTTCATCGACATTTTACATAAAATATTACATAAAAGTTTACCTTTTCTTCATTAGTATTTGTTCGTTTCGGTTCGTACAAGTTTATTATTTCAATAAATAATACTTCAGTGATACTTCTGTGACGAGTACAAGAATTCCTATTTTTTGTTATTTATCATATGCCCATGTACATTCGACTTACACCACTTTCATATTCAATTGTTACGCAATTTCATGTATGAGCCAATTTTTAATTGATTAAAGTGTCTGCATTTTTTTAAGTACAACATATTAACAAATTTGCAGTACATTAAGCACAAATTAAGTGACATCTCATATTCTTTTCTTGAAATGGACTTACACCACTTTCACAATAAACGGTCCAAATATTTAATCGAAATATTCTTATTAAATACCGAAATTTTATAGGAATACACGAAAGTTACATATACCATGTACAAAGGTAACTCGATACACGGAAGACTGCTGAAAATAATATACGAATCTATCAGATCACGTTATGTTAAACGGGGTTGAATTTCGTCGTAGAAATGAGTCTTGTTCGCTTAAATAGTATGACAAAAGCAAGCAGAAGGTAGCTCGTTTGAATGGAACAGTGAAACAATAGGATAACAGCGATAGTTAAGTAGAGATAATGGCTGTATAGCGAAAATAAAACAGTATAGCACAGTGCAACAGTGCAGTAACTTAACAACGTGATCGATTAATAGTTTAATAGACTATTAGCGCAACAGTGTACCGTCATGGTGCAATAAAAGAATAGTTGAAATATTTGATCCAAAAAATGGCAAATGATGGCCGGACTAAATGGAATACTCAACCGCATCAATTATCGCGTTAACGGACGAATAAAACGAGCGAGATGAATGTAAGTGGGATGAATATGTATAATATCGATATGGAGGCGTACGTGTTACCCTTTACAAAGGCATCGCGTTTAAGGATGTTGATAGACGTCATTTAATTGGTATCGTTTTAATAGCAGGCTAGCCGAGAAAGGCATCCGTTACCTTAATGCGGCCGTGTAATTAGCGACGTATCCAGGGCTTTATCGCTTTTGCATGAACCACTCTGCGAGGGAATCCCGTGGCGATTACGTCTTCATAAGTGAATCGTACTTCCGATAATAATGTTTCTTTGGCCACACCGGGCTGATAATTTATCCGGCACATGTGACCAGCCACGAACGTTAATCGAATAACTCGAAAGCGTTTGACGATATAATTGCTCCAATCATTCTTTCGGCTGGCCAATAGTCTCGATCGCAGCTGGTCCCGAGTAATTAATGAAAACGGCCATAACCGGGAATGATATTTTTTTTACAGTCTATATTTCATCGATTGCGAATTGTCCCGAAATTATGCATGTTATGAACATCGGTAATTTCGAATTACTTTAGTTGATATTACCGCTGTTATAATATTCCTCTTATATTAAACCTTTGCGGTCGAAAGCATTTTTACTGTTCGCAAACTGCAATAGTAAAACTTTCTGGCTGAAGAGTTTCATAAATTTTTTGGAAATTATTTTTTATTACACACAACAACATGGTGTGTATAATACTATAAATTTATTCGCAAGTTATCCATTTAAAATGGTGCATTAATTCAAATAGCGGATGTGAATGGCTTTTTAACTATAAAAGGTTAATTCCATATAAATACACACGAATTTATATATTCAGTAACATATTAATTTGTACGTGTATTTTACTTTCGTTGTTCTATTTGAATACACTACCCTCGTGCTATTTATGCTTTATTGAAGGATCTTTTTCCTGGATGTAACAAATAAATACAAGCACAAAATTCGCGAGCAATAAATCAGAAATGAAAAAGCACGGGCTCGCGAAGGTAATAGTTACGCGATAATGTTAATTCGCGAGGAAAAAGAAAAATCGAGCAAAGTTAATGGGATCGAATATACCCGTAGTGCGTGTTTTTCAATTATTATTCCTCAACATCTACCGGGCGCTTGCGTAAGCGTCTATGATATATTTTAAAATATTTAACTTTCGACTTGGTCTCTACCCTGCTATTAAAGTTCGTTTAAAATACCACGCGGCAAAGAGCGTAATCGTGGCGCACTAGCGAATCGTTTCGAAGAAAGTCGCAATTATCCGTCGCAAGGGAGGGCCGTAATAAAAGACGGCGTCGTAAATTACCGTATCAATCCCTCAAACAGATAGCAAATCGCTAATGGCAAGACCGGGAGCTCATTACGTTTACAGATCCCACGGGTTATATACGTAGCGTACACGCGGTATTAACATCGGTAATTAGTTCGGCCCGAATGAAAGTTTAACCCTCACGGATCCGCGAAATTAACCGTACTAATCGGCCAACAGTGATTCGCAGCTTCGTGATTCACCAACGAGCCAATCGGCGTCGTTCCGATGCCAATCTCCGACGGGATTTTCATTAACGTCCAACTTCCACGATACAAGGTTGTAAAATAACTTAACGCGCTCGATGATTATCCGTAATCCGTGCAGCGAAATAGATACGGCCAGAAGAAGTTTTTAGAGGTTTAAACGCATGTAAACGTTCTTGTACGAGCAGTCGCTACCGATTCAAGCGCACGAAGAAATTAGAAATTTATGTTAGTTCCTATGTACGTATCTTGTTCGACATACGCGGTGGAGAATTTAAAGGGAACGCGTAATCGGGCAGTTATTTTAATGGTTAAATTGAACTCGGTTATTGATAATCGAATTAACATATTAAATATTATGGAGAGGTTGCGTACCATTGACTGCTACAGAGATTAGAATACGTTTAGTTGATTCTTATTCGGTCAAGGGTCACGTGTATGAACCATCGTTTCTGTATGTTGTAAATTCCATGCAGGAATTATTTATATGATTGTTAGAAATTTTATGGGTACAATATAATTGCACGCAAAAATTAACATTTAGTCTGTTAACCATGAAGCTATTATTTCCGAGGAGGTAAATATAAAATAATAGTTTTGGTATGCGGGAGTCAAAGAATTTAGCGAATTGGGGATTTTGTAGGTTGAAGATTTATCGTGTTAGGGGTTTAGCAAGTTGGGAATTTAGCACGTTGGAGATTTAGAAAGTCGGAAATTTAGCAATTCGTGGATTTAACAAATTGGGAATTGAACAGCTTTTAGACATTCAGCACGTTCGGAATTTAGAAATTCGGGAATTTAAAAATTCATGGATTTAGTATTCGTATATTGTAACATTCAAACCCTCCAAAATTTATATATACATAATCTTTAACAATTAAATTTCTTCTAAATTTTAAATAAATTTTAAATAAATTTTAAATTTCTTTTAAAAGAAAAACTTTTAAATTTCTGATAGGGGTACCACTCGTGTTACACTATAATACTAATTTATATTCCGGGGGTTTGGTGCACTCGGGGCCCCAGTTAGTTACGTCAGTGCATATGAAGAAGGTTAACAATGCAATTTAAATGAGAAAACAAGCAATATCGGTGAGATAAAGGATCGACTGCAAAAAAAGAACGATTCAGTAGCGAGGACCGCTCGTTACCAAAACGAAGGAGGCCCCCTAGTAATTGAGAATAACGCCGTAGAAGAGCCAGAGGGAAATTTCACTGACGGAGATTCGTACCTTCTCGTGGAAGGTGGAAGCTGATTATTATTTACGTCCGACAGGGGAACGTAAATCGTTGCTGAGGAAGCTAAACATCGGCGTACTGAATGAACGTTTGACGACTTCGATGAACGAAAATTGTGACTCAAAGAATGCCAACGTAAATTGAAAATTAAACATAAACTAAAAGAGCTTTTGAGAAAAACATGCTAATTTTGTATAAATACTGAAACAGACATTTAGTGTATTTATACAGTATTTACAGTATAAATACCGCTGCTTCTTTCAGTTAAATGCAGGAGTGTATTTTTTAAAAATATCTTTCTTCATCTTTTTCATCTTGTTTGCGTGATTAAATTTATATTGTGTTCATATTGTACAAACTTTGAGGAAAGACTTCGAGGAACTAAGAATTTGGAAATGTTATAATGTACAAGTTTAATCTAAAAAAAATTAATAAGGTTAATCTAAAAATTTAAGGAACTGAAAAATGGGCAGTTCGTACAAATTAGACATTTGTAAATTATGAAGTTTATGAATTTAAAGGTATGCAATTTAAAAAAACTTAAGATTAATCGAAGAATGTGAGGAGCTGAAAAATGGAAAGTTTGTATAATTCAGAAATTCGTGAACTATAAGGTTCATGAATTTGAAGATGTGCAAGTTTAATAAAAAAAAAGAAATTAACAACGTCTATCCAAAAATTTAAGAACTCTAAAACTGGAAAGTTGGTACAATTTAGAAATTTGTAAATTATAAAAATTGTTAGTTTATGAACGTGTCATCGTCGGAAGCGACCGTACGTTGCACCCGAGTGTACATCCGCCACGAGAGAACTAAGTCCAAAAAAACAAAATAAAAAGAGTCCGTACAAAACAACAGAAACGTCCAGGTGACACTTCCATAAACATCGGTCGCTTCGTTTGGAATCCGCGTAGCTAAAGTAGAGCTCACTCTAGTCATAAAATATCACCGGGAACACGGTACACGATAAAATCGGACATTGTGGACCTTAAAACGAAAACACTGATCAGCTACCAACGCGCGCTCGTAAACGCGTATTTATGAAAACGTTGCCTAAAGAAAAAGAAGAGGGAAGAAACAATCGTCCGCTAATAAAAGACAGAAAATCAGAATACGCCGTTATTTCACAACATTATACCTTTATTTTACGCTTAACATTAACTAAGAACGAAACGAACGATGAGTATCTCTGTTGGACATCAACTTGTCACCCCGTTTAGTGGGAAAACTTTGAGCAACAACTGTCTACTTAAAATATACCAGAATTTGATAATAAATGTGAGGACACTTTTTGAGTCCTTGAAAGAATTTTATTTGGTCTAATAGAACGATTTGAATAAAATTTTTTAACTAAATCTGTGTATGTAGTGAAACGCACGACAGTGGCAATTAATAACAGAAAATAATAATTTCAAAAAAGTTATTATAAAATTTAATTTTTTTTTTTAAATTTAGTACTAGATTTATGGACCATTTATTTCGAAATTAAAACTGGAGTAGAAGAGAAACTAAATAAAGTATGATGTGTAAACTGGGTTATACAATGACCCTTTATCTTGACAAAAGTTAACATTTCGATAAAAATTTATAGTATTTGTAATTTAAAATAAGAAATGTGTCATGAGTCATTTTGGCTTGTTCCATAAATCTAGCGTTAAAATATAATTAATTTCCTTTGTTGTAACCAAAATTAAAAATTCGTCCCCGAAGAGATTAAATGGTATTCTATAAAATTGATAAATTCTCAAACAGTCTTACAGAAACATCGTATTACAGATACTTTGCTACGTGGTACGATTTTGGCAACAATCTCCCGTACTGAACATTCGCCTTCAAGTGATTCAGGATTCCTCGACAAATCCCGACTCGATCGAAACGCCATCGACGACCATAAAATCGTCCCGCAGCATTTCCATAATCGTTGCCATTTTGAGAATGACAGGGGAGTCGCGTTTAATTGGAAACGCGCCCGATCGCGAGCGCGTCGAAGCTGTCGAATAAAAGTCCGTCTCCCGCTGCAGGTTGCCAGCACCCTTTAATACAGTTATCCCGGTTCGTAACTTTCGAAAGGCAGATCTCGTCCTGTTAATTCGCTCGTTAAAGCGTCCCGAGGGGTTCCGTAAAGCAACAGGACGCTCGTATTTCCGTTGTCGGACGCTGCCTCTTATCCGTGAGCCGGATCGCATTAAATTTATCTCTTATCGAACGATTCCGTGGCGCATCAACGGCGATAAGCGCGAGTTCTTTTTCGCGGCACGGCCACGACATCGAACCGGGGACCAACTAAATATGGACTGCTTCCCGCGGGAATAGTCGATGCCACTTCCACCACCGGATTTAACGATACGCGTTCGCTTTTTCGTCCGCCGACCACGATGTTAAGCCGCGCTAAACGACGTCGTTAGCTACGCGGAATGACTACGTAAAATCACACCAAACCGCGGTAGTAACGTTAATCCTCGCGCCAGTTGCTTTCCGTGGCTGATAAACAATTCGACAACGTGTTCGACGATCGCCATCTATTTCTTCGATTCTCGCCTCTTCCTTTCAATTACGGGGCCGGCTACGGAAATACCGCGCTCGTGTTCTTCGACTTGTTACAATTTATCAACAATAATTATCCGATACGCTTCGACCACGATACGAACTATAATTCAACCCTTTGAACGTTGTAGATTCACTTTTCACGATGTGAGTTAGCTCGCGAAACTCTTTCTTATTCAAATACATTCCCTTTACGAGATTCGATATGAAAGTAGAAATCTTTGATTAAACGTAAATTATCGAGTATATTGGTATTCTTTGAAGGAATTCGATCCAAGATAAATATTTTAATTAAAAAAGTCCAGTTCGAATTTCAATATCTTAATTATAAAAGGTCAGTTCGAAATAAATATTTTAATAAGGAATTCAGTTCAATTTAACTATGTCAATTTAAAAAGTTCAGTTCAGATTAAATATCTCGATTAAAAAAGTTTGGTTCAAAATAAACATCTCAATGAAAAAAGATCGGTTCTAATTAAATACCTTAGTGAAAAAAATTCAGTTCATGATTGAACATCGTAATGAAAAAGTCTAGTTCGGTTGAAGCATCTCTATAAGAAGAAATTCGAATTAAAAATAAGATTCTCGTTTCTAATTAAAAGCAATTCAAACCGAAAATGAAGTTACATTCTCGGGACAATTTCCGACAGTGTTTGTGAAAAGAATTGAAAAAAGTACAAATTAAAAATGAAACTTTAATTTCCAATTACAAAACCGTTCCATCAACGGTTACAATATGATTCTTCACCGGCGAAAATTAAATCATGAATCAAGCGCTAATTGTTAGTTATCGCTCAATTTACTCGATCGCATAAACATCGTCTACCGATGGAATGAGAAAGAGTAAGAAGAAACGAACGATAAGAGGCTTCCGTAATGAATATTCATTTAATAATTCGTCGGGGCACATAAACCTGGCGTTTGTCGAAACAAAGAACAGCGAAAAAGATGCGAGAGGGATGTAGGGTGGCGTAAATCAACGCATGATCGAACGAAACTAACCCGGGGTTCGATTCTCCCAGCTCGTTTTATTGCCGTTTCGTCTTCAATTTGCACGCAATTCGATTCGATTTGTTCGGCGAAGGGAACCGTTGTGGGGCCCACCCCAAAAGCTCGTATAATCGATAAGATACGGCGACAGTTTATCGCGAAAACTCGAACACGAATTACATTGTCACGGGCGTAACAACGAGTTTACGAGGTTAAATTCGATACCGGCATACCTCGCGAACGAATTATTTGACGCGGGCAACAGTCGAGCATCAATAAACGGGTATCTGGAATCGCGATCGAAGTATCCGGCGTACCGATCGCGATCGAGTTCGATCGGGCACGCTTCCTTCTTCTGGGCTCTAACCACGCCTCGAGTTTCCAGGTAAGACCCCGGCCACGATGGACGATTCATTATGCACAATATTCACCTGCCTCTCCGGAGAAAGGGAGAGAGAGAGAGAAAGAGGGAAGCGTGTATCGGGCAGGGTGGACACGGGCGACGAGTTCCCGAAGAGAAAAAGAGAAAGTGTGAGCGAACGACGGGGAAAAAGGAGACGACGATGATGAGGAAGCTGAAAAAGAAAGGAAAACGAGAAAAAGGAGACGGCACACAGCGAGCGTGCAATAACGCAGCAGTCTTTACGGCCATTCTTACGAAATAATTACGACAATGCGAGCGTAAATAGCCGTTTAAGGGACCTACACCTGTGGAAAGGGGAGCTGGTCGCGGTAGACCACGCACCTGAGATACCTAGCTGCTCCGCTATGTTAATTATCAGGGTAATCGCCCTCGCCTTTTTTGTCCTTCATCGGCTTCGAGCCAACCGCTTCGGCTACGTTTCCTTAACCGATCCAGTTCGTTCTATCGAGAATCTTCGATGGAAAACAATGTGACCAGTTACTCTTCCCTTTTTTCCTTCTTCTTCCTAGAAACCGAGCTGCCGGAACAACGGGATCGTTATTTTAACGGATAGGGGTGGATCGATGCGAATTCGTGTGTTAGTATCGTCGACTTTTAATTGGGACAATCGTAGAGGAAGAATAGTATCGTCATAATTTTCACGTTTTTTAATTCTTACGTTTCTGTGCAAGTTTCGGAATTTCATGATTGATGAAGATTAAAAATACTGACGAGTAAAAATATTAGTCTGTAGAGATACTAACGCGCAGTAATGAAACGCGTAAGAATACCAACGTGTAGTAATAAAATGCGTAGAAATATCAACACGAGGCAACATAAAGCGTAAAACCACGACAATAAGTAAACTAGTGTAAACGTGTATAAAAATGCACACGACCATGATAATATAATCAGCCATATTTCGTATGTTAGTCCGTAACGTACATGCGTTCAGCAAATGCCCCGCAGAAAAAGGGTTGAAAAAAGAGCTAAGAGCCAAATGTTACATTGTATCGAGCGATTTCATACTTTCATGAGGGAAAAACAGTTTTCTGAACGATAGTGACCCATCACCGCCACGAAACAATGGCGAATGAACAAAAGGGAAGCGCAGCAGGTGCACGGTGATTTTATACGTCAGACTGACCATGATGAAACTATGACATTCCAATGTGGCTGTTCTGGCAGAACGCGTCTTCGCATTCTATTGTCGAAAGATCGGTCAATTGCATCGTACAATCGGCGACGAGCATCTGTCGATCTTAGGCAATGAAAAAAACGGTACGATTCTTAATGGATTAGCTACCCGTTAAGGTACGATCAAACGCGGTTGTAAACGTAATGAAGGATTTATTGCCCGAAATCACCTGGTCGTGGTAGTAGATACCTCGTTTCAAGGAATATAAGAGCGCACCTTTTGCTTCTTAAAACGATATAATTTCCCTGTATCTCGTTAAGAGATAAGCATACCCGAGGAAATAATGTTTAATGAAATTCTGAACGGTACAGTTCGGATGATTGCCGTGCTTATTTTTTATAGGAGCGTAATCGAAAATGGTTATGGGCAACTATGTTCGATGAGCGCGTGAGGAGCGGCGTATATTGAAGGGCATCGATGATTCGGTAATTTTGTACCATGGTTTTTCTCATTTTCAAATTATTCGAGTTATAGATTTCTGAATTAGCATATTCAGGTTTCATAATTGTAAATTATACTTTTACAAAATTTCAAATTGCCCATCTACAAGATTGCAAATTGCCCATTTTCAAAACTGCAAATTGTCCATATTCAAAATTGCAACTTTCCCATATTCAAAATTGCGAATTGTCGATTTCCAAAATTGTAAATTGCCCAGTCCCAAATTGCAAATTTATCGATTTCCAAAATTGCAAATTGCTCATTTTCAAAATTGCAAATTACCCATTTCCAAAATTGCAAATCGCTTGTTTTCAAAATTGCAAATTGCCAATCCCCGTGGTTTCAAATTTCTACTTACCCGATTGCTAAACTTCCCAATTTCCGTATTCTACAAACTCTAAACCATGGTTTTTTTTCATTCTCATATTTTCCTATTCACCCAATTACGAAAATTCACCCCATTCTCCAGAATCCATATTTCTAAATTCTCAGCATCCGAATACCCAAACATCTCCAATCCCAATTTCGAATTTCTAACTTTCGAGTTCACCGAATTCGCAAATTTCTTTCGAAGAATTTCCAAAACTCCCGAGAAAAAGAGAAAGAGGATCGTACGGAATTCGTAGTAAGATCGAGACATCGATTACTAGGCATCGACTTGGGTTAACGAACCGATCGTCTCGCAGGACGTGTTCCTCTTTCGCGAAGTCCCAGAGAGCAGTCCACCGGCGAGCGGCGCCATTATTAATATTTCATACGGTTTATGGACCGCTGAGTGGCAGCGCTCGCTGTTCCACGTCTTTGTCCTTTTGCTCATCGTCCTTTCCTCCTCCTCCTCCTCCTCCTCCTTCTTCTTCTTCGTGTCGGCTCGCCTCTTTTTTCACTTTTTTGTTACTCCTCTTCATATAGGTACGCACCTGTACGAAGTTTCGAGCAAAGATTTCGACTTCCCGACACACTTTTCATACTTCGACAAAGAACTTGTTTGACACGTTGTGTGCGAACGAAAGTACGTATTGTCTGAGTTGAATGAAGTAATAACCGGAACACGATAATAAAATGAAGTACGCGCACGAGGGAGAAACGTACTTAACTTCGTCTTTATTATAAAATGGACATCCGTGTCCTCGTCTTTTTCTTGAATAATTTTATTTTTCGTAATTCGTGATCGGATCGTTAGAAAGTTTTCTTACAGCCGATATCAGATCCTGTTTCTTTTTTTAAGTCGTACTTTTATGTCATATTTTGCAAATGTTTGCGAAATTGTAACAAATGTTTTAAAATTACATATGCAATGTTATGCATATGCTACTTAAATGGTATTCTATAAAATGGATAAGCTAAATTTTTGGACAAACTTATCAAAACTGCATATTACGAATACTTTGCTAAGTGGTTATGATTTTGGCAACTATTCCCTATGCGATGAACCGAAGGGCAATAATTTGAGATACGAAAGAATGAATAATGCTATTCAAGCATTTACGTGGACTCAAAGCTCGACGAAAATTATTTTTCATTGGCAACATACTATTTTTAAGGTGCGATTCCATGTGGTCCCGAGTCTCCAATTTACGGATCAATGTTTTTCTCGAGTTCAAATCTATCCGTCTTCTCCGATCCGATATTCATCTAGGATACATTCGCTGGAACGTTGTAATGTGGCTCCAAAAAGACACCGACATCGATGTTCATCCACTTCCACGGAGTCCGTTTCGATGCTCAGCCATCCATTACGACCCCGGGCTCGACGACCACACCTAAGAAACAGTACTATCCGTGTCCTAGATCTGTTAGCACATCGTTACTAATTATACCGTTAGTACCTTTTTACCCGTAAAAGCGCTTATTAAAATTTCAAAGTCGCGACTATGATTCGGTGGCCTTGCAATACGATGAAAAACGTTAATAACCGATGGAAATAGCCTTTTAGTATAACAAAAATCTGGACAAACTTCTTTTTCCCGATCGCTGGATGTTTTATCGCACACACGACCGTGACTAATTACATGTCGGAAGATTCAACAGCATTTTTACGCTTCTTCTCCCCTTTCCTCGTGCATCATCCGAGCCGAACGTCGGATGTTGCATAAGCACAGTCGAAGGGAAAGCGTGGCCGAGGATGATGAGATTATTTTGTCGCGGCATTTGTACGGCAATCTACATTTGTCCCGCTCATTATCTGTAATTACCCGCAATGCATGTCGTAGATAAAATCTCGCGGAGAAGAGGGTGGATAATAAAAGACCGCTTAATCACCAGCTAGACGTATGAAATTCACCTGTGCCTCGCGCTCGCGCGCTCACCCGATCAATTTAGACGTCTGCCCTTTTAAATAATACGTAGTTTATGACCGTGCTGCGATTAACATACGCGTAATAGCTGTTGTCGAGGGGTACACCTGTATCGCTGCACGTGTCTCCGCTCGGAAATTAGGCTTCAAAAGGGGACAGAATGTTGAGTAGGATCGAAATTACGAAACGCTCGCTGATACTCTTTGTTCGTGATAAATTGACAAATTTGAAAATTTGGGAACTTGAAAAGATTCGACAATTCGGGAACTCGTAAATTTTTACATTTGACGATTCGGAGGATTTTGAAATTCAAAATTCTTGGAAATCCAAGACGGTCGTAGGTCGCATCTCGCGTGATAACACGCTTGTCACTTGTCATGTACTTTGATTCTGTGGTCGTATGTCACGTGTGAGGTAAAAAGGTGGACCCTGTTGGAATTTCTGTAAGTTAAACATCAGCAACGGACAACTTACATTTCCAGCGATATATCAATGCTTTTTGTGGTCGGCTTTTAATGTACTAAGCCCAAGAAATGAATAAAGAAAATTTTGTTAATTTGATAGCGATAGAAACAGTGAATGTTTCGAAAACACTAGGTAACCATTTAACTGTGTGTTCGATGAGTACACACGTTAATTCACAACTTCATGTCGGTGGTGTAACATTAATAAATGATTAATTGTTCATGAAGTAACTGTGTACATTTTCCTCATTTTCCTGTACCTTTTTTGTACAATTTATAATAGTAACGTTTGTCCTGTGTTCATTTCATATTCTCGTCACAGGTTGATTTTAATAATTTTAATAAATTTATTTTAGAAACAAAATTCCGCAGCTGGGAATTCTTAAATGTGGAAATGTTAGAGTGCCCCGTAAGTTTCTTCCTTTTTTGATAGGAGCGAGTACATAATATTTATTGTTTAAGGTTGGTTTGTTGCATCAAATATGAATTGTTCTTCTCTATCACCCTCAAGGATATATAATTATTTACTTTTCTTAAAATTATCCGGGATTACTTGCATTCGAATTGCGTTTTTATGTCAATAAAGGAAGAAACTTACGGGACACCCTAACGATTCCAGGATTTGGGGATTCAGTGTTCTGGTAATGTGATGATCCGACAATTTGAGAACCTTTCGGAACATTCGATACGTAACAAACTATGTATCAGAACATAAGTACAACGTATGCCCTTCCAATTGAACTCTCGATACCGTGTAACGAATGGTCACGCGTCGGTAGCGTAAGTGGTTTCCGAGAAAAAGCGAATTGGCGCCAACACGGAAGCCATCGTCCGACGTTCACAGAGATCGGCTTTTACCAAACTTTTCATAAACGCGACGGCCCTTCACTTCGTGCGGAGCGTTCAACACCGTGGATAAATCGAACGTTGCAACGGATCATAAAGGACCCACTTTCACCGCGGTACGCGGTTTAATGCAAGTCACCCACGCCCGTTGTAAACGGACTTTTTCTTCGTCGGTTCGCGCGGCAATCAACGGGAAAAAGAAAGGCGAGCCTCGCCGCGAGCGCGTTCATCGAAAGCGCGAGATTCGTGGCCGTGGCATGGCGTGATTAACGCGCCGCAAGCAGCTTAATGCCCACTTTGTACATCATCATCGGTATAACCGAGCGAACCGGCCAAGGGACAAATGAGCGTTAAATAAAATACGCGATCATTATCACAAATCACGCTCGCAACGAGCGCGATGCGTGACGGCCTATCGAACTGAAAATTTCCGAATTTTCGTCAGATTTACACGTTCCTCGAAGCTGGTCATCGATACTGGCATCATAGTCATATACAGGGTGTTTAGGCCGTAGAATACATTCTAAAATACTAGTTGAGTTTATTTCTTGCTACGGTCATTTTGAGGAAAACCCAGATAGGTTCGTACGTCGTGGATACTTCCATTTCCACTTGAATTTAGCTAGCCAATAAGTGAACTATTTTCCCTCACCATCTTCCCAAATTTTGTACGCCTACTCCGAATCTTGGTAAAGTGTAAAACATCTTTGAAGAGGCACTCTGGACACTGAAAATTAGAAACTTGTAAAATGGTCATTTTGACCGCTTTGGTAGGTTCAGTGTTAAAAGTTATTTATTAAAAATTGTAAATTGACCAGTATCAATATTGAAAATTACCCATTTCCAAAATTGGAAACTTGTGAAATGGTCATTTTGACCGCTTTGGTAGGTTTACTGTTGAAAGTTATTTATTAAAAATTGTTGCACCGAATCAAATAGCGTGCGAGAGTGGCCGCTCGACCGCAAAGGGTTAACATTGGTGAACAAAAGCGCGCAACACCGTTAGAGGTCATCGCGAGGCTAAGTGGTGGAAGCGAAGAAGAGGAGCAAGATCGACTCGCATCGATGCGTTTTAAGGCATCGCGAGGAGAGGGCGGTTCGTCCCATTTACATCGAAGGCGGCCCACGGAATGGCAGTCGAAGGCACGAAGGCCGGCAGCGATAAATAACGTAACTCCGCCCAAAATATAAATTGAACGCTACCGGTGTGTGGTCCCCTACGGATGCCTCTCTAGATACTTGCTCGCTCCCAGCCACCTATTAAAACCATGCGATCGTGTGCACTGGCCGACCGTGTTATCGTTGCCCCGCGTTTCTTCTCGCTTCAATTAACCCGACAACGCTAATATCGTGACACTGATACGCGCCACGAAATTTTCAACGCATGCTTTGGTTTACATATGCTAGGTAACACGCGTTGGATCTACCATGCGTACTACTCGAAGAGTCACCGTGATTCGTGGTAAAATTGAAACTTAGGGTTGCTGTTGATAACTGTGAAACTGTACACGAGATATATAGAATTGATAACTATTAATCTATCTTCGAGATCTGTAGAATGAAAAGAAGTGAAACTGTACACGAGATACATACAATTGATAACTGTGAATCTATGTCCAAAATTCATAGAATTGAATCCTCACATTTTCACATTCGCATACCCCCAAATCCCAAGATCCTACAATCCTAAATACTCAAATGCCTAATCCATTCCCCAATTTTTAAAACCTCGAAAGTCCTTATAAATCAATTAGTAGTGACTAGATGAAGAGTGACCACGAGTGACCAAGAGTGACCAGGAGTGACCAGGAGTAACCACATCCCTACATATATATCCAAATTCCAAGATTCCAAACTCTTAAGTGTTGAAATCCGTAATCCATCCCCTAATTTTTTAAACCTTGAAAGTCCTCAAAAATCAATGAGTACGGACTAGATGAAGAGTGACCAAGAGTGACCACCACGTACTTATCCTAGTTTCCCTAAAGAAGTTTTGCCAGTTACCGTGGCAGACACGGTTTTAGTGGACTTTCGTTCGAGCCGAAGCCAATATCCCGGCTGCCAATAACCGTTTTCCAAGCTCATTGTCCACGTACGATGGGTATATAGACGCACGTACATGGAACCCGTTTACACGACGTGTTTACAACGTGGAAGTGATTCTCGAGTGATTTTACACGCTGCGAGAAATTCGCGCGGTCGACGTCTGGAACGAATTTACGAGTCTTCCATTCTTCGCGGAGTCGAGCTCCAGAGACCAACTATTATTTCCCGTTTGGTGCCGATTTCCTCTCGATCCGATCTCGATGATGGTCTCTTTAACTCTAGATTTTCGAACACTGCATGACTTATAGAGGTTCACGTAAGTACTTGATCGATGATATATTTCTGATTGAAGGGGACACATGTACAGTATACAAAATATTTTTAAATTATCGTATGCATTGTGTATGAGGAATATGTGTGGATAACGTGTATACATTTCCCTGAAATCATATGACAAATATCCGAGTTACAAAGATATTTTTAGTCCTAGTAACGCTTCGTAGGTCATCAAAGTATTCGAATTAATATTAATTAATAGTAACATTAATTCGACTAATCGAACGTTTAGTATGAAATTGGCGCTACTTTCGCCTTTATTACAGCCCTCAGGAGGTTTTCCATGGAAAATGATAACTTTGATTGTTGACGAACTTTATATGTATGTAAATCTAGTGTTAAACTAGATTTCCTCCTCCTCTAGTGTTAAACTAGCCTCCTCCGATCGAGCAAATAATCGAGATACGATTGACGGGCGAATGCGAGCGCGATCAAACAAATCGAACCGATTGGATTTATGTATCGAGCACGGTGCTAGGCGTTCAATTAAGACCGTGGCAATTCCCGTGACGGAATTTTTCCGTCGACCAATCAGTGATTTACTGATACGTCGTTATCGAGCTGTGACGGACTCGAAATCTGGTAGTGACTCGAATCAACTACTGTGCTCCACCGATGATCTTTTATATCCGTGCTGATTATAAATGCAACTTGCCGGATTTATGCACCGATCGCTTTAACGAGAAAATTAATTTTTGTGGTCGGAGAGAAAACGGAGTCGTTTCGATGCAGAAATCGAAAGGATTGATCGGTTCGTTTAAGATAAAGGTATAACGCGAAATTGCAGGTAGACTAACTTCTGATTAACTTCTGACCCATCATAAATTGTACGAAAGAAGCAAAGAAAAATGAGGAAAAATTACACTTTTATCCCATAATTACATTATTAAATTAATACAATAACATTATTAATGTTAATAGCATCATAATGAAGCTTTGGACTGACGCGTATACACGTCGAACGCACTTAACTAGATAATCGAAACCCGAAACACCGAGTACCCGCATTGGCGTCGCGAATAAAGCAATTAAGCGTCCTCGACGAGTAAAACAACGCGAATAAAAATGAAATGAGACAAGTGCGCATAGAGATGATGAAGAATTGCCCGACTCACGGCCAAGGCTCGTTAATAAATAAATTATCGGCAATCTATCGGGATACAGCGTGGTCATTCCGAGGATAGCTAGAGCCGAGCAGACCGTTTGGATCGTTCACGGTGGCAGGTGCATCGTGTCGTAAGTTGACGAGGTCTCGACCGGCAGGAGGTACCAGCAGATTACGAAGAGGAGGACGCGACCGGTACCGACTTCGTTTTTAAACCATCGTCCACCGCCACCTGGTGCGAACCTCGTATCTCAAGCGGCACCGCGGGCCACATTAAAAGCCGCTAATGCGAGGTAGCATTTTTTAAATATGTCGCGTGTCTGTCCCGATGCCGTCTAGTACCCCGCAGTCAATTAGTATTTGCACGCTGTCGGCGTGAAATACGCTCGACGAACGGACGATGCTCTTACTGGGCGGTCTTATTTAGTGCCGATATAATTCGTACGTGCCGCGAGTTCGCGAATTTTAAGTTCACCGTGAGCCGAGACGTTCGTTTGTGTCGGGACTACGACAATATGTATAGACGAGTGTGGATACTCGTAGGAGCATGGTGCACGCGCGAACAGGGAAACAGCATTCGCGTGCAGGGAAACTTCGTTCGCGGGCAATAGTCGGACGCGGATTTCTCGAGTTATGTAAAAGATCGAAATTTCTGCGTTTACGAAGTTCTTTGTTCTTTTACGATTGAATATTAGAAAATTTCTAATTTTCACTTTCTCAATTTCCCAATTCTCAATTCTTAATTTTCAATTCTCAATTGTCAATTGTCAATTGTCAATTGTCAATTGTCAATTGTCAATTCTCAATTGTCAATTGTCAATTGTCAATTGTCAATTGTCAATTGTCAATTGTCAATTCTCAATTCTCAATTCTCAATTCTCAATTCTCAATTCTCAATTCTCAATTCTCAATTCTCAATTCTCAATTCTCAATTCTCAATTCTCAATTCTCAATTCTCCATTCTCAATTCTCAATTCTCAATTCTCAATTCTCCATTCTCAATTTTCAATTCTCAATTTTCAATTTTCAATTCTCATTTTTCACTTCCCTATTTTCAATTCTCAATTTTTAATACTGAATTTTTAATCCTCAGTTTTTAATTCTCAATTTTGCAATTTCCCAATTATCCAATTTTCTGAGTTTCAACTTTGTGAATTCGTAAATTAGAAAACTTGGCGCCTCCGTTTTCCTATATTCTTATGATCAACTTCTCTTATACGATATTAGCACAAACATGTGGTCAACATCGCGCGCGATTATTCTCGGTTGTTCGTCGATTTGCATGAGATAGTCGGATTAAAAGCGTATAGGAAGCCGAGCGTGTTGAAGCAATTTACAGAGAAAACCGAACTGCATCTCCATGCACATAAAAACATACGTATCATCGTTATAATCGACGTCTCATAAAAGTAATTATTTATATACGCTCAGCACGTTTTACTCGATCACATTATCCGCTCTACGTTGCCTTTAACATATTCTCATTTCTATTTTTCCCCGCGGTTTCAGTATGGTTTTTAGTACGATTGCTGAAATATATACGACGTATACACTCAGTTTATTTAGAATATTGATAATAATTCTTATTCGGGATAAATGTGCGACATGTTTAACGAGCCATACTAGTGAAAACTAGATCAGTTATTATGTATATAACATCGTTCCGTCTATAATAACGTACCTAACGTCTGACTTTAATGCGTTAAGCAAAATTATTGTACGGCTCACCGTTCTTATAATAATGGAGCATTTCTTTTCGCAAAGAAACTAATTCGTTCGACAGGCACATTTCGAGGAATAAATATATGGAGAATATAGGGAGAAATTGAGAAAAACGAGATTTAGGTATCAGTGTTTTATAATTGTACTTCATGAATACTACGCCGTTCAAAGATTTAAGTTTTAGAAAAGAGGACTTCTAAAATTTACCGAGAACTATGCATAGAGTTTACATTAATTATTATGTACAATTAGTAATTTATTATAAGAATAACGTTCGTAATTACTAACGTTAAATTAGGACCTATTTTGTATTATTATTAAATCTAACTGTATTATTATTATCTTATACAATTATAAAATACTAACATAACCAACTACCTATTTAACTAATGTTAAGTTAGTACTAATGTATTAACCTTAACCTTGACGTAACCATACAGTAACCTGAAGTTAGTATTTAATGTCATAAGTATAATTTTGTATTTGATACAAATTCGAAACTTCTTGAATCACGCCAATGTCAAAATCAAGTAGCAATAGCGTCTAAGAAGAGTTCAGAAAAGCTTTACATACACGTAGTTATCTAAATACCTGATCATCCAATTATCTAGATATCTAAAAAAAGACCTAGATATGTGAGCGATACAAACACACGGATATTGCACACGTACATAGGTGGCCCCGCTTAATGGATAACGAGGAGATGCGTTTCAGGGGCGGAGTAGGCGAAGGTGCAACCAGAGGTTTTCAATTTGGAGCACCTGCCGTCAAATTGTTCCCGAACATGATTGGGGCCGACCCAGAAGGGCGGAAGGTACGTCGAATATCGATGGGACATAAAATGCCAGCACCTTACGCCCTTTCATCGTACCCTTGACGCACCCGTTATGGAATTTATGTTACGATGGTTCATATTAGTTCCAGAGTATCATAAAAATAGAAACTGTCAACACTGACTCCGCGCTTAATATCCCAAAATCTTTTTATTCGTATAATTCTTCGATATTTTAATCCTTCGTGCCATAAGGGTTACTCACTAGCCATCTCATGTAATACGAATACTTGATATGAATATCTTTTAATGACTATAGTGGAAGTTATATTACTACATATTTTTTAACATCTATACTGGAATTTTATAACCAAATATTTTTTAACAATTATAATGCCAATTGTATATCCAGATATTTTTTTAGCAAAATAATAGCAATTGTATAACCAAATATTTTTTAACAACTGTAATGGCAATTGTATAAACAAATATTTTTTAACAACTATAATGGCAATTGTATAACCAGATATTTTTTTAGCAACTATAATGAAACAGTATAACCAAATATTTTTTAACAAATATAATGAAACTGTGTAACAAAATATTTGTTAAGAACTATAATAGAATTGCATGGCTGTTAAAACGAGTACAATGGAATTGTACACTTGTGAAAAAATAAACCGCGTCTTAAAACATAGGAACACGAAAAAAGAACGCAGATCGATAACAAAAAATAAATTAACACAAGTTTCACGAATGTATCACGAAGAAAGTTTCGATCTGCGATTGTTTTGCGTTAAAACAGACTTCGATCGCGAATAGTTAAGCTCGTAAACGGCAACTCGCGCAAGTGTTCGAACTCTAGTTTTATTGCCGTTATTTCTCGTGCGTCCACCGTTACCGGCTTTCTCCCTAGCAAGCACCGGGAATAAATCGGCAGAAAAACGGAATCGCGGATCGAACGGGTCCGTCGGCACGCACGATCACGAAACCGTGATCGGGATCTGATTTATCGAATTTCTAATCGCACGGAAATATTTATCGTGGCGCGTGCTCGATCGAAGGGAGCGTGATTTACGCGCGATAGACGCCTATTAAGTATCCCGTTGTCAGTACGGTCCAGCAGCTACCGTCGAGAATTAGCGCAAACGAACGCTGAAACCACAAGGTTGTACACGGTGCACGCGTACGTCGTTTACTTTCATTCGCACGACGACCGAATATGCAAGCGGGCTGGATATTTAATTAACGGCGATAAACCGGCGAGTTATGAAACCAGCTGCCCGCGGTAGATTGCCCCAATTCGAATTAAGAGGCCGTAAGGGAGGATCCCTTGGCTTAATATAAATTTTCGTGGCAAAAAAGAGAACCGGGGAACGGACTCGCTCCTTTTATACCTTTCAATTGCTCCGCCACGTTCCCGCCGAAAATTAATGAGAAACTCGCGACGCACACTTTCACCGGCACCACTTTCTTCGTCGGGATGACTCGATCTTTGCTCGACGATGAATCCATTATACCTCGCTACTTGAAAATTCGCCTAAACCGTCGTTTCACCTGCTGTAAATCTGCCGAATCGCTGTTATTCCACGTTATTACCGTTTTACGGCTGCCGTTCCCGCAACTAGGACTTTTATCTTGGTGCAATAACAGGTACGACGTGCTCTACGAAATGTGGAACTTACGAGGATAAGGTGATTCGGAGATTTATGAGCATTGGGGATATAGAAATTTCGGAAATGTTGAAGATTTCGAGGTACAAGGATTTGCAAAGTAGGGGCGATTTGGAGGATATACAGTGACATATGTGTATGTAAAACATGGAAAACATATACGAAAATACTTCGAAAATACATACTCACACACGCATATATATGCGCAATTAATAATATAAAAAATATTCTTGTTTTTATTTCTCACTATATGTATATTTCCAGGATAGGAACTCGAAAATTTGGCAATTTTGGAAATGTAGTGATTTAAGAATTTAGAAATCTGAAGGATATAGAAACTCAGAAACTTAGTAGCTTCGGAAGTACAAAAATTCGTAGATACCGAAATTTGGAAAATATAAAAATTTTGAAAGTTCTGGTGACACAAAAATTTTGAAATTTCTGCGATACAGGAACTAAAATATCAAAAAATCGAAGAATTGACATACTGTAACTTACAAATTCTGAAATGTATGAACCTAACCCATCCAAAATCCCCCATCCTATGATGATAAAATCGATATTTCGAGCGAACGAAATCCTGATCTCTCACGCCAAAGTTACGACTTTTTTTTAACATCCGAGTAAAAAATTGCGATAACGCGAACTGCGTCCCGTAATTCCGCGCGCATCATCCCCGAGTTTACGTCACAGATAGGAAACGAATCTCGTCGTAAACAGGCTGAACTTAACGGAACAAAGATTGTGACTGCTCCAACGTGCGTCAGGATTCTTTCGAGCCCACTGGCTGAAAACAGCGCGTTTATTTCTACGCGAGTTGAGTGGACATTAACGAGAATCGGTCGACGGAAACGGTAAGGGTAATTACGTTGACTCGCGGTCTACCAAACGCGTCGATGATTTCCGTGCTGCGATAAAGTCACGTGCGTTAATACTAGGACCAACTCGCTATTTTATTAGGGGTTTACAAAAATGTCAACCGTTATTGAGGCAATTTTCTTCGCGGATATTAAATAGATATATAAAAGCTGCAATATCTTTGCGACAAATATTTTCTATCGTTATTTATTGCCTTCGTTATGGGTTTCGGGAGAGAAGTTGATAAAGCCTCGGAATTACGTTGCAGCTTTTCAACTTAATTAGTTTGCCAAGAGTTCACCGTAGAATTTTCGTAAGCACCTGCTACATTCTTGTTAAGTCGTTTGGAAATTTAATAGATCTGAAATTGGAAATTTGGGAATTTCGGAATTTGAGAATTTTAATGTTTAGGGATTTGGAAGTTGGGGGTTCAGATGTTGGGAATTTAGAAGTTAGGGGTCTAGATGTTGGAAATTTAGAAGTTGGTGGTTTAGAAGTTGGGGGTTTAGAAGTTGGGGATTTAGAACTTGGGGATCTAGAAGTTGGAGGTTTAGAAGTTGGGGATGTAGAAGTTGGGGGTTTAGAACTTGGGGATTTAGAAGTTGGGGATCTAGAAGTTGGGGATCTAGAAGTTGGAGGTTTAGAAGTTGGGGATCTAGAAGTTGGGGATTTAGAAGTTGGGGATCTAGAAGTTAGAGGTTTAGAAGTTGGGGATCTAGAAGTTGGGGATTTAGAAGTTGGGGATCTAGAAGTTGGAGGTTTAGAAGTTGGGGATCTAGAAGTTGGGGATTTAGAACTTGGGGATTGAGACGTGGGGGATTTAGAACTTGGGGATTTAGAACTTGGAGATCTAGAACTTGGGGATCTAGAAGTTGGGGATTTAGAAATTGGGGATTTAGAAATACAGTAATTTGAGAATTGGAAAGTTTCAAATTTGCTAAATTAAAGACTTGGAAATTTGGAACTTGAAAACTTTGAAAATTAGTCATTTCTAATGTGAACTATGCGAACTTCCCCGATGCTATCTATACCTTCCCTAGTCTTTCTCTCCTATACCCACAAACCTCCCAAAGCGACTATGGATCATCTTAAAACGACAATCGATCCTCTTAAAACAACTATCGACTAAACGATCCCAAAAACAGTTCCAAAGAACTCTACCCCCACGGTTTAACAAAAACGACTATTAAATCACAATTCGCATTTAAGGACCAAATTTGTCCGAACTGTAAAGGCAAGGGGCGCTTACAAATGGTACAATGGTAGATAACAACGCGGTGTCCGAAGTATCATAATGTTTCGTGCGAGCCTCATGAAAGTCGTCGTAGAATAAATTAACGACGTCTCGTTCGATATACGGCCGCCTTCTCGCTAAAGACATTCCCGATAATTTCATCTTAATCGCAGCTGGAAACGCGAATACCGCGAGGATCAAAAGTTAACTGCTCTTTAACGCTTTCTTTTGGACAGCCACTTTTTTCCAAAGTGTCCGATGAAGCTTTCTTGTACGATTATCTACCTCCGCGGTTTCGCGGTGATGTACGAAGATTATTCGATAAGCTTAACGACGCCGTTTAACGAAGTATAAATAACTGAAATAAATTGCAAACATTCCCACTAAGCTCGTCGCGCGGCGAAAGGAAAATTACCAATCATACTTTCGTACATTTTACTCGAAATCGTTAACGGTAGTTGTAATTCTTCGCCGCGGCAATGAAAATGAATTGTCTGCAGCGCAGATAACAAGCCGGTGTCATCGACTCGATCCATGTTTTAATTTTCCGTGCGAAACCATCGAATCCGGATAAATCACGGATAATTCTTTCGTATTTCAAACATTTATTTACCGAGCTGTTTGTAATAGAATTCCACGACGACACCGAGATAAAATCTTTATATACTTCAAATAGAATGCTATGCGATGTTTACAAGATTTCAGACATTTCTCTACTTTTACAATGCTGGTTATTCTGCGCTCGAGTGTCCATTTAATCGAGGCTCGCGTGTTTCGCATTTTTTAACAGCGTAATACAAATCAACTCCACGTTAAATTAATCGACGTCGATGCGAAATATGCCGTGTATTATCTGCCACACTCGAAATGTATTTTCGCAAACAAAATCTCATATTTGTACCTGTCTGTACACTGTATGTGCCTCGATGACATCAGAAAATCAATGCACATATGTGCATATATTCTGTTTATTTGTTTATGTTCATGTTTATGTTCATTTATTTAATACACATACATTGTGTTTTTTTATTGATGTTTATTTCTGTATTTATTCATTTAATGTACATGCATTATGTTTACCAATATAAGTATACGTTCATGTTTATTTATTTAAGGTACATACATCATGTTCATTTATTGATGTTTATGTTTATCTTTATTTATTTAATGCACATATATTGTATTTACTTATTTAAGGTTATATTCATGTTCATTCATTTAATGTAAGTACATAGAGATGATCTTTATTCATTTAAGATCATCGTAGTCAATAAATATAGCTAGCCAGTCAATAATACAATGTTGTCAGAGATTATTATTAACACCTCAGTACTGTGCTTAAACATTGATTCTAAATATTCGCAACTAGATTCTTGAGGTATCAAATTGTCGAAACACAAAAAACTGCTAAATTACCAAATCCTCAAATCGATGGAATCTGGCACGGAACGATTGAATAAATCTGAACGCACCATGATAATAACCATAAGGAAGAACGAGCATTCAGTGATTGTACGAGGGTAGTCCATAATGAATGATTAAAGAACGCAAGATGGTCGGATAATCACGTCGAAACGAATCTGTCGGATCGTTAAGGGGGCCAGAATCAAGCGTCAAAGTGTTCGCATCCTTTGTCAGATAGCATGTGTCGAACGAACGTTTGCGCAAGGTGTTTGTTAGGACAATAGAAGGGAAAAATCGGAGCTCTATGATGATGACGGTCTTACGGTGGCAGCTGGTAGTCGTCGACGTTCCGGCGATATAAACGCGCTAGGGTACCAGACATTATAACCCGCATACCCCGAAGGCTTTACGAGGGTGTACACGCGTTTGTCCCCTGTTTTCCTGTAGTTGGCACAATGAAACGACAAACGACGACATGGTAACGTTGACCGCTTGACCGGCTAGCCCACGGCCGTTTATCAAGCGAAAAGTGACCGTGTCCAAACACGGAAACCCTGCGAGGGTGGTCGAACACGTTACGAACATTTCCAACAAAGACCATTGTGCTCCACGAGAAGTATCTTAACCAGGTGTACGACGGGGGATTAATTTTGTCGATTGAATGCAGAAATCGATGACATCGAACGTGTAGTATAGAGAATAATCGATTTGTGGCCTGTGTTTCAACAGCAACGCGTAAGGACTCATTCTCATGCAATGACTTGGGTCAGATTACCACACGTTGTATCTGTAATGCGTTAGATTACCACATGTTGTATCTGTAATGCGTTAGATTACCGCGTGATTATATTTCCATGCGTTAAATTACCATATGTTTGTACATCCACGCGTCGCGTATCCATATTCGAGGTTTTACATGTTGTATGGACACTCGATCGCGTACCTGCGCGTTGTATTGTCACTACATTGTGTTACGTGTATTGTCGCTACATCACCGCGCGTTACATCACCGCACGTACGGACTTCTAGATATTAGTATCGGCACACGTTCAAGCTTCCACGTGTTGTATCGACACACGTCCAAATATCTACGCCTTCTACTTTCACGCATTTTAATTACAACGCGTCCAAATTCCAACCTTGTACTGTCACGTATTTTGATTTCTACGCGATGTATTGATAAGCGGCCAAATTTTTCGCTTGTTATACTTTCACGCGTTCGAATTTTTACACATTGTAGTCCCACGCGTTCATATTTCTACATATTGTAGTACCACACGTTCATATTTCTACACATTGTCGTTCCACGCGTTTATATTTCTACAAGTTGTACCGCCACGTGACTGAACTTGTACGCGTCGTATCGCCATACGTTCCAAGTTCTACTTGTTGGCAAATAGTGTCCGCAAACCTTTGTAGTTGAAAAAGTTGATGAATTTTTTGGAATTATTATTTTTACATCATTAATCGCTAATATTCTCTGTTTCCATATATTCAAACACCGTTTGTACAATACTAAAAATGTTGTTACATATTATTTATTTAAAATTGTTGTATTCAATCAAATGGCAAACGTGATTCGCCTCTCGAGTGCAAACTCGCATCGATACAAACCTGCATTGCCTTTGCAACAAATCAACTAGTATGTAATATGAAAGAACATAATCTGATAAAATTTTGTACGCGCAATGTAAATTGCAACGACATCGAGTCTCCAAAAATCTAAAAATACATAAATCAAGCGATAACAAAATTTTGTCCGCGCAAATTGTATTGCAACAATATCGAGTCTCGTAAAATCTAAAAATACACAAGTCAGGAAAGAAAAGTCCGAAGTTGTCGCGTTTCCGAGGCCCCCGTCGAAGACTCGAACGCTGTCATCCGAAAACGAATGACAGCAGGCCGACTGCATAGTTCGATACGATCGGGTCAAGATCGGCCGGGAGCCAAGCAAAAGGCCGTTTGGCAGCCAAGAGCAAAGCCGTAAGCGCAGCTGCAGTTGATCAGGGCCACCTCCTTCCCTCTTACGTTGGCGCGTGCCATCCCCCTGTCTCGTATCTCCCTTTTTTTCTTCGCTTTCTTTCCCTACGAAGGGGATCCAGGTAGAAGAAGATTCTTATACGTTACCGGCTCTCTTGCGTAACGTACGTTCCGCGTACCTGCTAAGGTCGCGCGAAACCAACCAAGAAGGAGAGGGCTGCATTGTGCCGGAGAACGTGCCCTTTAAACGAATTATCCATTGAACGCCGTTGACGGGGTCAAAAACATTTATCCGACAAACCGTTTTCGTCTGTTGATCATTACTATTCGCACGGATCAAAGAATATCGCTATACGAGACAAACTAAGAGTCCCCTTTCCCACTTTTTTATGACACGGTAAAGTTTTTCAGCAGAACGCTACGTACTATCTACAATCCAGGAATTGGCGTATCGACTCACTCGTATTTTCCGTGGCATCATCGTATTAGTTCGCGTGGTCAGACATACCAGTTGACTCAAAGAATATAAATAATTGGCAATCGTTGATTGACATCAAGTTCAAAGGATTCACGGTGAGGATAGGCTTACTTCCTATGTTTCGTTTCGACATACTAAGCCAGCTTCTTCACGAACGATTTTCCTTTAAAGTTGAAGAGATTCAGATATAACAAGGTCGTATTGCAAAACTTCAACACAAAACTAAACTCAAACAATAAAACCAAAAATGAAGTTGAAGAATGAACGAATGAACTACGAAACATAAATCAATACATCAATGTGCAAAATTGATGATATATTCGCAATCAAAGAAAATTGCGATCTAACAATCCTTTCTAAATTATCAACTCGCTCCTGCGGTTCCAGTTATACCTACTGACAAGCGAATCATATCTGACAATAATTTATTACGAATACAAACTGTTTGCTTCGTAAGTCAGTTTGGTACAAAGTTCAAATTTCAATGTAAGGTGTAGAACGTAACGATCAAAGCGTTCGATACTATAAAGTGAAAGATTATAGGCAATAAAAATCCTGCAATGAATCTTCGAATATTAGGGATGAAACACGTCGTTTCCTTTGACTTTTATGACACCTATATATCTTCGCGTAGCCGTGAAAAGACCAAACGCGAAGTTTTTCGGTGTAGCCGATATGTAGGTATAGCTGTGGACGTGCGTGAGAACGAACGTGAGCAACTGTTTGGAAGGGCGAACGTAGCAAGGTATAAAGATGTAGAAAAATGTGGATTGATAAAAAATAACGATATCGCGAAAGAATCTATACATTAACCTGCGGACCTTAGATGACCAGCATATTTTTATACCATTTTGTATAAAATTTACGCGCGTATATATCCACAAATCAGTTTTCGAACACACCTGTGACTTCCTTACGGATTAATTAATTTTTATATCGCGTATTAAATGACGAGATCATTCACCTTTTTAATATTTACATCTAGTATAACCTAGACATTGGTTAATGTAAACGGATTTCTTGCTTCACACGAATTTTCGACACGTGTGGAAAATTGGGCACATCGACCAGACACGGGTCAGAAAGAAATAAGGAAAGCAGAGTTGTTTCTAAGAATTTCTAGAGCTCGTCTTATGGCGCGTGCACATACAGAGAGGGACAAAATATTATTGACTATATTTGAACATATACAGCTGTATATTATATGCAACACTTATGACGACAAATACCAGAACAAAAGTATTCATAAACTTAATTATTGTAAGTATTACAATTAACTTAACAATTATTCACTTTCGACGTTATGTCATGTTAATTTGTTATTGTAAATGTTATATATAAATACAATTATAAATGTTTAACACCTTGAGTACAACTTCATCCACATGTGCGTGACGCATGAATATTTACATAAATTTATCATTGATTCCATTGGAAACATTTTACAAAACAATATACCAATAATTTTAATAAATATATTCAAAATTGTGTATAAAATTGATCAAAAATAAAATTACTACCTAAAGTAAATTGAAATTGTCCCAGAAGGTACCCAGAGTATTAAATATACTTAATAACACAAAAAATGTTGTTGTTTGCATTTCTAAATTCTAAGAGTACAAATTTGTAAATTGAAATTTGTAATTTCGTCCCACGGTGTAAGTTTATATCGCAACACGCGTTACGTTTACTAGCCATGAAAGATCGACTCGTTGAGCGGCTCCTCCAACCAACGATTCGTCAACGGACATTCGAGGGACGCGTGCCAAAATCGGAAGTCTACCGGGTCGAGACAGAACAGAGCCCAGAAAGGAAAAAAAGAAGAAGAAGATGCGAGGAGAGAGGAGAGAAACAGCTGAGAAGCTTTGAATCGTGCCGCGTGTGCGTATCCGAGGCATTCGCCAACGGTCGAGGCTCGTATTCGACGTATAAAAGAATCTTGTCCCGTGCCTTCTTTCCTTTCAAACGATCCTCATATTATATCCCCTAAGCTTGGCCCCGAGACCCAAAATTTCAGTTAGGACCCTCTTGGCTTCGCCCCACGAGATAAGCGTACTTTCGCAGCGATCACGAGGGGGAACGTGACGGATACGTGCGTGTCATGCATCATACGTGGGAAATCCGTAACGTTAAACGATAAAACGTTAGACTATTCCGTATTGGACAATACGTTGAATTCAACTACTGGATTATTTCCCGGCATTACAAGGGATTGTCACACCGTGTACTGATATTTATTATTGCATCCCGTAGGGATCAAGGTTATTATATTAACACTAAAACTACCGACGTATAATGCACAATTATTTTGATGTTAAAAATGAAGTTGAAGAATAAATGAACAAACGATGAAACATAAATGAATACACTTATACATTCTTTACCTGGATTACAATCAGCATAAATGGCAAGAAGACCAGCTTAAAAAATTTTGTCATTTGAAGTAGGAAATTTGTAGAAGGGTCATTTGACCCCTTTTGGTAGGTTTAGCGTTAAATAGTCTTTGATTCCAAACGGAATTTTAGGCTAGACTTTATTCAACGCGTACAGTAAGCCCGATTGATATTTTCTCGTGTAGACGAGTTCGCTCTAAGAATGGAAATCTAGCTGAGGGTTTTGGAAAATGTAGGAATATATATAATGTTTTGAGGAGGTGGTGGAGGGAGTTGAGATTTGTAAAACCGGAGTTCGAAAATGATGCAGAGGACAAGGTTGAGGATGCAGGGCTGAATATTGGCAGTATGAATCGCAGTTAAGGGTGAGGTCATCGGAGATATTGAATAGTTGGTTAGGGTATCTATATTATTTTAGATTGGCATACAACATTATGTAACCGTTGCATTTACGCGTCGTATCGCACTATCAACGGCCGAATATCGAAATCCTCACGGATTATATCGCTGAATGAGTATCTTATCCGAGTGTCAGAGCGAATTTTCGAACGCCGCTAGCGTTTATCGTCTCCCCGTGTGCCTCTTCTTCTTCCTGCTTCTCTTCATTTCTCGTTAGCGGTCGCTGGCCGCAATAAATTTGATCGGCTTTGCTTTATATAAGAGCGTACGCTCCTTCTAGGCCATCTCCCGTCCCTCCCTGTCCTCGTGGATATTTAGGATGACTGCATTCCAATTAATAGGAGACCTCGTCTCCGAGGACCCGTCCTCTCCCTACGCTCGAGCGAACATTCGAAAGACACGAGTCGTATTCCCGATGACTATGGAAACCTGTCCCGAGGTGGAAGCATCGTTAAAAACGTCGTTCACGTCGTGAATGCTAATCGACGCCACTGTTAAAGGTCAGACGTGGGAGTTGCTTTACGAGAGAGACAGATATCGGGATGCTGAAAATTCGATGTTTCGCGGTAATTGCCTCCGGCGACGATACGAACACTAACGTATCGAATGTTGCTGAAATTATCCATAGATAACCGAAGCAGACGAGGTCATGGTGGCTTTACGATATTATATTTATACTTTAATCAGGTTCGCGAGTGAGCATTGTCACGCGTGGCCATCCAACGTGTGGTAATCTTGTGTGTGAAGATATACATATATCGTGGAACAACATATAAAAATGTCAATATGCGACGATACAATGTTACGAATATTTATGTATGCAACGTATGCAAATATCTGGCAAGAGTGGTAACAACGCGTAGCAATGGAATACGTAGGAATATCATTGCGCGTGAATAATGATACATACATACATGTGCGTGGTGATGCATTGCGTGGAAATCACAATGTGTACAAATCTCAATCGTGGCGATCATATGTGTGGAAATATCGACTCGCAAAAATATGAACTCGTACAAATATCAACTCAGAGAAACATCAACTCACAGAAACATCTATGCTTGACAACACAACCAATGGGAATATCAACATATGGCAACACTATCCATGGAAATGTCAGTGCGTGGCGATCCTGTGCGTTCACTTATCACCGTATAGCGATCTGTCGCGTGAAAAGATTAATGCACGGCGATATGACGTGTAGAAATATCAACGCGCGGCAATACAACATTGCACAGTGTTTGGTTACTTTGCGCCGAGACTTACAATGTCCTAGGAATATGGAAATCGGTCTGATAGCACTTAGTGATTCCTAGATGAGATAACGATCGGGTAGAACGAGTTTCTCGCGTCGATTTGCGCGTTCGTGGACAGCGTTTATTTTTAATTCTCGTTATACTAAATGGTCCTCGATATGTACACTCCTGTCCACAAACCGTGGATCACCTCACGTTTCACGATCAATTTGTATCAAATAGTGCATCCGGTGGTTTATTTTACATGACGCGTTACTAATAACTTTGATAATCAGCTGCAGACATGTAAATTGTAATCAAAATATTTTTTACTAGTCTACTTATGTATTTGTTATACATCAAAGTTGTCTGAATATAAGTCGTGTAACCATTATGATGCACGGATTAATTTTGTATATAATCTTGTATAAAAAAACGAGCAAAATTAAAATTAGATCTAAATTACGAAAACTAAGTTCGATCGAAATGTAACCATCTCCTTAATTTCTTTTACCTTCAGATTTTTTGATTAATTTACAAAATCGATCAAGAAATGGGATTTCAATAAAATGTATAGCAACAGTGCAGATAGGGTAATAAATACATTTCTAATTTATTATAAGTTGTAAATAAATGAAAAAAAATATATTCAATCAACTTATTTATTTTAATTATTTATATGATCCAAGAGAAATGCGACGTCAGCCACACTCGACATTAGAGTAATAAGTGTTACATATGTATAAATTGTTCGTTAATGTTCTTAAGGTAAAATGGTTAATAGTGATTAGCGAATGATTGATATCGACACAGTCTGAATAAAATTTGACGACATAAAAGTATTGCAAATGATCGATATCGTCGCAGTGTGAATAAAATTTGACGACATAAAAGTATTGCAAAATGGCCGAACGGTTTACAAGAAAATCGGGACATCGCGTCTCACGATTTCTGAACGGGAGTGTATACGATCGACTGTTGAAGCAGGAGATCGTGTTACTTAGCGAAATCTTGCGCAAACATAATCGGAATGGCGTTCGACGTGGCGGAATGATGTTTCGTGGTTCGAAAGGTTCTCCTAGTCGCGTGTCCGGTGTTCCGAGTGAACGTTCGCGGACTCGGACACCTTGAGAGACAGCCGATCCTAATTGCCGGTAAAACCGGGTATATCCTGGCAACCACGAAAAATAACACTCGAAAGATTGATGGACAGTCACGCTCGGCGTCGATCCGCGTTGGAAACGTGGCGCGTTCTCGAGATCCTCGTCGATCGCCACCGCCGCGTATTTTCAGTTTGAATATCATTACCATACAGAATGAACCGAGGCTGCCCCCGAGGAACCTGCGCTCATCTACCGAACAAATAAACGACCTTTTTCGTCGTATCCCGCTGCTTTTTCCCCTACCCTTTTCTGCTTATATATCTCGTCGACCTGGCCGTCGCGTATCCGCGGCTCGCACTCGTTTCGAAAATCGATCGACCAGGTACCGAAGCAGATGCTAACCCTTCGAGACGATGAAAGCTCGAGAGGAAACGTCTTGATCCACCGACCGGATCCGAAAGAGCGAATCCCTTTAGCATATTTATTAGAAAGCACCGGCGCAAAAGCGCGAGGTTGCCTCTCGGTAAGGTGTGCAGGTGATCGTTACATCTTACAACGATTTCCGGCTCATCGAATATTCCACGTGCCCGCTTCCGTCACCTTGCGGATCGTTTTTAGTTCGCTCTAGTTTTCATAGAACATCCGGATGCGAACCATTCGTATGGAAATTCGATTGCACCGACGGGTTATGAATCAATCTCGACGCCAGTGTAAAGTTATCGATCTCGACGGATATTCGAGGATGATGGATCACTATCGCTCGCAATAAAATGATACACGAAAAAAATACAACTGATCCGAATCTCGTAAATGCATCCTATGGTGGATGCATGGTATCGCTTGCGAAATTATATTTTAACCCTTTGCGCTCGAACGACTCGCACTCGTCATTTGGACTTATAGGACAATTTTTATAAATATTTTTTAACTAAATCTGTAGCGTTGTACGTGTGATATTGAAAGATAGCGAAATATTTACTTTATTGAAAGAAATTATTTTATTAAATTTATTTTGTTGAAAGAAATTATTTTATTATATTTATTTTATTGAAAGACATTATTTTATTATATTTATTTTATTAAAATAAATGATTTTATTAATAATAGAAAATAATAATTTCCTCAAAATCGATGAAATGTTTCAGTTAAAAAAAGTTTTCGAGATACCACTTGCCAATGACAAAAATCCTGTCGAATGCACAGTGTTAACAAAATGTACCGTCTGCTACGAGGACAATATCGGACATATAAAATACAATGTTCTATCTCCAAAGTTAAAGAAACTATGCCTCGATCGACGCATGAACATAATTTAGATTGCATGCTGTCAAGGATGAACGAGACCTTAAATATTACAGACGCTGCGATGTTTGTAGATAACCTAATAGATTTCATGCCTATTTCACTCTCTATCCACGGCACGACTATCTTAACAATCTCCTACCGTTGCATCGCGATGTTATCGAGTCGGATTTAACGCGATACCCCGATTAATCTCACGATTCATTTGCGGACAATAAATAAACGCGTTATCAGCGGCGGTCGCAACGAATCCGCGCTATTAATTGTACATCCCTTAACGAACCGCGAGAAAGAGATACGAAGTTGGCGAACGGAAAAAATGTGCATGCAGCACAATGTACGCGCGCTTCCTCGTACGCGTTTGTTCGTTTTGCAACGGAACACGGTCCGTGGCCGGCGAGTGTGCGTTGCTCTTGCAAAATCCCATATCGTATATCGGGTCCGGCACCCTCGAAAAATTATCGACTGCACGCGGCGTTACGGCGTTGAAGCCGCTCGGCGATATCCCGTTTATAACCGTCCAATCAGATCGGGATATTATCTCGGCAATATACAGCAACGTGGCCGCCGATTGGAGCGAGCCCACGCAACAGCGATCGTCTCATATGCATATCTGCACGCTTAATAGTTAATGGTCCGCCTCGTTGTAACATTATGGTAACACTTCCCCTCCCCTTTTTACCGCGGTTTCTCCCTCCACCACGACCGTCTCTTGCAACAAACGCTGTGTACGCAGCCTCCTTCTCGACCATTCGGTTTTGCTACGCTCGACCGGCACTTTCGACAACCAGCCACGATCGAAATCGATATAATCGACCGTTCGTTATCAACGGACCACCGTGGATTCGCCATTAGCTTCATTACTCGGCCCTTTTCCGTTCGACGAGAGTCTCACGACAACGACGATAACGCGACCGCAGCCACTCAAAACGATCGACCGAAACCTGTAATTATTGCTCTGACCACTTTTCGATGTAGCACCGTTAACGACCGATCGATTCGGGGGCGAATACGCGGGGCCCGAACAGAACGCTACTGATGGCTCGAATTAATAGTCCATTCGCGAGAACAGCGGATCGATAACGAGCATAATCGATTACCGGCTTGAATTTCGTGTTTCTCTCGCGAACGGGTTTCCACTCTGCTTACCGATCGCGATGATAATCGGCCAATCGTATCGATTTTAACTTCGACATTGTGATATCGTATCGACCGGTTGCTAATGGAATCGATACCCGTGTCGATAATTTTCTGGAATATTCCGCTGTGATCGGAATTTTTTTAAGCGGCGTATGAGCAGCGACAGTGGCGCAAAACGTTCTGCGGAAATCGATCATTTTATAAAGTATCGAACAAGAATCGATAATTTTATAAAATGTCGAATATTATCGACATATACTTTTGGGATATGGTGAGGTTATTTATGTAAAGAAATAAAATAAATCTAGAATGTTCTTTTGGTGAAACTAACTTTATTATAAACGACTCGGAAGGACGTATTAACTGTTCAAGAATCGAACTAGAAGTGAAGAGTTTTTTCTAAGATGCACAGTAAAACAGGCACCCATCTATTCAGGAAAAATAACAGCCCGAGTCTGCAACACTTTCGCAAAATTGGCCCTTAGGTATACACATGATCTGAAGCCCATTTCCAGTAAAAGAGTCAAGACTTTCCATTATTGTATACCCAGTGACTCTCAACATACATTTATATTTGCCAATTATCTAATGATAACACATACCAATACGAACCCGTTTGCAGGGTGTAGCTCGATCGAACCGATCAAAGAAAAATGAACAAGAAGTACAAAGCAATGCCGAATGTTGGGACGAATCGAGATACGGTCGGCTCTATCTTTATCCACGAAAACAACCACCGACATACCGGCCGGCAGATCGATCAAGGGCTAATCTGCGGTAAAGCCCGGTCAGTCGGTCCAGGAATATCAGGAATGTCGTTCGATGGTATAGCTGAGAGGAAACGGAGGGTACGAACGATGAATGGTATCCGAGTGGAATTAAATTCATTCACCCCCGGGCGAGATTTTCCGTGTAGATCCGCCGCAAGGTTTCGCGCGTTCGAATCGGTCGCGGAGCCGAGCGGAGAACAATTAACGAGCCAAAGACCCGACGACATTATCCCGATCTCTCGCGTGGCGTTGCGTGGCCTAATTTTAGCCCGATTCCCGACTAAGTAAAATATCTGCGAACACAATCGTTCGTCTCGGTGGCATCGCTCAACGTCCAACGTTACAAGGCCCGATGGCTAGAACGCCTTCGTCCCTTGTCACCGATGAAAGAGGTAAGCGCGTTAAACGGGGACGGTTGCATAAGGCTGTAACCCTAAGTACATCGCAGGGAACGTAGGGGGATATCTTCTTGGAAACGGCTTAGGTAAGGAAGAAAGCGAAAGCTGCTTCGCCTATCCAACAGATTCTACCGGACACTCTCGATCGTCGCGAATGAAACGGGATCGTAGCGGTAGATTGATAATAAAACGCTCGTGTAACTTGTGTAGAAAGTCGTTCACACATTGTATGCACGCTCGGCCAGCCGCGTTTTACACGCAGCAAGGAAATCGGCAACCTCGCGGGCTTACTTTCGTGGCTTCGCAGGTATTTGGGTGACTAAATTTATCCGTTCGGTATGTTCCAGGTATCTGCGAGATCTACGTTCACTCTGCCACTGAACTCTATTTTTATATCGAGTCATTGATAAATATGGTACATTGAAAAAGTTTAGGTAATACAATGATTTTTACTTACTTTATGATATTTATGATTATGATATTCATGATATTTATGATTATGATATTCATGATATTTATGAATATGACATTTATTGCTCTATGATATTTATTTAAAATGTTTTCAACCCTTATCACTCTTATATCGAGCGTGGCTGGACATCGTATTTCCCTTGGATAGCATAAATAATTAAGATAAGTAAATTGATTGAATATGCATTTTTTCATTTATGTACAAGTTGTAATAAATTAAAAATGTATTTCCTACCCACCCTGCAGCACTATTGCAACACATTTAATTTAAAAGTTCTCGAAATAGTTCAACGTGTGCGAACATACACATAAAACAAGGAAAAGCAACAACGATAATAGCATATTTCATACAACAAATTTAATATAAGTTTAACGACATATTTAATATAACAAATTTAACACGTTTAACGACATATTTAATGTAACAAATCTAGCAACAAATTTAATATGTTTCTATTGTGCGAGAATTGTTAACGAAATCACATACGTGTAACGGTACACATATAAATCATGTAGGATTTCTAATTTTATTACCATAGCAATCACGAAAATCTCTTCGAAGACTCGTTTTTATTACTGATATTTTAACTAATTGGTGTGTTAACCTTCGTCGGTAACGTCACGCACATGTTGTGTGAGGAGATACAAACAGTTATTCCAGCTATCGCACACATGGTGTGATACGGCCATTAAAGTGTTAACGAGTGCAAAGGGTTAAATGTGAACAGTGATCTTGTTACGCAAGCGATGCACTATAAGCTAGGAATACAACTCTTATTACTGTACAGAGTAATCCCTTTAACTAGAATTTACATACTTTCCGTTAATATTGTAGAAAGACAAAATGATTATCGAAAATTTATATATTGTTTAATAATTCAGGATGTACATTTCTGGAGCTACATTCAGTGACCATAAGAAAATTCGCTCGATAACAAATAAAAATCAGATGTTTGACTCGAGTACATAAGTGTACCAAAATGATGTATAAATGTACGAATCCCGCTCCCCTTTCACCATCAAACACCCTCGATGGCAATTCCCCTTACGCCAACTGAACACCCTGAATGGTAATAGTCATTTGCGCCGCAGAATGCGTTAAAGAACCGAATGGAACGATGAATGAAATTTTTGGGATGGACAGACGGTAGAGGCTGTTAGTAGGCACGCGAACTTGCCCGGGATTTATTAGAAATTGCATTAGAGAGGCACTCGGTTTGGCCAGTTTCTCGCGCGAGTGTATAATTCCTAGGGGATATTCTCATTATTCTCAAGGCAATTATAATCCCCGATGCACCGAGTCGTCGAGGCTATATTAATTCGCGGCCGACGCCGTCTGAGAATGTCTTACGTATTATCCACCAGAGCGGGGCCACTGGACTCCGCTTGGTCACAAATTTTCGCCCAATGAAAACCTGCATTCTTCTGTAATGTTCCAGTCTGGCCAATTCTGACCGGCGAGAGCGGGCGCGTGCGCGCACGGAATGATTTAAAGATACTTTCGTCTCCTCCACTTTTACCCTTCTATTTCGGCGGGTGTCTTTTTGCTGGGTCACCCTACTTTGCTCTAACGTTGTTCGGTCGTTAGCATCGTCGTCTGTTCGGACTAATTCCGCCCGATGGATTATAACGAGCCCCGGTGTAATAAGATTACCACCGGTTCCGTTTAATCCGTTCGAGTTTCACGTGTCATTGGAAAAACGGTCGAAAAACGCTGATCAACGCGATAGCCCTCGTCTTAAACCTTTCGCTACGGTCAGTTCGCCGAAGTACCGTCATTGAATACGTTTGTACGTTTTCCTACGTCTATTACAACAGTGACGAATGAAACAATTGTTCATCGAATTAAACGTTTATATATGCGATATACGATATACATTTTTAATACAAAATGACTCATAAAATTATAGGGGGAAGTTGATAATATCGTTCTGGCCTTCTAAATCATACCGTACTAAAAATCACACAATTAATAATAGAGCGATAATAATTTGGAAAGAATTCGTAAACCTTTTTAACTAAATAGAATTAAAGTCGCTGTCTGCTACTTGTAAAAATACTTAGATTCCGTAAGGTTAGCAGCTCTGACGACAGATTTAAGCCTTTCATTCGATGTACAGTAGCTCTCGACGTAGAAATTCATTTTTGTATCGAATAAATAATATTCTTCCAGCAGTAACAGAATCAATCCAACATCGTTCGATTACTACGGAGAATTTTAACGATTTCGGAAATTGTTCGCGGAGCAAGTAGATTATACCGGGGCCCAGGACGAGTTCTTTGCAAGGATTATAAGAATCCCGAGCGATCTACTCCCGATATAGCCGCGAACAAGCAGTAAAGCGGGTCATCGTGATAACGTGAAGTAATAACGCTAGAAACGGTGGTCGTAAAAATATTTACGTAGAACGGGATTAAACGCTCGCTTCGATAAACGCAAACGGATGCCGCAACAAATTATTATTCCCGATGAACCGAACGTCCGCAACATGTCGATCCTGGATATCGAGCTCGACCTGCACGTCCGTTGACGGGCAATTTGCCGTCACCGCGACGCAGAGATCTGATCGCGATTATGAATTATAATCTGTGAACCGGGATGACGATGGCGCGATCAAGTGTCCATAACGCGAACGTGTTTTCTGTCGCGCGAGAAAGGAACACGTCCATTCGACCTGGATAACGCGAACAGGATCTGGAACGCATCTCGAGCGTTGCCAGAACATTATCGTTCGTCCTTCCAAGTACCTCGTGACTGCTGCCTACGCAGGCACACGGACACCGCGTCCGCCATTGCCCGTACAGCCACTTTAATCGTGGAAGAACCTGTGGTTCAACGTTATTCCCCCCTTTTTTTTCGCCTCTGACAAATGAGCAGTACGCCCCCTTCTCGTTAAACATCATTTCATGCGGGACGAAAAATGCCCGCGCCAAACCTGGCGAACGTTCGCTAAGCCGTCGTTGTTTAAAGATAATTAATAATTTCGGTCGACTGGTACGAGACGTCAAACTTTTGGTTTCGGACAAAAAGAGAAAGAGAGAGGGAGAGTATATTGAACGCCCTGGATGACTTGTTTGCCGAACGACCGGGTGGATAATAAAGATTTAATGAGAAATGATGCTCGTGGTTCTCGTTACGCTTACATCTCGATTATACACTCCCCGGTTTCGCCGCTAATTATACCGACATCGCAACTCGAATTAAGCGACGAAGCAAGGCACGGAACGATCTATCGGAGTTGAGATTTTTAAATAATCGATGCGTGCGTGCGGTGGACAGATCCCGGACAAATCGAGGCCAACGGGACGTGATTTTTAATTAGGGTGAAACGGTAAAAGTTAATTCTTCCCGGTACGGTTTTTGTGGCGGCGGATCTTCGATGTCCATGCTGTTTTTTGAGTCGGTTAACCCTTTGCACTCGAAAGCATTTTCATCGTTGGCGAATGGCTATTGTAAAACCTTTTAGTTGAAAAGTTTAATGAGCTTTTCTGAAATTATTATTTGTTTATTGTTAATCGCCGATATTGTCGGTTTCATTGTAATCAAACATGGCGTGTATAATACTATACATTTAGTAAAAAATTATTTATTTAATATTGTTGCATTAAATCAAACGGTGAGCGCAAAGGGTTAAACGCGATTTCACTGTGGAAATCGTCGCACTCCCAATAAATGTATCAATCAAAGTGTTTATATTTTTAAAAATTATTTTAATTCGCCACAGCCCAAGGCAATAATACGAGCCACGAGGATCTACGGATTACGGCAGAGTTATCTTCGCCCAGGTCTCTCCCTCGAAGAGGAGGAAGTAATTCAGCAGAAGCAAAGTTCGCCGATAGGTTTACAGGATAACGCTTTAGAGTACTCGTGGACAAGGTAGGACGAGGATTGCAGCAGGTATTACGTGGAAGCGAAGACTCGCGGTGCAAGCGAGCGAGGGTCGATATTAATCTACATCCAGCACGGCGGCGAGGGACGGCCATGCATTCATCATCTTTATTTTAACCACACGACCAGCCAGGCGGTATATCCGACTGCGATCTGCGCTAATAACGTTCGCTTTATGAATGGCGTGCGCGATCCTTAAAACACCGCGTGCATTAATTCGATGGACGAAAGCGTATCGAAATTGGCGAGCGATCGACGTCGCGCGCCCAAACGATCGACCACTGTACCATAAGTTCTCGCACGGTTCAAGTGCACAGTGAAAAGCTTACCTCCGATTTCCTCGATTCGCAAGATTCTAAGCTCTCACGTGTTCGTATGTAGAAATTGCGAAGATTTCATTTAGACAATTTTATATTCGAGTGGATACAATTTAGAACATTCGAATGTGCAAATTCAGAACATTCAAATGTGCAAATTTAGAAAATGCAACATTCGAATCGACAAGATTTTGAACATTTGAATCGATCAAATTTAGCACAGTTAGGATTTGAATTTTAAAAATTTGGAAAGCTCGAGTGGAGAAAATTTTGAACATTCGAGTCGATAACATCTAAATCAGTCAAACATACAAATTCAAAAAATTATACATTCGAATTGATAAAATTTGGAACGTTCAAATGAACATAATTCAAAACATTCGTATCTACAAAATGTAGAACATTTTATCTACAAAATGTAGAACATTCAAATCATCAAATGTATGAACTGCACAAGATGTAGAGATTCGTCTCCAAGTTTTGTCTCTACAAAATGTAGAACATTCGAATCGACAAAATTTAAAACATTCGAATCCCCGAAATGTAGATCATCCTAATGAGCAAATTCAGGGAATCAGAAATGCTCAAGTTCAGAAACAAATATTTAGAGATTCAGGAATGCAGCAATTGAGCACCAATCGAGCAAGGTAGAAGTTTCAAATTTTCCAATTTCCGAGCGAAAGAACCGAGGAACTGTCTCAATTGTGCGGATAAGTGAAGCCAGTTAGGGGATCGTTCGTCGGATTGAACGCCACGGCCGATCGTAAAGAGGAATTACGCAATTTGCGGAAGAGGCAACGACGAAGGGCAAGGTCTTCGAGGAAGTTTCCAGCTCGCGATCGCCGGCGTTCTCCGCTTGGTTCGCGAACTAGGAGAGCGGGGAGCCGCGAAATGACTAATGGCGCGTGGCAAGCAAATGGGCGGGAAGCGAGGAGAACCGTGGCGAGAATCACGATTGGAGTAACGAGAAAATTATATGCGTAAAGCGGCTGACAGAGTGGCGAGAAAGAGTCGGCTGGACGGAAGTTCACGCTAAAACACGCGAGGAATCGAATCGGTCGTGCCACCAGCGACATTGCGAATGCGAAGCCACCAGATAATCGTGAATCGACGAAAAACCAACGTGCAGTGGTTCATCCTCGAACGAATCTGGAATTTTTCGTACTTCGAATTTCGATATTCTGGAACCTTACAATTTTGTTAACTTTTGCGCTCGAACGGCGACTCACATTCATCATTTGGTCTAATTGAAATATTGTCTCGTAGACCCTTCACGACTATACGTTAATTAGGACCCGAACATTTACCACTCTCCGTAAATCATGACCCAGATAATTTTTATTAGAATCGTTAGCTCGCGGTAATTTCTAAAATTGTTGAAATAGCTCAAATAATAACAATTCACTCTCCCATCCTCGCTCTTTCCTGTTTTTCGATTTTTCTCTTCCACTTTTATTAACTAATCACTAATACTACCAAAGGAGTCAAATGGCCGTTTTACGAATTTCCTGGTTTAAATGACAAAATTCGTTGAGACGATATTCTTGAAATCAATGTTGCTTCCCATCGAGATGAAGAATTAATGTGTGTATTGATTTATGTACCATTGTTTATTCATTTATTTTCCAACTTCAAAATAATTCAATTCCTTCCTTGCATTCCAAACCAACCACATTTTACAAGGAACGAATTTATAAACTGTCAATAAATTAATATAAGTTCGTTGTACGATGTAAGCAAAATAAATGTCTGATAAAAAAAGGAAGTTCCTTATGACTCGACCTAATAATTCTACCGGCGCCAAACATAAATATCTAGCTGAGAAATGCAGACGCCAAAGTGTTAAAATAATAATTAAGATAAAATTAATATAATGTATGGTTTTTTGCTACGGTGGCCGAGAGTGGATATACGACCGCGAAGGGTGAAATTAGCGTCGTGTAACGAATCGCGGAAGATCCAGGAATATAGAAGCATAAAAAAGGAAGCGACCAGGTGGCTGCGAAGCGAAACGATCCCGGGTATCATTAATCTGCCGTTATCCGGCAGATTCATCGGGTTCGATAGAAATTTCCGCGGTTCCGTGGCACGAGCGAGTCGCGCGACTACGGCTAAAACGACTCTCTAAAGTTAGACTGCGGCGTGCACGTTAAACCAGCAACGCGGTAATGAAAAGTATGCAAGTGCAAATAACCGTGCGTCGTATCGGGTCAATTTATTGCTCATTACCGATAAGCTTTCTCCGTAGAGTTTCTCGGGCTGCGACGACGACGACGACGACGACACGCGAACACGAGGATCCGCGTAACATATCGCCCGTTGGCCAAAGGGTGTGGTCGAACGGGAACCGTGGAATACCGATATGGATGGCGTTAATGAGGGGAATAATCGAGCTGGCTTCTACCGGCAGGAAGAACGATCCGTCAACGGGCAGAACGCGAGAAAAAGAAAGAAAAACGAGCCGGTTTCAGGGAGATACATGAAAAGCGCTGACACAGATTTCGACGGCGAGGATACATCGATGTATGTTGTCCTCGCCGACAACGTGATCGTTCCTTAAATTGCACTCGCTCATCGATAATGCGTAATAAATAAACTCTCGTCAAGATTTCGTGGCATTCGTCCCGGTTCCGCTTGTTCAAGTTATTCTTCTCGTTAAATATAATTTGATTGGGTGCTATATCGATTACGGCATTACATGGATGATAAAACTTATTATACTTTATCATACTCGACACTTTACTAGAATTTATCATTCTTTATACCTTATCGTACTTTATCATACTTTACACCTTATTGCACTTTATTATAATTTATACTGTATTATAATTTATCATATCTTACACTTTATTAGATTTTATCATACTCTACCATGTTTTATCATATGTTATCATACTTTGCCAGTTTTTATCATATGTTGTCATACTTTATCAGGTTTTAATCAAGCTACATCATACTTTATTAAGTTTTAATCAAGCTTCATCATACTTTATCAAGTTTTAATCATGCTTCATCATACTTTATCATACTTTCGAGTTTATTATAGTTTATTATACGTTATCATACTTTATACCTTGTTATGCTTCATGCTAAATAGGACTCGATATTTTCTCGAGATAATAAAAAGTAATTAGCGAATGCAATTATGGGATCATTTAATAAAATCAAAACGTAACAGAGCAGCAAACCAACATTTAAACCACGTGTTTAAATAGAATTATAAAATACTACAGCGGAAGAGCGAAGCAATAGCGAAGTAACGAAATAGTTTCATAGCACAGTGAAACAGCAGTATAATAACTTCCCCAGTAGCGAAACCATTACCAAATCGCGTCGAATGCATTCTTTGCGCGATTACCAGGGAATCGCTAGCGTCGACCATTATACTAAACCCGAGCGAAATACGAATACCCGGAGTCGAAGTAATACACGAGTCACTGAAAGTTACGCCCAATTAATGTAACCATCGGTCAGAAGCGGTATTAACGAATTCCCGTCGGTGATTCGAACGTAACACCGGGAGCAGGAACGAAGGAGGGCATAAAACGACGATAAAGAAGTATAACGGAAAGAAAGGAAGGAAGAAAGAAAGAAAGAGAAATAGAGGGCGCCCAGAGTGGCGGTTGAATGCGCGGCCGTCTAAATTAGTCCGGCAGAAAATCGCGCGATCTATTCTACCCCGCGAGGCTTTCTTTCCTCGCAGCGGTGTGTCCCGAAATAATTGGCAAAAGAAAACCGTGGACCGGCCCAACCATTCCCGACGGACAATGTGAATTATTCGAGTTGGCGGCGTAGGGAGCGACCGCGTACGTTACGTCGTCGACGTCGTCTTCCCTCGGTCGTTGCGTTTGCCCTCGCGTACCGCGACCGTAATTCGCGAGCAAAACGAACGGCACCTATTGAGCAGCCGAGGAAAATCGTTCTCCATTCAGCCGAGAATGCATCAGAGACGTGGACGAGGATAGCGGCAGCAGGAAGCTCGTAGAATAGCACGGTGCACGCCGAATAAATCGAAAATAGCACCGTTCCCTCGCTATCGGGCTAAATAGACGTGCTCACTCTAATCGTACACGTATCAACGTGCGAACCGACCGGACGATTTATGGCAGTTCAATAGCCGAAAAATCGTGGCGTTCGCGAAAAAGTTACGGAACACGTGGATACGCGGGTTGAACGTTACGTATAGTCGAGTACTTCGTGTCGTACTGACGTAATCGACAACCATTTTGTAATTCTGTTGTCTTGTGAAATTAATATAAGCAGTCAGTTGAAGAGTTATAGTATAGCGGTATATTTGAACAGTAGAATATTTGAATAATGATGTAGTACTATAGTTACATAATGAAATAGTAAAGTTAAATAATAAGAACTAGTATAATTGTATGATAGTGCAATAGTGGTAGAGGCTTATAGTAAAGAGGAATAATTTAGCAATGACATGTGCAGATCCACTACTGGATGTCCATACATCCCGTATGCAAATGTATGATAAATGTATAGATGATACATGATATGCGTAGATGATAAACATACATCCTCAATATTCAAATATGATTAACATTTTGAGCAGTTCAAAGTGGTATCCGACGACATTTTGAAACGCCTATATTGTTTAACCCTTTGCACTCGAAGATGTTTCTACTGGTAGCAGATAGCAACTCTAAAACATTTTCAATGAAATTTTTGACGAATTCATAATAATCTCTGAGATTCACGTATAATCTCCCTAATATCGATTGCCACTATTAACCGTTTCATTATGTTTATACGTCATAGTGCAACAATATAGTTAAACAATTCCTATTAAAAATTGCTGTATCAAACCGAGTGGCGAGTGTGAGCCACCTTTGGTGCGCAAAGGGTTAAAAATGAACCGTACATTGGCAGCGTCGAAAGGATACGATAAAAGAATGATAACGAAGCGAGCGTGGTCGGTGGAGTTCGAAATGAAGCCGCTGGCTTTTGTTCGAGACGAGGTCAGATGCAGCGATGAGTTCGCGTGCTTGCGGTAAACGAAAGAGAAATATACAACGAAGAAAAAGGAGAGAAACGTGGCGGCGGTGTAACGAGATGAAAGCGAGGGGGGATCAGAAACGATAATGCACGCACGGCCGCGCGAAATCCCGACGATTCTCTTTTTGCCAACGGTGATGGGTCGTGCACCGTAAAGTCTCCCCTTGCTCCGTTCGGCTGTCCATGCCGGATAACTCACTTTATCCCGGCCCTCTGTATAAATTACGGGCAAATAATAGTGCGCGAAGCGGTCGCGTGCCACGCTTGCTTCTCTCTTCGTGTGCATCGCGTTACCTTACCGCTTTTACGAACGACCGCGACCTGTGCCCCGTGGCAACCAACAAACACGGCGATATATCGAGAATTTAAGGCTGGTTAGGGAATTAACGTTGCGAGTACTGTAATCTACAAAATACTATAGCGATATGGTATTCGCGAAAATTGAGCGAAAGACTGTTATGGACTCATGACAAATATTTTCTCCTATTACTCATCTCTGGCTCATCCAGAATCTAATCTCTAAACGGTCACCAAACTTTGCTATTACTCACTCATAACGCTTGGCCTGCAAAACACCCTTCTCATTCCCTTCGAAACTATCCCATCACGAAAGTGCATAAAAGATTTGAGCCGGCGATTCTCGAGTTAGTCGTAGTTCAACCACACTTGGAAGGAATAAAAGTATTAGAACTCTTCGCGAATTGTCGATCCTTAATTGAATATATTAAGCGATCCCCTAAGACCTTTGTCTCGTGTTCGTCGTCATTGTTTGATTTTAATACTTGCAATATGTTTAGTTTTTAAACTAAATTCCGCAGTTAACTGGTCAAATGTACAAATTCATACCTCACTCAGATGTGCTTAGTATGGTATTCAAAGCGATATACATCTTCAGAGTTACACCGTTTCGAAAACTTTACACGATCACGATTCAATCCGAAATCTACAAAATAATCGAATATAATGAACAATAAACGTCCTCCTGTTTCGAGATCGCTATGAACACGACTACCGTCGAGGGCGAGTGATCGAATTGCATACCATAACCAAGCAAAGTCACGTGACCTCAGTTTACCAAAACACATCGCGCTTCACGATTATGCACGTCGTAACAGGTGTTTATATCGCAAACGCGCGTCTATCGATTCCAACAGACGTCCTTCGAATATTTCCATCTACTAATTAACCCGTTCGAAATAAATATTCGTAGTTCGCAATTCGATTTCTCTTTTCTAGCTATCCTCAATGTAACTTTCGCTTGGGACAACGATAAACATTGCCAAATAAAGATCGCGATAACGCAACTTTTTTATTTTTAACAAGTTGGGGATATATCGTAGTGTTTATTCTTTTTACTACCAGACATTTCGTAGTTTCCAATGGGTTAAGTATGAATGAAAAGGGAATATCTGCGATTAAATATTATTATATTTTGTGACAACCAATGTTTTTCCTATAACATTGAACCTGGTACAAAACGGCCCGAATAAATTTGATAGTGAACGGGTGAAGATGAAAAAATAAACGCGAAATGAAAATTATCATCGTTCACACCCGGAAAGCGTAGATCGCAATCGCGGCAGTCATTTGGATGGTCCGCCTCGAATGACTCATCCTGGCTAATAATATAATACTGAAATTTAATCGATTACGTCACGGTTACGTAATAACGATTATTTCACACGGCAACATTAACCCACGCGCATCAAACACACAATATATTTCATCAACTTTTTACTACCCCAGGGACTCAATGTCTCTTGAGATTCTTAAAATGTTCCTGAAAAACTGGAGGGATGTAGGGTAGCAAATACATAATATCTTTTATGGTTTTCTTCCGTTACTGGTCCAGTGGTGGTGTAATAATTAATAATTATAAATAATAATAATGATAATAAATAATCAATTGCTTAATTTCTTTTTTAAATTTTGACTTAGACCAGTTTCATAATTAACCCTAAATAAATTCCATATACTGTTGAAACAACAACCACTATCTAATCGTTCATTTTTGTTAATGTCATGAAAACTGCATTGAATTAGTATAGTTCAAAATAATAGGGTGTGAAAGAATCGATAAACCTACTTTTTTTTTTAAGTTTGACTTACACCACTTTCATAATTATGCGCTCATTTATCGGTTCACCGCCGTAAAAATTACATTGAATTTAGTTTAAAATAATATGGTGTGAAATAACTCGTTCTTCTTAAATTTTGACTTAGCCCACTTTCATAATCATGGGCTCGTTTATCGGTTCGTCGCCGATCGGAAGTCGCGTTTTCGCGAATCGACAGCGACAAGATCGTTTTAACCGGATATCTGACGGAACAATGTGGCGCACTGGGTGGATCTGTTTTGCGAGGGAAGACGGTGGCCAGATCGAAATAGATCGCCGACCCACAATCCATGCAGTCACACCGCACAGTTAATCACCCCGTCTTCGACGCAATTATCCCAAGTAGGCGCGAGATCGGTGAGCATCATCCACACTGACTCCCCGTGTCGTGTCTTCTGTTCTCAGCGTTTCTATAACTGCTTGCTACGTGGTATAATCGTCGGATGATCCGTTATAAATATCCCTGATCGATCATACTGTGCGAAATCGCGCGATTATGATCGATTTTTACAATAGTCCCCCGCGATCGTGATTATCGATACAGTTGCGTTCGAGGATATGCGTTTAAACCTTTGCATAAACGTTCATCATTTATGTAACGAATGCTCGATCCACTTGCCGCGTGTCAGATTATCAGCGGAGCCACCGATTACGGTTAAGTATGTGTCGAGTGGCGCCTATTTTATTACCTTGGCACTGATTGCCCGAGCAAGTGCCAGGGGTAATTATTCTTTCGCGAATCTACCTACTCACTAAGGTATCGTAGAATGTATCCTCGTTTTCGCATATTCGTAAGATTACCATCGATTTATATCCGTTTCCACTCCGAGATCATTTTTAACCCTTTCCGCTATAATGACGAGCTACATTCGCATTGACAGTTCGCACTTGCCTTTATGTTCATTACGAACTGCAGTATCGATCAGATGGAGATACATCGTATTTTATTAAATCCGCGAACGAATCTCAAGAAATGATCTTTGATGGTGCATACTTTTGCATAAAATTTGGTAGAATTGTAATCTACACGAATCTCTTCCGGGTGTCCCTACTACGAGAATCTCCCATCCTTATGGTAGGATGTGGAGACATCCGAATTTATGTTTATTATGGTAGGAAAATGAAAACAGTATTCGTCGCTGTCCATTTGAGAATCGAATTTCGTGTAAGCACGGTACTCGCTACGAAACTTAAACATAAAATAAACGCTTCGGTACAGGGTATTCGTAAGTATCCAACGAATTATCGCTAAACCGAGAAGTCGGTAAGTGTACATCGCACATCAATTCGCGTGACTTTATCGCTAGCATTTGTCTTCGTGCTACTATTGTGGGACCAAACTACTGGTTTCGCCGAGCGAGCGAACGGAAAGTAACGGATGAAAATACGTTGAACCTGTACGTTCGGCGGATAAATTAAATTCACGGAAGATCGATGGCCCTTTGATATTCCGTGCCTTACATCTTCGAAAATAACGAAACCGCTAAACGGCGCCACCAATTTCGTTTCAAGACGTTGCTTTCCGACTTTCACGAACAATCTACACCCCAAACCCGTTAGAGTCTCGTTCGATAATCGCTCGTGATTCGCGATGCCGAGGACCAAACCACGGCAAATAAACGCCATAATTACGATCCCCGACGCTGTCGCCGATTCAATTTTCGTTCTCGCGCCGAACTCTAAATCATAATGATTTCAATGCCAGGCACAAAGTCCGTCGCGCGACGCGCAAAACGTCCACCACGAGCCCGCTCGCGTGTAAATTGTGTTTTCTCAGCGTCGCCCACAAAGGGAGCCACGCTAAAACGCGCATTAATCAAATCCGCGGCGTGCCGTTCGGGGACACAAAGGACTAATTAAGATTTCCGACCGTCCGGGGACAACTGAAAACCGGGAACGGCGACCTTGCGCCCGTTATTTACCGGTGATTTACGATTATTTTCAACGGACCGGTCTATTATTCTCTCCCGGTATAATCGATCGGCGCTCGTTCGACTTTATCCGCCGCACTTCGCAACCGTGTCGCATTTTTTGCACCGCGTTGATCAATCCGTCGGCACCGCTCCCTTCGATGCTGTCCCTTTTACATACTCGTTTGCTGGCGGGACAAGAGCAATCTCTTTTTTTCATCCTGCGTAACACCGCAATCGTTTCGAAACATCGCATACTTAGAAGCCAGTAGTATCGTACGCCCAATGCGACACAGACCCGAGTCTGCATAATGCGTTAGTGCTAAATTTACGTTCTGGCGACGAGCATCTAGACGTACGTGGGAGGAGTCCGCGTCACCCTCTCTCTCTCTCTTTCTCTCTCGTTCGAGAGATACCCTCCTCGATGGTGCCTGTTTCTCTCTTTCTCCGTGCTGTTCGTTTCTCTCGTCGCTCCTCTCGCGATCTTGTCCCCGCTTGCGCAAGCTGCCGACGGTGTTACCACTTGACTGGCGATTTGTTACTCGCAGCCATACGCGATGAATAATTGGCTACGTCACGGCGGCTAGGTGCAAGACGGCGTTTCCACGTTCGCGACGGAACGGAATCGTTTCCTGCACGAAACACGGGGGCGCCCTACACCCCCTCTCGTCCGCGGGCACTTCTCTGGTCGTTTTTCGCCGACCGCTTTACGGTCGGTCGAGCATCGTGGACCCTAACCCGGAATCTTATCGATCGACTACTCCTCGGTCGTGTCAATGAATCAAGTGACTCGTATCGTCGTTCATACGTTACGTCGCGTTCACGATGCGATCGGTCATGCGACCGTGGAAAGATCCTCCTCTACCGGTTCCTAAGCGATTATTAATCTCATTAGAGGTGACTGCGCGGCTGATAAGCGGCCGCGGTTTCATAGCCGTCTCATTTATTAACGATTATACGGCCGCGAGATATTCAACGGGCTGCTTGGCCGGCGGCGGCGGTATTTTGCTCTTTTCGAATAAACTTGTCACCTGTTACCGTTCCGAACGATTGCCGTCTGAAAAGTACCCTAATCGCTGCGTCGCCGCGTCTATCAGCGATCTACGGCCTCGTTGGTGCGCGGTCTAAAAATCACGGAACCAGAAGCGGCGAGGTTGTCAGAGGATTTTTGTTGTTTTTTTCTCTTCTTTTTCTAGTCGGATCGATCGTGTCGCGAGCTCCTCCGGCCACCGTGGCGAGTTAGCGGAACGGCGATAAGCTGCTCGCTTGTAAGCCGCGTATCGAACCGCGTGACTAATGCTACAGAGAGAATTATACTTGGGTAACGCCGGTAAAATTCCCTCGACGAGAGTGACATTTCCCTCTCGAATTGAGCCGTCTCTACAAGCCGAGGAACACGCGAAAGAGTCCGATGACGATATTCGCTGACGTTGGAACCGTACCACCGATTAGAACGATGTTCGATCGTTGAAATACTTGCGAATGTGCTGTATCATACTTGTTCATACTTGTACCATGCATATACGTACCGAGTACAGTATACTTTCCTCGGGAAAATGGCGATATAAGAAGTGATATGTGGTTCGTTGTAAGACTCAATGTTGAGTTGACACGTTGATCGTCACACGGATCACACGTTTCATTTTCATTTCGTTGCACATATGACGTATGAACATAATGAAACAACTGATAGTTACAATTAATATTAGGGACATAATAATTTCAAAAGAATTCATCAAACTTTTCAACCAAGCGATTTTAAAGTTGCAATCCATTGCCGGTAAAAATACCATGGTGTGCGGGGAGTTAATATGTGACACATGATACATTCTTGATATAAAGGACTTACAAAATTATAAATAATATAGGCATTTATTTATTTACAAAGCTTTACGAAAAATTAAAATAATAGTAAAAGTTATTTAAAATAACAGTATCGAATACAACACCTGCCGTACACAGTACGTTCGTGATTTCGCATTCCTTCCAGTTTCCCGTATCCTCTGTCGTCACCCCGGACTGTCCCTCTATTTTCCACCAAAACCGAAGGACCCAACTTCGCCAGAAAACGTGTCCACCGTAATCACGATACAACCGAAGTGTCCGCCAGGTCATTAAGCGGACAAACGACGTCACGGTTGCCGAATCGTCGTAACGTCCCGCGAATCACGATCAACGTGACATAATCAGCTGGCTGCGAAAGCGGACGGAGAAATGCGTAGCCCATTAGGCGAACAACGGTCGCCACTGTTCGTCGTCGGAGGCGGCCGTTTCTGCTGATATCGCGAGGCAGAGCTCGCCGATGAGACCGGCATCGCTACCCTGACATAAACGCGATTGGCGAACGCGCATAGTCACCGGTGGAGGTGGCCACGCTTCCATTATACGCTTCCACGAAACTCATTCAGCCGTTTTCGCGCGGTTTCAATGAAATGGCTGCTACATCGCGCCGCCGATTCATGGAAATGGCTAACGAAAACGCCATGGTATAAATAGAACCGGGAGATGGTCGTTTAGGCGGCGCGTTACACGCCGCGGAAATAGTAAATGGACAAATTCCCTGTTGTTTAATTAGCATTATGTATCTCCGACGGCGCGGCGGACAGCTGTTTCAATTATGACATTTTCGACCGGACATTAAGGTGATTGACGCTGCTTCGTATGTTCCCCATTGCGGCATTGCTATGGGGCGTTTCCGACTGTCTCCTGACAAGATTTGATCGATAGATCTTTGCTAGGAGGATTCACTATATTCGGTACCGACTTGTGAACTTCGTTCTCCGCTAGATTTACGGAACCCTGCTAAATGACGGATGTTGGATTTCTTATTTTAACCCCTTGCCTTATAATATCTGTCATGCGCGACGCATCTAGCTGTTGAAATGCGACAAATGGCTGATATTTTCACTGCGATTGAATTTCAAGCTCAATTTTTATTATGATTCGTTCACCAATGATCGCCGTATACAAAACATGAATGACAGTTGAACATTTTCCGTCTGCCTGAACTGTACAACATTAATTATATCGCAATGTCTGACACACTTGTTAACAAGTTCTTGAAGCTAACGGAAATTCTAGAGAGGCATGTTTGGATGACATAAAACAGACAGGAAGGTTCGATCTGGACAATAGGGTGAATGAAATAAAGAAAAGGGACGGATGGAAGAGAAAGTCACATGTGCGTTGGGATCCCAACACTATGACCCGTGTAAAAATTGTTCAAGATCGCCAAAACGAACGCTAGGCCGGTTACACCTCGAGGAAGCGTATCCCGTCGACGTCTAAAAAACGTCGCGGACGTTGAACGACTGCCAGTGCTCGGCAGCGTCTCGTAGGAAATATCTTGTTCCCGAGGGACACGTTTTCGTGTTGTAGCCGTTGCCAGCTGCTCGGTCGCGGACTCCCACGCGGTATCAGACACCGTTCTCATCGCGATCAGTTATCCGGCGCGATGGAGTGCGCGCGTCCGCCTCGTCGTCGAGGGAGAAAATCGCGAAGAGACACACGAGCGACAGGTGGCGTTTTCTGCCGCTGGACGGACCGGAAGTTTTCCCTCGTCGGTCTGCCAGCCGACGATGGAAGTGGGATTTTCGCGTGGCCCATTCCGTCGGGCGGCGCGCGTTCGACGTCCGCCGGCGATCGCTGACAGGTTTGCGGTTGTCCTTATAATAGCGGTGCCACCACCAAACCACCGAACACGCACCGCACCAACGCATAACCCGCCACGACACTGTCTATTTATACAGAAACGCGCAACCCGACTCACGCTCACACGCGAACTCTATTATGCACCGTGCGTGCGCGATGAGCGCCTTCGAATTAGTGTGAGTACTTCGTGAGATGTCTAATTGGTCAGAACAGAAGAGTACATACACCCCGACTTTCGTATTCTCGATTGTAAAGAACACCCCCACTAATTAACACTCAGGCACCGGATGGCTGTGCCAGGGTCCGTTTAAACACAAGTAAAATTTTTTGTTCTATTGTGATTGATTTTTTTTACTAGTACAAATAACATGAATAATAGAGGAAAAGGCAATATATACAAATAGAATGCGTTTATTTCGGTTAAATACAGTTAGTGCAGCACATTTCAAGTATAGAATGTGTTTTACGAATATGATTTTCACATTAATTACATTTTCTCCTATATTTATTATTATTTTCTATAGATAAATAACATCTTCTTTTTCGACCAAATACTTCTGTTTGTTTGATAATTTTGCGCCACGTAGATTCTATTGCCCCTATTATTTCTTTCGAGAAAAAGGCTTTTTTTGGCTGCCTCGCGTCCAAATAACGTTGAACTTTTGTCATATCTCAAAAAATATCTTCGAATTTTTAACAGTTCGGATTATGTTCACATAATTAGTGAACAATTTATTTTCCATATGCACAGGAATGTCGCAAGTAAAATACAAATACGAAATACCAATCGAATTTGAGAAACAAATTATTGAATATGCGGTTCGACCGTGCAATTGATGCAAGCGAAATGGTTAAACTGGTATAAAACCAACGAGGACGGTGTATACCTCGCAAGAAGCGTACATGAAGCATATACCATAGCGCAAATATGAACGCGTGGCATCGTAACTCGTCCCTGTTTATTCCTATCGCCAGTGTATCCCGTGTCGAACATGCGCAATCGGTTTCTAAATCATTAATCGAGAAAACCTTGCGAATAAAACTTCCGGATGACGTCCATGTTGCCTCTGCATCTGGCAAATTTAGCGAGGTCTTATCTCTCGGCGACAACCCTCTTGTTTCTGTGCGATCATGCGAATTTCCCAGCGAGGCATACACGAATGAAACAAATCCAGCGGCGATGCAAGCAGTTGGTGATCACAATTCATGCGTTTTCTGATGATTGGTAGGTTCAATATTTTCTTCGCGCCGTACGTAGCATAAGCGTTTTCGTAGAAGTTCGTTTATTTTATCGTTAATGCCGCATTCTAAGATAATTATACGATCGCCCGCGTTATTTAGAGCGGTTGTACCGACAACATGGTTGATTCGGCAGGTGCTACCGTGTTGCATCGCGGCGCCCGCAGGTGAGCCCGAAGATGAGACCGCAGAATGATCTCGTATTCGGTTGAACGCGACTCGGCCAGAAATATTTATTGCCGGACTAAGAGAAATTCGCGGAAGTCGGTGAAACGGGAGGCCGATTTTGATGTAGTGCTCGTAATTACGGAACCATGCTAACCAGGAACGAATAGCGACGTACAAGAAGGTGGCGAGATAAGAAAATCGGGAGACGGCGGACGGCCTGTCAATGGTGTCGATGATACCGCTAATTTGAAAATATGTGCCAGATAATGTATGGAGACTTGTTAAGAAATCGTAAATCAGTCCCCCCCTCCCCGCCGGGCATGAATTACGCTCAGACCGAATACAGACCCTGCTCTTTTGCCGAACACCTCGAAATGCACGATGCATCGTCTATTATGTGGGACATTAATTAGCGGCGGCCGACAGCTGCGCCGCGAAGAATGATCAGAAAAGTGAGACAATTTATTGAACTATCGAGCTTCCAATGAAATTAGCGTGTTGGGGTTACTCCGCGTTTTAACCCTTTGCGCTCGCAGCCGCCATTTGGTCTAATAGAACAATTTGAATAAATACTTTTTAGCTGCATTTATGATGCAAAATTGAAGAAAAAAAAAATTGAAGATAAATTACAATTTTATTCGATAAAAAATTAATAATTTATTGATGTTAATATCATCGATACACGTCTAACGCAGTTAACTTTTTAACCATAATGAAGTGGACAATGATGGCAGTTAATAATAGAAAATAATAATTTCTAAAAAATTGACAAAACCTTGCAGATACTACAGTTTTCGAGATACTACATGCCAGTAACAAAAATGTATTCAAGCGCAAAGGGTTAAAACGAAAGAAATGTCTTTGATACTATGCTGAATAAGAGCAGAACAAGGGCATGTAACATATATGCATCCCTACTCGCCGATAATGATGCCAACAGGTGTACAACGTTCAAAAAGCGAGTACGTTTTACGTTACAGTATTTTTAATCGGAACGTTTTCGAAACGACCTTGTATATAAAACATACACGTACTCGTGAACAGCACATAATAATTATGCGCAGTAAAGTTATTACATTTTGCCTGAGTGTACCCACTTTATGGACTTCACGTCGCATGTTTATTACCTGCCGTTAGACACCGCGCATGTGTTTAATGTTCAAGGTTACGGTAAAGGTCATTAATAAATTTGTCCCGTGCGCGAGCATAAACCGTTCCCCTAATTTGTATTATTTAAATTATCGTCCATAAGTATCCCTTAAGCCCGGTACTCGACGCGAATCTCGGGTTCGAATGCAGCTATGTTAATTCCAACGTCGGAGACTTTAACGATAGTATAGCAAACGATTTTTCCGCAAAGAGCGGTAGCACAACTTTTAGCCGTTTCAACTTTGCTGATCGACCGGTGCATAAATCACGGGGCAAAAAAAAACATGCAACTTTGACTCGAATCGAGTTGAACGTCAACCTAACGGTTGGGTTAACACGGACAAGCGCGACAACGCGTTACGCCCCTTTCCAGTTAGACCCCTTCGATTTCCTTCTCCTCCGTGTTTATATAATTGTTAAATTACCAATAACGAATACGATTAGCGCCGCGACACTTTCTGTGCGTTTTCCTTTTTTCCGGAGGATCGCGTTATGCAAGACACGCGCTCGCGTGTCACGGATCATGGCCGTGCGTGCACGTTACAGATCGCGAGTGATACGTTGCGGACGATATTAGCGATATAGTCGTTAATTGTTGTCACGTTGCCAGCCGCACGTCAACGTCATTCGTCGTTCTTTCTCGTTCGCGAGAAACGCTCCACGAAGATCAGCGAGGAACGACAGAAACAAATTTATCGTCACGATTCAACGGTGCTGTACGATGTTTTTCGTTGACGTATTTAGGTGTATATCAAACGGTGAATAATTTCAATCCTGGCTACCATCAACGCGAGAGGAAGATAATCGCGATGTTATGTTCGCAATGTATCCAAAAATCAAAAGCACTGTATTTTTTTCGCAGAAACATACCTTCTTACGAATCATTGATTTTTTATCAGGTATTTAGAGGACCTTCAAAAAAGTGAAAAATGTGCGTGTCAGAAATTTGGAAGCACTTGCCTTTTTTGTTGCTTACGACTTCATATTACAAACCAGTAGCTACATTTGTTATATTGGGTTGTTCTGTAAGTGATTTCGTTTTTTCCTAACAGGCTTGTTTGTGAAATAGTTCGATTGATTCCAGGCAGTAGTTTATGGTTAGTACCCTATCGGATATGGAAAGCGAAAAGCAGCAATTTCGGAATATTTCTTTGTTTTAACACTACAACAACAAAAGGGATCAAATGACCGCTCTACAAATTTCGTCCTTCAAATAAAAAAATTTGTTAAGCTGGTCTTCTTGGCACTTCTTCAAGTACATCTTCAAGCACATCTTCAAGTGTATTCATTTATATTTCATAGTTTGTCCATTTATTTTTCAACTTCATTCTCATCAAAATAATTGTACATTATACTTCGGTAGTTTTAGTGCTAAAAATATTGTTCAAGCAAGAAAAAAGTGTCCCATGAAAATCGTCGCTCATTTTCAGGAAAAAAAAAAAGAAAAATTACTATCCGAACAAGCTAATAGTATGAAATGCAGTTACGTATGAACTTAGCATGAATCAATCGTAAGAACGTTAGAACAAAGAGTAAACTTCCGAAAGTTCATCAGACAATGAGTCACGAAGTATAGTTTCCGCTACCAAATCCAGACAATGGCTTCCTGCTGACCCATTAATACAATGAATCATTGTAAAAAGCATACGAGGTTGAATCATCCTCAGAAACGAAGACTCCGTCGTCCACCTACACCTCCCACGTCAAAGTCGATAAAGAAACCCGAGTCTCGCTAATTGTTACGATGATGGATCGCCTCTGGTGGACAGTGGATCTTTGTTCCCTCTCGTTCCTCGGTGAATTACGTTCCGCGGATGTTCGCGATAGGAATGCAAACTGGCCAATTGACACGGGATTCTTGCCGCGAGTAAGAACCGAGTAAACCCGTTCCTAGTTAGATATCAGGATAATCGCCGCTGGTTTTTTCGCTTCGTTAACGATCCAAATGGCGGCGATGAAGACGTTTATGCTGCGTGTATAACCTCACGCCTTAAAGCTTATCTTGAATCAAGTTTTCTATGTAGTTATCTCATACTCTTATCTTCGTAGCGATTTTGGTGAACGAAATTCATAATGGATTAGTGTCCACATATTTTTGAGCGGCAGTGTCCACAAATTTGCTAATCCCTATTTCTCGAGATTTCAAATTTCCAAATCCATAATTGTCGAATTACCAAATTCCCAAATTCACAATTCTCGAGTTTCAAAATTCCCAAATCACTAATTCTCGAGTTTCCAAATTCCAAAATCCCTATTTCTTAAATTTCCAAATTTGCAAATCCCTATTTCTCAACATTTCAAATTCCCAAATCCATAATTCTCGAATTTCCAAATTTGCAAACCCCTAATTCTGGAACCACTAAATTCCCAAATCCCTAATTCTCAAGTTTCCAAATTCCAAAATCCCTATTTCTTAAATTTCCAAATTTGCAAACCCCTAATTCTCGAATTTCCAAATTTGCGAACCCCTAATTCTCGAACCTCCATATTCCCAGATCCCTAATTTGTCGAGTTTCCAAATTCCCAAATCCTTAATTCTCAAATTCCCAAATTTGCAAAACGCCAATTCTCAAATTTCCAAATTTGCAAATCCCCGATTCTCAAATTTCCAAATTTGCAAATCCCTATTCCTCAAGATTTCAAATTCCCAAATCCATAATTCTCGAATTTCCAAATTTGCAAACCCCTAATTCTGGAACCACTAAATTCCCAAATCCCTAATTCTCGAGTTTCCAAATTTGTAAAACGCTTTCGCGAGACTTGACTTTATAATGACTTTAACACTAAAACTACCAAAGGGATCAACGCGTTAAGGAAGTGTCCACATGTCTTTGAGCGACAGTGTCCACATAATTTTGAGCATTAGTGTCCACATGTTTTTGGGCGGCAATGTCCATATATTTTTGAGGTACAGCGTACGGACGAGCGCATCGATCAGCGGGTCGCAATCTCGTGGAAGCTAGACAGGAGCGACCAGCCGGAGATTCCGTGGAGGGCGTCCTCGCGCGTGGTAACACGCTCGCATCTCGGGCTATTAATTCGTCGAAGGACAATGGAGATATCATTCCGCGGCAGGGGATCTCGCGGGGCGTAATAATAATTTATTAACGTCCCACGTAATGCGACGCGTTATCTCGCGTCCGCCCACGCGTTCGGCTACCTTCCGCCGCTGCCTCCACCACCCCGCTTGCCTCAGATCGGAGCAGAGCGGAGCGGATCGGAGCAGAGACACGCTCCGAGACGGCAGCCGATCGTGTCAGCCGCAATTGTCATTTATCGTCCCGAGGATTTACGGTTCCGTTTACACCGGCGCCGATACCAGACCGTCCCGAAGTTTCGTGCGATTCATCAGCGCTCGATCGCTCGTATATCCTCGCCGACGACAGCCTAGCACCGCTGCTGCTTGCTTACCGCGTACCACCTTTTAACGGGCCGCGTATCTCCGGATGCGTCGCGCGAGTACCGCGCGCGTCCTCCCGGGAGGACACCGCATTTCGAACACCTCGACATCGTACGCGACTCTCTTTACTCTGTTTTTTTTCTTCTTTATTTGTTCTCGCTTTTATTCGCAACAACGTCTTCCTTGCCACTTGTTCGCGTGATCGGGAAACACGTCGACAAGCCGAACGCGGGGCTGGCGGCTTCAAGTAGCGAGATTTCGAACGCTTGTAAACGATTTCGGTCATTTTGCACTGAGACGCGTGGGATGTTAACCCTTTCGCTTCGGCAGACCGGTCTGACGAAGTACAATCTCTGGGTATGTACGTTTATATGTTTATACAGAGTCTTAAATATCGAATGTGCAGAATAAAACAATCGTTCCTCCGGTATGACACATTTTTAACACTAAAAGTACCGACGTATAATGCGCAATTATTTTGATGTTAAAAATGAAGTGGAAAAGTCGATGAACAAAGGATGAAACATAAATGAATACACTTGTAGATTCTTTATCTTGATGACAATCAGCATAAATGTCAGGAAGATCAGCTTAACAAATTTGGTTATCTATAACAACACTTATGTAACTACTGTAAACATGTACATATGTACATGTAACACCCTCAATGCTCTAATCGATTCTCGCTTATTTATATTTGTGATGTTTAATGACATTTATATGTACATGCGATGTTTGATTACATTTATATATGTGATGTTGAATTACGTTTATATATGTGATGTTTAACTATATTGATATATGTGATGTTGAATTACATTTATATATGTGATGTTGAACTATATTGATATATGTGATGTTTAATTACATTTATATGTATATGTGATGTTTAATTACATTTATGTGTATATGTGATGTTTATACATAGCAAAATGTTTAACAGTGTCAATCAACGACAGAAAGTAATAACTTGGAAAAAGTTGGTTCATCTTTCCAACTAGAAAGTTTTCGAGACACTACTGGTCAATAAAGTAAATCCATTAGAGCGCAGGGGTTGAAACCACCCTCGACGTTCCTCATTGGAATATCGCTGGGTAATCGTCTCGATGTTTAGCAAAACTCTTCCTAAGAACGGCACGTTTCGTTTCTATAGGCGGATGAGTCATTAGAGTAAGAGGAATTATTACGAAAGACAAGTTAGTATGGGGAGATCCTTTGTGTGGTAGCTTTCGCGGCGGGCAACTATCATGCGCGAGCAACAGGTTGACTGTTACGCGTGACACATTAATTAAGGTTCGTCGATTTACATCGGCAATCACCCCATCATGGCTTGTAATCGAGATGTAATTACCACCGTGTACAGATAGAAATATCCGGCTGTGCAAACGACGTCGATCTTCTTATTCTTGGTCGCGTTGCTCCTATTCGCGTTAGCTTTGGCGAGGATGAATTACGTTCATCGTCCCGAGTCTATCGAGACCGATAAAAAACGACAGCCATTGACCTGAAACATAATTTTATTGTATTTTAATTGCGTTAAGATAGTAAAAGTTTACCATGGCAGCAGTAAACGGCCGAGGAACCATTACTTGAAAGTATTCGAACGATGATATACTTCTGACTGAAAATGACATAGACTGTACAATGTACAAAATATTTACAAATTATCGTATGCATCGTGTATGGGGAATATGTGAGAATAACGTGTACACATTTTAATGAAATCGAATGTTTGTAAATTTTGCAAGAAAATTTAAAGGATAGTGTAAGTACATTGAGTCAATCAGAAAATTATTGCTTCCAGCAGGACAATCAAATTCTCAAATTCCCAAATTTGTAAATCCCGAATTCTCAAATTTCCAAATTTGAAAATCTCTATTTCTAGAGATTTCAAATTCCCAAGTCCATAATTCTCGAATTTACAAATTCCCAAATCCACAATTCTCGAGTTTCCATATTCCCAAATCCCAATTATTCAAATTTCCAAATTTGCAAAACCACTAATTCTCGAATTTCCTAATTTGCAAACTCCTAATTCTCGAACCTCCAAATTCCCAAATTCCGAATTTGTCGAGTTTCCAAATTCCCAAATCCTTAATTCTCAAATTCCTAAATTTGCAAATCCCCAATTCTCAAATTTCTAAATTTGCAAATCCCTATTTTTCGAGATTTCAAATTCCCAAATCCCCAATTCTCGAATGTCCAAATTTGCAAATCCCTATTTCTTGAGATTTCAAATTCCCAAATCCCTAATTCTCGAATTTCCAAATTTGTAAAACGCTTTCGCAGGAATCGACTGTACAATGGCTTTAGCACTAAACTACCAAAGGGATGTCCAACTACTATGTCCAAAATCTTTCTAACCTGGATACTTGTCGTTATATTACACCGGTATAACAGTCCGTGTCCATTTCAATTAAAAATATATCGTCGTTCGAATATTTCCGTGAGGCTATGTAAACCACCGGTGAAAAAGCGGATCGGTACGAGTAAGGAAGGTAAAGGTCGAGCTCGTTGGCCCGAAAAATCCGAGATCACGAAGGCACGGATAAATTTCGAAAGAATTCTAGCAAACGCAAGGAGCGACGATACGGTTTCGAGAAATAAAGGCCCCGAAAGAGCCGCGGGGCCAACTTTCCTGAGATTCTTATGCCCGGTTATGTCGTAATTGTTTAATTCCCGGCGAGGCTGCAGCGGGTCAGATGAAAGGCGACAGATAGGGCTACCATCCCGTCGTGCCCGTTTTATCGACGAGGAGAAGGGAAAGGGGAGTCCCTGAAATGCACGTAGGCAGACGTCTCATTAACGAAGCTCGGCCAGGTAACAACGACTGGTTACGAGTGAGCATTTACACGTGGCAACGTGTTACACGGATATTATGGTAACTCTTATCTGCGGCTGGCATGTGGTCGGGGAAGCTTCGAGGAGCCTGCACAATCAGCGGCCGATGCTTTTCGCGGAAGCGTTCTTAGAAACAGGACTTGTAAACGTCTCGGCAGAGAGGAATTATCGGGATCGTTTGCCGGGCACCGGCGTGATTTTACATTTCGGAACTGGCCACTCGCGAGATCTTTGAAATCCAAGTGTTGCGACCTTGAATCCCCTGTAACCTTCGTGCGCGACTGTTATACCTTTGTACTACGTAATTTCTTTTACCTGCAGCTTTATTATTAATTTTTAATGTGGGTCAAGAAATGGGTTTTCGATAAAATGTATCGCAATAGTACAGGGCGCGTAACAAAGTGCGTAATAGTACAGGGTACGTTTTTAATTCATGTTAAGTAGTAAAAGATTGCAAAAATATTCAGTCGACAATTTATCCCAGTTATTTATGCGATCCAAAGAAACGCGATGTCGAGCCATGCTCAACGTAGAAGCGATAAAGATCATCTCTTTATTTATGGATTTTCATGTCATATCGTAATATTACAGGATGAATAACCAATGTATTTGAAAAATATTATAAGTGGTAAAGAAACAGAAATTATATTCGATGAACCAAATCCCTAATTCTCGAGTTTCCCAATTTCCAAATCCCTAATTCTCAAGTTTCCAAATTTGCAATTCCCCAATTTTCGAATTTCCAAATGTGCAAACCCCTGATTCCAAAACCCCTAATTCTTAAATTTTGAAATTTGCAAATCCGCAATTCTCGAATTTTCAAATGTGCAAACCCCTAATTCCCAAACCCCTACTTCTCGAGTTCCCAAATTTGCAAATCCCCAATTTTCGAATTTCCAAATATGCAAATCCCTAATTCTCAAACTTCCAAATTCGGAAATCCCTATTTCTCAATTTTCCAAATTTGTAAACCCCTAATTCTCGAATTTCCAAATTTGCAAACCCCTAACTCTCGGATCACCAAATTCCCGAATCCCTAATTCTCGAACCACCAAATTCCCAAATCCCTAATTCTGGAATTTCGAAATCTGTCAAACCCTTTCGCGATGGTTACTTCACCCATCCACGCGGCACTGTTACAATCTCGAACTTGAACACCAACGGTACGAACAAAGTGACTGTGATATAATAACCGTAGAAATTGCACTGAATTCTCGATGCCACGGAGAGAAGGAAATATGGCTCGTCGATGTTCTGATCAGCGATGCATGACTCGCAACACGGTGGTCATCCAACCGACGTTTTTCCACAAACACTGTATCGAAACGTTGATCGGGATCGTTTCCAGCTCGTCAACTAATTCTCGAGCAATTAACGAATCAATTTATTCGCCCGTTATCTAGATTCGGTCACGCCACCCTCGGTATCGATGGCGCGTCGTTCCGCCTCGAAAAGCGTTTATTCCTCGGCGATTAGCCACGTTCGGAGCGGATTTATCGCGCGGAAACGCGGCGGTTTCGCGAGCGTGAGAAAAGGTCGAATTTCTAACTGATTTTCATGCCGAAGATCGTAAGGACGACGGGAACGAGTATTCTCAGAATCTGATACGACGATCCGGAATGGGATCATGAATCCGGTTGGTCGTTGAACTTACTCACGGCCCTTTGCACTCCCATAACGAGGATTTTAACACCCTCGCTCGGCCACGGTCGGCCCCTTTGCTACGTGCCGTTGCCGAAGAGTATCACTTCCACGGAACATACACCGAGCAACGTAACCGGGCCCCGTCCTCATCGGCCTGTTCTTAATTCTTCAGATAAGAAAAATCAGGTGTTATGGGCCGCCTCGACGTGGCCAGTACACTTCTTGAAACTCCACCGTACGAAGATCATCGCGGATAACACGGTGCTGTTCACCGAGGTACCCGGCAGATCTTCAAGTTCCTCGACCGCGATGTGATTCATGGTTCTAGGTCATGGTGCTCTTCGTGCCACTCGATCCAACGACGTCTTAACGTGGCGTGGGCCTCCGACGCTAGGACGTTGTACCCAGCTTCTAAGAATTTCTCCTTCGTTCTAAATTGCTCCTTTTTTTTCTCTGTTCTCCACCTTTTTTCGTCCTGACACGTCGTGTCATATACGAGAAACGATAGCAGTTCCTTGCCCTCGAGATATTCAGATACAATCTGTGGGATATCGTTGTCACATTCTATTTTTGCCGGTATCATTCGCTTTAACGACATCTTAATTATCCGGAAATCTTCGATGTTATCGATACCTATCGATATTACCACCTCCATTGCATGCGACTGGGCTTTCACCGGGAATTATCGAGTACCTTCGCGTGCCTTTCGGTGGGCATCGACGGCATTCGAAACGAAGGTAATCTATTTGTCGATGAAACGCCGATCTAACTACCCTCTTTGTCCAGTAATTATCGCTTTACTCACGCGTACACGCGACTCCGTCGATTAGCTATGTATAATATTCCGGTACATTGCATAAAGGATAAATGTAAAAAATTGAAAAATAAATAACCAAAATTATATCGAAAAATATATTAACAATAATTTTCAGTACTTCCTTTTAGTATGGTATTTTTACTGGTAGCAGATAGCAAGTGGAAAATTTTGTGGTTAAAAACAATGTGATGAATTCTTTCGAAGTTGTAATCCTTGTGTTATTCATTGTCACTATTACCTTATGTTTATACATCATATATACAACACTATAGGTTTAGTTAAAAAATACCTCTTCTAAATTGTTACAGAAAGTGGTCAGTATGAACTCACTGTCGAATGCAAAGGTTTAATCCACGCGTCATTGACTGTGGCAATGTTTTTTCGCTGCAAAGGATAAAAAAAGGACTGGTGTCAATTAACGGACCAGTCTAATCGAGTGCACGCAGGTGGGCATCGTTGATGATCAAAGTTAGAAGCGCAAGAGAAGGCACCTTGCCCTTTGGCCCGAGCTGTGTTTCCGAGCGTTTCTTAAATACCTTTCTCTCTCGTTTCGTTCGTTCTTTAGGAGTGCCACGAGCGGCAGACCAACGGGCATCGTACGGTTCGACGAACGATTCGGTTACATCGATGTTCGACCCCCAACCGTGGCTGTCGGAGAGCAACGCGTCGATTAAGACGTGACCGATGGAACGGGAGGCTTATCGAGAGAGACCTCTTACAGGCAATTCCGTGCGAGCCAACTCGCGGGGGTTGTGGGCGAACCGCGTGGGCGTACCTTCATCGTTCCTCCTCGTTCTATTTCTCCTGAATTTTTATCGTTGGTATCCGTATCCGCTGCCTCAGATGAGATACCCTGATGGGGAACCGTCCACCTCGTCGCGATTGAAATTTTCGAAAGCGATTTCGTTTGATCGAGCGTGACCGGATGTAGGATCAGCGGGGTTTCAGTGTTTTTGAGGTTGAACGTTTTCAGGTTTTCGTATTCCTATGTTTGCAAATCTCTAATTTTTGAATTTCCAAATTCCCTAATCCCTAATTTTCAAATTCCTAAATTTGCGAATTCCTAATTCTTGAATTTCCAATTTTCGAGTCCCCAATTCTCAAATTTCCAAGTTTACAAATCCCTAATTTCACGAATTTCGGAATTGTCAAGTCCCTAATTTCCGAATTTCCGAATTTGCAAATCCCTATTTCTCAAATTCATAAATTTACAAACCCCTAATTTCACGAGTTTCCAAATTTGCAAATCCCTAACTTTCAAATTCCTAAATTTACAAATCACTAATTTCACGAGTTTCCAAATTTGAAAACCCTAACTTTCAAATTCCTAAATTTACAAATCACTAATTTCACGAGTTTCCAAATTTTCAAACTTCCACATTTCCAAATGCCTAATTTCCAAATTCCGAAATCTTGAAATTCCAATTTTCGAGTACCCAATTCTCAAATTTCCAAGTTCGCAAATCCCTAATTTCACTAATTTCCAAACTTTCAAGTTCCTAATTTACGAATTTCCAAATTTGCAAATCCCTAATTTTCGATCTTCTAAATGTTCAAATCCTTAATTATTGAATTTCCACATTCTCAATTCCCTAATTCCCGAACTTGTAAATTCCCAAGTCCCTAATTCTCATATTTCCAAATACACAAATCCCAAATTTTCGAATTTCGGAAAGTGCAAATCACTAATCCTCGATCTCCACTGTGTCCATCACCTCCCATCATTACCGTAAATAAATCCGCCAACCGTTCCATCCCAAACAAAAATCCTATTGCGTCAACGAGCACTCACTAAATAATCGACAAAACCAGGGATCACCGTTAAGCGTCTCGCACAGAAAAACGAACGGTTCACCGGCACTCGTTAAGAACACAAAGAATATCTCCCTGTAATCGATTAGCTAGACCGTCTCGAGGTATCACAAACAAAGGAAAGATCGATCCTAACCGACAATAATTGGAACGAAATGTAGACGAGTCTGTCTATGGCGAACGGCAAATAGTAGATGCGTGATCACCGCGTCGAATCGCGTAAGGATGCTGTCGATTAAACGAGCGTGCCTTCTCTCGATGCGTGTACACGGTGAATTAATAGGACCGCCTCGACGGTACCGGCTCGTTTCGGTATACATTTATCGAGAATTATCCACGCGATTGCTCGGCCGATAAAGTTTTTTGTCGCTGGGGGGATCATGGTCGGGTAGAGGTGTTCAGGTCCTCGTTCCTCATTCTTGTTGGTCGCTCAGCGAGGAAGTTGCAGCGAACGCTCGTATATTTTCACGTCGGATAAGCGTGGGCCCCAGACTCTGGGCCCACTTATCGCGCCCCACCGGCTCGTATTATTTAATTAATGAATACTCAATCGGCGCCGATTGACAAGCCGCGATAGCTGTTATTACGATTTTTACACGCACAGGTGCCGAGGAATACGTGTCGACGCGATATCTCGCGATAACTCACGCGGCCTGTAAATGGGATCGTGGGACCACTTAGGCAGCAGTGACCGGGGAACGACATAATGATTCCCCGAATTCGATTTTCCGATACTTTCCACGCCGAGATCGCGTTCACGCCGACGGAACGTTTTAGAACGGGCTACTCACCAATCCTGATGCGTCGGTAAAGAAGATGGACCACTTAATGATGGCCCTTGTCGCGACTTTTTACTCCGTTATCTTCACCGGGACGTTTCAATTAGGCTCGGAGATGTAGACCTGTCTCGAGGTAATTCGTGTTTCTTCCACGATAGAAATTCGATTAGGCGGCCCGGGGATTCACTTACGTTCAAAGAACTTGAAATTGATTATGAAATTGGGCCGAAATCGATTTGTTTCAGGAGAAGCCGAGTATACCATTAAACAATGTCATCGAATGCATATGTATTCGGTATTCAAGGTAACACACACGCGGAGTACAGCCTGCTTTACAATATACGGAGTTTAATATGTGTTACTTACCGTTTCATTATCGCGATGATTTATATGCTCGACGCTTTAATCGTTCGTGATAATACATACATGTATGTATTATCATGCTATCATCATGCATTACGCATGGGTTCTATGATACGGCGTTACACAATACGTTTTATTATTATACATTGTTTTATTATGTAATACTATAGAATTTACTTTATTATACGGTATTACACCGATATGTTTTGTTATACATTATACATTGTTTTATTATGTAATACTATGGAATTTACTTTATTACACGGTATTGCGCAATATGTTTTATGATGTAACGCTATACGAACTGTGTTCTTATATAAAATTATTGAATTAGTTATATTTGATGGAACGATCGGATGCAATTTTGTGCAATAGTATAATAAACAATTTTTTGACTACCTTCTATTTTACTTAAGACTTTAGCTTCATGAACCTAATCGAGATTTTTAGACGGATTTTATAATTGAGTTACGGCAGAGAATATCATTAGCGATTTCATACTTGTAGTGACCATGATGCAGTATCATACACTTCTTCTTTCGAATTTCATAGATATTTGCTAATTTTTCATACGATTAGTACATCAACTTTCTCGTATCATTTGTTAATTATTCAGATGCTTATCTAGTTACATGACCATAATATTTATAATTGTATTCATATTTCAATAACATGTTCAGTTGATGCTAACGCTTAAAATAATTTCGCGTGATAGTAGAAAAAACAATTTTCAGGCAACCCCGAAATTTGCACATCCGGTGAAGATTATTTGGTTGACGAGAACAAATTTTCTTTATTACAAGGTATTACATAATATGTTTTATGATGTAACGCTATACAAACTGTTGTTTTATAACAAATTATTGAATTACTTGTATTCGATGTAACGATCGAATGCCACTTCGTGCAATATTACAAAAAACAATTTTCTGGCAACCCCGAAATTTGCACATCCGGTGAAGATTATTTGGTTGACGAGAACAAATTAGCTTTATTACAAGGTATTACATAATATGTTTTATGATGTAACGCTATACAAACTGTTGTTTTATAACAAATTATTGAATTACTTGTATTCGATGTAATGATCGAATGCCACTTCATGCAATATTACAAAAAACAATTTTCTGGCAACCCCGAAATTTTCACATCCGGTGAAGATTATTTGGTTGACGAGAACAAATTAGCTTTATTACAAGGTATTACATAATATGTTTTATGATATAACGCTATACAAACTGTTGTTTTATAACAAATTATTGAATTACTTGTATTCGATGTAACGATCGAATGCCACTTCATGCAATATTACAAAAAACAATTTTCTGGCAACCCCGAAATTTTCACATCCGGTGAAGATTATTTGGTTGACGAGAACAAATTAGCTTTATTACAAGGTATTACATAATATGTTTTATGATGTAACGCTATACAAACTGTTGTTTTATAACAAATTATTGAATTACTTGTATTCGATGTAACGATCGAATGCCACTTCGTGCAATATTACAAAAAACAATTTTCTGGCAACCCCGAAATTTTCACATCCGATGAAGATTATTTGGTTGACGAGAACAAAGTTGCTTTATTACAAGGTATTACATAATATGTTTCATGATGTAACGTTATACAAACTGTTTTCTTATACAAAATTATACAATCAGTTGTATTCGATGTAGTCGAACCCAAATAATAATTCGAATACAACTTCGTTCGATATTCCAAAAAACAATTTTCTGGCAACCCCGAAATTTGCGAGTCCGACGAAGATTATGTCGTTGACGGGAACAAATTATCTGAAAAGGGACTCGCTGGCCATCGAGGGCGATAACAAACGAGTCAAAGTCCGTAGCTCATCGACTGAATTTTATTAACGATCCGGTGGATCCGAACGTTGGATTTCGTACCCGCGGAGTGATTCATTACGAATCCATCGACAGTTCGGACGTGCACCTCGTAAAACGTATATTCCCGTTCCGGTCGTTCCCTTCGGCCGGATTTCAACCCCGTGGCAGCCCGTTGAAATAATAATCGACAGCCGTCGAGGCTCGGCCAGAAGGGGCGCCGCTCGCGTGCGACTCGCGTTAATTAACCGCGACCATTAGCATTTAAATCGCTTTTTAATTGCGAATGCCGGTGTTATCCGTGGGGCCGGATCCCGGTCCGATCACGGAACGTTGCCGTTCCGCGGCGGTACGGGACCAGCACGAAGGACTTCGAGCGACGCACAGTGGTCTGAATTGGAAAATCGAGTGCCATTTTAGTGTAAATTTTGAACCGTTTGAGATATTATCATGAAACTTAAACTAGATAATGTGGGGATGCTAATCTGTGGATAGGTTAAAGAAGCATTGCATTACAATTGTTATTATTATTGTTATTATTAATATTACAAGTTATTAATCTATGGATGGGTTAAAGAAGAACTTCATTCAACATTACTTTTTCAATACATTCTATACGGTAATCATTAATGTAACAAGGTATTTTCTATCATTAAAGAACCCCCTTTACTATACAAAAAAGAGAATTGGAAAATATTGAATAGGAAGGAAATTGTGGATAGAAAATACAATCCATAAAAAGTTCAACTTCAAGTTGTTATTACTACCAAAAAACTACATCAAATAGAATAAGTATTTTCATTTTCGAGACTGATGGACATTCAAGAAGCATTGTACAATTACAAACATCGATTGTTGCAATTCGATTTTTTGATCAAACGGCACACGATTTTCTAATCCGGTCCACTGTTGGCCCTATTCCGGTCCGATCACGGAACGTTGTTGTTCCGCGGTCGACACGGGCCCGGCACGAAGGATTTCGAGCGGCGTACGACTCCGAAACCGGCCATCGGTCGATTATTTATGATTCACTAGGAGATATTAAGTACCGTGGGACTCGGACGGCTCTCGTAGAAACTAATCCCCCTCCGTGTATCACCTTTTCCACTCGCATCCCATTTCTCTCTCGTCCCGTCCTTTTCCAGTTCCTGTTCCAGTCGTTTCGTCTCGACGGGTCGCCTCATCCTCGGCCGGTCGAGCGTGCGGGGACACCGAATCCGATCCGTCTGACGTCGCGAGACCTTGATGACAAATTCAAGTATCTCGGATAGAGCCGGCAGGTGCTTTAAACGCGCCTCCGTCCCGCGGCATTCGACATTCCCGAAAAGAAAAAAACAAAAAAAAAAAGAACTTTCGAAACAGCGCGGTGACGTAACTACGGCCGTATAATACGTTCGTTTTTATTCATGTATTCTAACGAGAGAGCGGTGGCCGCGCTTGAATTGCCGGTTTCGCGCGCGACACCATCAGCCCCACGTGCGATCATCCGATTTATTCCGGCAGGGAAGGTCAACCGATTCCGATACCTTTACGCTCTATCGTTTATCGTTAATGAGATCTTAACGATGTAATCGATATAACATCGGTAGCGATAAGATGTCGATAATCGATATCCACCTGAGGTAGCCCTTTTATTTGTTTGATCCAATGTGACCGTATACGGGATCAGTGGGGTTCGAGTGTTTTTGTTGAAAATTTATAACTCAGGAACTTTTCAATTCTCGAATTTCCATATTTGCAGGTAGTTAATTGTTGGATTCCAAAATTTGTAAATCCTAAATTTTTTGAATTCCTACATTTGCAAATCCCGAATTCTTGAATTTCCAAATTTTCAAATCCAAAATTTGCGTGTTAAAAAATTCCCAAATCTCCAATTCTCGTGTTCCAAAATTCCCAAATCCCGAATTCTCAAATTTCCAAATTTGCAAATCCCCAATTCTCGAATTTCCAAATTTGCAAATCCCTAATTCCCGAACTTCAAAATTCCCAAATCCCTAATTTTCGAACCCCCAAATTGGCAAATCCCCAATTTTCGAATTACCAAATTTGCAAACCCCTAATTCTCGAATTTTCAAATTTCCAAATGCCAAACTGTCGAATTTCCGAATTTGCAAATCCCCAATTTTCAAGTTTCTAATTCGTCGGAATTTATCTAAATAAATTTATCTATAAATTTTTCATAAAGTGAACTTAGCCTCAGCTATGTGAACAGATAGACAAACAGATCCTTAAAGTGTCAACTACTAGTACCTTTGCCTTAATTCAATTAAATTTGTTGTTATAGGTCCTCGAATACTCTTATACACACGAATATCCATCTATTGTAGTATTTTGTAGCGAGACTAGAAATGTCCCACCATTATCGCGTAACAAAAGGTTGAATATTTTGAATCCCACCGTGCCCCAAAAAGTTAAACAATCAACACCATACACTTCACATATCTCTTTGTAAAATTCAACAGCTTTCTTGTTCTAATAAAAAGTATGTCGGAAATGTTTATTTTAGCACTCCGCGTTAGAATCGATGGTAAACTGACAGTCGTGAATAAAGTTATACAGAATTTGTTTTTATAGCAATCTAAAAGTGTCAACTACCGAATGTCGCAAGAAAAAATTCTATCGAGTATAGATGAACAAAGAAAAAAAACATAACGCTATATGTTTGTGCAAACCGAAATTACTTTCTCGCCAAACCGATACAACGAATAACTATGAATTTCATCGAGCAGTCTAATTAACGGTCATCTAGCAGACCGTTCACGTGTTTCTTGCGGACGGTATCCATTATCCGCGGTCTCGACACGGATTAACGCGTGCGAACTTTTTTACCGGGCCCCGAAGACTCCTTTCACCGGTTTCGATCGAACGCACCTGTCGGCGTTCCCACTTTCCGCGATTTAAACAACGCTTTGTTATCGGTACCGTTTGATTTTTTTCTTCGTTACAGCGCGACGCTTAATTGAACTCGAACACGCTTTTAATTCGATTAATGAACGGTCTAATTGAAACGCGAACAAGATTTACGCGATAAACGAGAAACGAGCGAAAGGAAGATAATCCTCGTGTTACGGGCCAGAATTGTGTTCGATCGGTATCTCGGGTTTAGGCGAAATTATACGGCAGTTACCCGATAATTGCCCGTTCTCGGTGTTGAATCGTTACAGATGCTAAGCTCTCGATCAGGAGCTACCGATGCTAAGATTTTACCTCTTGTAAAAAAATGCCATTTTATGTACTTTAAAATAAAGAATAGGCGATAGGATGACAATCAGAAGTGCCTGCATTTTGTCACTCTAAATTAGTCAAGAAATTTTATCGATAGATAAAGGTATGAATGTCTTGTAAAGAAAAGCGGACGCCAACTTCCTTTCGAGTGTTTGATATATTTGCATTCGAGAAATCGTAAGAGCTAGACGCGTTTTTCAAAGACGTTGTTATAAAGTGATACAATCAAATTATAAACTGTTTCGTCGTTTTATCACCAATTTGTAATAAGAGTAATTTGAGAATCTTAAAAATTTGAACTTTCTGTTGCATGTTCAATATAGTCGCATTCGAGAAATCGTAAGAGCTACACGCGTTTTTCAAAGGCGTTGTAATAAAATGACACAATCAAATTATAAACTGTTTCGTTATTTTATCATTCATTTGTAATAAGAGTAATTTAAGAACCCTAAAAATTTGAACTTTCTCTCGGGTATTTGACGTAATTCGCATTCAAGAATTCGTAACAGGCACACACGTTTCTTAAAGTCGTTACAATAAAGTGGCACAGTATGATTATAAACTGTTTTGTTATATTATCACCCATTTCCAATACTCGGCGATGGGACGTTCCTAGAAACAGGGAATTATGTGGATACAATAGTAAACCTGTTGTTTAACCGATTTGTATGATTTCTATGTGTTACATGTATGTTTCAGGTAATCATGATGTTAGATGTGGGACGCGATGTGTTGCCACTCGTTTGATTTCTTATGCGTTGTATCCAAATACAATAGATTTGGTGTGCGTTGTATTTCCATACATTTGATTTGCTACACATTGTATCTCAACGCGTTCGATCTGCATCGAGTTGTATTTTCGCGCGTTAGATTTTCACCACGTGTTAGATTTGTTACCCATTGAATTTGCAGACGTTAGGTCTGGCACACATTGTATCGTCGCGCATAAGATTTGCAACCCATTGTTTCGCCACACGCTGCATCATGATTGTATCTCTACGAGTTACATATACCGACTTGCATCTCACAGGATGTCCAATGCAAACAGTAGTCACAATTAGCGTTATCCCTCGATTATTATATCGTCAAATTTCCTATACCCCTATGTCAGCCACTAGTACTCAATTTTTAACCCCTTGCCATACAATTCATTTTTTTAGTGCATCAGTAAGATCCAACTATTGGAGCTACAATTATAATACGAGCAATGATATTCAAAATGTTATACGTATTTTATGTTCAATGATCCTTGATTATGCAAATTATAACTGTATACCACGTGTACGTATAAGCGTATATAAATTTATAGTAAGTATTATTAAGTTCAAGCCGCGAGTGCGTACGTGTCGGGCTCGTCAAAGTATGAGTAGGGGTTAATTCACCCTAATTCCGCTTAACTCTATTTTCCACTAACAAATTATGATCGCAAGTCGCTAACTTATTAACTGCCGAATTTTTATTTCAACTTTACTGCATTTGTTGTCGATTTATGTATCAAATACACGCTTTTACAAGTTGCACAACATTGAAGCAAAAAATAATTTAAAAAGCCAGAATGTAAACATTTATCGAATACACATTTTATTTAACATAACGTTGCTGCAAGTGATGAACGAAAAATGTATATTTAAATCCCCATTTGGTGATCGTGGAAGAAAATGAGTTAATAACGTCACATATCGACAATAAAATGACCAACTTCGCAATAACGCATCGATAACTTCGCGCGATAGTTAACGCATCGATAACTTCTCGCTATCGATAATTCACCGAGAACTTCACACGATCGATCACTCGTAGATAACTTCGTACGATCAATAACTCACCTATAACACTTCGTGATGTATAACTCAAGTAGCTCTTCGTGATCTAATAGCTCACGGATAACTTCTCGTGATCGATAACTCACCGATAACTGGTCGCGATCCGCGTATGTTTATGGGACATTTTCCCTGAAATTGCCGGCGTACCCTATTTCACGAGAATTAATTTCGCCGTGTACGAACGGGTACCCGGTTACGTTAACTCGCCGCGAACGGACGAGTTAACGCCGCGATAATAATTCCCGTCGGGCAGCTAGCGTTTGCACAGGTGCATGTTCGCGTGAACGTGACTCGACGATACCTTTGCATACGTCCGTCCGGTAGCTATGATAAAGATACGCCTATGTATTTACGACGGGCGTTAATCCTCCCGGAGGATCGCTCCGGACAACGGGAAAACGAGCGTTCCAGGATTTTAGAGGAATTTTATAACGTGACTAGATCCAGTTAGCGCGCTATTACTCCGGCTTTCTTTGCGCGCCTAAACGCGATGCAACGATCGGAGATAAAGTCGCGAACGAGCATCATGATTCTCGGAAACGCGCGCCAATTATACGCGCGATTGGTAATGAAATCGTTCGGACTATTAATTCACGCTCGCACGCAAGCGTATAATATTCGACGCCTAGCGACGAATTTACGCTTGTTCAGGAAATTTCCCGGAACGGTGCTTTGCATGTTTGCTGGATACGCATGAAATTATTGCCTTGACGTCTCCGTGCGCTTTGCCGATATTTTTTGTCTCGAGTCTCACCCGGAATGTTTAACGCGGCGAGTGCGAAATTGGTCGAATTAGAAATTGGATTGTTCGGTAGAATTTTGGGTTCGGGAAGTGGAGATTTTTGGAATTTGCAAATTTGGAAACTTGGTAACTTGATAAATTGATAACTTGGTAACTTGGTAACTTCGTAACTTCGTAACCTGGAAATTTGGAAATTTGGAAACTTGGTACCTTGGTAACTTAGCAACTTGATGCCTTGATAACTTTATAGCTTGGTACATTGATAACTTAGCAACTTGATGCCTTGGTAACTTGATAAATTGGGAATTTGATACTTTGGTAACTTGGAAACTTGAAGGTGGCAAATGTAGAATTTGAAAATCTGAAAATTTAAAAATGGTGAAATTGGGAAAATTGTAAAATTATAAAATATAGAAAAATTGGTGTTCAAGATTTCTGAAAATCTACGAACTTCGAAATTTAAGAATTTACGAATTTTGGAAATTGCGAAATTGAAACCTTAGAGGTTCGAAAATTTTTAACTCGACGAATCAGTACATTCGTTAATTTGGGGATAAATATTGCAATATTAACAATATCGTATATCAGTCATCTTCCGAAACGAATCTTTTCTTTCCGTAAGAAACAATCGCACGATCCCGTACCGTATTTCGTCTCTTTTCCCCATAGTTGCGCAAATACTCGGTCGTGGCGACAAAGAATTCCGTGTTCGAGGAAAACTCGAGGACGCTCGCGGTTGTTAACCGATGGAAAAAAATGACGACGCGTAGGAATTAGTATGGTTGAAACGGCAAGTGGCCGGAAAACCACAGTGTTCTCTGTGGACGCGAGCAAAAAGCACGCGAACACGATTGCCTGTGGAGAGGATCGAGATCATCGGGCGATCGTAGAACGATGAAAAGTCGAGAAGAGTCACGCATAGAACCAGAACCGCCGGTCGATCGAATATTGGCGCATCGCCGCGGATGCAAAAACGATCGGTTCGTGTCCGAGATCGATAATAAACGCGAAGGGCGAGACCGGAAGACACGGTTCACGGTCGACAAAAGTGTGCGCTCCTTCACGCAAAAAGACGAATCCACGCCAGGAAAAAAGAAGGGATCGTGCCTGTTATTAACGAACCATCGACCTGAATAGATCGATCAAATTAGCGTATCGGACGATGCTGGATCTTCATTCGATTTTGCGGCGTCGTTAACGGGTTGTGTAATTGCGGGACTCGAGATTACGTTTATCGTCGTAAACCACATGATTAATCACGAGTTTACCCAACTGAAATTATTCCGTGTTACTTCTCTGAACGCGAAACGTTTATCGAATGATCGTGCTGAAGTCTTCTAGATTCTAAACGTAATCGAGATTGTTGCATAGGTTTTATATACAAGTTGTTAACTTATGGAAAATAGATTAGGTTATCGGTGTCGGTTTGATAGTTTTATTAGCTATGGTGTATCATAGACTGCTTGTCCTTTTTCATTTGTGAGACACTTCATTTTTCGTACAATTAGTATATTAATTTTCTAATATCATTTTTAATTACTCAATGTCTTATGTAGTTATATAACCATAATATTTATTATCGCCTTTACATTTTAATAACGTGTGAATCGTTGTGATTACCGTTGATACAGTTCATGTTAATACGAAAAATCTATCATCAAACTTTAAGACTTTTAACAAATGCATTGCTGACAATAATAAATTTTAACTGACTGCTCAAGAGTATGAGAATCGATTATATCCCAGTTAACATCATCTAAATCAACGGTAGTAGCAGTAATTAAAACATGAATGTAATTGCATTTATATTTCAACAACGTATTAATCTATTATTACCGTTCGTACAATCGATGTTAATAAAATCTATCCTGAAGCTTTAGAACTTTTTGCAAACATATTGCTAACAGTAATAAATTTTAACTAACTGATCAAGATGATAAGAATCAATTATATCCCCGTTAACATCACCTAAATCAATTATAGTAACAGTAATTAAGATACGAATGTAATTATTACACACGAATATAATAATTAAGGAATAACTATAAGAAGTAACAAACTGGTAAGAAATAACCGTAATTACCAGCAATAACGAAATAATTCGATTTCCAGATAAACGAAGTAATGGAAAAGTTATGCGCGGTGCATAGTACTAGATCCAAGCTGAAACATGGCGTATTACGAGCGACAACAGGGGCGTGTACACGACGAAGAAAAAGCGAGGACTCGGTAAATCCTGTCCACGACACGGGTAGATCGAGCACCGTGTACCAGAAGAGGAGTTCTTCGCTCGGGTTACGCGAGATAATCGCGATATTTGCCGGCCGCGGGTATCAATCAAAGCTCGAGGCCGCGCCACAGGATCCATGTCCGTATTAAGACAGTTTGTAGCTTCTAAACGTCCGGCACGAATAAGCTGGACGGGTTTACGGCCGACGTTACGGCGTGCAACAAAGTACGTAATGAGCGGCTAAGTGAACGGTTTCACCTGGAATCATCGATCCGAGCGTCGTCCGGGGCGAACCGTGAGTTAACGTTGTCTCGAAGAAGGAGAAACGATCTCTAAAATCGAACGACCGAGCGTATAGGGGTCTTGATCACAGTATTTATGCGACAGGATTATCGTGGCGGCCGTATCTATTACCGACGGCGCCTACTTATCCTCCCTTCCTCTCGGCCTCGCGAAATCCGTAAATGCGAAGGCCAAACCGAACGCCAATTTCTTAACTCGCCTGTGTCGACCGGCTACCCGAGACGGCGAATTTCGCGGATCGATCGGTTTTACGAGCGACGTTAAAACGAACCTAATATCCACCGGTCAGAAACGACCGGCTACCGTTTTAAATCGTTCGAGGAACGAGTCTTGTCCGACGATCGTTTTTCTTCGATATTATCAACCTCCCTATGATTTCAGGATCATCGGCAACGAATGATTCATTTTTTGATCGTACAATTTCGTTCAAATGTGTTTATGATTCAATATTAACTTGCTGGATATTTTGAAAGATAGAAAGAACGAGACTTCAAAGTATCCTTCAAAGAAGGATACCTCAAAGTTGTATAATAGTCGCGTATATCAAATTTGTTGTATAACAACTTTAAATATCAAGTTTGTTTTATAATAATTTCATACTGATTTCAATTAACCAGTTGGCTGTGCGCTCACTTTTGTGGTATACACGTCAATAACACAATAAGTGTCGCTGATAAAATATTAGGTCAAATAGGTGGGTGTATTTTATAAAAGTGTCGATTTTATTGCTAATATTTACTTGCTTGATTAACCAGTTACATGTGATCGAGGAGTATACTCAAAATCCTGCCACTTCTCCGTGACGAGTATAGTCGTCAAACACAGCTAACTGGTTAAGTTTGTTGTATAACAACTATGTACATTAAGTTCGTACGTAGAAATTGAAATTATTTATTGAAAAATTATTCCTGAAATTATTTATTCCGCTGCTACAGATACGCATTGCTTTGAAATCAAATAGAATGAACTAGTTAAATCTCATCTTACTTTCAATGACGTGTCAGAACGTCGTGTGCGTCTTTGCCCAAACAAATGCACGACGTACTGCTACGTCAAATGTATCCAAAGGGTTAATAAATAAATATAAGAAAGAACCAAGACGGGCGCGTATGAGCTTTTGAATGGCGGTGTATATGAGGTCGCTAGGAGTACTGGAAACGGTATTAAAACACGCTCGCGCGAGCCGAGTTACCAATATCGTGGCTACACCTGTTCTCTCTCTATCCGGCTTCGTTAAATTCGATATTTCGCAATCCGCACGCGCCTTTCCCGCGGCGCCGCTCCGCGCCGCTTCGCTCCGCTCGGCGTTGAGCGGATCTGAGCTCCGTGTGGACGCACGTGCGTCGATGCCGCAATGCGGCCAACCAACGAACACGAAGGACCCACCACTCTACGCAACGCCGCGGATAATCAACGGCAGGATACGAATACCTCGAAGCGGGGAAAAAAGGCCACCGATACCTATCTCGCGACTAAATTGAGGCAATTTTCTATTGGCCGAACGGAACGGATCGTTTTATCGGGATTAATATTTCAACCGGCTTGTTCCGTCTCTTTTTCGTTTTTTCCTCCTCGTTTCAATGTGTCCCCTAGTTGCAACTCGCAACGACCACCAGAATTGCGCACTAATCGACCACGAAGGGTGCTGCTCGGATCTTTGCTTCGTGGAATCTGGTTTATGCTTTCTTTTTTTTTCAAATGTGTCCTATTATGAAAGTTCTTTAACAGTCCGTGGAAATGTAATTAGTAGTCGTGTCTGGAATAATCGATATCCTTATGCCATCTGCTTTTGGCCGAATTTTTGCTTTAAATATAAAAGAAATTGATGGAACGGAGAGTCGATGGAATGAAAAGAAATGTTGCTGTTTAAACAATTGCATTATTTAGTATTAAATTATTTATATACTTAGATGATGTTAAATTTGCACATTCAAATAACCAGAAACATTTTATTTTATAACATGCTCCAAAGAATCATGATCACTCAATTAACCCACAGAAGGTCTATCGATTCATACATACAGGCCGATAGAGGTTAATAAAAACACAAAACGGTATTAATGTCGTCGCTGTATACGTTCATCGTCTGAAATGAAGTCAAGTATTACAAACCACATTGGGAACGTGATTTTAAAAAATTGAGTCATTACACCAAATATCTTATCTCTGTATCGCACCATTCGATCCGCAATTCGAAGAAAACACCCTAACCGCTGAAGGTATTCCTTTGTTCACCGGTCCCAGACTCGATTTGTTCCGATAGCGGGTTTCAGGCGCAATTGCGTGAGCAATCATCGCATAAATCGAAGCGGGGATCTTACGATTTTCCGGTCAATCTCGATCCGTAGGAAGTGGAAGCATCTCGGACACGAGCGAATCCGGATGCGTGACGATGAAGAGGGATAGGCAGCGCTCCCGTTAATAAACAACAGGAACCCATTATAGGAAACACCTTCGAGCACAATGTACTTAATGGGCATAACGACCGAACGATGGCCGGACACGCACACGCGTGTCACCGCTCGTGCACTCGCGTGTGTCGTAACACGGGCACCGTGCAAGGGCATGTATGGTAGTTTGTGCACCTTATGCTCGCTCTCGCCGCATATCTACACAACATCGTTCCACGCCACATACCGGGTGACTATTTCTTTTTTCAACGATCCCGGCCAACGATAATGGACTCTAATTGCTGTTGCTTGAACCGCCGCCCTGTCCTATTCCCTTTCATTCAGATTAATTGCGAGCGGTTTAATGAGCATTCTAAATGATTATCCGCTGACACCATATAAATACCGTAAAACGAACCACGGACAAGGTCGTTAAGGCGGATGCTTTATGTTTTTCAGAGGTTTGTAAACATTCGTTTATTAACGAGCCACGCTTAAACGCGAATGCACAAAGTAATCGTTCCGAGCGAATGGCGATCGTTTTCTTATCGCGTCTTCGTATTTGCTTCGGTTGGCACGAAAAATTAACCCTTGTCACTCGTGTGTCGTTGCTCGACGTCGCATTTCTTTTCCATCGTAAATTATTCGGGTAAATTGATTGGTTGAATGTATATTTCTTTCATTCTTTTATTACATTTATCCTTTGTGCAACGTATTGGAATATTATAAACAAGTTCTTCATTTTTGGTAAAATCAAAAAAATATTACACTCATATCTGAAATAGTAACTTCACATTGAATATACATAGTTTCTTTCGGTTATTATTGAAGATAAATCAAAACTATATTTGTAACGCACACTTGCAATGCATTTTATTGCACACCCATTACTTGCCCTATTTTCAATTACGAAAATTATTCAAAACCGTATATCAAAATGCATGTAAATTTTCATCATGATAAAGAATTTTAATGATCATTTATTTTTAAATTTAAAGTGAAGTAGAAAAAAGAAAATAGGTAAAATACGATACGTAGACTCGTTTATACAACGAGTTCTTTAGCTCTACAAAAGTTAATATACATTTTAATAACAGCTGCTTGATAGTTATTGTAATTTAAAGTAAGAAATTTAAAATAATTTTTTGCAATGAAAAATTAGAAATTAAGAACCTCAAAGAGTTAATCCACGAGCGGGAACATTGTTCTTCAGGCTTTTCTGAATTCGAATATCCCTAAATTTCCTCCGAACTTGCAAATCCGAAAATGCGATATTTTTTTCTTGGCTTCGGAGCATTTCCGAAATTACGTAACGAAAAAGGTGGGCGACAATCTATCACCCGTTATACGAGGCTCTTAATTCTTACGGTACGCGAGTTAGGTGTATCTACCTGTCCAAGGCCCCTTCCAGCTCACCTGTAGTGAAAAAGGGTCAATAGCACAGCGTAAGGTGCACCGTAAAAGTCTGGACCGGGATGTTGTTTCGTGAGATCGGTCGAGTGGATAAACATCGTCGGGCAATACTTTCCCCGGAGCGTCGCTAGGTGAAGAATAATTAAAAATAAAAAGAGTACGAAGTACGCGAAGGCAGAAATCTAATCGGGAAATGGTCCGTTCGACGTACATATAATGAACGACGTGATTCGGGTCCTCCTTCGTCGACGTCATTCTCGTGATTTTCGTAGACGTCGTGCACGGTGTGTGGGGGCGACGGGGGAAGGGTCGAAAGTTTTTCGAGATGACACGGCACGATAATCCGACACGATGGAACTGTGGGAAAAGGTGAAATCTGAAAATAATGATATTCATGGGCCGCGTAACCGGCCAACATTGTAGAAAATTAAACCTTCTGTTTGTGATGAGCTTGAATTACCATAAACATCGAACTACCTCTTTCCCCGCCCGCCGCGTTCTTTGAGTGTGGACCTCTGTACCGCGTTTCGGGCTTCCACCTTCGATTTTTCTACTTAAAAGATTAAGGCGAATCGAATACTTTACGGATATATGTATATTGTTCCGATAAAGAAACGTAACGACATCCGACATTCTGGGTCGACGTGAATTGGATCGTTAGACGGTGGGAGCATTCCTCTACGGAATGCCGCTAAGAATGTATACGGTTTGTTAATCGAAGTTGCGAACATTGTTTACGTTCTAATTATCACTCTGACTCCGTTTAACCCTTTCGCCACGGTCGTTTCCGCTAAACGATCATACGTTCAATACGGATTAACAATTTTGCTCCTCAATCTTTTGCAACGCGGTACTTCTACCGTGAAAGCGCGTACCGGGGAAAATTAAGTTCGAAAATTTTTATTCGGTTAAGTCGAACTTATGACATTCCTTTACAACGCGCAGAAGATTATAGCGTGTTTCTCACGATAAAAATTGCTATGAATGGTGTCTATGATTTTAAAGCTGCATAAATCGTCGCGGATTATCTAGTTCATTCGCAGAGCGTACTTACACAAATCAATCGAAGTTTAACAGCTCATGTTTCGTATACCCAACATGGTATGGGTGTAAAATCGTACTTTTGTGTCATTTTCATAAACGCTTGCGAGATTATAACAACCGTTTTAAAATTACCGTTAATATTGTACATAGGATATTTAAATGGTATTGTATATAATTGCTAAACTAAATTCCCAGACTTACCAAAACTTTATATCACAGATACTTTTCTAAATGGTACGATTTTGGCAACTTTTTGGCATAAATGTGATATCGAGTCACGGTCATATGAGTGACAAGGTTTAAATGTATTAAAAACTGTATCATTTTCTTTCTCTTCATGAACAAACAGAACTGTCCGGTAGATCTGATACTCGATAGTTTCCTTTCTATTCAAGAAGCCCGGTTTCTTTTGCGACGTATCGTGTAAGGGACCGTAAAAGGGACATGGTTGACTCCCGAATATGCTTCCCGTCGGTTTCACCGTTCCTAACACGGACCCTAAAAAAAGAATCTGGCGAGCGAGGTATCTTAGCTTCTCCTCACCTGTCATAAAGATCCGACGATTCCGGACAAGTACACCTACGTACTTTCTCTTAACGATCGTTTCGCATACTCCTCGAGAAACCAGTCTAACCGAGCGGCGCATCGCGGACGGAACCTAATAACAAGCCGAGATGAACGCGAGAAGAAAAGACTAAGGAGGAACGTTAAATCCTGCCCGTGGGATTACGAAGGTCGCCGTTTAGGGTTTATGGAGAGAAACATAACGGAATCGTGTTGGAACGCGGCCTCGAAGTACCGAAAGTAACGCGGAACGATGCAACGCATGCTCTAACGGCATCATCCTCTACCCTCGAGCGTAGTCCTCGCGAAAACGAACCGGAGAAACTCGTGCGATATTTCACCCCGCATGAATTATCCTCGACCGCATCTATTTTCGTTTACTATTAACACCGGAACTACCAAAGTGGTCGAATGATCGTTTTACGAGTTTCCTGTTTCAAATCACAAAATTTGTTAAGAAAAATTCTTGATGTCAATTCTCATCTCGTATCAATTCCGATATGTTAATTCTCGTTAAGAGCAGAAGATGCCAGAATAATTTTTTTAACAACTCATATTCTCGAAAACCAGGTCTTCATGTCAAAGATTCCTTTGAAAGATATCATACGATAGGGAACTATAAAATATAGTTTCTACGTGAAACGTTGTATTCGTACATATTGTGTACTGATACTTCTAAAATTGAAAAAAGGATTGATAGGTTCTGTTTTGTTTTTCATAATCTTGCATATTATGTTCGTTCAACGAAAATTTATTCCGACCAACTTGACACGTATGTATATATTTAATACGACCACAAATGGTTAATTTATCACTATCGCTCATAAGTGGCACTCCTCGTTTCATGCATTATTGATACAGAATTATGTTTACTAAAAAATAATACAACAAATGAAATACTTATCTAAAGCGCAGTTCATTTATGTAGACATCCATTACAAAGCCGTCGAATGAGCGTTTTACTAACTTCCTGTTTTAAATCACAAAAGTTAAGAAAATTTCTTGATGTCAATTCTCATCTCGTATCAATTCCGATATGTTAATTCTCGTCAGAGTAAAGAATTAATACGCGAATTGATTTGTTTCATCGTCTGTTCATTTATTTGCCAAGTTTTGTACGTCGTATTTGTCAAATCATTTATACGTCGGTAGTTTCGGTGTTGAATAGCCGAACGATACTTAGTTGCCTTTGTCATCGTTGACCTTTTCGATACAAACGAGCGTCGAATTAAAAATTCAATCACGATTACGAAGTCATTTGCTTCGATAACATCGTTGAAGGGTTAGCACGGTTCACTCGATCGAGATAACTGCTTCTGGGTCCCGTGATCTAACTGGAGCAACTCGCATTTTTAATCGGCGTGTGTGAGGTATCATAGCGTGTGTAAAGTATCACGGCCGATGGTACGACACAGATTAGATTCCTTGGAGGAAATAGCGACGCGGGGGAACGAGACCTACGAAGTTATGGATTACGGTAGTTGCCCCTAGGGAAGATGGAACTGTACTTTCGAGACACAGTATCCGGATAGAAGCGTAGGTTCCTTGGAAAATTATGGATCACCGTGGTTTCCCTAAGAGGGACGGTAGAAATTGAAACCCTGAGGAATTATTGATCGCGGTAATTATTTCTTATGAAAATGATATCGTAGAGATAAAGGATTTGAGGAACGATGAGTAACGGTGGTTGTCGATAGGGAAATAGGATCGTGGCAGTAGTAAAACCTAGGGTATTTTGGGATAACGTGAAATTCGATAAATAAATGTCACTGCAGTAGCCGCGAACAAAAATATATTTTCGACAAACCTAGTGTATTTTCGAATAACGTGAGGACGAATAAATAAATGTCACTATAATAACGATGAACAAAAATATTTTTTCAACAAACCTAGGGTATTTTGGAATAACGTGAGGACGAATAAATAAATGTCAATATAATAACGATGAACAAAAACATTTTTTCAACAAAACAATAACAAAAACATAACAGATAATAGTGACTAATTACTATAATTAAAACTTGAACTAATTTATGCGTACGATGTTATTCATACTAGATGAGTTGTATAAACACGTTTAATGCATTTTATGTGATAAAATATTATTGTAGCAATGGTATTATTGAAAAATTTGTCAATATATATTGCAGTTATATATCATATTTATTGCAATTATGTATTTTTACTACTGTCGCATCGTCGGTCACAGATGACTCCCATGGCACTGCAGCAAAGTAGAGTGGCGGTCACCAATGTCCCCCATGACGGTGAATGTGTTAAGGAAGCCTACGATGCTCGATATTCCATTTATAATGATAGTTTCTCACGATCGAGAAGACAGCCCATTTTCCGGGGGAGTCCAGAGTCATCCTGATCTCCATCCAGTTACGCCAATGGTTATTCCCCGTCATCCTCGAGTAGCGAGATGGTATCGATGCCGGTATCGACTGCCACGCTCGCCACGAGTCCTTGAACCAGTGGAAGAAGAGAAGGTGGAAGGTGGAGAAGGTGCGTGCAGCGAGAAAACCTGCGTTGTAACGAACCTGCGCGTTCCATCTTGATTTCTTCGGCTCCTTTCACTTTCGACAGTCGCTTCGGTTCTGTCCGAAGCCGAAGACGTCACGCGGAGGAGAACGGATCCGAGGAGGAAGAGGCTTCCTGAAAATTACCGACGAAATGGCGGAAGTAGCCAAGAGGAGACGGGATACCGGTTACCAGCTGCGCTTTGAGGCACACAACCAAATGGACGAGACGAAAAACGATACAGACAAATTTCCTACGAATTCACGCCACATACTAATTGATCCGGATAAACGAGAATCGTCTCGATATCAATGACGTACGCTTTCGACGATCCGTCGCGGTTCGAATTCAATTCGCTGCTTCCGTTTCGTGTGTGATGGTCATGAAGTTCCGATTTGATGCGTTCGTTACAATTATCCGATTATAATTCGACCCTTCGTTCGATTCTTTCGAACTAGCTCGATGCAGATAGATCTTAGGTGGACCACATAAAATTTGCATATGTGGCGCCCTTATGGTAATATGTGCTTGAAAGGAGGTTGCATAACAAATTCGATGCTTTCTTTCACAATAAACCTTTGTGGGTGCAACTGTTTAACCCCTTGTCGTACAATTTATTTTCTTGGTGCATCAATCAGGGCTAACTGTTTACCATTACAACATTAGTACGTACAAAGAAATTTAAAATCTTATCCGTAGGTTATATCCAATACATTTGAACGTCACCAGTCAGATTCGTCAAAGTATGACAGAGGCTTAAATTGAACTTAATTATTATATCTTGTTTAAGAGTATAGTCTTAACGTGTTCTTTAAAATTAGTAACTACTTACATTGATAAGATATTCGAATGGTAATAAAAAATAATCCGTATATACTACCGTTACGGTTAATAGTATAATTATAAATACGAATATGTATGATTTGAAAATCAGCACGTACAACATACATAATTTTTAAAATTGCTGCTATCAGGGTGTCCCTTAAGTTTCTTCCATTTTCGATAGAATTTAGCATTATACTCCCTCGAATTGCGTTTTAACGTAATATCAATAAAGGAAGAAACCGTAATATTAAAACAGCCTGTACCACATTTGACAAACGGCAAGAGTTGTATCCGAAATGCCCCGGAGATTAAAATGAGCCGTTGCTAAAGTTGCCGATAAAGTCAGTAATTTTCATCGCGAATTTCATTGATCCATCCCAGGTTTCTATCGCAGATAAACTCGATAAAAGCATGGAACAGTCCGAAGGAGTAACGATCGTCACGATAACAGCACGCATTACGACAATACCAGTTGTTACGAGCCCGAGCCAGTCTAGGAAAGGTCTTTTGCTTAAGGCGAGCTCTCGCAGTTTCTTGCCCGACCCCTTCTCGTTCGTTCCCTCGGAATCGATTTACGAGCAAACGCGTGTACACCGCGCGTTGCGTCAGTCCGGTGAACAGCAACGGCACACCAGCAACCAGCGAGCTCGTGGAACCTCGGCCAGCGCCACTTCGATGGCACGTGTGCACACATACGAGACCGTACACACGCGCCACCGACGCTTAGACACGCTTCGTGCACGATAGTGTGCACGCGTGCGCGCCGCTAGACAGGAGGCAAGTGGCCTTACAAGGACGTACCGCGACACGCACGGCCTGCAACCGTACCAATGCGCCGCCGCTAACGCCACTGCGCATACACCATTTACATGAACGCCCATGCGCATGCGCGATCGCTACCGACCGCGCGCACGCACGCATGCGCGATCCACTCGCGCTACCAACGATCGCTATCGCGTACGACGCTCCGACTTGTTTTAAAGGGCTTTGTACGCTTTCGAGCCATCACTCTCGGTACAACTTTTGCGATACACTTGTAACGCCATAGTGTACGAAGGCTCTGGGCGCCTGATGTTATACGGTATACACTGTGGTGCATAACTATAGCACCACCTACTTTTTTAATTGTTCTGTAGTTCAGAGTGAAAATGTAAAAAATCAACTACAGATTTTACAATTTCCATATTATATTTTCTTGTAAAATAAAACGGTATCAACAAACTTTTACTGAAGTTCATTGTTCACTATACCCTTTGATTTCATCTCAAAGTCTGAATCTGCTAAAATAGGATTCGTTAAACACTTAGTTCTTCTCAGCGAAACTTTTTTTTTATTCGACACTTAAATATATGCTCTAGGATTATTTCAACAGTATATCGACATTTTTATGAAATCATGAAAATAGACAATTTTTAAAGTTCCAGAAGCACCATATTGAAAAACAGTAAATTCTAGCGATCCACTCTCATATAACGCGTATCATTAACAGCATCTGGGTTGAACACTTCGCCTTCCTTTCCTAAATTCGACATTTGCAGCGTTCCGTCCAAAATTGGCTCTCGACGCGTTCAAAGGGTTAAAAAATCCCAGCACCCTCTTCATTACCCAATAAAAAAGATTCACAAGACCACACAACGGCGACGATTATCGCGTCACCTATTGTCTCGCGAACAAAACAACCTATATTCCACGGCTCCCGTCAGCTGTGATCCATAGAGCAGGTGGCTAGATACGAATAAAACAGAATGAGATTCCATCGAAACGAATACGGTCACGGAGCAATCGTTTAAATCGCGCCGTGATTCAGATAAAGAACGGATCTCCTCTTGATTGCGTCCACGGATCGGCTAATCGGTTTTCGCGTTTTTACGCGCCGCGCGGACAATTCGAGCAGGAAGGCCGCAGGCGATTAATAAATTGGTCGATCAGGCATGAATCACTCGACTCGATGGGGACTCGAACGATAAAGACCTCTCGTTTCGAGCTTATTTCAACTTTCTTTCGCGGGGCCTTTCTCTCGACGGATGATACCCGACAGAGATACAGGATTCGTCGGTGAAAAACGCAACGAGAATTCGCGAAGGCGATCGCGAAATCACGTAAATTGCCGGACAGGCAGGCGTACACGGGCAGGAACGATTTATATCGCGAAATTACCACCCCGCAACCGGGTACAATACAATGTGATAAATTAAACGTTCCGGCGTATTGGAGCCGGCAGCACGTGAAAGGACGAATGGTAATTCGAATGTGCCGCGTTATCGTGGCAATCGGGAGCGTTCGCTTTTGTCTGCTCTCCGTTTCTGTCCCTCGGGCTTTCCTGCTTTTCCAGGGGAAAGCGGTGGATAATTATTAATGTTACGCCGGTTTCTCCTGTCCCGTATAGCAAACGGTAAGAGCAACGTGCAATTCTGGGCTACCGTTCTAGGCCGAGACGGTGGCTGCTTTGCACGGCAACGGTAGCGCGCGTGAAACAGTTGTACGCATTATGTTATTCGAATTGTAAGGCTATTCAACGTTTAGCGCTAATAAACTCGATTGCAAATACGATTCGTATGCTAACGATTTTACGCCCGTTGCCAGTTTTCGATTCAAATCGTCCACATCGAAACTGGTTATCCCATTTCCGTTCCATAACTTCTTGCATGTAGAACACCGCGCACGTTTCCCCTTTTCAATGTCTTTTTGGAACAATTTCCTGGTACGGGGAAAAAATTTGTGTGCACTTGTGACAAGAAATTGTATAACGAAATGATAATTAATTATTTGTGGAAATAAAGCAATGTGCGCAGCATGTTTGACTAAATAAGAAAATTATATTTTTTACTTAATATATATATTAGTTATCGAAAATTTTAAAAAGTAAAACCGCCAGGACGGTTCAATTTAAACTAAACTGCTATTTCCTAACTGAAGTGCGACAATTGTTTATATATTTATATATAGCAAAGGCACTAGAATGTTCGAGACGTTGCAATAAACACAAATTTTATAATCTTTATAATTTTATCTTTATAATTCCTACGAACTATTGATGCTTGTTATGTTACAGTATGTTTAACTTCAACAATGAAACTAGTGCTTAAGCAAACTAATAATACTGGTCACTCGTAATTGACCACGTCTTACAACGAATTATTTTTATCTAATCTCGTAATCGGATTTCAAGTGCCTGTTTTAAATAAAAATGATACTATAAGACAATTGTAAACTAATCTTTTACAATAAATAATTATCCTGTACCCTCATAATCTTTTTGCAAAAATGTTCTTTATGTTTACAGTGTGCCAAGGGAGCAATCGATAACCCATTGTCTTATAAAAAAGGTACATTCACACTTAATCTTCATAAATTGCAATTAAATTTTCACTAATTCGAAACGAACGTTATCGTCAGTTTATAAATTTCGCGACGATAGGTTAATAAATTTGAATTTATCATCGGTATAGTAACCGCAAGAACATACCGCGATACTTAATGAAATCGATACCTTCGATTCGTTCGCACAAAAAATGAAATTCACTCTCGTTCTGCTGTGCGTTTTATTTCATTTAACCGTGTGTAATTGGACGTCAGAAAATGTTCAAATTGCAATTAAATCCGAGCGACCGCGTTCCCCTTTCCCCGAGTCGTAACCAACATTATGGCAAATAGGTTTTTCTTCGCGGTGAAATTCACTTCCGTGCCGTTTACTATTTTTTTCTTTCTTTCTTTCTTGCTCTCTCTCTCTCTTTTTCTCTCTCGTCGCTGGAAAATCGACTTCCCGCGAATCGCAAACGTTTGCTCGTTACGTCCCGCGTTACGCAAATACGAAAATCAACTTGGAAACCCATTAATTTGTTTCGTTTTACGCGCGTTCACCGCTCGGTGTTTCCTGATTTTAATGCCGGCTAAGTTTTAAACAAAGTCGGGCATTCCGTAGGCTTCTATTTCATAAACGCACGGGCGTTACGCCGCGCATACACACAAAGGAATTCTATGCATGTCGATACTCTTCTCGAACGAACGGTGAAAGTATCAAAAGTTTCGCGAACCTTTCATCACTGATGACGTACACTGTGCTCATGCAAATGCACACGGTGGCGTTCGCATGGTACACACTCTATCATTATTTTCCCATTTCGCAACGTGTTTGCTTTCAACGAGAAATAAGCTAACGAAATTATTCCCCTTGTTACTCCCGATCAAGTATTGAAACGGAAATATTAATGTTGATAGAAGTTGGGACATGGGTTTCAAGGATATTGGGATGTGGGGATATACGAGTCTAGGAAAACAGACATGTAGGAATATACGGATGTCAGAATATATGAATGTAGGAATATAGGGACGTGAGGATATATGAATATGGAAAATAGACATGTACGAATATAGAGATGTAGAAATGTATGAGTATAGAAATATAGGGATGTAGGGATACATGAATATAAGAAAATGTGGATGTAGGAATATATGAATGTAGGAAAATTGGGATGTAAAGATCTAGATTCGTGAGAACAGTGGGAATATAGAGATTAGGATTAATATAGATCACAGAATGTGGAGATTTACAGTTATAAATATTTACGATTAAAATGTATCTGTTGTATAAAAATTTGAAGATAGAGAGATTTGAAAATATAGAGACAATATCTAAATAGGTATGTTCAAAGAAATAAAATATAGAATCAAAATTTTGCATTACATTTTACATCTTCTCGTTAATACAAGCGAATAAAACAGACATCTTTTATTACACGAACGTCCATATCTTATGTCGTTTTGTTTCTATTCGCATCGAGCGTTATCGAAGCATCATAACCATAATCATTATTACGTAGCTTTATGTCGGTGCTTAAAAGCCGTTCGTTCACGACTCGATCTATTATCACGAAAACGTGTTACCATTATGGGTCATCTCACCGCCATTTTGTACGTGCGTCGAATTCTACAGTTCACTATGAGGCGCCATTACTATCTTCTGCCTTCGTAGAATGAGATCTACTTTCCGAAATAGTATGCAAATTTCAAAGTAGAATATCGAGAACCTGTTTCGTTCTGACATGCAAGACAGAAATTGCAAGAGTGCACTTATAAGATGTCCTCCAAGTATTAAACCGCATAATTAATACCTCGAACATTTTCTGGCTCGAATAGAGTATTAAATTTTCTATACGTTTCACTTCTATATGCGCTATTATATACATTATATTATGTTTTTCATTTAGGATCACTTCTCGAATACGATCACGAACCTTATTCAATTTTACTACAGTACATTTACAAAATGTAGATACGGTGATAACAATTTTAACCGTAAGGTTTTATAGAATGAATGACTAATAACTGAACAAAAGTATATACTTTATGTTTTGTGTCTACTTCAGTTTACCGTTCGATCAATCACCGAAACGTGAGTATGTCTATTTAAGAAGATTGATCCACTGCATTAGAGTCAATCAGACTCAACTGCCATCTTCTGAGCACCGACAGTAAACGATTCGAGTTGAAATCTTTCTGCGTACAATTTATTCCGCGTTAAAGCTCATTTTATTTCTATCTGCACGGTGTATACGCAAATATCGACGTTACACCAGCCAGCGCTGCCGGTATCGCTCAAAATCGCATTTAACCATAATGGTGAACGGTTGATTAGGGTGCATTATGTGTAGCATCGACGCAAGGGCCACCCACGAACCTCAATCAACGCTGAGCAGAAACACCGGCCATCGTCCCGTCCTCTTCCACGTCCTCTCAACCACTTGCCGCTGCGCTTTTTTAAATGCTTCGACCACCGCAGCTTTTGCGATCGATAACGCACAAATTATAGCGCCATTACCGTGTCTATGTTTCGTCGCAATTTAAAACCGCGTGCCAAGATACTTAATCACTAATATGATCATCACTATCGGTTAGGTTGTTGAAGTCTGTATATGAGGGCCACTTCGAGAAACTTCGATTAATTTTAATCGACGGTAGCCAACAGTAAACATTTTAACCGCATGTTGTCCTATACCATTGCACGAATACCTCTTGTAGGCATCAAACAACATCCTTCATGTTATAGCTACCTTCACGATATTTTAATACGTCACTTGATATTATGGTGCAGATTATATCGCTCATTGGAACAGTTATGAATTATAATAAGAACCGCACAGCCGTAGTTATGAACGGCATAGTTAACTTTTCGTAGCTAAACAGTTTTAACATTTTGTATCGTACATCAATATCTCCTTTGCAAATCGAAGGCGGATTTATATCTTCGTTCGGTAATTCGTTGAAGTTTGATAAAATATTATTTCGACGTTGTTTTCGACTTTCGGTAATGTCTGTTCTTTTTTTCGCTTGAAAGGCTATCTACGCCACGATCATCATTTCGAAATTTGTACATTATAGGAAATTAGAGATTTGGCGGTATCGGGTTTTAGAGATCTGAGGTTAAAAGGATGTAAGAATAAGTGGATACAGAGATAGGGATATATGAGATCTAGAGATCTTGGAATTTCAATAATTTGCCGATCCCAGATGCGACGATAGGAATCGGGGATGCAACAATTTGGGATACGGGGATTCGTGGGATGGTGATCTAAAGATACGCAGTCAATAGAAAAAGTATTCGTGCAGTAATTATTTCAACCAACATATTGTGGAACATCATTTGCTAACAAAATTGTAACAAATTAAAAATACACACGCATTCTTAGGAAGTCGCAAAAAAAGTTAGCATTAAAAGAAAGATGCGACATCTATTTTGATACAAATTATATACAAATACTCTTAACACATTTGTTAATATTTTCACGATAAAAATCGATATCCTATATTTTTTTTAACGAAAGTTCTTCCGGGGATTTCAAAGAATGCGTAAGTACGTATTTTTTATTTGTTAAAATTCTGTACGAATTGTTTATGCACTGACTATATGTTGTTGAAGGAGTTACGTGAAATAAAATAAACGCGTGGAATAAATCAGTAAACCATTAACCCTTTGCACTACCCCCTTTAATATAGCAATTTGGAATGTGTACTTTTTAACCCAATCCATATGATGCACATATGATTTATAAATATAACGAAACCGCAAATAGTTATTAATAATACAGCGATAATCGCTTCGAAAGATTTCATGAAGCTTTTCAATCTGAAAGCTTTAGAGTCGCCATTTGCCACCCGCAAAAATACCTTCGAGTGCAAAGGGTTGTTATCGCGCAACACTAAGTAGCAACACATGTTCACCGTCCGTTAATAACCTCGTTACTAGCCCGATCTTCGGGACTCGATTTATACTAAAAAAAAAAGACGCGATATAGAAATGCGGCGTGGCGTTAAAAATGGCGGACGCCGGTAAAACTACGGGGCTATATCGCGGCGAGTTAAAGCGTTACCAGCTCGATGGTTATGAATGGCGCAAGGTGCATCGAGCGGCGGGAAACGTGCACGAAGAGGAGCATCGATCGGCTCGTTAGACGTACGCGGTTACACGTGTGTCCATACACTGACACGTGGCGTGGTGTCGGTGCGAGAAAGCGGCTCGACTCGGCTCGGCTCGGCGCGAACCGGCGCGGCGTGCGACCTCGGGGCGTGTACGTGTAACGCACGCGGATCCCCGTTCTGCAGGGAGCCGCTTATTACCGATGCGGAATCAATTTCAATTTCGCGCAGCTTCACCACCTGCGATGCAGTTCGCGGACCCAGCGACCGACCCGATCCCTCGGATTACCTGGCAACTTGCGTGCGTGCATGTTGCCCGATCATCGGCCAATCGGTGCATTAACCCCTCGATACTGAAATACGCTATGGGGAATATTAATTTCGGGATCGAAGGTGAGACTGTTAATTCTGCTCGGCCCTCGAGCTATCTATCCTTTTCGTACCTTTTTCGAACCTTCTTGGACACTCGTTGGTACTGAATTTCAGTTTCGAATTTCTACTCTTGTGGATGGTATTAACACTGAAACTACCGAAGGGGTAAATGAATCTTCCACAAAATTCCTACCTCGAATGACAAAATTTGTTAAGATGGTTTTCTTGGCATCTGTGCTGATTGTCATCAAGATGAACAGTACACTAGCACAGTACGAGCTGAATTTCAATTTCGAACTTGTGCTCTTATGGATGGTATTAACACTAAAACTACCGAAGGGGTAAATGAATCTTTCACAAATTTCCTACCTCGAATGACAAAATTTGTTAAGATGGTTTTCTTGGCATCTGTGCTAATTGTCATCAAGATGAACAGTATACTAGTACAGTACGAGCTGAATTTTAGTTTCGAACTTGTGCTGTTATATAATACCTTATGACGTACTGAAAGCACATCCGAAAAAATCGGGCAAGAAGGGTGCCGAATCTTCCCACGGGGTGGAGTGGCAGCACGGTTTAACCATTAACTTCGAAATCTTCGATTTACGGCCGGTTTCTCTCGCGTTTCAACTTTACGCGTCCGAACAATGGCCGCCCACGCCAGGGCATTATATTTATTCACCCGGTCCACTTGGACGTACGTATAAGTACCCCTCCCGCGTTGCACGCGTCCGCGATACACACGCCGCGTCCCCGTGTACACAGTGTGGCGTGCATATATCTCCTTCACTTCCTCTTCGCGACCATAAACTTGCGGAGCACCTTTCTTGCCAACGGACGCGGCAGAATCGAGGCAGAAAGGACTCGCTCGTCGACCACCGCGCCGACTGCTACGAGAAACGTCACCGTCGCGAGATCTTCAGCGACAGCTACCTTTATTTCAGCAACGTCACCTGGTACATCTCAGAATGTTTCTACCCCAGATTGATATCTTCAGATCGTTTTGGTGGACGACGGGGCTCGAAATTGGAGAAATTGTGATGGAAATTTAATTCGCCCAGTTCTAATCGAACGATAGGTGTTCGTTAAGGGTGATATATCGCTGTGCGTCAAGTTATAGGTTGAGACTTAATTTTATAATTAATAATTTCATAAATAAATTGATACATAAAGGAATGATCAAATAACATTAACCAAATGTGAATATCATGCTGTTCTTTCGAAATTGAAATGATGGATTGAAGACAAATGGAATGTTTTTATATGAATTTTGTATGAAGATAAAGACATAATTCCAATTATTATATGAAGACTATGAAATCTACTTATTAAAAAAAAAAAAAATATTGCACCAAAATACCATCATTTATACAGGCCAAATAGTATACGTTAAATACATCTACGCATCAAATCACCATGCGTCGAATCGTCATATGTTAAATATTCCTACGTGTCGAATCACCACGAGTTAAATATCCCTTCGTGTCGAATCGCCACGCGTCGAATTACCACACGTCGAATCACCACGCGTCGAGACCCACGCATTGAATGTTGCCACGCGTCGAATCACCACGCGTTGAAACCCACGCATTGAATATCGTCACGCGTCGAATCACCACTCATTGAATAACGCCACGCGTCGAATCACTGCGCATCGAACATCACCATGCGTCGAATCACCGCGCATCGAATATCACCACGCGTCGAATATCGCCACGCGTCGAATCACCACGCGTTAAATATTCCTACGTGCCGAATCGCCACGCATTGAATATCGTCACGCGTCGAATCACCAAGCGTTAAATATTCTTACGTGCCGAATCTCCACACATTGAATATCGTCACGCGTCGAATCACTAAGCGTTAAATATTCCTACGTGCAGAATCACCACGCATTGAATATTGTCACGCGTCGAATCACCACCCCCAAATATCTCTAAATGTTAAATCACCAAGAGTTAAATCGCTCCGCACCAAATATCCCTGCGCGTCAAATTCCATCAATCTCCGCCACTTTTCACCATTTCCAAACAAGAAACATCCACCTCTCGCACAAAGCCTCGTTACTTTCATACCGTCGGCGATATATCGAGATCAAGCGGAATAAATTAAAATTTCTTTGTTACGCAGAAACCTGAAAGGCCGCACCGGAGTGATCGAACGACACCATCGGACAAAGCAAGCAGGGAACGATTAAGAGCAATTATGCGGGATCAAAGGGATGGCGAGCTGTCGATACCGGGAGTGTTTTTTTCCGTACACCTGGATGAAACCCGTCCTCCACCTGTGTCCGAGCGTGTTTCCTCGAACGAGTCGGATCGAAGAGGACGCAGCGATGGCGTCCCCGACCGCGGAATCCGACCACGGGCTCGTTTCGATTTTTTGCCGTGGCCGGAGTATGCGGGCACACCTACGTCAAATCGTAAATACATTTATTCATGTTAGGCAGCCGCGAGTATTGTATTCCGCTCGGCGTTAGACAATGAAACGGGGGCGTTTTGGCCGTTCTCGCGACGCCGCAACTGCAGATGCCGGTCGCACGGCCAGACGTTCATGATCGAACCGCTCGAAAATTTATTTCGTCGTTGACGATATTCAACCGTGAACCGGAAACAACATCGTACGACGTTACGTTTAGATTCTTGGAACGAGCGCGGTGCGTTCTAAACGACCGATTCGGTTTCACGTTTTAACGAGCGGTGTCCGTTGCGATGGTTTTTATACATTTTTTAATGCGATTGCATTGTACGTCAGTTTTATCCACTTTCTTCCGACTTCACCTCTTAACGCGCCAATTAAAAATCTCTTTCTACTTTTTGTTCTTTTTATGTAACTATATATGTATATCGATTATTAACATATAATTATTATTAAAATTTATTTATTAACAGTAACCACAGTGAATCTTGAATGTTAAAAATACTTGATGTGCGTATGTGATGTTAAACATATTCAATGTTTAGAAAATCTTCAATGTTTTCATGTTTCATGTCTCAATGTTTTTAAAATTTTCAACGTTTTCAATGTTTAGAAAGCTAGAATGCTTGTGTCTGTACTTGATTTTAAAGTATGTTTAGCGCTAGATGATTTGACGACTTCTCGAATGTGTGTACAATAATACAATATGTTCAGCTGTATATGATTTTTCGACTTCTCTTTTGAAAAGAAAAAACCGGTAGCTGACACGGTAGCTGACAGTGAAACATCGATATCAAAATTGAAAATGAAACTCGAATCGGTTCATTCTTCAAGATTGAGATTATCTTCCATCGAATTTATTAATTCAATCAGACTTCACCGAAGTTACGGGGGGGGGGGGGGGAAACGATTCTTCCCCCCGTTTCTAAATGTCCCAAGTCACGTTCGTCTTCCGAGCAACGTCTATTCACCGGCCGATGCTCGTGTTTCCGTAGCGTGGCTAATGGAATAAATATCATAATCAACGGCAAAGCGGAAATTACGCTTCTACGAAACGCATCCTACGACGGGATCAGCGGCCGACACGTAGAAATACGAAGAACAAGGATAGTGTGGCCCCTCGACAGGAAGGATATCCGCGCTCTCGCGACCAGGCAGCCGGGACGATCGATGCGCGGGACATTTAATTGGCAATTATTTGTTGAAGCAGCGGGACCGACACCATAAACCATTGTAAATCGACGAGGAATAAATCCTCCCTTGGCTGGGACGGACGCCGACGACCCACGAGAAATACGTCCACGTTACGCGAGCCTAACACCAAGCGAGTCCTCGTCTCTGGTCCTTCACCCGCGCGTATTTACAGCTCGCGAGCTGGCGTACAAAGGAAGTCATTGTGCGATCGTTTGCGCCACGGTGTATTTCAGACTCCTCGAAGCGAGGAACGACGAAGGATCTGCGAGTTGACGCGAGGACGCTCCGTGGATCCTGGGAAAAAGAGCCGGAGGCTAGTGCTGCGATTTTGTTTTAATCAAAATATGTTATAGTCTATGCGAAATTAACGGGGATTTAAGTCATCATTTTGCTGATTTCGAATTTGTTAAGAAATTACAAACCTTCGAAGGTTCCGTACACAACGATAAAACAACGTTCTACGCGTTCAATATTACCACGCGTCAAGTATCACCACGCGTCGAATTACCGAGCATCGAATTACCACGCGTCGAATCACAACACGTCGAATTACTACGCGCCGAGCTCACCACGCGTCGAAATACCACGCGACGAATTACCACGCGTCGAATTATCACGCGTCGAATTACTATGCGCCGAATTACCACGCGTCGAATTACTACGCGCCGAATTAACAAGCATCGAAATACCACGCGCCGAGATCACCACGCGTCGAATTATCACGCGTCGAATTACTATGCGCCGAATTACCACGCGTCCAATATTACTACGCGCCGAATTACCGAGCATCGAATTACCACGCGTCGAATCACAACACATCGAATTACAACGCGTCGAATTACTACGCGCCGAGCTCACCACGCGTCGAATTACCGCGCGTCGAATTACCGCGCGCCGAATTACCACGCGACGAATTACCTCGCGTCGAATTACCAAGCATCGAATCACCACACATCGAATCTTCACACAGTGAATATCGCCACATGTCGGAACACCACTCGTCGTGTTTTTTTTTCAAAATCGAAAACTTTTTGATTTCTCAAAAATCAAAGGCGCAAGAGACACTATAATAATCAGTGAACGGATATTAGCACGTCGATTGGCTGTTGAACAGTGCCATAGGTCATACGTGACCCGTGAACCACATGAGGCACCTCTATCAAAGTATTGTTCATATAAAACGATAAAAAACGATAAAAAAATGTGCACAACGATAGAAAAACATCTGCCGTCAAAAGTCTAATTGCATGAAGTCTCCGCAATAATTTCCTACGTCAACGGAGTTAGGGTCGCGAGTAGAGGATTCATATCATATTTGTGTTCGGTCCCCGGGACAGTTTGTTACCGAAAACAAAAGGCAAACTCACACCGATCCCTTCGAGGTGTTAATATTCTCACGCTGTAACAGTCCCAATTAAGGATCGTCGAGTCCGACGTATAAGAAACAAACGTCGCAACAATGTTCAGCCATTATCTGAAAGAAGGCATCGCGAACGATTTCCCGCTTCCGCCAGGCGGGAACGCGCGAGCACGCGTTGTGAAATGGCGGCAAAACCGCGCAACAGACCGCCGTCTTTATTTGTAAATAAGTGGCCGGTTCGCGACGGTAATTATCGCGATCGATCGGGATCAACAAACAGGTTGGACGTATCGGCGGAGGAAACAGGGTTGAACGTCTGCCATCGCGGGCCGGTAAAAGAAAAGCGGTCCAGAAGCGTGTAACAGGCGGAGCGGAGCGTACGAGAAGCGTTATTAGTTTTGCACGATTTAGCAATAAATCGAAACGATCATCCGTCCTGGCCGCATCGTGCCCGCTTTTTGCCCGGGGCTGGTCTCCGTGCTCTTCCCTATTTGATTCTCACCGGTGTGGACAGTAATTAATGGGAAAATCCCCGGCTAGCCGTTCAGTCTCCGGAATGGAGTTACGAGCGCGGGCAGAATGCTTTTTCTGGGGAGGCTAACCTCTCCAGACCGGGAACGCGCGTTTCGCGGAAGAACGTCCCTGGAAACTCGGATGGATCGTTCGTGGACTTCGAATACAGCGATACGCCTTCTCGTCGGTCACCGTCTCCGTATTCGATGCTTTTCACCCGGAACACGGGAACAAAGTGAAGCTTTCGACGGGGATACAATGAAGTCACAGATAGAGATTTACTGGACCGAGACTACCGAGTCTTTCTTTTTTTACCAGTCGACTGACTCGCACCGAGTCAGCTGGAACCGAGTAGCCAAATGCTGTCTACGATTTGCGCTCCGTTTTCGCTGCACCGCAGCGAATATGGCTGACTGCCACGGGGAAAACGATGATGCGGCGAAAGGAAAGCAATCTTGTAGCGAAATTTCGTTCTTCGAGATCGAGGATCGTGGATTTGGCATGTTACGTTGCGTCGAGTGCGACCGAGAAAAGGCAACTGGCGATGACATTTATTACAGAAGTTATCGAGGATAAATACATTTATTACAGAAATTATCGACGACAAACACATTTACTACTGAAACTATTAATCTGAAATTGATGGGAAAATGGATTGAAAAGTTTCAAGCGACAATTTTAAAAAATTCAAAGAGGATATTAACTTCCTTTTAAACTTCTGGGTAATCAAACGTTAGGTCAAACAGGAGATTCGACTATTTCTACAACAGGATATTCATCGTACAAGATATATTGAGGAAATTCATATCTAATGCAAATGACAGGATGACATTACCTATTTATGACTTAAATGATGATCCAGTAGCATGTTGTCAACGAGTCATCCTGTTTATGTCCATGCATGGAGTCATTTTGCTCATGCCTATGTATGCAGCCATTTTGTTCATGTCTATCTATGCAGTCATTTTGTTCATGTCTATTTATGCAGTCAATTTGTTCATGTCCACACACTCAGTCATTTTGTTCATATTATGCATACCGCAAACTTTTTAAGATTTAGGACCAAGTTCACCCTCAGCCAAAAGTTAGGGGTGCAGAATTCGAGAACAGGTATACTCCCACTGATACTTTCAGTCTATGAAGACCGATGAAAGTTTTATGGGTATTGTGCATGTTCTTTTGTTAGCGAAAATGATTTTTTACAGGAATCATTCCCTTTGTTAAACAAAAATTCTTCTACGCAAAACGTGCCCTTCTTCTTGGCGTTTCCGGGTATCGAACACCATTATGCATTGGGTTCGTTACATTTTGTTGGCACTGATAACACCTATTGGTACCTACTGGTACACCTATTTCGGGAAAACAGTGAAAATAAAGGTGCCCGTGACAGGTATGTAAGTACGCTCCTGCGAATCACGGTTAATCTCACGTACGTTCACTCATACTAACGCGTCGCGCAGCGGCGTAGCTATTGCTTCGCCAGTCGGCAAACCCATTAGGAGTGTGTCAAACCCTGCGACATTTATTGAGCAGCAACGGAATGTCCCGATCGCGGAGTGGCTCCGTGCACGGCTTGCCACGGTTGCCTGCTGATTTTCTCCAGATGTGGAGCTGTTACGCTCGCGTCCGCGAGGCGGTCGCCTAAAATGGCCAGGCCTTGGCCAATCTATAAAACATCACTCGCTCTATCAATGGCCCTAAACGCTTTTGCGTTCGAGCGAGCCAGGCTTTTCTTGCCCGGTACGAGCCGTAAACCGGCGCGCCGCCACCGATGACACCGGTCGGCAAGAAAATGGACGAAGAAACGGCCGTGTCTACCGGGAATACCGTGGTCTGTGGAAGGCCGTTTACAATATTCGTAATAACCCTTTAGGGAAACCGTATTGCCCGGTCGGCGAACGGGGAGCGCGCGAGTTTGAATTAGTTCACGACGTATAATCATCCGCGTCAAATGTCGCTGTGCATCAATACGCGTCGAATTACTACGCGTCGAATTACCGCGCGTCGAATTACCACGCGTCGAAACACCACGCGTTGAATTAGCAAGCATCGAAATACCACGCGCCGAGATCACCACGCGTCGAATTACTACACGTCGAATTAGCACGCGTCGAATTACCACGCGTCGAATTACCACGCGTCGGAACACCACGCGTCGACTTACTACGCGCCGAATTAACAAGCATCGAAATACCACGCGCCGAGATCACCACGCGTCGAATTACTACGCGTCGAATTACCACGCGTCGAATTACCACGCATCGGAACACCACACGTTGAATTACTACGCGCCGAATTAGCAAGCATCGAAATACCACGCGCCGAGATCACCACGCGTCGAATTACTACGCGTCGAATTACCACGCGTCGAATTACTACGCGCCGAATTAACAAGCATCGAAATACCACGCGCCGAGATCACCACGCGTCGAATTACTACGCGTCGAATTACCACGCGTCGAATTACCACGCATCGGAACACCACGCGTCGAATTACTACGCGCCGAATTAGCAAGCATCGAAATACCACGCGCCGAGATCACCACGCGTCGAATTACTACGCGTCGAATTACCACGCGTCGAATTACCACGCGCCGAATTACCAAGCATCGAATCACCAGGCATCGAATTTTCCACACGTTGAATATCACCACGCGTCGAAACACCACGTGTTGAATATCGCTACACGTAGAATCACCACGCTTCAATTACCGTACGTTGAATATCCCTACTCTCCGAATCACCGCACGCCGAATCACTACACTCAAATATCTCTAAATATCGAATCACCACAGGTTAAACCGCTACCCATCAAACATCCCTATGCGTCAAATTTCACCAATCTTCAACAATTTTTTCCATATCCGTAATCAACGACTCCAAACGCTTTTGCGTTCGAGTACATCAGACTTTTCTTGCGTGATACGTGCACAAACCGGCGTGCCACCACCGATGACATCGGTTGGCAAGAAAATCGACAAAGAAATGTTCGTGTCTACCGGGAATACCGTGGTCTGTGGATGGCAGTTTACAATATTCGTAATAACCGTTTAGAGAAACCGTATTGGCCGGTCGGCGAACAGAGAGCACACGTTCGACGACGTGCGTGGCGCGGTTTGGCTCGTCTGCAACGACCACGGGCCACGCAAAAAACAACCACCGTGGCAAAGAAGTCACCGCGTTTTTATCGGCCGCGTTTCGAGGAGGCGGTTAGGCGAACGTTTACGGCGGTCGATCGATCTCTACCAGCTCCGCGAAAAGTGCTACGTGAATCTCGTTACTGTTCTTACCCCCGTTTCAGGAAGCTGTGGTAGATTTTAACGATCCATTCATCCGGTATCGGTTGTTCGATCGTGGATTATTTGATTATTAATCGAACCTGTATCAATTATTACCCCTTACCGAACGGGTCATATAATCATTTCACAAATATCTTATTTTAGATGATAAAATTTGTTGATTTCCTTGAAACTTGTGCTGATTCTCATCAAGATAAAAAATTAATATGTGTATTGGTGTATGTTTTATCGTTTATTGATTTATTTTACAACTTAAAAAATTCGTACCAAAAACGGTCTTTTAAAATACTTATTTATTTATTTATTTATTTAGCTTTCGAGTGTTTTCTCTATAAACTTGTCAAGAATTTGTTGACTATGTCCTTTTTTCTCTTTTCGTGATAAAGATTTCTATGACACGCAGTGCCTTTTTATATTGTCCTACATACTTGAGGTATGCGTTCTCCATTGTGATCGCATTCTTTCATAATAGTTAAAAGTTTGTCTAAATACATACAGGCTTCATTCATATCTTTAATTGTAAGTCTTCACGTTGAAAGTTAAATACAAAGTTGAATTTCTAAAAATGTGCGAAAGTCGAGGGCCGCTTGTCTAACGAAAAGAGGTACCCTCCGTTCTTTAAAGTCATCCTCCGTGCGACGGCACTGAAATCCTCGTCGATGGGACAAAACGTGTAGAGAGCCCGCAACGGGCAGGTTCGTCCCCACGGGGCAAGTCGGCGAGCGGGCTGCGTTAAACGGAAGCGGTGACAGGTATCCCGCAGACGTGGAACCCGGCGTGCCCTTAGCAGATCGGTCGTAAGTAAAGCTAATCGTGGCGTACATCCGGGGCAAGAGGAGGCGACGTCAACTTGCCAAATAGAGAATCCGGTCTCGACGTAGGCGGTCCATCCGGGCCAGGATGACGAGCTGCGCGGGAGGAACCTCGTCATCGCGACGATATCATCCCCTCGTGGGTCGATCGTAACCGTCCACGATCGATTTACACGCTCGGCAACGGATGATCGATCGACTCGTCGCGTCGCGACACGTGTCTGTCGACAACGACCCCATCGGCATCGAAAAAAGGTCCGGCCGAGTATCGTTCGGTTGGAAGTCACCGACCCGCTTCCACTCCCGGCCACAACCTGTTGGGGCCGCGCGAAAAATCACGGAATCCTTCGATTAATATCATCGACCGGCGAATATTTAAAGCGACCGAGCGCGGGATCGTGTTCCGCGTCAGCGGTACTGTCGGGTGCTAAGACGTCGCGCGAATCGACGGCAGGCTTGAATTATCATCCTGTGCGATCGTATCGGCATCGAGTTTTGCGGCCGCTCGCCGGAATCGGCCGGCCGTGTCTTTTTGACCGGCGAGTCGACTTCGTGGATCGGTTGAGTAACGAGCCGAGCCACGACGCGATTTCTGCAACGCTACGGTGTCGTCGCCGGCCCGATCGGCTGTCTGTTTTTGATCAGCGAACCGATCGGGGTTCACGCTCGGATTTATTGAGTTATAAGACGGATTCACGCGCGCGTACGCTCCTCCCTTAACACGTTCACTGCCACAGGGAAGCTATTGAATATTATATTGGTTCGTATTTTCAATTTTAACGAATATTATGAAATATTTTCACGATTGTTATATTTGTTTTTCACAGTTCCAAGTGTAGAATTTAGACGATTAGAATTACAATGCATGAGAATTTTAACATTTGAGAATTTCAACGCGCAAAATACGAACGTTTGAGAATTTCAACGCGAAGAGTTCCAGCGCGTGAGAATTTCAACGCGAAGAGTTCTAGCGCGTGAGAATTTCAACACATAGAATTCGAACGCGTGAAAATTTCAACGCATAGAATTTCAACACGTGAAAATTCCAAAGTGCAGAATTTCAACGCGCGGAATTCCAACGTTTGAGGATTTCGACGCGTGGAAATTTCAACGCATAGAATTCCAACGCGTAAGAATTCCAACACGCAGAATTTCAAAGCTTGAGAATTTCTAAGCATAGAATTGCAACGCGTGAGAATTCCAACGCGCAGAATTCCAAACTTTGAGAATTTCAACGCGCAGAATTCCAAACTTTGAGAATTTCAACGCGCAGAATTCCAACCCGTGAGAATTTCAACGCATAGAATTCCATCGCGTGAGAATTACAACGCACAGAATTCCAAAGCTTAAGAATTTCTAAGCATAGAATTGCAACGCGTGAGAATTCCAACGCGCAGAATTCCAAACTTTGAGAATTTCAACGCGCAGAATTCCAACCCGTGAGAATTTCAACGCATAGAATTCCATCGCGTGAGAATTACAACGCACAGAATTCCAAAGTTTGATAATTTCTACGCGTAGTGATCCCGCGCGTGACAATTTCAACGCGAAGACCTGCAACGTGTCAGATTTCCAACGCGTAGTGTTGTAACACGTGAAAGTGTCAATGCATGGAATTGCAAAGACTCGAGAATTTCAACATGGAGAATTTCAACGCGCGATAATTTTAACGCAAAACAGAATTTGGACGTCGTTCGGTCTCGCTCGTTCAAGTACAAGACAGGGGTAAAAAGAGGCACGATACGAGTCTCGTTTTCTAGAGCATCTCCTTTCGCCTGAAACGCAAACTCGAGGCAACAAATCTATCCACCGAACGTTTCCTGCGGCCGGTTAATCGCAATCGGCGTTCCTTTCAGAGACAACCGATCCCGGACCACCGTCACCGGTTCGTTGACTGACGCGGTACTCGACAATCTGTCCCTGAATGAAAAGTATCCAGACTCCGAAGAAACGCCGGAGAGGCCGGCCAGCTCTTTTAGAACTAACGACCGATGCCTCTACATTATTTATACCCGGTCTGGACTCGCCGATTCGATCGAGTCGTTGCGTCGCTGCGAATCGGGAAAACGAAAGGACGAAACGATCGTGTTTTAACGGTTCAAACGCGACCGAGGCCTCTTCAAAGTCGAGGGTTGCTCGAATCGTCGCCTTTTACCGTCGTATTTGCTGACTGTAATAATGTATCCTTGTTGAGAATTACAGAGAATAAGGAAAGCTTGAGCGCATATAGCGCGTGACAATGTAAGCTGTAGCGGTGTAACGCGTGGCGATTTCGATTGTGGGGTGCTAAGTTGTAGGGATTCAAACTGTGGAAATTCAACATATGACATTTCAATGCGTAGAGATTCGATACATAGAGTTCTAACAGGTGGGGTTGCAATGCGTGAAGATTTCAATATATGTAGTTTTAATGCGTAGGGATTTTTATCCGTAGAGTTCCAACGCCGGAGAGTTTCAACACGTGGGGATTTCAACGCGTAGAGTTCCAACGCATCACAATTTCAACACATAGAATTCTAACGCGTGAGAATTTCAATGAGTAGAATTCCAACGCGTGAGAATTTCAGTGCGTAGAATTCTAACGCGTAGAATTCCAACGTGTGAGAATTTCAATACGCAGAATTCCAACGCGCGGAGTTCCAACTTGTTGGAATTTCAACATGTAGAATTCCAACGCGTGAAAATTTTAATGCGTAGAACTGCAACACGTGGGAATTTCAATGCGTAGAGTTCCCACGCGTAGAATTCCAATGCGTGGAAATCTGTCACGTAGAGATTCGACATATGAATATCCAATAGTAGCAACACGCGAAGGGTCACCGCATAATTTGTAACAAGAATGACAGGAAATTATCGACCATCTTTTATACTGACAAGAATGTCACATAAAGTATTTCAACTGAGAATTCGACCCGATAAATATTTGCGTTCTTGTAATAAAATAAGAGTTCAATCCCGAAAATGTCACCCTATTTCATAATCAAATCACACGATTTTCATGAGAAGAAGATACCTCCATTTTCTCCTCGAGCTGAATTAATATTTAAAAGCGAGGTTGATCATCAACCAACACGACCCGGATTTCGAAAATAAAGTCGATTAAAAATTGATTCGTTCTGTCATCCACGAGCGATCGGGAAAAATGAATATTTGTGCCCTTTATTTCGAAAGTGGCGTAAGTCCATTTATGTTCAAATCGAGGTATTGAAGGATTGCGTCGGATTAAATTAAAAAATATGGATTAGAGGTAACATAGTAGGATAAAGTGTTCCGATTTCTACGGGTGTCAAATTTATCATCCCAATTAGCATAATTAACACTATTTAAAGGATAATATGTTTTTGATGGCTATGAATGAATTTAAGCCACATTCAAAATCAATGAAATGTCGTCTTCAATTCTCAAAAATGCACGAGTCCATAGGAAAAGTAGATTTCCCTTGAAGTAAAATAAATGTATGCACTTTCACCTTATACAATGGAAAAAATATTCGACTTTTGTTCTTCGTTAAATAATCTCTATATTAAAGTTAATATTATTTCATTAATTATTATTCAGTCTCCTGAAGTTTTTGTATGCGGGAGAGATTTGTATTAAAGACGAATAAAGAGGGATATATATTAATGTAAAAAACTCACCTAGTCCTTGTATTTGAGATATTGTTAATTTGTGAGTGGTCTCGACTATTTGTATGATACCAACTTCATATTATTAACATTAGAAATACCAAAATTAAATGCATACTTACTTTAGAATTAAAAATGAAGAAGAAAAATAAATAAATAAATATTGCAGCATGACAGATATTTTGACAAAAGGTCGGTCACAAAATTTTATGACCTAAATTGTCAAACCAAAAACTAGTCATGTTGACTGGCTGGTAGTTCTAGTGTTAATGTTTCTCGGTCACCCCAGTTATGGTAATAAAACCGATGTTCCAAATTGTGCACCCCCGTTGCAAAATCTAAATGATTGTAAATACATCACTAACGAGTTGCTTCAGAATGAAAAGATCGCGTAAAAGTGCAATTATTAGCTAACTCAATTTTTTTGGAAAATCGACTACAACAGACTGAAAATGGACGGCTCATTTACGGGAAATTAACGAAACGCGAACAATAATTTCTATATTTTCCAGTATATCGGAGGTCTATCCGTGGCACCACTTATCAACCGTGTCAAGTTATTTGCGTGCGTCTGACACGCTGTCGAGATTAACCGCATCCACGACAGGTGACGGTCGACCGGTAATGCAATTAAACGGACTGATTTATTATTGAGGGCGAACGCCGCAGGATCCGAATAGCCGAATCGTCTGATACACCCGCGCGAAATCGTGGATCGAGGGTATTTCCGGGGTCACCGGGATCGGATTTATTGCCCCGCGACGACCCGGTTCTGAATCCCGTTTCGCTGACGTCCCTGCTCGACGGATCGATCCCGGGAACGATGCGGAATTCAATTCCATTTCGGTAAACGTCCTGAAATTCGGTTACCGCGAGAGATATCGCGTCACTTGACGTTTATGCAGCCATCATAAACCTGTATGATTAAAGTCCCTTTTCGGAACTAATTTCGAGCACGGACGCATTACTAGCGGATAACTATACAAGCGGAGGAGTTTGAATCTCGGAAGATTAATTAATATTTCAGGCTTTTATTAAATTGCTTGAAATAGGTCTTAAGGATATCTGTACCGACTACAGCCTCTGGGATTTCGCGAGAATTTCCGGGTGATCTCGGGGACAGCTTCGTATTCGAATTATTTGCTAATTCGGATCTTGATAGATTATTTTCAGAAAAATTTTAGCGTGTCCTTTTATTTAAAGTGGTTTGGCCTAAATCCTTCTATCGAACAAGATTGTTCTCCGAAGAATCAATATTTATTTATTATTTTACCGACTGTATTCCTTTTAACCCATTCGAGATGACAAATTTTTTTGAAAACCAGAAGCGAAATCTTGTTTTGCTCATATTGTTAATTTTTAATCAAAAAAATTGTTCGATAAAGAAATCAGCCAATTCGTATCTCAATTCGTACAAATAAGTCGATTGCACACCGTGTGTGTAGCACGTTCCTCAAATAATTTTTATTGCCAATAGTAGACTGAACACCGTATGTGCAATATAAGGTAAAATAGAAGGACATCATTAATATTGATTAAAGCGCTCCTAACTCCAATATTAGGTCGCTTTATTTTAACACTAAAACAACCAACCAGTCAAAATGACCAGTTTCGATTTTGCCATTTTATATTACAAAATTTTGTTACCTCCCTTTTGTCAAAATGTCTGTCATCTCACAACCTTGTGATAAATTTCTGTCGGTGTCCCAAGGTTACGCCATCGCTGTAATCAAGATTTAACTGCTCAAGGGTCGTCTTTTAATTTCCGACGAGTAATTACTAGATACGGCCGGTACTATTATTAAAGCAGCGATCTGACGGCAATAAACACCCACGCGCGTTTATCAATCAGTGACACGTATACTCGTTCTCGGGGCGCGGAGAAAAAAAAAAGAAATCGATCGGTACAAGCGGGAACAGGAGAAAAAGGACAGGGCGGATAAAGAGGAATGGGTGGAGTAGGGCATTAAGCCGTATTTACGCCTGACGCGATTTCGCGTGGGCGAGCGGCAGCAGCAATTACGGGCCCGGCGACGAGTCGATGAGCGAAGCCGCCTTAACGAGCGGTTCTTCTCGTTCCCTTCGTCTTCTCCTTGCATCCCGAACACCCCCTCCTCTTCTCCGCCTCCCTGGTCCACCTCCATTACCGATCGAGGTGTCCCACGAATTTTAAGGAACACCTTTGAGAGGACCGTAGCCGCCTGTCCCTTCTCCCGCGTACACGCTTTTCCCGGTCGGCCGAACAAAACGAAGAGGGACGGGATGAAAGAGACGAGAGAGAGAAAAAGACAGGAAGAATCGTTTTCTCGGGAGCAGCAACCTGTGGACTGGCCTTTTTATCGCGCCGGCCGTAGCCGGCTTTACGAGGAGTCCCATAACGGAAATTTACGGTCCTCCCTTGCGCCCTGCCTTTCCTTCTCGTCCTTCCCTCTTCCCGTTTCCCGTCGACGTACCGATGCGTCTCCCGTTGGTCCCGATCCGAGCCGATCCGCGCACGATTCGAGCTGCGCGGCCGGAAAGAATTAACGCCGATTAATTAAGGTCGCCGGATTCGAACGAGCTGTGTGGTCCTTGGCTCGACCGATTAAGAGGAAGCGTGGTCTTTAAAGTACCGGTTATACGCGCGACACCGACAACCGGGGCCGCCTACGCTTCGTGTTTTTCGATGATCCTTATTGATCCGCGGCCAGTGGCGTAACTAGGATTATTCTGTCGGAAGTGGCCGCGAAATTTGAATCGCGACGCGACGACTTCGTATTTAGGGTGTATTGAGGGAGTAGGCGAACTGGCGCGGTTATTGATCACGATTTGGATCAACGGGAGTTGTACGATGAGTCTTTCCATGCGTCTTGCTATATTTCCACACACGATGTTGCTGTTGATTAACCGATTGTGTCGCCAGATATTAAATAGTCACTAACTAGTCATTAACTAAATCTTTGCATTCGAGAGGTGACTGACGCTTGCCATTTTATTCAATGTAACAATTTCAAATAAATAACTTTTGACTAAATTTATAGTATTATACACGCGATGTTTGAACATCGAACTACTTGCTAACGGGGAAAACGTTTTCGAGTGCAAGGGGTTAACTCTTTATCTGAATGTAATCTATATGACCAATCGAAGAGTAAAAATAAATGAGACCGTAGAAACCCTAGAATTTGGACGGTAATTTGTTTTTTCATAAAAATTTTATTTACTGCCAGCATTCGGAAAAATGCAACATACATTCTGTAAGGACCGAGTGTACCATCCGGAAAGTTACCTAATTACGGCAATGTCGGTGAGGTCGAAACAATTCTGTAAAAAGGGACGTCGCTACTAATTACAAAGTCCGGATAATTTGTGGGAACATTGAACGATTTGGAGGATTGTTTAGCATCGTGAAGTGATGTATATTTTATATATTTTAATGATCGGAGAAACAAGTTCTTCCCTTTGGTATACGTACATTGTATAGATGACAGCCACTCCGGTATATTAGGGATTTCAGATGGTATCTTCGAGATGGCTCAGGTAGCCCAGTTGGCCAAAGCATTTAACAGACGTTCTACGATCAAAGGTATAGGCATTCTGTTTCACGTATCTTCTTCCGAATCTCCGAATCCATTGCTCGGTCAATGTAAATGGATGACGAACAGAATTTTTAGCCGTTGGTAGACCGTCTTGGTTGATGTTCGATTTTCCGCTGTCGAAGTTTGTAAAAATCTTTTCATTAGCTCTCTCGTTTGTAGAGTTGATAATAATAGAGGCAATTTGCAACGGACTACGCTCACGAAAGGGCGAAGGCGACGGGTTAAAGTTTGGGAAATTTGAGAATTTGAGGAGTCAGGAATTTGGGGATTCGGGGATGTAGAGAGTTAGGGATGTTGGGGATTTAGGTATTTGAGAATTTTTACATTTGAAAAGATAGGGATTGGGGTATTTGAGAATTTTAAGACATAGAGAATGGGAAATTGAAGGATTTTGGGATTAGAGAAACTTAGTATTTTGGGATTTGGGAATGTAGGGATTTGAGTATTTTGGGATTTGGCAATTTTGGAGTTTGGAAATTTTGAGATTTGGGAGTTTTAGGATTTGGGAAGTAGAGACTTGGGAATGTAGGGACTTGGGAATGTAGGGATTTGGCAATTTTGGAATTTGGCAGTTTTGGGATTTAGCAATTTTGGGGTTTGGAAATGTAGGGATTTGGGAGTTTTGGAATTTGGGAATTTTAGGATTTGGCAATTTTGGGGTTTGGGAATGTAGGGATTTGGGAGTTTTGGGGTTTGGTAATTTCGGGATTTGGGAGTTTTAGGATTTGGCAATTTTGGGATTTGGAAATCTTAGGATTTGGGAATTTCGGTATTTTAGTATTTTAGGATTTGGAAATTTCGGTATTTTGAGATTTACGTATCTGGGCATCTTAGAATGTAGGGATATGCAAATATAAGAATATAAGAATATAGGGATATAAGAATTAGGAATGCATGAATGAGAAAATGTGATGCCGCGATGTAAGTATGTAGAAATTGAAGACTGTGTAAATCTGAAAATTTGAAAATGAAGAAGTTTTCAAGGTCTGATATTTGTCACGGTGGAAACGTATAGCCGCGTCGCATCGAAGGAAAGGAGCGCGATCGTAGCAAGGGCAATAAATAAGTATCGTCGCGTCGTGAAGCGTCGATCGAGCGAGCGGCGCGTACTCACCTGCGAGTCCGCGGCTCGGAAGAAAGGTGTACACGCGAGATATCGCGGATAAATCTGGCGGGGCGAGCGAGGGCGCGCGTGCAACTCGGTGAACGTTGCCGCGCACCGGTGTACGCGTGTCAACCGGTTGTGATATATTTGCGACTAATGATCGTATGGAATAATTATGACTCTCTCGCGGCGAGAATTTCAGCCGGCCTGAAATTGACGCGCCGCCGGATACGTTCGACCAAGCCGAGATAAAGTGCGCCGGACCTCGTAATTCAGTCGCGGCCCTTTGCGCGACCAGTCCCTTTTAATTGGTCGAATCGGGTTAGATAAACGATTTTCGAACGTTGAATCGATCGTGTGAACCGTAGATTTAACGTGCAGCCACGGGACGCGCTAAATATAGTACCGTATTCAATTCGAAAGGTTCATTGACGCACGCGACGAGCACCCGTGATCATTAATGGATCAATCGAATTCGATTATATAGTCGCGAATTTGACGATTTTGTAGAAATTTTTGAATTCGGACATTTCATTTTTTCTATATTTCTGAATTCGAACATTTCTCAGTTTCTACATTTCTTAATTTCGACCATTTCTCATTTTCGAAATCCCTGAATTTGAACATTTCTATATTTTTAAAACTTTGAATTCGAGTATTTCTCATTTTCTACATTTATTAATTCGAACATTTCTTATTTTTTATAGTTTTGAATTTTATCATTACTCATTGTCTAAATTCCTGAATTCGAATATTTCTTATTTCCTAAATTTCTCAATTCGAACATTTCTCATTTTCCAAATTTTTAAACTTGCATACTTTTACATTCTGGTATATTTAGATATCAAAAGTGTTGGAACAATTGAATGTAAAGGAAAAAATGCATCTTTCAATTCTATTATATTATTGCTTTGCTGTTATAAGGTGGTTCAATCAAACGAGTACACACATGTATATTCGTATGAAATAAAATGATAACAAATCTATGGAATAACTTCGATATTTCCGCGACGACGAATATAATAAAGGTAATACCTGGATGTTGTCACGAGAAAAGTTCGTTTTTCCAATAAAATAAAAATGCTACGGGCGAACGCGGGACATCTTAATATCGTCGGGAACGGAGACACGGCGACTGAACTCCACGCGAAAACGTCGAAAACTCGCGAAAGAAACGGTTTTACAAGGAATGGACGTGGAACGACGTACACGCAGGTTCGCCGGTTTTCTTGCCGCGGTTCCGGTCTATCTCAGCTCTTCTAGTTCGCGAAGGACGAGCTCGTGCTCGTTGAACGAGGACGACGTCCGCGGATCACGGAATGCGTTCTTTTCGTGTCGAGATTTACTGTGCGTCATCTGGCACGGGCGGCAGCACGCCGTGGAATGTCGACGGCCGGTTGCAGCCCCGCGGGTAAACATCGATCGAACACGTACGCGAAATATCGACGGATTGAGGGGTGAAAAAGTGTGGGCGAGCGTGAAAAAAGCCGGCGTTCGACGGCGAGGAACGCGGCCGCGGCGTGGGCGAATTTATCGAAGAACCAATAACTAGTCGCTCGGTTTCTATTCGATATTTCGCGCCTTGTATAGCCGCGCGCAAAAAAAGCATACTGGAATTTTAACGGGATTTTCTGCCGTGCAGCCGTTAAGAGAGCCGATCCAATTAAAACGCTCTTCGAAGGGAACGTTATTTACTGGTTTTTTGATTTATCGCTTCCCGACAATTTATCATCGATTCTCCGCGAAAGAAAGGAAAATTATATCCGTCGTTATGAAAGATCAACCGGTACAGGCATCGTCTGTATCGACCTTTGTTGTCTGCTGTCCGATGAAAACGGAAAATCTACTCGATTCGAAGGCTTACGGATTGGGGTATTCGAGAATTTGAAAACACAGGGTTTTGGGGATTTGTGGATTTCAGAATTGAAAGAATTAGGAATTGGGGAATTGGAGGATTTGTGAAATCAGAGATAAAGGAATCTCAGAATTCAGGGACTTATCACTTTGGAAATCTTAGGATATCGAAGCCTTGGGATTCGGAAATTCTGAGTTTTGGGAACTTTGGGATTTGGAACTTGGAAATTTCGGTATTTTACTATTTTGGGACTTGGGATTTGGGATTTGGGAATTTTGGTTTTTGGGAATATTGGGATTTGGGAATATTGGGATTTGGCAATATTGGAATTTGGGAATATTGGGATTTGGGAATATTGGGATTTGGGAATATTGGGATTTGGGAATATTGGGATTTGGGAATATTGGGATTTGCGAATATTGGGATTTGGCAATATTAGAATTTGGGAATATTGGGAGTTGAAAATTTTTAAATTTGGGAATGTTCGGATTTGGAAAATTTTAAATTTGGGAATGTTCGGATTTGGAACTTGGAATTTGTTTCCATGTTTGGTCCCTGCAATTACATGAAATATCGCGTGACGTAGCAGCGTTACTATCGATCGCGCGCGTCACAATTGACGCAACACCCTAAAAGGATACCGCGGGAGGTTAACGCGTTCCGCGTGCGCGTGGGCGGCAAAGATCTTATCGGAGATCGATCGCAGCGTGCGTTCGACGTGTAGCCGATCAGTATACAGGCGGCACGATCCCGTGTTACGCGGACGGCGATGAAAAACTGGCTGGTATCTGTCGGACTAGGAAGAGGTCTATCGAACCGATCGACCGCTATCGTGCCGCAAAACTTTTTCGCATTTCGCCGCTTGTAGAACAATGATCTTATCGGCGGCCGGTGGTCGCATGGCGTGCAACGATACCGGATTCCAGTTGGCCGGAAACTTTTCCAAAGCAGGAACCACGCGGTCGCTCGATCGACTACGGCCGCCGTTTTCTTTCGCGTGGGCGTCGCCGATACGATCTCGACAGTGGTCAAACTCGATACATTGTATCCTGTACAGACGTCTGTCTCTATTAGCCGATTAATTTCCGGTGACACGTCGCGGGAATGACATCGCGCTCCCGACGAACGTTAATGCGATCGTGTCGCGCGTCGGGACGCACGAAATTGACCCGGGAACAGATACAATGGTAATTGCGGTGGGTGCTTCGGATATTATACGCGCGTTTAGGATCTTGTTCTGATTAGAATTTGGTACGTGGGAGTTTGAGAGATACAAATTTTTTAATTAATCGAATCTTCTAGTTTGAGACTTGCAGATCTTATAATTCAGTAATGCATCAGTTTCTGCTGAAAGCCGAATTCTCGAGCGTCTGGATTCTCTAAATTCGTAGCTATCCAAATCTGCGAATTTCTAAACTCCAAATTTTCAAACTTTCAATTTTCCTAATTCCCTTATCCTCCAATATCGAAATTCCCAAATCCCCAAATCTCTGCATGTCCACATTTTTCGACTTCCAAATTCTTAGATTCCTAAATTCATAAATTCCTAGGCCCCAACATCATGAAATTCTAGATCCCGTTATTACCAAATTCACAAATCATTAGATATATCCCCAAATCCCCAAATTACACAATGACCAGCATCCTAAACGTCTAGATCCCTAAATCCCCAAATTTCCAAATCCTTAAATTTCTAGATCCCTAATTCCCCATATTCCTGATTCCTCAAATTACCAAATCCCCAAATTTCCAAACCTCCAACATCCTAAACTCCTAGATCCCCAAATCTCCAAATTAGCAAATTCTCAAATCCCTAGATCGCCAGATCCCCAAATTCCCAAATCCCCATATTACACAATGACCAGCATCATAAACACTTAGATCCCCAAATCCACAAATTTCCAAATCTCCAAATCTCCAAATCTTCAAATCTTCAAATCTCCAAATCTCCAAATCTCCAAATCTCCAAATCTCCAACTCTCTAAATCTCCAAATCTCCAAATCCCATATTCCCAATTCTTCAATATCCCGAATTCCAAATTCCCCAAATCCTCGAATTTCCAAACCCCCAAATTCAGTCTTGTCGATCTGCTATTCGCGATCCTCGAAATAGAAACAAAAAGTGGTGTTAAAAAAGATGTATCGTCGTTAATTGCAGCAGAAGGTGGTACTAAGAGAAACAAAGTGGCCGGCCGCGTTCGTCGAGTAATTTTCACGGCTCGGAGCAGCTACGAGCGCAACAGGTTCTCCGTGGCGCGAGCGGAAACGGATTATCACGGGATCTTCCGCGGTGGCGTGGCTCGAGCGAAATCGAGCCAATTACTCGCGTAGCAAAGCGATAGCTCGATCGGTCCACGCACAAAGTCCGATAAAATCCAAGCAGCCTTAACTCGTTCGATTTCACGCGAGGCACAACTCGAGCGTTCCTTCGATACGCACGCACCTGTCGCTGCGGCGATATTTAAAATTATCCCGGCGTTTACATTTTTTATAATTAACGCCACTGTTCGCAGGGAGAACGCGAGGGTATCTTGCCGGGATCGGTGGAACGAATTTCGCGAGGAAACAAAAGGAAATTTGCGAATTGAGAGACTTTTTAAAATCGGAAGTTTAATTTTGGCAATGTAGAGGTTTTTGAAAAATTATGTTTGCAGATTAGTGTCTTAACTCTCTTAATACTCTTAGTGTATTCTGTACTTTATTTATTTTTAACATGTATTATGAATAATTTTGTAAGTCTTGGAATTTGCTATAATTTCAACGTATGTGTTTATGCTTCGCTCAAATATTGCTTACTTATCACTTAATTTTTTACATTTACCATTTTTGAAATGTATCAGAATAATATAAACAGCAATCCAACCGCTTTTAGTAACATGAAAGAAACATTACATTGATATCTAAAATAGTAACTTGTTTGTACACGACATGTTACAAAACTTTAAAATCCACCCTGACACTTTTAGCTAGTATCACCAAAATGACTCGCGTCACATTTCTTATTTTAAATCACAAAAACTATCAAGAAGCTTCTATCGAAGTGTGTGTTAACTTTCGTCAACATAAAGGATCATTTTATAAACCACTTTACGCGTCACACTGTATTTATATTTCTTATCTGCTTCAATTCCAATTCAAAAATAAATGGTCATTAAACGTCCGCGACTCTAGCGTTAAATACAGATTTATCGATCGAGCGTATCGAGTTTTGTCCGTTACAGAATGTATAATGACATTCGCGTTTACCGAGCCTTTTGTGCGAATGTCCTCGTTATGAAGAAAAAAGCGGTTTTGTGTCAAAACGGTACTTGCAGCCTTTTTTTTACTTTCACGATTCAATTATCGTGTCCCTCGGTCGATCGGGATAATAGAGATTTAACTATATGGCCATTTTTGCGAGACGCCATTAACTCTCGCAGCCGCATAGAACGCGCAGCCGTATAATTTCGTGACGAGAGCGTGCCGATTATTAATTTCATGCGATCGACGGCCGCATGTAGATAGATACGCATCATGAAACGCAACCGGCAAGTGAGTAGCGTTGCGTAGCGGTGCTAATTGGAGGTGCACGCGACTTCGTGCTACCGCATGATCGAAGTTACGGTAGTCCTAGTTACAGTCTGTTCCACAAGAAACGATACTTACATCGGCATCCCGATAATTCACGATTTACAGGATAAAACAGGGTATTTTTGTTTCGTCCAACCACGATTTGTAACAACGGTATTTCAACTATGCCGCGCTTCCTCTGCCGTACCATTTACAGCCCGGCATTCTATAACGAACGAAGTTTTTCCTTAAATTCAAGATGCGTATAACCAACGAATACGTTACAGTGAGTATGTAGCCGATTAGATCGCGATGCTTACAAGGAATCTATACGTTCGAACGAATATGTTATGGTGAACGTGTTACAATGAACAGTTTTCTCGTTAACTCGACGTGCTTACATCGAACAAATATGTTACTCTTAATACGTTTCAGTGAATATATTACAGTCGATATGTTCTATCGAATATGTTTCAGTGAATGTGTTACGAACGATATATTACAACGAATACTTTTCTCATTAATTCAAAATGCTTATATCAAACAAATATGTTGCAGTGAATATATTACAGCGAATTTATTCTACCGGATATGTTACAATGAATATGTCACAATCGATATATTGCAATGAATACTTTTCTCATTAATCCAAAATGTTTGCATCAAACTAATGTGTTATAATTAATATATTGCAGTGAATATATTCTATAAAATATGTTACAATCAATGCTTGCTTACATCAGCGATGATAAATATGTGACACTCATTATGTCCTAATGAACATTTCTCTGGCTAATTGACAATTCTTATATCGAACAGAGTATTTAAAAGCGATCCGACTATACGACGAACATAAAACTGACTGTTCTTGCAGCTCCGTTATATAAATTACACATATGTGATACGTCGAATCTGAATACAATAGACGAGGTTTATTTGTATGCTCCCGTTCTACATATCTGGTATTAAGGACGTAAGTAATAATCTAGCACGAATCAGCGTGTAACAACATTATCCCGTGTACTACGCCAAATACTACCGTATTATTTGAGAGAACAAGATCATGGACGAGCAAGCGCCGTTTCGTATCTTAACCGACCGCAAATAAACGCGACGGATTCGATCGATCATTTCTGCTTCTTTTCCGTCGCATTAAATGAACGACGTAGAGGACGTAGCCTCTGTTTCGTGTCGAGAAAAAGTCACGCGTTCGGTATCATTGGACGGTCGCAACAGGTGGAACAGCCGGCATCGGGTTAATCGAAAACGTCGTGGCTGGTTATCAGCAAACCGTAACCGTTGGATGACGTAGCCGGTCGACGATCGCGACAACTCATTTCGGTCCGTTTATATCTCGATGTTCGATCGATATTTTTCCGTGGGAGCGGAGGGCGAGGCGAATCTCCGCCAGCCAAAGACAAAAGAGAAAGGGGTCGTCGTCGGAGCGGATGAATAGCAGGAACGGGAGAAAAAAGGAGAGGAGGAGGACGAAGAAAGAGGACAGGGCAAAGTGGTCGCGATAAAAATATTACCAAATCCCAATATTCCCAAATTCCAGTATTCCCAAATGCCAATATTCCCAAATCCCAATATTTCCAAATCCCAATATTCCCAAATCCCAATATTCCCAAATCCCAATATTCCCAAATCCCAACATTCCCAAATCCCAACATTCCCAAATCCCAATATTCCCAAATCGCAATATTCCCAAATCCCAATATTCCCAAATCCCAATATTCCCAAATCCCAATATTCCCAAATCCCAACATTCCCAAATCCCAACATTCCCAAATCCCAATATTCCCAAATCGCAATATTCCCAAATCCCAATATTCCCAAATCCCAATATTCCCAAATCCCAATATTCCCAAATCCCAATATTCCCAAATCCCAATATTCCCAAATCCCAATATTCCCAAATCCCAATATTCCCAAATCCCAATATTCCCAAATCCCATATTTTTCCGTGGGAGCGAAGGGCGAGGCGAATCTCCGCTAACCAAAGACAAAAGAGAAAGGGGTCGTCGTCAGAGCGGATGAATAGCAGGAACGGGAGAAAAAAGGAGAGGAGGAGGACGAAGAAGGAGGACAGGGCAAGGTGGTCGCGACAAAAAGTTGGACCGGTCCACGGTGTAGAAAGGTGAGCGTGGCGTGGGTGGAACGAGGACCAGTGACAAGTACGATCAGCCCGGTGAACCGGCTGATCGAGGGAAGAAGAGAAAGAAAAAGAAAGGAAGCCGCGGAGGCGAACTACGGCCAAGGATGGGGAAAAAAGAAAAGGAGAGAAGAGAGAGAACGATGGCCGAGTCGTTCGATGCCGCGTCGACCGGCAGCGCTTATAATTTCTAATGGGCACCGCCGCATTTTTTGCCCGGGCCCGGAACGGGCCGACGCGGGCCCGCAATAATTTATATACGCGGGGACAACGTCGCGCGTGCGTCGGCGTGCATGCGAGAAAAAGCGAGAAAACGACGGGGACGGATCGCGAGAATCGCGTCACTCCGTACCAGAGACACGCAATCGCGAGAGCAAGTCGTCTCCCTTCGAAAATGTTGGGTCTATCGGAAACTTCGGTACGTTTGTGAAGACGGAGATGATGATGAAGATCTGGAAAATTTTTTAGAGGTGCAAATTTAGGGATTGTGGAATGATTCGGGTATAGAAATTTTGGGGAATTTTGAATTTTTGGGTTATAGGAATTTGGGGGCATAGCAATTTCCGGGTATGGAAATTTCTGGGCATTGCCATTTTCGGGTATAAAAATTTGGAAATGATGGAATTTTCGGGTATAAGAATTAGGGAATGATGGAATTTTTGGGTATAGAAATTTGAAGATTTATGGAGTTTTCGGGTATAGAAATTTTCAGGTATAGAAATTTGGGATTTATGGAATTTTCGGGCATAGAAATTTCGGGCCATTACAATTGTTGGGTTATAGAAATTTGGGGCAATATAATATTTTAACTGAGTATTTTATGTTAACCGTCACAGTGAAAACAGACGTATGTGGTCAGACACATTGATCCCCGAGAGCGGATCGCTGATTACGAAACAGCGACAGGTCAAATTTAAAATCGGAATTCTCTGTAATTTCATTCTATTCGTCTCACAAAACGAGAATGATATTCTTGGATGTAACAGGAAACTTAAAACGAAATGAAACACGAGATAAAAGTAATAACTGCACGGATTATAGGTCGCGCAAATAATTATTAATGTGTTAAACGTATCACTTAACATGGCCACGTATAGAATGCATAGAATAAAAAATCATCTATAACTATACTTGCACAGAATATAATTTCTCCTATTTCAATTTATTGTTCGCTAAAAATGTATAATCAACATAAAGCCTTTGTGTTTACAGTTTGTCATTTTTTTTTTTGCATAAACTACGAAGTTGAAGGAACGTAATGAATTTAGGAAGGGACGTATTACTAAAGTAGCTTCAGAATGGACACAACGAAAGATAGTTTCATACCGTTTTATCGTAGAAGAGAAGAAAGACGCACTTACCGATCGCAAGATTCTGCTGAGAGAAGATTGAAGGTGGATGACCCGGCTCGTCAGCACTTCTTCAAGGCGAAGCAGCCTCGTACTCCCTAGGATACCGTAGTATCGTCACGTTCTTTCTAAGGTAGCTAGATCGTCTTCTCCCTTGCAGCGTCTGACAACTGCATGTGAGAACGATATCAAAATACTGAAAGCCAAGGAACACGCGCTGCCCCTGTAATCGAATCTCTGTAAACTCGAACGGCGACGAATAACAACCCGTGCTTATAAAAATACGATCAACTCGTCGTTAGTTATTAAATAAACACTGAAATCCGCTCAGAACACGACAATTCTTTTCCCTAATACTCCACAAACTATCTTTCCACTGTACTATAATACCATTTCTATAATGTGTGTACTTGACAATTGGAAAACTTTGAAATTTAAGAGGTTAGAAATTTTGGGGTTCACGAATTCGGAGATTGTGAGAATTAAAGAATTTGTGAATTTCGAGATTTTGCCATTTATAAGGATTCGGAACACGGTGACGTGGCAATTCGGAAATTTCCAATTCAAGGATTTATGAATTTAGGAATGTAGAAATGACTAAAATTAGAAATTAGAATTTGAGATTTAGGAATACGAATATTTAGGAAAATTAGTAGTGTCTACATTGCACCCGAGTGTACAGGCCTATCCACATATTCTGGCACGCAGCCGGCGAGCATATAATACCTTCATAATGAGATATCTACCTGAAATCCCGAGCGTAGCGTAAATCAGCCGCAACGTTATTATGCATTCTCGCGATAACGACGTTGCACACCCATGAGTGTACCGTCACCTGCATTGCTTTTCGCTAAATTCGACGATCATGATGCTCCTTTCGTAAAACGAACTTAACCACACTACCTTCTACTTTACCACTATTCTTTCATTTTTACTGCTCGATTGTCCCACGTATCTCGAGTAAGGGCTTCGAATACTCGGCTTACCTCGAATGTGGGTTAATCCTGGGCTGATAACGCTCTCGAACGAACGTGACAAGTAAAAATAACGCAATTCGGTGGTTCAGATGGTTTTTGGTGAAATAAGAGAAAGGGAGGATTTTATATAGGGCATTTTACACCCTTCTCACACTTTCTTATCTGATTTCGGGGCGATAATTCAGGAACTGCTGAAGATCGTTCGCGATAGTCTTTTGCGAATGGCACCCTTATAATGTTTTAAATTAATGTGGAGTTTCGAATAATATCGGATGTTCGACGCGTTGAAATTTGCATTGACATTTTCAATTGCATTAAAATTCGCTGCAATGAAACTTTGAATCATGCCGAATGCTAAACTCGCTGAAATTACAAATCTTACCGAATAACAAGCTCGTCGAAACACAATGTAATATAACTCAAGAGGTAAGAACGTAAGTAACTATGTACTGAATGTGGTCACTAATGGCTAAAAAAACTGATGCGACATTAAATAAATAAATGAAAAAAAAACTCGTCGAAATTAAAAATTCCACCGAACAATAAACTGGACGAAATTACAAATCTTATTGAATAACAAAATCGTCCAAATTAAAAATTCTACCGAACAATAAACTCGTCGAAATTACAAATCTTATCGAATAATAAACTGGTCGAAATTAAAAATCTTACCGTGTAATGAACTCATCCAAAATTACAAATTGCACCGAATAAGAAACTCGCCGAAACTCGAACCCTGAAGTATCGAACACAAATTTCCTAAAATTCGAATCCTGCCGATTGTTCGAGCGATGACAATTTTTTCTCGCATAATCTTTTCATCAAAACGATACGACATTATCGATCGATAAGCCAGACGATGAAAACTCACTATTTTATTTCATTCGGACCGCGAAAAAGTTACGTTTTCGATTGAGATTAGACTAAACGTCCAGTCGATTGAATAGACGGCGATAAAAGAGACCGCAATTTTTCCGGTTTTTATTTCGTTTATCGCGTGGTTCTTAAACGAGACCGGGGACGATACCGATCGGATAGAGGGACCCACGGTTTCAGCCGGAAGTCACGGTCCCGATTTAACGAGAACAGAAAGCCGCTTTGATGAACGAGAGATCGGAGTCGGGGTATCGAACGAGATATCTCGCGGCGGCGTAATCGATCCCATAATTAAACGTGTAATCTACCGGCGAGATTTAAGGATGCGGGTCGAAAGGTGAAGCAGCCACGCTTCCCGATTGGACGGAGATAAATTCGTCGAATATTTTGAGTATATAAAGGGGCGCTTCACTGTTTTCAAATTATATTAATCGCAATCGATAGGACGATAATTTAAGTACCTTCGCGCCGTGCGTTGCTCGCGATCGAAACGCGATTTGCTGTGGAAACAAGATTCGTGAGGAGATCGGAAATAAGAATACGGGTGTTCGACCGATTTTCGTTATTGGCAAAATGTTTTCAAAAACGATAAAAAAAAATACCTTTTGTAACTAGGATTATGACCTCTGGATTCTAATATGCTTTTTGTATTATTTGTCTCTTTACGAAGATTTTGTCTGAACACATTGAAATCATCAAATTAAATGATTTAGAGCATATTAGAAGCATTTAGAAGATATTTAAAACAATTTCTATCATTGAATAATTTTTAATCCAAAATCCTCGTAGTAATATAACATTTCATTTTAATTAAAAATTTGATGTAATTCCTAGCTGACCAATCCAAATCATCTTTGGATTTTAATAAGCTCTTTCAAAAATCATCAAAATAAATAATCAAGCATTTAGGAGATATTTAAAACAATTTCAATTGTTGCATCACCAGTTCACAAAATCCTATATACATACTATGTATACCACTCTGTATATGTATTTCACCCTGCATATGTTTATCACGCTGTATATGTATATTACCCTGCACATGTATACTACCCCGCATATGTATACCATCCTGTATATGTATCATATATCACCTTGTACATGTATACTAACCTGCATACGTTCATCACGCTGTATATGTATAACATATCATCCTGCATATGTATACCACCCTGTACATGTACATCACTCTGCACATGCATACTACTCTGCATATTTAATCATCGATTTTTTTCCTTTCCCAATCTTGACGATTTCACAAGAAAAGTAGAAAAAAAAATATCTATCGTAGAGAGCCCATACTGTGTGTCAAGGTGTCGAATATTTCGAAGCACCCTGTACGACACAGCTTTCGACGTCCTCGACGAGCCGAGAAGAATTTTGCAAACGTATCCACGAAATTTATTCGAGCGTTTCGCAATCCATCAGAAGTTTACGATTCCGAGAGGAGCAAATTAGAATCCGCCATCAAGCGAGATTCGTTGAAGAGAGCCGACAGAGCGTCGGAGCTATTAGGTTGGATTTCGTCACGCGATTACGCGAGACCGCTCATTGAGTAACGCGTGTTCCCAGCGCCGACAAAAAACGTCCCTCTAACGAATTTCGAGCCCGATGCCCGCCCTGGCTTTCTCCGCTTTCGATTTCGGCTCGGCCGAGTGTGCCGGACGCGAAGGAAATAAACGATCTCGTGATACACCGTCGGTCCTGTGGCGAGTAGGTACACGCGAATCACGACCACCACGGGTATCCGCCGCGAACAGAGAACTCTCCAACTGCCGATCGCGTGCTCCGTGAAAATTAATCATCGAAACAGCGCCGGAATAATATTTTCGAAGCGGCGAACATTCGCCGAGCCGTTTCGTTCCCGTCGAGCCGGGAAATGTATCCAGTCAACGCGTTCGTCCGACGAAATTTTGCACCGTACGCGACATGGCTCTTCGATGGTGCGCCATTTTCTTTTTACTCCCTGCGTTTCGTCGATTTTTCGGAATCGACGCTTTATTGGAACCGTTCCCCGTAGAGGGAAACTGGCATTTCCATGGTGATTTCACAGACGAACATTTCGATACGTACACAGACGCATACAAAAACAAACACACACACGTAAGTACACACTATGCACAAAATGCAACCAGCAACCTCCTCGTGATGTGCATCGAATAACTCTAATGTTGGTAGTGACAAGCATAAACTGGCTAAAATGCATGGGTAACTTGTCAACGTTCATAACACCACCAAAAAAAATCGTAGGGACTTCAATTTCTTTTCAATTTGTGCACAAAAGTTTGTACTTGGCAGCAATTTTTGGAACGATCGCGAAAAAAATTGATTGCACCCCGTAGAGCGCATCGAAGTATGCAAACTTTTTAAAATAAAACATGTCCTTACATTAAAGGAGGTGGTTGGGGTGGGGAAAGGCGAAAGTCAAATTTGATAAATTGTACTCAAAGTAGAGACTTCAAACATTTAAATGAAAAAAGAATTTGTAAAATATGACCATTTTCCACGGAGTTACGATTACGTAAAGTTGTGTGAAATTTTGATAAAAATTCTTGTTGCGCTAATTTTGTTACTCAGTGTAGGTTGGTTGAAGATGTTTTCATTTCTTTGCCACTTGTAATAAATTAACAATGTATTTGTTACACGTCATATATTATTGGAATACATTTTATTATGAACTCACTTCTCGATCTATTTTGTAAATTAATTAAAGAGCTGCAGTCAAAAGAAATTAAGGACCGCAAAGGGTTAAGGGAATTTACTCGATGGATTTGAATCTATGAGGTTCGATTCGACGCGATTGAAAGCGGTGCAATTCAACTCAGGGAGATTCAATTTGGTTTGAATTCAATTTGGGTGATTGAATTCATGCACCTTGACGCGATTTAATTCGACGCGATCCAATTTGGAACGATTGGTTTTGATGCGATTCGATTCGACACGTTCCAATTTGACGCGATTCAACTCGATACAATTCAATTCGACACGTTCCAATTTGGCGCGATTGAATTCGATACGATCCAATTCGAAACGATTGAATTCGGTGCAATTCAATTCGATACGATTAAATTCGACGCGAATCTAACCTAATTCTCCAATCTAATATAACCTGACCTAGCAATACAGTAACTTAATGTAACCTAATCTGACCCAGTAAACTAGTAAACCAGTAACCAAAAGTGTCGTAATTTAGTAATGAAAACCTAACCTAATCCTGCAACCCAGTAACCTAATGTAACCTAGCCTGAGCTAATAACCAAGTAAACGTAACTTAGTAACCTAAATCATCGTAATTTAGTAATATAAATATAACCTAACCTAGCAATCCAGTAACCAAAAGAAACCTAGCCAAAGCTGGTAACCTAGTAAACGTAACCGAGTAACCCAAACCATCTTAATTTAGTAATGTAAGCTAACATAAATGTAAGCTAATAATCTGATCAATAACCGTTTATCAAGTACGCGTATAGCGAATATGTATATGAGAACTTTTAGATTTTCGTAATTAGATCTGTTCATTAACCACCGTCTTAAGATACTGAGATACTTATGGCGAAATTTATCACGCCGATGCAACCGATAACTTCGAAATAACATATTATGATAAGCATCTGTATAAATTATTGTCGTATTTTACGACGCAACGAAGTAAAACACATAGACAGAACCGCATAGTTTAGTAATAGCGTTAACATGCATGCTCGCCGTGATAATTAATCGACTGTTTACGACAACTTAACGTCCACCCGTGATAGGTGATTACGATTCACTTTATCTAGAAAGTTACACACATCGTGAACTCGTATTTAATTAACGGTGACTAGTTTTCTTCTATGGTGCTATTTAATCGTGGCCAGTAGAATTAAGGATTATGGTTATGACAGTAGCGTAAAATGAGGTAATGTTAAATTAAACATAAAGGCATAAACGACGATAAATGTATTTCGTTCGAAAAAACACTCCAAGTTAGTTCGACGATCGAATGTTGCAATTTGACTCGAGTTAATTAATGCTGTCATTCCAGTCGTATCCACTTTATGGTGATTAATGGCACATGTTTATTTTACTTACGGCAATATCGATCTTATCGAAAATTCTGTTCGGTGACGTACCGTCATCCTTTTCATCATCCTCTGGACATTGACCTAATGAGATTATGGCTCCAGCTGCCAACATCTGGATTTTGTGTGTAGCATACAACGCGTAGAGTACAGTGAAATTATGAATTTTCAAATTTTCGAAACTTCAATCTTCAACTCTACAAGTTTTCAAACCATAAGTTTTCAAATTTTCAGATTTTTGTATCCCCACATCCTCAAACTTTTAATTTTTCACATTTCCTACTCTCCATATCACCGAATTTACAAATTCACAAACTTCTCGGATTTCTAAAATTGTCAAGTCCCAAATCTCCAAATTCTGAAACTTCTCCAATTTGTTAAATTTCCGAGTTTCCAAACTCCGAAATTAAAAAATGTTCAAATTCTCAAATCTCGAAACTCTGAAACCCCCCAAATCCTGGGACCTCCAGATACCTAACTATCCCAAATTACTCAATTCCGAATCTCCAATTCTCCAAATCTTGATATCCTCAACTCCACATATCCCTAAATCCCCACATACCCAGATAACGATGATATCGACGCACTTCAGGAGTCACAGCCGACGTAAAAACGATTAACATGTATGCATAGATATATATTTCCATGGTAATAGTGCAGAAACATACAGTGTTTTTTTTTCGATGTACAGATACAAAGATCATCAATGTCGTCATCATAGAAACGGATACAAAGGTAACATCAACGAACCCGAACGAGCCCTTTCTGTCCGAGGAAAAAAGAAGAAAAGGCCGTGTATAGCTTTATTATATAATCGTTCGTCGAGAGACTTAACGGGTAGCGTTGTGCATTAATTGCACAAATTTTTATTCAAATCGTATTCAATGAATTCCGTATATGTCACCGCGATACGATCGTCGAATATTAATTGAAACTTATCGACGGTGAATTGAATCGACGGTAATCCATTTGCAATGTAAAAACTACCTTTAACTCGACTCTATAGCCGATCATTTTTCTTGAATAATTAGCGTAATCCGCACAACACTATATGTATAGTTGATCACACGCATTCAATTACACGTTTTACGTTTTATCGCGTAGGAACGAAAAAGTTCGAAGCCTGTACACTTGGAAGCAATGGCGGATTATTCTGACATAGAGAGCGAGCTTGCGAATATTTAGCTTCCATTTTGTGGGATAAAATTTTTATGTTTTAGAAGCTACAAATTGCTGAGATTCAAGCGCTCGACATTCGAGAAATTTTTAAATACTAGAATCTTTTAATTTGCAAATTTCTAAATCCACAAAATTCTCAAATTTCTGAGCCCAAAATTGTCGACATTCTCGAATGTCAATATTTCTATATCCCCAACTTCCTAAATCCCCAAGTTCTCAAATTTCCAAATTTATATATACCCAAATTCTCAAATATCCAAATTGCTATATTCCCAAATTTTCAAATAACCAAATTGCTATATTTCCAAATTCTCAAATATCCAAATTGTAATATTCCCAAATTCTCAAATATTCAAATTTCTATATCCCCAAATTTCCAAAATGCCAAATTCACAAATATCCAAATTTCTATATCCCCAAAATTTCCAAACCCCCAAGTTTTCAAATATCCAAATTCTCAAAAATCTAAGTTTCTGCATCCACGAATTTTCAAATGTCCGGATATCCAAATATCCAACTACCTAAATTTTCGAACTTCCAAATACACCATAAACGGCTGCCATACTCGCTAGTGTACATGCTTTGATACACTCCCATTCACGGGCCATGAAAAAATATTCGAACTTACATTTATGTATTTACCATGTAACTCGTTATTCTCAGCCTTAAAATGATATGTAAATTCTCCTGATTTGTCAACGTTCCACATGACACAGCTTCAACGTTTCCCGTCGAAAGGCACAGTACCGTTTTTTACGATAGTCTTCTAATCGAGCAGCTCGACTGAAAATATTGTGAGATGTGCAAAAATTTCCACGAGTCGCGTACAGAATTTTCAAAGATCTCATATTTTGTTTCATTGTATTAATAAAGAACAGTCAACGAACTTGCATAATACTTATTAGTATAATAGTAACGAGAATCGTTCTTGAATTTCATAAATGACTACAATGATAATAACAATTATTAATAATTTCTTCGCAATTTATTGATGATACATTTACTTTAAATCTCACAGTCTGAACTATAAAACTTTTACCAACATTTAAAAGCAATAAAATCCATCCCGAAAGCGATGGAAACTTTTGCAGACATCCGATAAAAAATCGCAAGAAAAAAAAAAATAAACGAAAAGACAACGTAATCGAATCTGAAATGAGGAAGATGATGGATCGTGGTCGAAGAATGATAAGTCGCGCGGAAGGTTCGTTGAAAAATTATATTTTTTTCCATTCTGGCACGATTCGGAAACACAACATAATTTATAAATTAACATACACAATCGTCGTCATCAATAATTTACATTAACCCTCGTGAGCGTTTTCTTTGCTTGTCTGTCGTTATACAAAAAGAAGAAGAGGAAAAAAAGAGAGAAAAAAAGAATACATAAACCGAATCATCGCAGGATTTCAAAAATCGCCCGCTCACCATTCTCTTCGTCGTTCATCGCATTTTGTTCTCCTCGTACACGCGTCGGAGAAGAAAATGTCCGGAAGAGGGCAGAGAAAAAGCTCGAGATTCGATCGCGACAATCGATCATCGCGCAGACACGACGGAAACGAAATTCATAAATGCGAACGCGCGTTTTTTTTTTTCGGAAAAATTCGCACGCGAGAGCATTTTTCTTCACCCTGATCGTCGCGCGATGAAACGGAACGGGTTTTTCGGTGAAACGAGAACAATACGAAGGAAGTGAAGGATAAAGAGAACAGGAGGAAAAATAGGAAGCTTGACTTGCGAATAGGATAACAAAATAAATAATAGAAGCATTAAACATGATTAATCACTTAACAACGTAACTAGGCATAATAATTAATAATAATAATAATAATTAATATAATAATAATATTAATAATAATAATAATAATAATAATAATAATAATAATAATAATAATAATAATAATAATAGAAATAGTTATAATCATACGTATGGCTAAATGAGTGTTAATAATTACAAGAGCAGGTTGTCGGGCACGGCGATTGTTTTAATTGCCAGAATACACGAGCGACGAACGCGCTATTTTATACATCGTTTCACATTTTCCCCATTCCTCTCGTGGTTCGTAAGGGGACGCAACACGAGAGATTCTCTCGATATGTTTTTATTTTTAAGGCTGAATCCACACGAAAGACGGCGTCGAGCCCGGACGGCCCCGCCGCGCGACGAACAATTAAAAACCTCGACGAAACATCCGAACGCGAACAAAACATTACACGGAGCCAACAACAATCGCTCGTACGAACGGTATCGAATCGAAACGGAGAAAAACGGAGAAAGAGGGGGCGATCGGGGGATAATTTTGAGCGACGCGACGAGATCCACGAAACGAGCCGGCGGTCGTCGTTGGCGGCCATAAAACGATGTTTCCCACGAAAATCGAGGTCTCGCGACGATACACCGGCACGGTCTCCCGAAATTTCGAGATCCGTCTCGAGGCCTCCCGTTCGTGTATCTTTCCTGACCCGCCGACAAAGCCGCCTTCTCCTTCCGAGTAATCGCACGATCGACAGAGGCAAGTTAAAATGGCAAGCAGAGAGCGACAGTTTCCCCTTAATGGCTAATTACTCGTTCCGTTCCCCCCGTTTCGAAACGCTCGAAACGGTAGACTAATTAGAAAAAAACCTCGGTATATAAAAATACGGATATACGTACCTGTGTACGTACGCTCGGTTTTCACACACACACAGCTCGCTATACACATTCATGCACACACGCACACGTGTCTCATACACGCATCAAGGTGTTTCGCGTACGGTGACACTCGTTCGAGATCGTGCGCGTTTTACAACGGTCCGTGACTCGCGATATTCGTCATTGTCTGTTTTACCGTGACCACGGTTCGGGAGACACGCTGGACAATGGCCGAGTTATGGCAAGGGAAAAGGCAAACGGTCGAGGTTGAGCAAGGTTCGTGCGACGAAACCGCGTGTGGTCCTCGTCGAGCACGAAAGTTGTGGTCATTGAATGTTTCGTCAATGAGACACAGTTCGCTCTTGTTATATCGCCGTCGCTGGACAGGCGGATACGAGCGAATTTTCGAGGAAAGGATACGTAGCGATAACAATGTGTGTACATAAAACTATCTCGACACGTGGGAATATTCGACGTGCGATAAACGAACACGTTGCAATGCAAAACAATGCGAACGCGTGGCGATATTTGACATGTCGAGATATTCGACACGTGGAGATGTTTGTCACGCAGCTTTCTGCTATAACTCATAAAAAATTTGTTCCTGCAACAGGTGAGTTGATGCGTGGATGCTCGTAGGCTAGAATAACATATCGGTGCGCGTAAGAGTCCGCATAATAATGGCAATATAACAAGAGTCCGCTGTATACTGTATTCCATAGGAACCAATCGAAATTTTCTTCCACTTTCTCAATTTCTACACGATTTATCCGCTCCAGAAAAGAATCTATTAGCCAACAAAGCGTCGGTGGAAAGAATACAGTTACGTGAACCTGATCGAACCACAGAAACGTGACCGTGAGTATTTCTGACTTCGTTTTGAAACTTTTAAGCGTGAAATTGGTTCTGAACAGAATACGCTCGAACGAGCGCGATTCGTCGCGACATCGGACACGATGTTCTCGGATAAAACGATTAATAGATCGTTATTCGGTTCGTTACGCACATTTGTTCTCCTTCGCCAAGTATTTTTCGACGGTGTATAAAAAATATTCTCTCGCTCCATATCTCTCTCTCTCTCTCTCTCTCTCTCTTATCTCTGTTCCTTGCACGCGCTCATTAACAAACTCTCGCCGACGTTTTACAATGAGAATAATATTAATAATCATAGTATCGATATTAATAATAATAATTAAAACGCAATAATAGTATTAATAACATTACCCACTAATTAACGTTACGTGTACACGCTTTTTTATTATGCATTAAGTTTCTTTCATTCTGCAGGTACGGTTTTACGTTCGTTTCGTTTTTCTTTTTTCATCCTCTCGCGGTTAATCGCGAGGATAATCGGTCGCGTATCTCTTCGTGCTTGAGCATCGATTTCCTCCGGAGGTTTTATTCTTTTCTTTTTTCTTTACAAAAAAAAAAAACGATCTCTCGACGCGAGCAACAAACGAATTTCGATAAATATACAACAGGACGTTGTCGAGAGAAATTTCGCAACGTACAATAAAACAAACAATTATTCTCTCCCGTGTAAACATTTTCTTTATAACAATTAACTTCGCCGATCACGCGCTCGTTTTGCCAAAAAAAAACAATCTGTTTCGGAGACGGCGCGTTCGAACATTGAGCGTATCACTTCGATCGAGGCAACTAACCGACCCTCGACAAGATGGCTGGCGACCAATTCGGTGATTTTTTATTTTTCACCGACTCTCCCGAAAACCTGGACGTCTATCCAAAATCGCCAGGCTACGCAACAAGGAAACATCTGCCGCCAACGATCTCTGCTTCGCGCTTTACTCTATCGACGTGCAATCTCGCGGCTTAAATTACAGCACGACCGTGAAAATTTGGCACAAGTTTTCTCGTCCTTCCGCTACGAGAGAAAGTGTTTTTTTTTTTTTCTTCGCGAAACGACGGAACGTTCGAACGGAAGATGAATTTCGGGTGTCTCGACGTCGTAAATGATCTGCACCTCGTATAAATATCTATTGACGGAGAGTAGGCAACGTTAAACGAAGTCACGTTCGAAAAGATTCCAACAACGATCCCGATTAAACGCCGTCTTTGATCTACAAATGCTCCAAAAAAAAAGTATTTTCGTCGTGAGAGATTCGATTAAAGCAAAAAGTAAATGGACGTGTAAATACGACGGTCGTGAAACGGCGAACATTATTGGAACGATCTTCGAAGGGTAATGGAGAAGACGTATATACTCGGGTGCAACGTAGTCTTCCTCGAGATACAAGAAGGGATTCTCTCCATTTGCTTTTCGTTTGGGAAGAAGGTAGATATAAAGTGGATTTAAAGGAAAGATGAAATTAGAGGAACGATAAATGTAGAAAAAGTTGGAGATTAATAAAAGGAAGATCTTAGACAATTTGAACGGAACAAAAATATACATCTAGGAACAGACCTAGACAAAGGTGGATGTAAGAAGGGCCCAAGTGAAAATGAGTTTACGAAGGACATTGTAAACAAGGAGAAACAATTTGTTGAGAATGAAACTGGCTCCTCGAAGGAGCAAAACCGAAACCGAACCACAAAAGATTCCTTCCCCTATTCTTATTCCTTTCTCAAGGAAAGCAACGTTGCACTCGAACATTGCTCGCAATTTCCGTGGAATCAACGTGGGGAAGACGATCGAGTACGGTAATACTGTTAAAAGTCTTATTCTTCGATGGGTAATAGCGAGATAAATAAGAAGAAAATATCGACAAACGTTTGGTCCAATTCCAGCGAGAGAAATCGATCTTGCCTACCGCCGTCGTCGTCCACGGTGCTCGCGTCGTCCTCGTCGGCCCTCGTCGATTCCGAAGAGACTCCTCGTTGAAGAGGCACCAGCTCGTAATCCTGCCGGTATCCCGGTCGAAACGCGTGTTCGTCCAGCTGGCCATCGTCGTCGTCGTCGTTTGGCCGTCGTCATTCGGCCTTGATCGTGGCCGACGGAGAGGCCATCTCCTGCGTGAACACGGGGCTATCCTCGCCGGCAAGGAGGCCAGGTTCGCTCTTAGGCGTCTGAACGTCGGGGAATCTGGCGTGGGTCCTGAGGTGCCTAGTGATCATGTCACGGCGGCATGCCGCGTACGCGCACTGCGGGCACTTGTACGGTTTCTCGCCCGTGTGTGTCCTCTGGTGGGTGCTCAAGTGATCGGACCTACTGAATACCTGCTGGCAGGTCTTACACGTGTACGGCTTGACGCCCGTGTGCAGCCTCATGTGTCTGGTGAGCATGTCCGACCTGGCAAAGCTCCTCTTGCACACGTCGCATAGGTAAGCCTTCGCGGATGCGTCCTGGGGTCCCTGTCTGCGGTGCCTGGACGCCATGTGCTTCGCTAGACGATCGTGCAGGCTGAACATTTGCCCGCAGACCGGGCAAACGTAAGCGACATCGGCGCCCGGCGGCATCTCCTCGACCACCGGCGAGACCTCGAGGTTGTATCTGACGGCGACGCTCTCCTTGGTTGTCGGCGACGCGACGTCGCCCTTGACCACCGGCACGCTCACCGAGCCCCTCGACACTATACCGGGTGGTAGCAACTGCAGAGCCGGCGGCCTCCCGGAGGCAGCGGCCGCCGCCGCCGACGCCATCAGGTTCTTCATCGACAGGTCCAACGGCGACTCCTGGGGACTCGTCGCGTCGCTCTCGATCGAGCCGCTTCTCATCGAGTGGTTGAGGAACGCGAACGAGCTGGACAGCGGCGGTTTCTGGTCCCATCCCGGCACCAGGTCCGAGTCGGAGTGGCTGCGCCCTCGGAAGATGTCCGGCAGGTACTTGGTGTGCATGTAGTGCTCGAAACTGTACGACGACAGAGATCCGGGCGTCAATGGCGGCAGGGTGAGGGGCGTGAGCGGCGTGAGGGGCGTGAGGGGAGTCAGGGGAGAGGTCGGGGAGGGCAGCATCATCGGCGGAGTGACGGACTGAGAGCACTGCACGCAGGTGCACCCCGCGTACTTGGGCGCCGACGATCTCGGATGAGGCGGATGAAGGTGGTCGTACGGGTGATTCGCGTTGTTCTTGTGGTGATGCCTGTGCCGGTGACGATGATGGTGCTGGTGATGATGCGGATGATGGGAGTGATGATTCTGCGGTTGCTGCTCGGCGTTCCCTTGCGCGTGGGTGTTCGCGTTCGCCTCCTCCTCGCTCGGCGTCACGGGCTCCTCGCTCTTCAGCCTCAGGGGAAGCAGGCTGATGCCCGACGGCGGATCGACCGCGGTTCTCGAGGACGACCTCGGGGAACCGAACACGTCCTCCTCCTCCTCGGACGCCGGTCCGCTGCCACCTACTCTGGACACCTCGCCTTCCGAGGGCGAGCTACGGTGTTGCAGAATGTCCACCACCACCTGGTCGAGACCCTTCCGTCTGCGGAAGTTCCGGTGGTTCCTGTTCGCGGTCGCCGCGAGGGTGTTATTGTTCGTACAGGAGGGCGGTGGCGGCTTGGCCGGACCCGGGGGAGCGGCTGCAGCGTCCTCCACGGCACTCTCGGCCATCGTCATCGAGGATGCGCGGCACCCGCCGCCTGGGCCCTTTATGCCGCCTACTACACCCTCGGCTACCACCGTACTGCCTCCCACCTCGTCCTGAAACAACGAAAACACACAACACTCTTACTCCCCGTTTATGGTTCATTTTCTTCGATATTTGAAATTACACCGAATTACATAAAACAATATCAATTTTAACGTACAAGTTATCAAACAAGGAATATTTTTGAATATTTGAAAAAAGAAAAGTTGAATATTTTTGTCATCTTATAACATAAAAATGTACATATTTACATCAAGGGAAATTTATTTTTCCTGTGGACTTGTGCTTTCTTACTAATTGAAAACGTCGTTTTATTGATCTTTTGAAAGTAGCCTAAATCCGTTCGCCATAAAAAACAAACGTATTATTTATAAATACTGTTAAATCTGTTAAATTAATTTTGCTGATTGAGACAGCAAACCAGAAAACATTATTCTACTACGTTACCTGATACCCACATTATTAAATCCAATCCAACACAAACTCTTCGATATCTCGATTCGAACATGAACGGACCTATGTCACTTTCAAAATGAACGGCTCAAACGCAAAACAGTCTCAATATCCGAACTTTCTTTAGCCACTTTAATGTTGTATCAGTGCATAGTTCGTTTGATCCGACGCATTTGGCGAGTAACTCGTAGTGCAAGGGGTTAATCAATTCGCGTTGTCCTTTTGCTTACCGAATCGGCGAACCAAGGCGAGGGTGTCAGCAGGGAACAGGGTAAATGCAAGCTCCTCGATCGCACGGGGTATCGATATCGTCGACCGGCAACGGGACGAGAACGGTGAACGGTATCGCGATCGCGGTAGATCACGATGAACGCGTCGGGACGCGTTTTTGCGTGGACGCGACATCGACTGATCATCTGTCATCGAGGCCGGTGTAGCCATTAAATAAAAGGTGAGACGATCGCGCGATCGATTTCGTACCGAGATGGCATCCGTGACGCGAGCACCGCGTCGCATGCACGGCCACGGCGTTACACGTGTCGCCGTGCACGCGGCGACCTCGATGACGTATCATTTTCCTTTCAAATGAACCTCGCTGCATTTTAATTAGTCCGGAGTAGGAGAAAATCGATCGAGCGGGGAAACCAATGGTTCGCGAGGCGACGCGATACCGGTCGGCCAATCCACGCTCGCCTAAAGAAGTCCAGGGACGAGAAAAAATTTGCACGAACGCGGGACCGCGCCTCTCTTCGAGTAGTATGTTTATTTTAATGCGACCGAGGGACCACACCGTACGTCCTGTTCGTCGCGACAACGGCACTTCTTCATAAAACCACGTGCAACTCGCGAGGTGTATCCGACGTGGAATTTGAAATTTAAATCGCGCGCAACGAGCGCATGAATCAACGCGTACAAACCTCGATTCCGGCTAAACTGCTCGTGTTTTTTTTTCGCATAGACTCGAAACGAACCTCGGACGACGCTAGACACGTTCCGGCCACGGAATTAAACTTGTAACCTCGATGTCGGTCCGGCTGAGTAACATCGCAGTAAATTGCAGGACGGGGACGAAATTTTATTTCCTCGACGAACGAACCGCCGATACGATCAAGATATACATACCGGGAATACAAAGATCGGGATGTGACTGGCGATCTAAGAATTTAAGAATATACTTCTCGGTACGGTACACGGGCTGTTGAATTGTCATTCGGAGAATGTGCAAAAATAAATCTTTGCGTTGAGAGTCACCTGAAGTTTGATAAAGAAAACCTTAGCTCTGTTGGCGTGGGCCTCGGCCCGTATATTCATACTTAACACGTTCCGTGCCACGTGTGACGTATGCATATGTTCAGGCCATCGCGTGAATTCATCGTGCAATGTTGATTCTTAACAAATTTAGTATCGAGTCTGTTATGGCCATCTTAACACTTTAGTAACTATTCGCAGAACATTTGTATGACACCCAGAAGTTCGTTGTGTAACAATTTTGTACATCAAATTTGTTGTATAACATTTGCATAAGTCAAGTTCGTTGTATATTGATAGCATACATTAAGTTTGTTGTATAACTGCATAAATCAAATTTCTTGTATAACACTTGCATACATCAAGGTTGTTGTATAACAAGTTTGTACATGTAGTCTGTTGTATAAATATTGTGTACACCAATTTCTGTGTCATTTTTACAAATGTTTACAACGACCGTTCTAAAATTGCCGTTAATGTTATACATAGACTATTTAAATGGCACTCTACAAACTTGCGAAGCAATTTTTTCAAATTTTACAAAATTGTCAATTCTTGGACGAACTTACCAAATCTTCGTATTACGGATACTTTGCTAAATGGTACGATTCTGACAACTTTCCATATCGCGATTATTAACCAGTTAACTGTGGCGAACTCTTTACAAAGCGCGCACCAGTGTGTCTCGCGATAACCAAGCTATGACGGATATAGTCGTCATGACACAAAATTCTGCCACATCGTCATGACGGATATATTCGTCAAAGACACTTAACACTAGGTTTACGGAACCCTTTTCTTAGATTTCTGTCTTCCGTCTTCGATTTCTTATTTTCAATTACGAAAATTATTAAAAAAGTCATTACAAAAAGTTAACCTTCATCGCGATGAAGAATCTTTCTATAAAATGGTTTATGTATTATCCATTATTTATTTGTTTTTATAGTTCATTTTCGATTCAGACATAAATGATCATCGAACGTCCGTAAATATAGTGTTAACTCGTTAAATGTATGACCGGGAACGGAGCGGATGAAACGCGCCGCTGTTAAATTCGCGCACGACACTAGACTTCGTATGATGTCGGACGCGACGAAACCCGTCGATATCGGACGACGAGCACCGGTCACCATGATTTTCCAACGGGGCAATTAGTCGCGTCCACGGAATAGAAATTCGCGTTCCCGGAAGGCGCGGCCGCGACACCGATGTCCCGGCGAAGACTTTCCAGCGATTCGAGACTATCGCATTCCACCGCGTATGCGGCCAGTTACCGCTCTTTCGAATCGATTTGATCCCGAGAGGAACTCTCGCCGACGGATCCTTTCATGGCGAAACGACCGAATGCCGGGTCGGTAACGATCGAACTTGCACAGCTACGAGTTCAATTACGAAGAAACCATCTGTCTTTCGACCTTACGCCATTCCTGTAACTAGGTTGGGGCCATTGTGGACCTGGACCACCTACATGTGGACCCCGTCCTGAGTCTGATACTTGGGTGCAACGTAGTCGTTTGTGAATTCCTAGGTTCAAATTTCTACATCTTCGAATCTCTTAGTAAATTCTTAGGTTCTCTAATGTTTGCATTCGCAAATATCATTCATACACTTCTAAAACCCTAAATCTCCAAATTCAAGCATCTTTATGTTTGTACATTTCCAAATCCCTAAACCCCCAAATTCCTATATTGGCGATTTCATTTAACCAGTTAACTGTGGCGCCCCTTTCGAGAACGTTCACCTATATGTGTCGTGAAAATCAACAATGATGAGTAGCTCCAGGATGCATAAATTTATCACAAATTATTTATACATCTTATTTGTCCGTTTCACTGCGTCTTGGCTTCCAAATGTTCCAAACATCTTAGAATCTACGAAAAATTAGAGTTTAAATAACTTTCGCAAAACTTACAATTCAGATAACCAAGGGTAACTAAATTTTACGCATGACGGATATAGTCGTCGAACACACTTAACTGGTTAAAGAGGGAGTTAACCTACAACATCGTTTCATTATCGCAAAGAAATGGCAAAGAAATCTTAAGTGCCACGAATTGTAAAAAATCGCGATCGTTTCTAATTCCGAATCGACGAGCCTCTGTTAGGTTATATCGATCTCCGTTTCAACGACGCGGCACTAAAGTTGGATGCTCGGAAACCGCAGCTACTTTCGCGACGTAACAAATTGAACGGACGAGATCGTAGAGAAGATTGGCAAGGTTGAAAATATTAATACGGCGAAGTTCCCGCGTGTCGATCGCGGCGTTAATCGAAACGCTGTTCATCCCACGATCGATCTACCGTAACTCGAACGAATCGACCACAAACAGGTTGAAATGAGCTCCCGCGCAATATTCATAGCGCATAGGGACTCCACATTGTACGGGATCGGCGAACATTCGCTTTCGGGTGCGAGATATCGAGCCGATCGACGAAGACAATGACGTCGTATCGATGCCGATCTTCTTCTTATCCCGCCAGACGGTCGACGGAAGATCTTCCATTTTCCGTGGCAAGATATTCACGGCCATTCGAGGCGATATTCGTATCCGGCCATCGAGAGAGATCCGCCTCGGATAGCGAGTCTCACGGCGATCTTCCGCGTCTCTCTTCTTCTCGCCGCGATCATCGTTCTTTTTCCCTTTTTCCCTTTAGCCGTCGCGTCCTCGTGCAACGCTCGGTAGAATCTCGTGGAGAGAAAACGCCCCGATGATCGGTCGTAAAACGTAAAGGGGACTCGTAAACGGAGTGAAAAGATGTCAGAACGTAAAAGCCGAGAACAGGTCCCCGACGAGAAGGCGTGGGCGTACGTGGCCGGCATCCTATCTTCTTCTTCTGTTTCTTCCGCTCCTCCGTCTCGTTTCGTACGCTTCTTCTGTGCTCGAGATATTCAGACGAGTTATATTATTCGTTCCTTGTGATTTGTTCACCAGGAAGTCCAAGGGGATCGTGCTATTCTACGATTGAAATTCGCTCGATCGATAATACGGGGAAGGCACTTATATACACGTGCGTAGGATACGTATGGTATATGTACATATGGTAGTTTCGACATATAGATTCAGGTTAGATTGTGGGAGAACATAGTGGGTGAAATTTAGACATTCTAAAGGGTATACATTTTTTCGCTCTTAAACTTCTGAGTGGGCGAATTTGTAATTCTTTAAGTTTTCGATTATCTACGTTTGCGAACTTTCAAACTTCCGAGGTACCGTTTTTCAAATTTTCCATTATCAAATTCTGATATTCTCAAATTCTCAAATTCACAAATTTTCAAATTCTCAAATTCTCAAATTCTCAAATTCTCAAAGTCCCAAATTTCTAAATGTTCAAAATTCTCAAACCTGAGGTTCCTAAATCCCTAAATTTACAATTCCCAAACTCTGTAAATCCCTTATTCACAAATCTTTGATTTTCGATTCCCTCCACTCGCAATTTCCCCTATTTTCAAATCTACCATTTTCGACTTTCCCCGGTTTTCGTATTCCTAATTTTCAATCTCTCCTGCTTCCAGTTTCTCCGATTCCCAAATCTCGAAATTTGTCGAATCCCCGATTCCCAACCCCCCAAACTCTCCAACTCCTCTCACAAGGAAATCGAAAAACTCGAAGTCGATTCGCTTCCTTTCTCCCGACCATAAAAACTGATCCCTGGCACTCTATCAAAGGGCACTTAGGCGAGCCTGATTGTCTCTCGGATACGTTTTGAAGGCGATTCGTGCTGATATAACGTCGTTGTATTCGAAGAAAGAAATCACCGCGGTCCACGTTTTGCGTCAGCGATTGCATAACCGGATTACCGTGTTTCATTAGTCAGGAGAAACTTGATCGTTAGATTGTTCGATACTTGATGAAAAAAAGAAGAAAGAAAACAACAAATTCGATCTTCCGATTGGTCGATCGAGATAAGAAGTCGGTAAGAGAAACGAGACAATAATGCGAGAGGAGAGGGAGTCTGATGCGAGCGCGAGGGGGAAAGGGGAATGTTCCCGGGATGATTTCGATTCGACTCGGTAAACCGCGACGCAATCGTGCCAGGGGAATTTGCAGGAGGGCCGAGAGAAGATCATCGGTGAAGAATTCCAGCAGGAATGCCCTTGGGCAGGCACCTGTAACCGCGGCTCGACAGGAGAAACAGAACAGGTTGAGACATGGGCGTGGGTGGAGCGCTTGATCTTTCTCTCCCGCGCGATCTCTACGTTCTACGATGGCTACGAGCTGCGCGCGATCCGATTTTCGAACTTTGGACGTCGTTGTTCGAAAATCTGAGAAATTTCGAACGGGCAATTCGGGGTCGAACAGCCGGTAGCTTTGGATGATTCGAATTTTGAATATTTTAGAATTTAGGGAGTTGGGAACTTCTGGTTTTTGAGACTTTTGGGAGTTGAACATTTTTGGAAATTAGGTACTTGCAAATTTGAAGAACTCGATATTTGAAAATTGGACGATTCGAGGATTTAGGAACTTAGAGATTCAGAAAGTTTGGGATTTGGAGGTTTACTGATTTAGGGATTTAGAGATTTAGAGACTGAAGGGTTTAGGCAGTGAGTAATTTGTAAATTTGAAAATTGGGGACATGGAGATTTTGGGGTTTAGGTGTATGGAAATTTGGGAATTTTCATTTACAGATTTTGGGGTATTAGGTGTTCGGAAATTTGGTAATTAGTAACATAGAGATTGTGGGGTTAGGTATTGAAAAATTTAGAAATTGTGTGAATCAGGAATTTGGAAGTTTAGGAATTTCTAGATTGAATAATTTGGCGATTTGACGATTTGTAGATCTAAGAATTTGAGAATTCGATAATTGATAGGGAATTAAACAATACTATTCAGAAAATCTTAAAAGATCGTTCTATATCTAATTACGAACGCAGTTGCACATCATCGATATAGAAACCGTGTTAATCATCCAAAATCAATAATTACCACAACGATATCAAACAATGGTGACATCGCGATTCTAACCAGAGAACAAAACAAATTTCGAGAGAAGTTCAAAGCCATCGCTGGCCCGCGTCCATCGAGCGTTGGTTCGAAAGGAAAGAGTGGCCTAAGGGCAGACGGGCTTGCCTCGGTGGCCGCCGGACTCCGGCAAACTGCTACCAAAAAACCAGACGGGCTACCGAAGAGAAGCCGATCGTCGGTATATCTACATAGTCCACGAATAAAGGAACCGTCTCTCGGTATCGTACTACTCCCGAATCCGCCCGTCGACGCGCGAAAACATCATCCGCTCGAAAGCGAACATCGTCGGAACAAGGTCGAATCTCGCTCTCGTTTTCACTGTATCGATCGTCCGAGCATTTTCCCGGCACGGGGGTTCACCTGCTCTATTTTCTTCCCGACGACGCCTACGGACACGAACGCGCAGAAAGTGTACGCGAGAAAAATTGCAAGCAACAGGATCGTTCTTCATACGCGGTTCATCCGTGAACGGGTTCTTTGTCGAGGCGGCGACGAGGACACGAGCGAGCGTCGCGCGACAGATTTTATCGTAGCTGGAAAATTACGGGTTATCGGCGGCCTGATTAATGACCCCCGTTCGTATATCGGACGGTAATTAAACGCGCGGTAATTTGTGCACCGCGAAAGGGAACGCGCGTCGTCCGGACGACAGGCCAACTAGGGTTGATTTAAGGAGCTACACGCACGTGAAACCCCTACGTCGTGCGCGTCCTACTCGCTCGTTGGCCACCTCTTTGTCGCGACATCGGCCAGCTACTCGGCTATAAGGATCTCGAAAAGCTCGCAAACCCGCGACACCGCTTTCAGCGAGGTCTTTACCCGCCTGACCGTCCGACGATAAATTAACAACCGCTCGTTGCCGTTTCGCGCGGAAGCAAAAACCCGCCGTCATACTTAACGTCACGCGGGAAACGGTTGTAAGTATCGGAGCTTATGGAGTAACTATAAAACACTGCGGGGAAGAAAAAGTCACGAGGCGAACGGGCAACTTGTAGTTTTATTAAGTAGGCTACCGCGAGTATGCTCGAAATTTATACATACATTAGGGCATTCGAGATCTGGGGTATAGGAATTGGGGATTTAGGGATTGGGTATTTAGAACTCTGGGGTATAGGAATTGGGGTATTACAGATTGGGGATTTAGGGATTAGGGATTTAGGGATTGGGGATTTAGAAATCTGGGGTAGAGGTATTGGGGATTTCGAGATATGGGGTATAGGAATTGGGGATTTAGAGATCTGGGGTATAGGAATTGGGGATTTAGGGATTGGGGATTTAGAGATCTAGGGAATAGGAATTGGGGAGTTAGGTATTGGGGATTTAGGGATTGTGGATTTAGAGATCTGGGGTATAGGAATTGGGGATTTAGGGATTGGGGATTTAGGAATTGGGGATTTATGGATTGGGGATTTATGGATTGGGGATTTAGGGATTGGGGATTTAGGAATTTGGAATGTAGGAATTTGGAATGTAGGAATTTGGGATATAGGGATTTGGGGCATTGTAATTTCAGACATAAGGATTGGGGTATAGGGATTTTGGGATTTTTTTTTATTCCCTATATAGACAGTCCACGATTGTTAATTCAATTATAGCTTCTTAGTCATCGTTAAAAGAATTAACTGTAAAAAAATTATAGTTTATTCTTCAACAAATAAATACAATAATTCAATAATTAAATATTTGTACAAAAAGGATTGCCTTGAAAAAAAGTAACCGATTACGTTCGAGAAAAGTGATTGATTTTGATTCGATTGTTAATTAATAGCGGCGACTTGTTCGATAAGAGCGAAATCAATTTACCCGAGTGTATCTCCTTTATCGCAACAATTGATTCGGCGAACGAGCGCCAGGAAAAGACAACTATCGACTCGAACGATCTTCCCCTGGCTCGTTAACCCTTTCTCTGTGTCAGAGTTGACTGAAAAGGGATCTGACCGCGTGAGACGAAGCCGAACATCGTTCAGCATCGTTTCACGGACGCAGTTTCGCTCGCTTTGTGTCCGTACCAACGATTACTGCCTGATGAATGACAAATCGTCGGAATTGCAAATCAAATTACCTCAAGTTCCATTATTCAAGAAACTCGAAGCAACGGGTCTTCCTGCACCGCTTCTTGCGAACTGAACTCCAGGCAAAGTTGTTACTTGTCGGAGAAACACGCTCGGATCTGTCTACATCGGCGATGGGAACTGTGCAGAGACGTGCAAGTACCGTGTGTTCGATATACTGTCCGGTTTTACATGTATAATTTCTCGAAATTCTCGGAAATCACCAAATTACTTCGTCCGATTTCCAGGAGATCGAATTGTGGAATTATAAGATTGTCGAGATGGTGCAATTTGTAAATTTCTACAATTGGAAGTACCAATATTTACAGGTTCTTATATTTCAAAATTTATACATTTTAGAGTTCGTATATTTTCAAATTCTTGCATTCCCAAATCACTACATTCCCAAATCTCTACATTTCCCCAATCTCTACACTCCCAAATCTCGACATTCCCAAATCCCTACATTTTCAAATCTCGACATTCCCAAATCCCTACATTTTCAAATCTCCTACAATCCCAAATCCCTAGATTTTCAAATCTCCTACATTCCCAAATCTCTGCATTCCCAAATCCCTCCATTCTCAAATCTCTACATTTTCCAATCTCTACATTCTCAAATTCTTACATTACCAAATCCCTACATTGTCAAATCTCTTACATTCCCGAATCACTACATTCCCAAATCCTTATATTTCCAAATACCTAAATTCCTAACCTCCACATTTCCAAATTCCTATACCCCCAAATCACTAAATTCCCAAAAATCCCCAAACCTTATAATTCCCAAATTAAAACTTTTAATATCTCATCTAATATAAACATCTCTAAATCTAAAATTTCCGTGTATCCCCTATATCACGCATATCTGCTATACCTCGATATTATTCGCCCGCGGAAGGGTTAAATACAAAATTTCAAGTTCCGTCGCGCAATCATAAGTGAATCCTCGATCGCGCAATCGCGTCTCGAGAAATTCGCCTGTCACTCGATGAAACACGGAGCAAACCCGCGTAAAGTTGTACGTTCCTTTCTTTTTTTTTAATTCTTTACTCCATCGTCGAGAGAACATTTTTTTCCCCTCGTTGTTTTTACTTTCAAATTAGATGCTACGCGTTTTGTATTAGCCTCGTTTTAGTCGTGGCTGCTTTAGCGAAGCACCAGTTGAACAGGCTATAAAAGAACGCCGTCAAAGGCCGTAAAAAGTTCTAGTTTTGTATGAGGCTTACGAAGCAGGTGCAAAGGGTGAGAGGTGGACGAGGTGAAAAGCGCGCGAGGTTTTTTAGAGGAAAGGGCATCGTAAACGTCACTTTACGCTGTCGTACTTTAAAGATTTCAAAGTCGCGGCCTTCTTCTTCTATTTTTTTTTCTTTATTCCTGCACGCAGCGCCGTTTGTAATATTCCGCGAGACAGGAACGATCGAGACGAGACAAATTATTAGAAGTCGTCGTTCAACGAATCTACATACAGTATGTTCGAATCGTGCAAAAGTTTGCACACATCTCAACACACAAAAATTGTATAATATTTGTCTTTTTGATATTACAACGACTTTCGATTCGTTTATTTTCCGTTAGGGATATGTTAACGTTCATAAATGGAATATATCGCCATTTATGTACGCTTCCTTCAATATTGCGGAGGTTTTCCTCGAAGCAACTTTTGCTGGCGCATCATTTTTTGTGTGTTTCTCTCGGTATTGTGTAACCGTTGCCTGAAAGAATTTTCTAAGCATACTTTTTTCCACGTATGTTTCGACGTAAGGAACTACTCACTGCTACAATATTATAGTGACTAAAGAAAGTTCGAATATCAACACTTTTGTATTTATCGATCCTCAAATGTGCACGTTACAATTAGGCTGAAATTGAACATTCAATCGTATTAAAAATACAAACAAGGATTACTATACTTGAGCCGCGAGTGCGTCACGTGTGTAACACATCATTATAGAGCAAGGTTAGAAGCTGTGTAGAACCTTATTGATACTGAAATAATGAAACGTCTCGTAAAGTCGGTCCTAAAATCACGCGACGGATATGTAACAATAAAAGGATATACAATGTAAAAGATATAAGCATGTAAATATTTTTTATCGTGATCGTTAAGGTATTTAACAAATCGTTATTACAATACGTTCATCAACCATGCACGAACTGAAACGCGTGCTAGGTAATCAAATTTACTGAAGACATCGTAACATTTTTAGGTAGTTACAAGTTACAAATACTTTCACAAGTTTGACAAAGTTGAAGCAAAAAACAATTTAAAAACCAGAATGTAAGCATTTACAGAGTACACATTTCATTAAATATAACGTTGTTGCGTGTGATAAAAGAAAAATGTATATAAAAATGTATATTCAAATCCCCATTTCGGGATTGTGGCAGCAAATGGGTTAATCGGTAAAATATTTAACAAATCGTTATTAACACTAAATTTACCAGATCAGTCAAAATGACTGGTTTTGCAATATCAAATCAAAATTCTTATTGTAAGTGACATTTTTTTAAAGTAAATAAAGACTGGAAAACCCACCAAGCACTATTTCTAAACACCAGTCGGAATGGCTGGTTTTGTTAGAAATAGATATACTCAAATAGCTGATACATTCAGTGTTAAAATATGTTCACAAACCACTCACGACCTGAAATACAAGGTAATCGAATTCACCGATGACATAACTTTTTTAGATAGTTACAAGAATCGAGGAAGTGTCCACATATTTTTAAACGGTAGCGTATGCGAAGTAAAGCGAGCAAAGAAAGCGATCGAGGATTTGTCGCGTCATTAAAAGCGACCCGACGAGAATTGACGTCTTATTAAGCGACGGATAACGTCGACTAGATCAGTCGTTTCGTTCGCAGCGTCAACGAGAGGCGAAGGGCATCGTCCGTTATCATCGTCCGGCATGTCTCGATGGCCAAGTGATTCAGCGAATTCCTAGCGTCCCTTCACAGCGGTACAAGCCAATCGATTACGCGCCAATCGGTCCGATCGATCGCGCTAACTAGATCGTAATAGGAGGAGGCTGGTGCTACGGCAACTTGTAATCGTGGCTACCACTTGAGCCGTACCTGTCGTCGGGTTCCTGCGACCGTTCGCGGTTCACCATCTACCTCGATCAGGTACTCGATCGTTAAGAGACAAGGTTCGATTACTACGCTTTCGATAGACACCGACGTTCGCGAGAATTTAACCCTTTGCGGATGGCGACTCGCGGTCGTCATTTAATTTCACGAAACAGTTTTGAATAAATAACTTTTAACTAAATTTATATGGTATCATGCACTCGATGTTTGAACATAGTGAAACGGACGATATTGGTCGTTGATAATAAAACAATAATAATGTCCAAAAAATTCGTCAAACTTTTAAATAAATTTATAGTATCACATACGGTGTTCAAACATAGTGAAAGAGACAATATTGGTCGTTTATAACAGAACAATAATAATATCGAATAAATTCGTCGAACTTTTAAATAAATTTATAGTATCATATGCAATGTTTGAATATAGTGAAACAGACAATATTGGTCGTTGATAATAAAACAATAATAATTTCCAAAAAATTCGTCGAACTTTTAAATAAATTTACAATAGTACACACGATGTTCGAACATAGTGAAAGAGACAATATTAGTGGTTGATAATAAAACAATAAAAATTTCGACAGAATTTGTAAAACTTTTAAATAAATTTACAATAGTACATGCGATGGTCGAACATAGTGAAACAGACAATATTGGTCGTTAATAACAAATAAATTCATCAAACTGTTAACCAAATTATCGTTTTAATGCCAAGACAGACAAAGATTGCTATAAAATTAGTAAAAAGCTTCTGTCAATCTGTAAGCTACCTTTTGTCGAGGTAAAGGATCATTGCGTAAGTTAGTTCATGAATCTAGTGTGTATATTTATATATTTAATACGGTCGAATGTTCAATTCGAGTCTGATCGTACATTGCATGGTTCATTTTCACGATTAACTCCTTAACTCATGATTTTACGGGGAGTGCGTCAGACAAAGCGATATGATTATGACCGTAACGTTAAGACAGACAGAGGATGTTCAAATGTTGCGACATTTTGAATACGGCGATCATTGACGGATAGGTTGCAATCAGAATGAAGCTCGAAATTAAATCGCGGTGAAAATATAAGCGAAATTTGTCGCGTTTCAACAGTTACGTCACGCGTGTGAGACGATATTAAAAGAGGTCAAGATCGGTCATTTCGACAGATCCCGCGAATCAATCGTTCAAGAATCGACGAGGAGCCTCGAGGAAAGTGTCTAACGTCCATGGAACGATCGCGGCAAACGATTCGCCCGCATGAATCGGTTTCACAGCCGGTACAGGTGAGCGTTTCGACGAAAGTACTGTCCGGTCTCAGCTGCCGGTTGCTCACCGGCTCCTTTTTCGATTTGTTCGAGTGGCGGATCGCTAATGATTCTCGCGCCGGCTGAACCCAACGAGTCGCTGAGGGTGGAAGGTGCGAAGCGCAAAAAACCGACGACGGTGACGGGAAAATCGCGAGAGTTTAATTACCGGTAGGCCGGCTGACTCGTTTCTTCGACGTCGGCACGAACGGATTCGCCAATCCGATAACGATCGTTTCGAGACCGCGATTTTCAATGGCGCCGTGAGTCTCGAGGCTCTGGTGATGCGAGCGCAAGAACTCGCCGTCGGACGCTTCCCGTAATGGCAGGGGAGCACCGGTGAAATAATTACACGGCGTTCAGCCATTTAAATAAGAACGTCGCGACACGGAGGCTCGTCCTCTCGTCTATCTCGCATGGCGGCGAACCAAATGACGCGTTAAATTATTAACGCGAGAATCTCGGCCGGGATCGGACGCAGCACGCGCTCCGACGCGAAAAATACCTAACGACCACGCTTCGATGACATCCGCAGATTACGCGAATTCATTTACCAACTGATCCGAACCAGTAACGGTTAACGAACCGTCTAATGTTATCGCTGTTTCTACTCTTTCGACGGGTTTCGCTTTCTACACACTTTTACACCCTTGCGCTATCGTTTACTCGGCGAATGGTCGCTAAGTATTGCGATATTAACCCTTTGCACTCCAATGGTGACTGGCATTCACCATTTCGTTTGATACAGCAATTTGGAATAGATATTTTTTCACTAAATATATAGTGTTGCATATATAAGGCATAAACATAACGAAACAGTTAATAGCGACAAATAACAATAGAGAAGTAATGACTTCGAAGAAATTCATCAAACTTCCCGATCAAAGTTTTAGAATTATTATGTGCTCGCGGTAAAAATACCTTGGTGAGCAAAGGGTTAAGATGACTGTAGAAGGATCGGCTGTCAAGACAATCTTGCACTTTGCCACTCTCGATTGTGGGAATTATAATTAGACTCAAATTAGAGATTCATCCGTAGCAAAATTATAAACAAGGTTTACCGTATTAAGTATCACGATTGTCAGGGAGTAAAAATAATTGTTCTCTGAAATTGTATCTGCAAAACTATCGTATAGTACCTACCAATGTCTTGGTAGTGAATTTTGTATATTATTTGTAGTTGTTTTCTGAAATTCTGAATTGTGAAGTTCATTTTTAAATACTCTTTCGTCGTCATGCCATGTTCATTTGTTATAAGTGTTATGTACAATATACAGGTATAAATGTTTACTATACTTAACATACAGCTAGAAATGTTCAAATATGCTTAACAACATAGAAAATATTGCTGTTTTTATTTCTATATTCCAATACCTTTGTCCCTCGCTGTATGTCCAGAGATAGGAACACAAAAGACGGAAGAAAATCGAAGCTGGAGAGAATCGAATCGAATTTACGGATCGAACGTTGGACGAAAGGAAAATAGTCACGAGAACGGGCGCATACGAAACGTCATCTTTCTTAAGTAGACGAGGGTCAGTGACGCGCGTGGCAAACAAATAGCTGGTTCGTTTAACATTTGCTCCAGCTTGCCTATTTGCTCTCGATTCTTTGCGTCACGCCAGGCTAGAAGCATTCCAACGAACTAATAACATTGACCGCGTAACAAGCAACATCGTCCGCGAACGCTTACTTCGCGTAGCCACGTTCGATAATGCGACCAACGCTCGTAAAATCCTCTCCGCGAGACTAGATAACGCCTCGACTATAATAACCGAAACGATTTGCTGCGTCCGCGGCAAAAGGGATTACCGAACCCTACCTATTCGCCGTGAAAAACTTTCGACGAGAGAACGAATCGACCCTTTCGATAACCGCCTTATCGCCGCGGAAACGCAAACTATATTTTCATTGCCATAACGCAGCCTCGCAATATTAACCCGTTAACCGGGGAAATACATTTTTCTTTTCGTACATGACTCGTCGACGATACGATGGTATATAAACACGCCAGAATTTAATAGATAAGAGCTACATAGAAACGTAACGCGTTGAACGTATTATTATTGACACGACGAAAAATGTCCTCATGCCCATTGAAATATTTTGATATACTCACTTGACAGGTTCATTTTAGTATGCGTTACAAAAGTTCTTACATATACTTCTTTCGATAAAAGAAAATCTACAGCAAGAAGATACTAGCGTAAGATACTTTTACAACAGAGTGATGGCGACAATGAGAAATTTTTATATAATACTTTCCAATAAATTTTTGGTAAAGAACACCCACTTTTAGCTCGTACCATCAATTACTGAGAAGCTTTTATATATGTATATTCATGGACGATACCACAAATGTAAAAGTCCTGAAGTGCACTAATATTTTCATGTGGAATCACCCACTTTTAACATGTATCATCAATTACTAAGAACCTTGTATATATATTTATGGACGATATCACAAATGTATAAAAACCTGATGTGCACTAACTTTTTCATGTGGAATCACCCCCTTTTAACATGTATCATCAGTTACCGAGAACCTTGTATATATGTATATATATATGGACAATACCACAAATGTAAAAGTCCTGACGTGCACTATTTTTTTCATGCGGAATCACCCCCTTTTAACATGTATCATCAGTTACCGAGGATCTTGTATATTTATGGGCGATATCACAGATGTAACAGCCCTGACGTGAACTTATTTTTTCACGCGGAATCACCCCCATTTCGCTCGTACCGCCAGTTACCTAGCAGCCTGTATAATAAGAACAAAAAACTCGAAGTGCCACGAGTTCTTGCAGGAAGTTGCAGTTCTTGGTCGTTCGAGGGGAATAAAACCTGGAGTGTCGTGATGACTGCAGAATTCCCGGCGGAAACGGGGATTTTTCACGGAAGGTGGACGGCCGCGAAACGATTGCCAGAATGCGGCATAGCGATCGCATGCCGCGGGAGAGGCTGTCTCCGAGCCGCATCGGAAGAATCATTGCACCGCAGTGCAGCAGAACTGCAGCTCACGGAATACGGATGCAACGTGCATCGCGCCGCCTCGAGGAAATTCGAGAAAAATAAAGTGAAAGCCGACACGGAACGTCCGCGATCGAGGAAAGTTGCCTACAGCCACGTGGACGAGCGTACACGTAAACCGTACACGATCATGATAAACGATCATTCGTTTTAGCCGTTCCTCTAATATCGATCGCGCGACACGATTATGATAATTACTTTGATTCGTCCGTTTGATTTATTCGTCCTCCTATCAATATCCGAGCAAGTGCATGGTAAATGGCCATGTTATAACTTAAGTGCTATGTGTCTTCCGCGGGAATATATATCAATTAGAAATTGAATTATGCCTGGTTGGTTGTCTAACAATGTCAACGCGTTTCGTAGGGTGTTGCAATTACTATTGGATGGTGGGAACTGTGTCCATGACAGCTTGGGAGGTGAGGTTTTTGAAAGGGCGGATTTTTTGGGACTCGCAGTTTTCAACATTGGAATTATCAGCAACTCGAAATTTTGGGATAGATGAACTTCGAAATGTAGGAACTTTTGAATCTCGGAGCTTTGAGAATGGTGAGATTTTGGGAAGGATTGAGTTTTCGGACTTTCACATTTTCGAATTTTAGAATTATCAGGAACTTGAACTTTTGGGATAAATAAACCTAGTGATGTTGGAATTTTTTAAGTTCAGAGCTAGTGGAACTATGATACATTAGACTCTTCGAAATATTGGAATGTTGGGACTATTTCTCTTAAACATTGTTCCTTTGAGACCCAACAATTGCTTAGTTCCAGATCTTCGAAATTTCTACAACTTTCAAAGCTAAAAAATCTCCAAATGATCATTACCACATGGAATAAATGAAATATCAAGAAAGCGCCATGCACGAAAAGAAAATCTCGAAGCAGGATCTTTCCGTGGATCGTTGGATCGCGTTTTCTCGAGGATACTCGTTCGATTCTCGTCGAAGGAAGAATTTGTCGAGCGAAGAATCTCCTCGTCCACACGAGGAGCGTTATCGCGTAATTGCGGGTTAATTCGAGGCTGGCAGGCGACAGTTTAACTCGCGTGGGCGAGTCTTTAAAGTCCGTTGTTCGGTTTTATTCGTGGGCCACCGTAGCGTGCGACGTTCTTCCGCGGATGATTCCCGTTTTTCTGGAATCCCCGTTCACATGGAGGCGTCGGGTGAGCGATCGGATCCGTCCATTTTGCCGTGTTCCTTATTCGAACACGGAAAAGTCCGGGTCACGCGAGAAAGTGTTCGCGGCACGCGGCATAAAAGTTCACTAATAACGACGAAGAAAAAGTAACGCACCTGACGGTTAACTATTTAGCTACCATACCGTTAGACAACGTCATTTATTATCCTCGTGCTACGTTTTTCTCTTTTGCCGCGCGAACGTAGAGCACGCCTGCAATTTCCGCGGCCGTTATCGATTAATGACCGATTTAAGCTGATTCCGTTGAAACATTACCCTAATAACTTAGAGCCGACGTATCCGCGATCGGTCGCCACCGACAAAAACGGCGCACGGTTAATTTGAACCTGAAAGATCGCTCGGGAAACGATGGCGAGTAAAAACGAAGCGTGAAGTATTAATCGGAACGATGATGGAACAAGCAATGAGCGCTATGCGAACGATCGATGAGCTTTGATGAACAGACGTAATTTGGTTAATCGTAATTGATTTCAATGCTCTGTTCTTATTTTAGACGCGTACCGATATTATATTGCCATTTGTATATCTTGTGTTTTTCCAATTTGAGAATGTGGAAAATGTGGGTGTTTATAAATTTAGGAAATTTACGGACGTTTCGTGGCTACTTAAATTGAAACTAAACTATAAAAATAAATAAATAGTGGATAATGCGTTAACTGGCTTATACAATGATTTTTTACCTCGATGAAGGTTAACGCACGCTTTGACAAAAGCTCGGTAATTTTCTTAATTGAAAACGAGAAATGTAAGATCCGTCATTTTGAGTTCCGTATTAATTCCGTATTAATATCTAGTATTAATTAAATAACTTCTAATTAAATTTGCAGTATTATACACGCGATGTTTCAACATACTGAAACCGACAATATCGACGATCAATAATAAAAAATCAAAAATTTCAACAAAATTCGTCAAACTGTTCAACCAGGAAGTCTCACAGTTGCTGTTAACAATAAAAACGCTTTCGAGTGCGAAAAGCTAAAAACCTAATTTTGAAAGTGTATCAAATTCTCCGCGTACAAACGGGGGCGGCGTACGAAACGAGAAAGACATCGAAGGAGGTCAGTAATGAACCAAGAAGAAAAGTCCCGTCCAAAAAGGATGCAATAAAGAAAGTGGAAGCGTGAAAGAATGGTCGAGCGTGCGTAAGCGGGCAAGAAGAGGGCAAGAAAAGAGATCCGTGGTTCGGATAGGGCAACATTTGCCAGCGCAGGGCCAGCAGTTGCATGCCTTAATAGAAACACCCACGCCCTCATTATGCAGATATCGTAAACATTCCCCTCATATGCGGAGCAGCGATCTCTCGTATGCAAATCCTCGCTCTCTTGCCCGCTCATTTCCCTGTGTTTCCCTCGCAGCGGTGGAGCAGTTTGCACGCCATCGCGTAAAGCAGTCGAGCAAAGAGCCGGTACCCAGTGCAACCGGCTACAGTTTAGTGCTAGTGGCCCCTCTTTGATGTCAGCCCCCGCGTTTAACGAGCCAGCAAACCTAACCGAACGAACCGCGAAAAATCCTAGCTCCAGTTTAAGGGGTTACGTCTAGCCATCGCCATCTTGGAGAACGCGAAACTTACGTACGCTTAAAAAATATATTCAGCGGAGGGACAAAGTATTCGTACACTCGGAATGTAGAAAAACAATATTCTCTGTATTATTAATTATGGTTGTATATATGTATGTACTTGTATATTATTCACAACACTATAATGTAGTAGATTCTATAAGAGTGTTGATTATCAACTTGAACCGACGATTTTTGCTTGCTGTTTACATAAAGCATTCTCGTTTCATGATTACGATATAAATATTTATATACACGTGCTTGCATCATTATCATTATATATTTTTATAATCGCTGTGAAAAATTATGTACGCGATCATATAATGTATGACTAATAATCATTGTATATAAGTGTGCTATTAAAATATCATTGATTATTACATACAGTAGGAAGGCAGTAATATTTTCTATATTATTAATTATGGTTGAACATATGTAGCTGTATATTGTACAAAACACTTACAACCAATAATTGAATATGACATAAGGTGGAAAGAACATTTAAAAGAAATTTAAAAAGAAATATTCTAAGTATAACATACATCCGTTGTTGTATATACATATAATATGCAGCTATATATGTTCAAAGTATAATTAATAATATAGAAAATATTGTTGTTTTTCTACATTCCAAGTGCACGGATACTTTTGTACCTCATGGTATTTCACACTTTATAAAGTCAGGCACTACAGTCAGAGAATTAAACTTTTCACTCCTACGTGCTATATTATGTTACGGAAAAATTTGTGAAAAATATTCATAAACCGAGATCATTAATAAAATTAATGCACGGTGGAAATTCAGTGTTCTTCGACCACCCCATAAAATTGCATTACAAAAGTACTTTGTATTACAAAAGAACTTTGAGTAATAGATGGGCGAATAAGTATCTCTAATACATGAATGTATTAGGTTGTCCCATAAATTTCTTCCCTTTTTGATATTAAATGAATATACAATATTTATTATTTAAGGTTAATTTGTTGATTTCATATGAATTGCTCTGCTCTGTCATCTTCTTTCAAGCAAACAAAAAAGGAACTTATGGGAGACCCTAATAGAAGTATCTCTACTAGATAAACGTAAAAGTATCTCTAACAGATAAACGAAAAAGTATCTGCCGTATCCTGAACATTCCTCCGCATCCACCTAGAAGTATCTCGACATTTCCAAAGAGCAGTAACCCTTCGATTCGATTCCCGATCACCGTTGGTGTTTTTTGCGCGATCGATCAACGTTATCGCCGGGCCTTAATAAAATATCGCCAGCGAGGATCGGATCGTTGTACGGAATCGCCATCACCATCGCGTAACGACGAGGCGAGAGGACCGGTTCGCTCGGGCAGCCAATCCCGTTCCCCGATCGGTAGCTAGACTTATCAAAGTGTCGATATTCCTCCTCCTCCGTCGCCACGTGGACAGCGAAGCGTGAAGTTTCGCATTAATCGCGACGCCGTAGCCCACAATCGGACTTGTAAATAGGAAAATGCCGGATAATTGGTGTTGTCACGATGCGGGTTTTACGTAAACGCGTTAATTACCGACGGGGCGAAACAGGTGAGAAAAGGAATAGAAGGCGGCCGTGTCAGTCGAGCCGGTAAATCAAAATTATACGCGTGACCAGAGGCGGCGAGTCGCGCGCTACCGGCCTGCGTGTAAGTAACACGCCGTATACCGTCCCCTCGAAACTTAATTGCCCGGAGCTGGAGCGGCCTCTCGGCCTCGACTAATCCCGCTCATTTAATATCCATCGCGCGTAGACGGCGCGTTTACAAGCCCATTACGTGTTATTTAGTACCGCGCCGGTGAAATTTTCCGTCGACCGAGCGGCACCGCTTGCGGACCACGCGATTTCTTCCACGATTTACGATCGGATCGAACGTCGAAACGACGCACGTCGAGATCGACGTACGCTCGAGAAACGAGACTCGCTGCGAACGACGACCGTTCGAGTTCGTTCTGCGGGGTTGTTACGCGAACAGATGCCGCGTCCCTTATTTTTCATTAACACTAGATTTACGGACGTTTAATGACCACTTATGTCTAAAACGAAGATGAACTATAAAAATAAGGAAATAATGGATAATACATATATCAGTTTATAGAACGATTCTTTATCACGACGGGGCTTAACATGCACCTTGACATAAGTTTCTTAATAATTTTCGTAATTGAAAGTAAGAAATCTAAGATCCATCATTTTGAGGGGTTCCGTAAAGCTAGTGTTAACACTAGACCTACCAACCAGTCAAAATGACGGGCTTCAGGTTTGGCATTTTTTATTACAAAATTTTATTGCCGTCCTTTTGTCAAAATGTCTGTCATGTTTTATTGAGTTAATGAACGAATGTATATGTTAGGTGATGCTGCAATATTTATTAATTTTTCTACTTTATTTTCAGTTTTGCAGTAAGCATGCATTTAATGCCGGTTCCAGTGTTAACCCATTCACAGTGTATCCTGTGACAGAAATCCTAAAATTCCGGAACCTCGAAAAAATTCCAAACCACGAAATCCTCGACTTCCATTATTCAAAAATTCTAAGATCCTCAAATTAGTATCCCACTCCTGACATCTTCAAACCCCAAAAACTCCCTAATAATCAATATCACTGGTAAAATGTGACCGTTCTTCGCTCTAAAATATCTTAACTAAGCTGTACGCAGGTACTGTAAGTGTGGTGCATATATGTATGTACAATTCCGGTGCCTTTGTCCCGAACGTTTGGCCGAACGAGACGAAGAAAGAGGAAAAGAAGAGAACGGAAGGAAAAAGGGAGAAAAGAGGATGGAAGAAGAATGGGAGAAGGAGCCGGGTAATAAGTCGGCGGACGATGATGAGTGGCCGGTGCAAATTAGCCAGCACGTAAAGCAACCACCCCCGAAGAGAGGACGCGACGATGAAATAGCGGTCAGAAACGAGGGAGCAGGAACGTAATATCGCACAGGGCACCGTTCGAGCATCGAGTAAAAAAGACCAGCCTCCTCGGCCGGCCTTGGGAACCTTAATGAACGTCGCGTGCCACTCGCCGGATCTGTCTTCTGCGACTACGGGACACCGTTCAAAGCTCCGGGCAACCGTGCTCGCTAAATTAACTATTAATTCACCGTCATCGCCGTTTGCTCCTATTTGCGGTCGAGTACGAATCCAGACTGCAATCGTGCCGGTCCCCGAGAGACTTAACCCTTTACGCTCGAACGGCGGCACGCAATTTTAATAAATATATCTTAACGAAATATAAAGTATTATACGCGTGATTGACATAGTGAACTGGGAAAGAGTTGAAATTATTAATAATAAATCCGTACTATAGAATATACAATTTCTCAAGTCCTCAAATATCTAAATCTCCAATTTTTCAAATCCTCGAATTCCCAAATCTCCAAATTCTTGAATCACTAATTTCACAAATCTGAATTCCTGAAATCCAGAAGTTGTCAAATTCCCAAATTCTCAAATCCTCAAATTGGCAAATCCCCAAATCCCCAACTTCTTAAATCACTAATTTCTCACGTTCCCGAGGTCTCAAATCTCCAATTCCTCAAAACCACAAATTGTCAAATACCCGAATTCTCAATTCCCCAAAATTCACAAATCACCAATTTCTTAAATCCCCAAATTCTCAAATCTCCAAATTCCCAAACCACAAATTGTGAAATCCCTGAATCCCCAAAATCCCCAAATTCGCTAATCTCTAATTTCTCAAGTCTCCAAATTGTCAAACCCCCAACTTCTCAAATCGTTCACGCGAAATTCAGCCGTGCCTTGAACGGGAAACTTTTCAACTAAGTATAATTTATAATTAATATAAAAAGGACGAAAGCATTGCCCGTCGTCTCGCTGTGAAATCGATACATTCTCATGAGAACCGATGAAACCGTAACGCCAGAAACAGTAGCTGTTTTCTTCGGGACCAGACGAAGTACCGCAATAAACAAACGGAGGAATTTTCACGACTTTTCTGGCTACCAAGATGTTAGACTTCTGTTAGGCATCGAAGCGTTTCATTATCGGCGATAACGAAGAACAGGTTGGCACGGAAAACGCGGTTCGTTATACAAATATCCCGCGTAAGTACGTCCACGTTTATCCTAAGCGCGAGAATGCTCGAGTTCCATCGATTTTCACGGAATTAAACCCGACACGGGGAAATATCGAGTAGCGGTCGTAGAACTTGGTCCCCGACCGCGGCCATTTACACGCGGAATCTCGACCGTTCGATTATTTTCTCGCGCGCCATCGTCACTCTCGTTCGTCGTTAAATTTTATTTCTCGTCCTTCCCGTAATCGGGCCGCGAACGAGGAAAAGCGTTGCGAGATCGTGTTGTGTCATTTGTTCTTTTTTTTTCGCAACGGTTGATAAGCGGGAAACGAAACGTGATCGCAAAAACGATGATTCGACATTCCGCGGTGGCTCGCTCGTGCTCGATCGATGGAATGCGAGAATAATAAAATCGCGGAAATGCGTTGAAGGAACGGGAGCGTTGCGTGCGTTCCGCCGTCGCGTCGTTTCGACGGACCCGCCTCGCGAAATTCCCGACGGAAACGCGTAACCGACGCGCGTGATGATCATGGGATTCCGTGGACATCGAGAATCGAGAGAGCGATCTGTGCACGTCGGCCATGCTGATTAGCGGCACGACACGCGATTAAATCCATATTTATTAGACGGCGATACAGACTCGTAAACAAAGGCTCGCCGTTGTCGAGTTAAACGTTCCGCGTCGAGCGATTACGCTTTGTAAAATCGTTAGAGTGGAAGGAGAAGAAAAAAAAAGAAAAAAAGAACGGCGAAGGTTTCAAAAATAACAAGATCCGTATCTGGAACGTTTCAGTGGAATTCCATCGGCTGGAAACGAGCAATTTCGTAGTCGGTTATTTAGTTTTCTATTCTAGGCCTGGTCTCGTCGCGTTTCTATCCTTGTTCCTTTACGGAGAAAAAGGTAAAAAAATACGAACGAAGGCTCCGTGCACGCTGAAAGGGCCCCGTCGCGTTAATTAATCGGCCCCGTTAACGCGCCTCTAATTGGAAATTTCCATTTTCCGTCCAGCCGGTGCACTTGACTCCGAGATCGCGTTTACCATCCGCGACAGACATCGGACCTTCTCGAAACCCCGTTGCGCTTTTGTGTTTCGCGGCCTTGGTCGCGTTTACGAATCATGATTCCCTCTGCATTCCGACGTTACGTGCTCGTACGAAACGAAAACAAGGAAATCGGTTACGGTGAAGAAAAAAAAGGAGAGACACAATTCGATTGGATTAAACGCGCGCGTGCGGCCTTCTACGCCGAGGGACTTGTTTGAAGTAGCGATGGGTCGAACGCGCCGATAAACGTAAAACATAGCAAGTTCCGAGACATAAAATCGTTTGCAATGCATACTTAACCCTTTGCGCTCGAAAGGAAACTCACACTCACCAATTTGTCTAATACAGCAATATGGAACAGACATTTTTTAACTGAATCTATGGTGTTGCACATATGATGTATAAACGCAATGAAACAGTTATTAGTGACAATTAATAATAGGGTGATAATAACTTCAAAACAATTCATCATAATACTAAAAAGTTTCAAGAAATGTTATCTAATTCGAATAAAAATATCTTCGAGTGCAAAGGGTTTAAATAAAGTACATGATAAAATACAAAATACACTTTTTCAAATGATACTATTTATTATAAATGTATAATTTGTATTTTATTTTATGCTTTAGTTAGATGATACTATTTACCACCTATTACAATATATCTATTAAACATAATCTTACTTTATATATATGTGTTAAATGAAAAGCAGCAATTCGTACCTGACGAATAGAAAACGAAAGCTATACATTCTGTCTGTATGTTGTTAAAAGTGTTATAAAAAAATGTGAAGGTAAATAATAGAGTGAAACGAAACATACGAAAACGATGATTTAGTTTAAACGGTGAGTGAGTGAGCTAACAGAGTGAACCACTATAGTGCCATTCTGATAACACCTGCGAAAGTAGTGACTTATATAGTGATACCTGTGAATCGTACCAGAAAGGTGAATTGTTCGACAAACAAAAGTGTTCTATGAAAAAGTATCTATCGACATTTGCGATTGTTACCAGGATTCTTAACCGAAACAAAAGCGATTCGACACGCGCAATTGAATGGAATGGAGTACATCATGCTCGCTCTGTTTTCATCGTTTTTCCCCGTTTATGCTAATCGACGGTGTACGGTATGATTTACTGGTGTCGCGCGGAGGAACGGACGACGGGGGATAAAAATGGCGTTGAATGGCACGATAAATATTTGTCGATGGTCTAAAACGCGAGCAAAGTATCGGGGACCAGAAACGGGGACCGTAAACGTGAAATATACTAGAGTTTACAGGATTATCCGCGCTGGAATCGGCCTGAGAGCGTTGCGAGTGTCGACTCGCGGCCAGTTTCTGTGTATACGCGGTAACGCGTCCTACATAAATCACTAGCAGACATCGAAAGAGCCTTTTGAAATTATAGAGCTCTGCCCGCGGATTTCCGAAGTCCCTTCGAGCGATATCACCGGTATCTGGATGCCGGATCAAACCGAGTCATTCATTGCTCTCGACTTTACTCGTCCCGTCGATGCTTCTCTATCGATCGTTTCTCCCCGCTGCCTCGCGGTTTTTCGCCGACCCGAGAACGCTTCCGGCGCCGTGCATCGCCGCTGAACCGAAAAACGCGATCGTCGATCGATCGCCGTTTCTTTAAACCCTTGCAATACGATTTATTTGTCTGCGGCGTCAATCAGATCTAACTATTCGCGGCAACAATGTTCGTACGAATAAAGGAAATTGCAATGTTGGTGCATATTTTATGTTTAATGATCCTTGATTGTGTAGATTATAATTGGATATGAAATTAAAATATTGTGCGTTTTTATGTTCAATGATCCCTAATTATGTAGATTATAATTGGATATCAAATTACAATGTTGTGCTTCTTTTATGTTCAATGATCCTTGATTATGTAGATTATAATTGAATATAAGATTACAATGTTGTGCATATTTTATGTTCAATGATCCTTGATTATGTAGATTATAATTGGATATGAAATTAGAGTGTTAATTTTATTTTTTTAACATTATTTTTTTACTATTTAATCGAGAATATTCTCTGTTTCACTATGTTCAAACATCATGATACTATGAATTGGAAACGAAGGTATTTATTTTAAATTGTTGCATTCAATCGAATGGCGATTACGAGTCACCTATCGAGTACAAAAGGTTAGGTTAACACTTTGATCTTACCAAATATGTTCGCAATATGTTGTTTCATTTATTATTCATAGGTTCAAGTAATTAATGCGAGTGTCCCCAATTAGTTAAATGAACAAATTCTTATTAAATCGATCATTGATTCATATGGAAATTTAAACGTCACCCATAGGTGCATGACATGACAGTCAAAGTGTTAAATGACTCATTATTTTTTTACCATCACAACGTTTTATAATAGCGTTAGCAATATACAGACAAAATATACAGTCTTTGTGTTCGATACGTCAGTGTCGGGTATGAATTGTTACTTTTATAACGATATATGTATGTGTGATGTACAATTTACACACTATATGACGCACCAGGTATGTCATGCATTATCCATACACGACGCATCAGGTGTGTCATGCAATATCTATGTAGCGTACAATGCACTAGATATGTCACATACTATCCATGAAATGTACGACGCACCAGGTATGCCATATACTAGCCATGCAACAGATGTTCTTTTTAACTTGCCGATCCGTACTAAAGTATACGTACGGAAAAACGAACTCAATAGAAATTCAATCGTGCCTAAGAGATTGTTCGACTAACTTTCCATCGTTCGCAAATATAACAATTTGTTCCTTATGAAGAGATGTCGTTCGATTATGTTCGAAATAACGAGCAACTCCGTGTGGCAGAAGTAGGCGCGTACGAAAATAAATCGTCGGGCAGAAGGTTGATAGGCTTCCGGTCGGTAAAGCGTTAAAAGGACGCGTCAGGGTGTCGGGAACAAACCCGAGAACACGTAAATCAATACGGGATAATCTCCGTTGGACATTCAATACACGCGGCGTGGGTGTCCGCAACATCTTCGAGGTCTCCCCTTCTGGCCGCAAAAGCAACGCTCCGTTACATCCCGAAAACGTGCCGTACAGAAAATTACCGAACGAAATCTCATGGTCGAATTAACGAATTTATTGCACGCCGGTCGCGACAAAAACAAAAACGGAACGACGAACGCAGCGTTGATTAATCGCGTTGAAACAGTACATCTGAAACCGCGCCGCTGTTGCACGAAATTGCACCGAGCAAAAATTGTCGAGGAACGATTCAACGGCGCCAGATGGGGCAAAAAATCCCGACGGAGTCAACTGCGACGAGCATTCGTCGATTTCACGTGCCACTTCGATCGGTGCCAAAGAGGCTCGAAAACCGGTGATTTCAACGCCGCCCCGTAGGGAGAGCAACGTGTTTCTCGCTCGAATGCCGGCCTCCGCTCGATTCCTCCGAATTTATGCGAGCGACGTGCCGTGCAGAGTCAACTCGATTACCGTTCGACGATTTTATTACCGGCGAAATTATTGCGATGAGATAAATGGAACATCGGACGCCTAGGGTGTCGAAGTCGAATATCGAACACCTCGTATTCGGGCTCGTCGAAGTAACCGATTAACAGTTTTTCGAATTTCCATGTTCACGAGATCGTAGGTTTTGTACTTTCTTTGTTATTGAATCAAATTTATTAATTTGTCAATTCTCAAATTCTTGAATTTTGGACTTGCAAGGTCGCAAATCATGGGATTCTCGAAAACCGAAGTCTCAAATCACTGAATGAAAGCTTCAATTTCTCAAACGGCATATTCTCAAATTTTAGTGAATAATAATCTGTGTTTTCAATTTTTCAAATTTCCGAGTTTCCAAAGCTACTTATTAGAAAATATCCAAGTTCTCAAATCCTCGAATTCCGAAATCTCCAATTTCTCAATTCGTCGAATTCCCAAATCTCCAAATCCCCAAATGCCCAAATTCTCAAATCTCTAATTTCTCAAACATCAAAATTGTCTAATCACTAATTTCTCAAATCCTTATTGCCCACATCCATGAGTTGTCAAATTCCCGAATTCCCAAATCCCCAAATTCTTGAATCTATAATTTCTCAAATTCCCAAATTTCCAAATCCACAAATCCTCAAATTTTCAACTTCTCACAAATCCGAGTTCACAAATCTCCAATTTCTCAAATTTCAAAATCCTCTCACCCTCGAGTTCCTAAACTCCCAAATCTCCAACCTCGGAATTTCCCAAAACCCATAAATCCCAGAACTCTGTTGGTCACTCTTACCACGGTTGATCGTGGTAACAAAATGAAAGTATCCGTTCCGCGCAGAGAAATCCTAGTTACATTCTGTCGAACAGAGAAGAAACCGAGGTGAAACAGATGAAGAGAGACGAAAAGAGGAAGAATAGGGGAACGTGGATGGACAGTGAGGATGGATGGACGGATGGAGAAGGTATTATATGGCGAGTACGGCCGCGGTGAGGCAAGTTTTTATCGTGGCCGCCATCTGCCGACCGATCGTCATTACCGCGCTAAGTAATCCTTCGTACGATTGTATGTGCCACGCCAGAAGCACGCCATTGCACCTTGTTACGAACGCGTATATCCTTTATTTTTTCGCGACTGTATCGTTTGAACTCGAGTGTGCGAAGAATCGAACTCGAGTCTCGAAAAGCAGCGTCGATAGTGGCCGAACGATGTTGAAACACGAGTTCGTCAACAAAATTTTGATAACAGGTTTTGCACACCACTTTTGAGGGATAAAACATGGGTACTGTGTTATTCGTACGATATCTATATTATACTTGATATTTATTGATATATACATAAAATCGTTAACCCCTTGTCATACTTTGAAGAGTGTGGCGCGTGACGCACTCATAGATTAAATATGATAGTCTTATTATAATTTGAATATCCTTATACATATATAAAGTTCATATTTAATTATAATCTACATAAACAAGGATCATTGAACATGAAATACGGACAACATTTTAATTTATTATGAATATTGTTGCTGGGAATAGTTCTGATTGACGCACCAAACAAGGAATACGTATGGCAAGGGTAAGATGATTATATGGTTGATATTAATATAAATGATATTAACACTAAACTTACGGAACCCGTGAAAATGACGTACCTTAGATTTCTTATTTTAAATGAGAAAAATTAGTTAGAAGCTTTCGTTAGAACTTATCTTATCCTTCGTCGAAATAAAGGATCATTGCATGAGTTAGTTTACACGTTGTCCATTATTCACTTATTTTTATATCTTAATTACGATTCAAGTATAAATTCACCGCTCGTAATATTAAAAGATCCTAATATTAAAAGATCGACATGCTTTGTTCCTATCTAATAAATTGGCACTCGAATCGATAGCCATCCACTAGGGATTCCGACAATCAAGTGACCAGAAGCGAACGAGAATTGTGTTCTCTATAAATTTGCTGGTCTCTATCGTGTCAGATCAGGTTCCGCCATTCAAGTTCATTACATTTCATTAGACTACATTACACCGACGTAGATGAGGTTATTAGGTTAGCTCAGAGTAGATCAGGTTATTAGATAAAGTTCGGTTATACGAGCTTATTAGGTGCGGTCAGATTAGTTCAGGTTGATACACCGTGTGCATACTTCGTTTCAGGTACGTAGAACAGAGTGTCTCTATATTTCCACGGTGAAAAACGTAGGAACGAACAAGTCGTTTAAAATTGGCAATACAGAAAGAGGTTGTTCGCGGGCAAGAAATTCGCGATTAAAGTTCTTCCACCGCCCACGAGCGTTTTTTTTTCCGGTCGTTGGTCAGACGTCGACTCACCACGCGGAACGATTAAACGGTTCGCTAGGATTGCATCTGGCATAGTTTGAATGGGGAAAGGAATGTCAGAAAAGCGAGCCGCTCGGCGTAGCAACGAGATTTCTAGCCATCGTTCGCGTCCATCCTGTTCTTCGGCTGCCCCCCGATACGACCGCCGAGAAAACCACGCGAAATCGAGTGACGCGACAACGGAGTTACGCCAGTCACGAGATATTTATGTACGGATATTCGTTTTGTGCCGGGTAATTGTCGTAGAGGTACTTATCTGGGAGGGACCTCTCCGACAGGTATTTATCAGAGGTGTATTTACCTGGAAGGTACTTATCCGAGAGTCTTAGAGGCATTTACGCGTGAGTCGAAGAGGTACTTATCTGAGAGTCTTAGAGGCACTTATGCGTGAGTCTTGGAGACATTTACTCGTGAGTCTTAGAGACACTAACACGAGAAACTTGTCTTAGAGGTACCTATTTGAGAATTTGTGATATTTATCAAGGAAACTATTTTATCGATGAGGTATTGATTTGAGGGATATTTGACACGGGGGTGTGTGACAAATTACCTAGGAGATAATTATCGAAAAGATAATTTATCGGGGTTATTGGTGTGTAGATGTACGAATGATATACAGAAGTATATGTCATGCAGAAGTTCTGTATATCTGTGGATACTGTAAGGAGCATAACTGGACCAAAAAGTACGAGTTTTGTGTGAATCATTACTTATTGCGAGAATATAGAAGTATAACGAAAGATCAACGTTATAATTATTTTTATCATTGTTAGAAGTAACTTGAGAAAATTTTTTCAATAATTAATGTCCTCGCAGTCAATAATGATTAATACAAAACTTGTGATTGTTGGTTTAGTTATGCTCGTTACTGTACAGAGAATTATTGAAATGTTGGAATGCAGTGATGTAAGATTATAGGAGTGTAGGAATGTGGGAATGTAGGAACCTAGAAGTATAGAAATGTGGAAAAGTAGAAATGTAAAAATCTAAAAATGTAAAAATATAAAAATGTAGAAATATAAAAATATGAAAATGTAAAATTATAAAAAAGTAGAAATATAAAAATATAAAAATATAAAAATGTAGAAATGTAGATATAAAAAATGTAGAAATGTAGAAATATAAGAATGTAGAAATGTAAAGATGCAGAAACGTAAAAGCGTAGAAAGTCAGATACATAAAAACGTAGCCATGCAAGAAAAATAAAGACGTAAAAATACAAAAATGTAACGATTCAAAAACAAAAAAACGTCGTCCCTTCGACCACGGTTATTTCCGACATCCGAAACCTAGAAATTAGATTCGATTATCCATCGATGCCCACGAGTGCCCTACACCGCGTCGAGTTGCCCCCGTGCCCCTCGGTTGCCCGTCGACCGACCTCTTCGACCAAGATACGAATCGAAGAAACGCGTTTCGATTGACGCAATAAAAGCACATCGCGCGGTTTCTCGCGGCCAAGCACTCTCGACAGGTGACGAAAAAAAGCCGGCGCAAGCACGGCGAAAAAAGATCGAATATTCGCTATTCCCCGATCGAAAGAGGCTCGATTGGCCGAGCATCGTCGAGCAGTCAGCTCGAAATGCTTGACTGCGCCCACGATCGTGCAACGTGGCTACAATGTAGCAGGAAAAACGCGATCAACCGCGGCGACCGCGGTACTCCACGTTGCGTTGCGCCTCGCGAAATTTTTACCACGATAAAAATCGATGGAACGAGTCTCTTCCTTTGGTCGACCGGTAAGGAAAACCGCAAATCGAGATACAGGAGCGGATCTTGCTTTGTGCGTCGGTGGTCGAGAACGATCGTATTATTGTCCCTCTTCCCGTACCACCTATTTCTTTGCCTTTCGTGAAAAATCACCATAATCGCACTTCCTTCGCGCCGAATATTCTCGCCATCGATTTCGCGGTCCGTCGTCGACATCGTTCGTCGAAACAATTTATAGAATTTTTGAATTTTGGACTTGCAAGGTCGTGAATCTTGGGATTCTCGAAAAACCGAAAACTCAAATCACTGAATCCTGAAAGCTTCATTTTCTCAAACGGCATATTCTCAAATTTCATTGGATAATAATCTTTAAGTTTTTAATTTTTCAAATTTCCGAATTTCCAAATCTCCAAATTCTCAAATCTCTAATTTCTCAAACCCCCAAATTGTTATATCGCTAATTTCTCAAATCCCCAAATTCTGAAATCCTTATTCCTCGTTTCCACGAGTTGTTAAATTCCCGAATTCCCAAATTCGCAAATTTTCAAATCTCTAATTTCTCAAATCTCCAAATTGTCAAATCTCTAATTTCTCAAACCCCAAAATTGTTAAATCTCTAATTTTTCAAATCCTTATTCCTCACATTCATGAGTCGTCAAATTCCCGAATTCCCAAATCCCCAAATTCTCAAATCTCTAATTTCTCAAATCCCCGTACCACCTCGTTCTTTGCCCTTCGTGAAAAATCACCGTAATCGCACTTCGTTCGCGCCGAATACTCTCGCCGTCGATTTCGCGGTCCGTCGTCGACACCGTCCGTCGCCCGACCATAAACATCCACACAGTGACATACTATCCGCTGCGGGGAAATACCGAGTAAGAATTTGCTTCGCGTATTACCGCGCACGCACAAGGTCAGACGGTTCTACGTGTTTTTTTTTTCTACGTTTTCATTTTACGAATTCATTTATTCCGTCGTCTTAAATATTTATTTTGTAAACATTTGCATAGGATCTTAGCACCGTCATTAATTCCACTTATTTTTCTCACCTTAATTATATAAAGGGTCTTTTAAACGCCGGTTTATGTTAAACGAGTATTTCTCTTCACCGAGTGAAATAGGTTCCCGATTCATTATGCACATAATATTATTCAAATGCTCCATAAGTTTTATGTAAGTTAAATATTTACTCGAAACGCCTGTCGATTTTAGTTAATATGTCGTTTATTTTAAACACGGCAAAAAGTTATTTACGGTATCATTCGACTCGAAACAACTATTTATAACGCCGCGTGACCGGGACAGATTTATTTATTTATACGTGTGCACATTCAGCGAGCTGTTTTTCTGCATGAATATTGCATACGAGGAGGAGACAAAAAGCGATCTCCGATTCGCGCACGAAAGAGGAGGGCGAGCCTCCCTCGTCGTGAAATAACAGTCGCGAAACCGGTATAGACGAATTATTGCGACGGGACAAAAAGTGATTAGCCGATTCGCGAAATGCGAAATATTTGGGTCGGAAATCGCGCGCGTGGAACGCGAAGAAAGAGAGGACGTGGATCGGATATTCGTGCGGCTATAAAGGACGATCGAAAGCAAACGTTTGGTAGGCGCGTCGCGTCTCATCGAGGATATCGCTGCCTTCCATGGAACGTGGCGTTTTTGCGGTAAAACGAGAGACCGCGAGCTAACGATCCCCACTCATCGACTTTCATCTCGCGTGTATCCCGGGGACATCGTTAATATCGACCATTCATTCATCAACGAAACTCGCCACTTTCGATCGACGGCAAAAACGGATCCTCGCCATTTAACAGCACCTACTGCGAGGCACAAAAGTATTCGTACACTTGGTACATTGAAATAAAAACAATATTTTTTATATTATTAACCCTTTGCGTTCTTTAATTTCTTTCACCTACAGCTCCTTAATTAACGCCAAAACTACCGACGTTTAATTCATAATTATTTTGATATTGAGAATGAAGTCGAAAAATAAATGAACAAACGATGAAACATAAATGAATGCACTTATTGATTCTTTATCTTGATGACAATCAGCACCGATGTCAAGAAAACCGTTTTAACAAATTAGGTTTACAATAAAATGTCTGACAAATGAGTCAAAAACGAAGACAATAATATCATGTACTATCGATGATGTAACACCCTGTACATTCTGAAGTTGATGATTATTCGCAGTACTCGGCGATCGATAGTTTATATCGATAACATCACGTAGAAGAACTAATTTATACCAGTACGAATAATTTACGAATGAAACTTCAAATTGTAACACTTTGCACTAAAAAATCGAGCTATGCTCACCATTTTGTTTAATACAGCAATTTGGGATAGATACATCTTAACTAAATTTACAGTGAGGTACACATGATGTATAAACATAATGAAGCAACTAATAGTGGCAATTAATAATAAATAAGTCATAACATCAAAAGAATTCATTAAACATTTCAAACAAAAGGTTTTTGACGATGCTATCTGGTGCAAATAAAAATCAAGTGCAAAGGTTTAAATCAACACTATTACAATGGGTTAAATCGAACCCAATTCAATGCTTATTTCGATACTAACGTAACGAGGTCCGCTTTAATACGCGACAAGGTACAACGAGCCTCGCGGCAACAAAGGCAAAACAACGAATCCCGGCATAATTTATCACGGGCATTCCGTGGTGCACGTACGCGCGAAGATTACAAACGCTACGTGTCGCGAAAGGGTTAAACGAATGGGTGTCGGGTGAATGAAGGATTCCGAAACGGTACAGCGCAAGAAGGCACGAGACAGGTAAACGCCGTGAGCGGGAGACACGCAATTCTGGACAGGTGCCACACGCTGGGTCGGCCACCATAGCCGGTTAATGGGATTTCGCCGGTTTCGCCGTCTTTCTGCACCACGAGCCGTTGCGATAATCGTCGCATAAAGTCGGCACATTATTGCGTTATAGGGAACCGCGGTGGTATCGCGCGATATTACCGCTGTTCCACGTAGCCACGTAATGGTGGCCCCACGCGACGTTCCGCTCGTCTTCTCGACGAAATTCCTGCCCCCGACTCCTTCGTTTTGGCTGCCTCTCTTAAATTGGCAGAAATAAACGTGGAGGGAAAAAAAACACGGGGGAATAGTGGGTTCGGGGAATGTCCACCCGCGTCGTTCTCGTCGAACGCCGATCCGTTCGATAGTCCTAGATCGTTTACGGCTAATCATCGCGAGGAATTATCTGCGGCATTCGTGACAAGTTCGTAAATTTTCGCCGGGATCGACCGAACGGACTAGGAATCGGGGACACCGGGATACGGTCACGATGGAATCCTAACCGAGGACATTAGCGAGGGTCCTTTCAGATTTCTGAGCGGCTCCATCGTGGATACGATCTGTACCGTGTGCCGCTGAACGAACTCGACCTTTTTTTTTGATGAAAATGGTACCGTCGCTTTCGTCGAAACGATTAATATCGGAGACAGGTCCTATTTCTATCGATAACGTGCTGAACACGCGCACAACAGTGCACGGTGGATTCGTGTAGATCGCAGAGGGACTTGCATAATAATTGCATGATCAAAATCGCTGAGTCACTGTCACGGCTATTTATACATTTATAAAGAAATTGAACGGTCAGTTTCATTTTTCGAACAGACAATTGTCGGTATAAATTTGGCTCGTCGAATGAAGACATTAAAATTCCACCTACATAGAGTAATACATTATGTTATAACAGGTCGTAGATGAGCATTATGATTTTGTGTAACCATCGCGTTTAATTGCATGAGTAATTGGGCTACATTCTCAAATACCAACATGTTGAAATTTGATCTAAATTTCTAGATCATAAACTTCTATATCCTCGATGTCCCTAAATTATTCCAAAAGAATGTCAAATCCTTCAGACTATAAAATTCCTAGATTGTCAGGACCTTTTATTTACAATTTCTAAGATATTCACAAACCAGCGACCTCAAATTCCTTTCTCCCTAAATTCTTCAGGTGCCAAATCCTTAGATTTCCAGGTCTAAAGATGTTCACAAAGCCACGTTCTTAATTTCCTATGTCCCTAGATCGTCCATCTGCCATATGTCTAGATTCACAAATCCCTATTCCAAAACTTACGATCAAAAATTCCCACGGACTAATTCGTTGGACGGTACCACAGGTAGTTCGACAAAGTCCGCGCAACGTTCCCGTCTTTCGAAATCATGTATTATCGGGATAAGCGCGATACGATTAGATGCGGATTAAAATTAGAATCGGATAAGAGCGACGGTACGATAAGCAATCTGTGCGAGTCACGGACGATGATGCGCGTTAATCGAGCGGATAACGAGCGGTCGAGACGGGGTCCGAGAGTAGGTCGAAGGTTGGTCGTGGGCGTCGGGTCGCCGGCGAGATCCCGAGGGAACGTCGATTTCGGCAGGACGTCGGAGAAAGGTCGATCGCGTGGGTGTAGGATCGCGAGCGTGTTGGCGGACAGCGCTTTCTAAATCACTCACTGCCATAAGTCGGCTTTCTCTGTTTTTCCTGGTGGCAGGGCTCCCCGTCACCCGTGTGTCTCCTCGTGGCGCATGGAGATGCGCGACAATGTCCCAAATGACGATCTATTTTCGAGAGGAGACCGTCGACCTCCCGGCGAATCGTAAAAGCGTCAAAATGAATCCATTAAACCGGGAACAGGTACCGGTGCGGCATCGCGAGCTAGAGCGTGTTGCGCCACCATAGAGGACGGAATGCGGCAGGAATAAATTTTCCTCGGCATTCTATAAACGAATCCGGAAGCGTTCGCCCGAAGGACGAACCGTGACGAGTGCCGTGGATAACGGTGCGAAAAAACGATCGAAAACGGGGCCCATTGTTCGTACGACTCGATCGGGATGTGGAAATGTGTGCGCAATGGGGGAGACTCCTCGGCGGGTTGGGAAGATGCCCTTCTCGTTCGTGGGACGAGACGCTGCTTATCTGCCAATAACGAATGGGACAAGCCTCCGGCGGGCCTTCTAGATGGACTTTCGTCGTAAACTGAGAATCCAGGAATTTAGGAATTCGAGAGGCAAGAAACACGCCCGTGGGGGATTAAGGGGCACCGACGCGGACGATAGCGAGACGCTACCGCTGCTGAATCCGTGTGGCCTAACTGCAATTAGCGGTCTATGGGCCAAATGAATCGTAACGACGGTTCTCATGTCCGTCGACTTTTGCTTCTCACGGAAATCACATTGATCTCGATATTTAACCCTTTCGATACAATCGGTTTCACGGTGAAACCGCATATTCGATCATTTGTTTCTCAAGTACAAATGGTATTTGTATTTTACTCGGTGATACCGTCAAAATTTCTCGAAGACAAGCAATTTTCCATGTGGAAGTTTGTATTATCATTGTTTATCCATTTTTACCTTATGTTAGGATAATCACAAAAATTCGCAAAAAATGTCATTTTGGTAGTCAAAGGGGTGAATGGGTGAATTCTACCCCAGATTATCGATGAACTACAAGTTTATACACATGCAATATTATATTAATGCTATACATATCATTGATACCTTAAAATAACATATATAATAAATATATTTTAACTTATTAACCCTTTGCGCTTAGGAGGCGACTCACAGTCGTCATTTGATTTGATGCAACAATTTTAAATCAATAACTTTTAACCACATTTATACACGCGATGTTTGAACATAGTGAAACAACACTGTCAATTAATAATAAAAGAATAATAATTTCAAAAGAATTCATCAAAATTTTCAACTAAAATAAAAATTCTTTTGAGTGCAATTGGTAAAACAATATCTGGTTCTCAGAAATCCTACATTTTCACAGAATCTCTGAAATCCTACATTTTCACAAAAATCCCAAATGCAATTTAAAATGCAATTTAAACCAGCGCATTTTCGCGGATTCGTTAATAGGACAGCATGATACCTAAAGATACTCTAACATAAGTACACTTGGAAAATCCAAGGGAAATTCCCATCAAACGGAAGATTTGTACATAGAACCACTTGCTTGTCAACTTCATTGATTCTAAGCTAGCATTAACCGACCTACTTCCGTATCTGGTTAGCCGCTTCCCTTGGAGATTACGCTTAAATCGTAATCAATGGGTAAGGTGTTGCTATCGAGAAAGGACGTGGTCGTGAGACGTCCGGAAATTCAGCGAGGAAAAGAAGAAAAAAACAATTTCTCGTCTTAATAGGAACGTTTCTCGAATTCGTCGATAAGAAAGTGGACGTTTTACTCGGGGACTGCAATAACGATAATGGATATCGTAGAGAAGCGAAGTGATCGAAGTGATAGCGACTGAAACCAGATTGAGAACCCTTTAACGAGCCTCTCAAAGGATTCCGATGACGACGAGAGGACTTTAGGATGACGACCTACTTCGCTCGTTTGCATCGGACCCGAGGCGCTACCCTTCTTTTTATTCCCGTTCCCTTCGAGTCCACAGGTAGCCCGGATGACGTAACGCGACCGACCAATCGTTCCAAAGGGCAAAGTCCCGGGCACGGAACAGGAGCACAGGAATACGGGAGAGCAGGCTTTCTTATTCCGCGCGGGAGAACCGGGCGCGAAAGGAAATGAACGGAGTAGGAGGTGATGCGAACGGGCTGTCGTTGAATTCGCTAGGGAAATTCGTCATGCGGGGGAAAGTCACGTTTTGGTTGGAACTATTTCGTTCGATACATTACGGACGCGAAATTGAAACATGTTAGAAATTTGCGAATTCAAGGTTTCGGAAATTTAGGGATTCGCTAGGGAAATTGTTAATGCGGATGAATCTTATCGTTGAAATTTTTGTTAGAATTATCTGGTTTGAAACATTATGAATACGTATTATAAACATTTGAAACTCAGAAATTTAAGAGTTCGAGGCTTTGAGAATGACATTTTTGGAAGAAAGAATTTAAAAATGACCCGCATAAAAGAAATCTTGCCGACCACTGGTCTAGAACATTTTGGACTTGAAGCACAAAAATTGAATAAATAAGAAATTTAAGAATATAGATATTTCTAGCGTTATGTCATTTAGAAACTTAACAAACTTAAGAAATTATAAATACCAAAAACTTCGCTAAAATGTTCTAATCTACAATTTTCAAACTTGAAAATGTGAGAAATTATAAATTCACGCTTGATGTGAAACTACATACACGCCGCAACCACTCAAAGAGATACTATTGATTGCAAATGAATCGAACGAATATGTCTCCAAGAAAAGTACGCATATAACGCAAAAGAAGCAAAAGATGGGGGCAATCAAAATTAATCACCTTGATTCGAGGTGTAACTCCAATACGCCATCCGATTCGAGGCTGATAATCTCTTTATATTCTTTTCCTGCGCGATGATATCGCGTAATTTCGATTTCAACGATCGATTAGCGAAACGCGTGTAATTAGCGAAATGTCGAAACCGCGTACAATGTAATGCTGGTAATCGTTTTTGCCGGTTTCTTGCGGCGAACTGTCTTGTAGAAAAAGCTGCACGCGATTTTATCCATGAACCGGTAATAAAGGAAGTAATAAGTAACCGTAATAAAACACTCGCAACGCGTATCAGGCGCCTTCTTTCTTCGAACGCATTGCCCGTGTGTAACCAAGGAGAAACGATTTGAAAAGGTAGTTCGGTAATCGAGGTAGACAATATATACGATGCTCGATGCTTCGAATCGATGCTGGCACGGCTACCGCGTATTATTATTGATCGTTAAACAACCTTGATAACGATCGATCTCGACGAATAGTACGCTTCCTTCGACGTCCGTGTAACTATCGAGCACGTGGAAATTAATGCTCTAATTGACTGGCGAACGCTCGAGCAAAAAGCAAATTCGTCAAATTCTTATTTTTAATTACGACAATTTTTAAAAGGTTTATTTCAAAATACATGTTAACTTTCATCGAGATGAAGAATCTTTCTATGAATTGATTCATGCATTATTCAGTATTTACTTATTTTTATGGATGATTTTCAATTTGGACTTAAGTGGTCATTGACACCATGTCACTCGTATATGGATGACACTCGAATTTTTATACATATTGAACACTTCTTATTTTTAATTACGAATATTGATAAAAAGTTTATGTCAAAATGCACGCTAACATTCGGGGAGAAAAAGAATCTGTCTATAAATTGGTTCATGTATTATTCATGATTTACTTATTTTTATAGTTCATTTTCGATTTAGACTTAAGTGGTTATTGACACTTTGAATGCCGCGTCATTCGTATGCGGGTGACACACAAATTTCTACGCAGATTTCACAGCTATTTTATTCAATTTACTCACTTTTATAACTGAAAGTACGAGCCTTAGTCATTTGGAACTAGGGAAAATGAATATAACAAAATATCGTGAAAATATTTGGTAAGATTCGTTAACACTAGAAGTAACAGCATTAAATGCACGTTTACTGTAAAAATAAAAATAAATACTACAGCATCAGCTGACATACAGCCATTCATTAGCTCAATAAAACACCATAAACATTTTGATAAAACGGCAGCAACAAAATATTTTATTTTATATCAAAATATTTCATTATAAAATTTCAAACTCGAAACTGATCATTGTAACCGGTTAGTAGTTCTCTAGTGTTAAAAATGAAAAATACCACCTAATTTTCAATTGCATCAGGGCGCAGCCGACACGTTAAGTACCTGTAATTACATGTATACACTTTGAGTACATTGTAATAGGCGCAAAACGCGATGCCGATCTAACGATTTCAACTTGTACCACGATAGCCGGATTTTCGATGCAACTCTATCGGCGCGTTTACATAATGACCGGTTACAATCGGCGCGATTAGATTTTAGCAGGCGAACTTAATCAACGTTCTGTCCGCGATCTAAACTGGTCGCTGCGTAACTTCGATCGATTCATTCATGAGATCAGAAAATTCAGCGATCCGATAGAGCGAACGGTGCCGCGAAACCACGGATCGATAGATCGATCGGATCCGATAATCTTCGAGGCAGCGCGCGCTATCTCCGGGAAAAGCAACGAACACGAGAGCAACGGGAAAAGAACGAAATGGAAGAAGAAAGCGCTAATAAATTCTTATCGTTGCTGTTGGAACAGGCTGATTAAACCTCGACGTCAATTATTTTGCCACGATTCCGGTATTTAACGCCTCTCTATCGACCGTTATCGATTACGGGGATCTGGTGTACCGACACCGGCAGCTCCGACTAAATAATTATCGGACTGATTTACTGCGAGCGTTGGTAGCTTGAGTTGATTTAGACACCTTGTCGATTCATAGTTGAACTATGAAATGCTTGTATTACGAACGCTTTTAAATCGAACCGAATGCAAACGATAACGGTGGAAAAATTTAGGCAGCGACTAAAAAAGAGGTAATTGCTTTTATTGAGGACAGATTTCATTTAGTCGATCGTGTTGCAAATATATTGGATAAAATAATGTATTGTAAAATTTGGGTATTTTGTCGAATATCAATAAATCATCGATGACTTCATAATTAGAGAAATTATTTCAAATGCTTCTTATTTCATGCAATTACAAATTTTTTTGTATGACTTATTGAAGAAAATTATTTAAAACAATCCTCATCCGCTGTAATTGTATGTAAAGTCTACCCTTACATGTAAAAAATGCAAACATTCCCTTTACATCCTCCCCTAATCAACGGAAGCTTAGGTTGTATACAATTATATTCAACGACCACCTCAACTCTTTCAAGCACAGCGTGCACTTGCGTCTATTTTCAAACGCTACGCATACTGAGATCATTCGGTCATAAAATAATCGAAGAAAATAACTGAACAGCACTGGCAACATTTCAGTATAACCGTACACAATTGAACATTTAGAACAGTGGAAACATTTGCCGACATATAAAATACGTACACTTTAACTGACCATTTGAAACGTTGGAACAGAATTGAACATTTAATACAATGGAATATAATTGAATATTTGAAACATTTTAATATAATTGTCATTTAAAACGCGTGCAAAATAATTCAACATCCGAGGCGCATGCAAAATAATTCAACATCCGAGGCACGTGCAAAATAATTCAACATATGAAACACGTTTAAAATAATTGAACATTTGAAACACGTGCAAAATAATCTGAAACACCATTAAAATAATTTAAATATAACTTATAAATTAAATCAGTGACACATAATTGAATATTTGAGCCAACATGAAGGTTCCAACATGAGTGAACGTTTGAAAGACCAGACAGAAGATAAACGCGAGCATGCAACGTTTCTATAACATATTAAAAATACGGTATTTTTCTTGCAATGTTGGTATAGAGAAATAATTCTTCGAAAAATACGTGGAACATATTACGTGCTTGCGAAAAGGAGCAACGTTTCGCAACCGAGTACAGAGTGAAAATTTCCTACAGAAAAAGAGAGAAATATTTTTTTTCATTTATTTATTTGTAGTCGCATCAACCGCTGATGGGTTATTAACAACTCAGAGTATGTTTACAGCTTGTATAGTTTGGACACTCTAACCCCTTGTGCTACGATTTATTCAGCAAGTGCGTCAGACATAACGAACTATAATATTAATTGCTACAGCATTAAAGTGATTAAATAAAGTTCGAATGTCAAGACTGTTTCCCATTTAGTGATCCTCGAATGCGCAAATTACAATTAGACCGAAGTTGAACATTCAACCATATTAAAAATATTAACAATGTCTGCCATATTTGAACAGCGAGTGCGTCACGAGTGTAGCTCGCAGTTGTAGGGCAAGGGGTTAATGTACCGCAGCAAGTTTTGAGTCGATTTGTCGTCCTTCAGGTTGTTCTTTAGAGATGGTTTCATGTTGTACCGTAGTCTGTGGTATATTTCCTGCAGTGGCAGTGAGAGAAATTGAAGGTGCGTTTATCGACACGCGTCTACGAGCATCGGCATCGACGTAGCCGGTGAAGCTATCGAAGATCGATACCCTTTTGCTCGACTCTCTCGCGGCCGCGTCGCATGAAAGCACCTTTTAAAGGCGGTGCAGCACAATGGAGAGTCGCGGAGACGGAACATAAGGCGAAGAAAAACTGTCGGTAGAATATGGAGGCACCGCACGCGGAGGAGTAGGAGGAGGAGAAGGTGGAACAAGGCGAAGAAGTAGCAGCGAAGAGAATTTATTACCGCGCGGGTCCCCGAAGAGAGGAGAGGACGCGAGCATAAGCAGTTAGGGTACCTGCAGGAACAAATAACGGAGAGGTGGGAGGCCCGCGATACCTACAAATGAGGAGCGTGAGAGGAACGGAGAGAACGAGAGGTCGGAGAGAGAGAAACCCTCGGGAGGTCCAGCTTGTAACAGGTGTACCCCGACAACCTTTCGGGATTACCCTATGCGCTCGAGCCATGCGAACATCGCGTTTCAGATGGCTGCGTTCGTGGGTGATGTTATGCGATGACATATGAGGACACCGAATTTTCTCGGAATATCATTTTTTTTTTTATAATGGAACGGGAACTTGGGAAGATCGAAACGTGAAAATATTGTCGCGATAGGAATATGGCACCGTAAGTAGGAATTCGGAAATGGGGAATTGGGGGTTATGAAATTTGGGGAAAAGGAAACTTGAGAATTCTGGGATTCTGAAAGCGGGGAATTGGAAAAGCAGAGAATATGAGATTTTGAGAAATTGGGAAATTGGGAATTTGGGAATTTGGGAATTTAGAAATTTGGGGATTTGGTAACAGGAAATTTGGGAGTTGAAAATTTGGGGTTTTGGGAATTGGAAATTTGGGGATTTAGGGATTTGGGAGTTGGGAATTTGGGGATTTGTGGATTTGGGAGTTAGAAATTTGGAAATTTGGAAATTTGGGAATTTGGGAATTTGGGAATTTGGGAATTTAGGGATTTGGGAGTTGGAAATTCAGGAATTTGGGAATCTGAAAATTACAGAATCTAGGAGTTTGAGAATTGGGGAATTTGCGTATCTGAAAATTCGAGAAGTCAAAGAATCTGAGGACGTAGAAATCAGAAATTCGAAATACTGAAATTAAAAATTGCTAAAGTTGAAAGTGCAGAAAACAATTCGATGACAATAAATCAAATAATTACCCGATGCATTAACCCCAGTGTTCTCCAAAAATCACTGCGATAATTCTACCAGGTGAATACAAATACCAATTTCATTAAACTGCGTCACCTTCCGTACCGATTCCATCGAAAGCAATGTGTCGAGTAAATCCGATAACAGTACACGTACACCCGCAGCTGAAAGCGTCGCGAGGAAGTAAATACTTTCCGCGATTATGGGATTTCCGTGGGACAGGTGTAGCTACCGATCGGGCAAGCAATAAAAACACGTATTAACAGTATTATCCCTGTGGAAACAAGTGGGTACGGTAGCGGTTTCAGCTTTTTGGGAAGAGCTGTTCAACATTCGGTGAGAGTCCAGACCGAGAGTCGGGGTACGAAGATTCGATGGGTCGATAACGGTCCGGTTCGCGTTCCTACGAGACCACGAGGCTGTTGTGGCCGTTCCTCATTTTCGGTCGAAGGCACGTGGTTGTTGGCTATCGATATCTCGATGTATTCTCCAGAGGCTGGCTGGTCCGGACCTGTATCTATCTACCCACGCGTGGCTGGACACACACGGGTGCACGGTAGGATTCCTTCGGACACGTACGAATACGCGAACCTGCGAATCTTGTAATTCTCTATCGTGTTTGCAAATTTCTGAGTTCACGGATCGTTTGATTTCTTATTGTTCGCTGACTCGAATTCAAGTACTTTTAAACAGGTATCGCGGTATGACAATTTTCATGCGATCGGAGATTATATAATTTTTCTTCTTCAATTTTTGATATCCGATTAGATTCCCATGTTGCAAATTTCTATACTGCCGAATTCCGAAGTTTCGAAATTGTTGAATCTATAGTTCCTAGATCTCCAGATTTCAAAATCTTACAAAATCCAGAAGACCTCATATCTCCAAACTTCAAAGTCTCCAAATCCCAAACTCTCGAAAGTCCTAGATGACGAATTTTCTAGATTCCCAAATCGCAATATCCCGAAATTCCAAAAGCTCGAAATTTCCAGACTTTCAAATTCGGAAGGTCCCAAATTTCGGAGTCTAGAGATACCTAGATCTCCAGATTCCAAAGTTCCCCAAGCTCCAAGACCTCATATTCCCAAATTTCAGAATCTCAGCATCCTAAGGTCTCAAGATTCCTAGATATCCAAATCCCCAAATTACCAAACTCTCATATTCCGAAATTTCAAAGTCTCAAAGTTACTAGACCTCCAAGTTCCTAAATTTTCAAATTTCAAACTCTACAGGCCTAAGAGTTCCCAAATTCCTACGCTCTCAAATCACAGCAGCACAAATCTTTAGCTCCCACAATTCCTACATTACATCCACTTCCAAAATCCCTAGACCGTCAAATCCGTGCACCATTGTACCTGTACATCCCCATTCTCCCAAAATCCCGAAATGCCTGTCCCCAAACACCCAAACTCTCGAAGTTCCTATACCAAAATTCACGATTCACCGTCACCTATTCAAATCCGTAAAAATCCACAAAAAATCATCATCTCGATTTTCGTCGTAATTTTCCGCGGAAACGGAGATTTGCCCTTGACTGTACCCGTTGGTTCGGCCGGCATAAATGGGAAAAGAAGGGGGTAGAAGAAGACGTCGTGTCTACGAGCGGATCCGAAGACGAGAGGCATTCGAAAACGAGAAGCGAAAGAGGAGAACGACGTCCAGTTATTGCGGAGACTCGTTAACTCCGGTAGCCAACCTCTTCGAGTCCGGTGATTGCGCCAGGTACACGTACACCTACTTAACGACCTGGCCCAACCCAGCTACCTGTTCGAATTATCGTTTTCCTAGCGGTGACGATCGTTCAGCAATCGTTATCGATCGGTTAACAGTTGGCGAGGAGGAACAGCCGCGCGAAATGAACTACGAATCACGCAGATTAGCGAACGTAAAACATGCGTCCGAACGATCCCGATCGATCTATTTCCACGCTCTTCTAGGCGCCTGCAAGTTTTTTCGTTTATCGTTCATTACCGACCTTATCTTGGCCATTTTTTCTCGGAGGAGATTCAAACGCGTTACGGCCACTTCGGACGATAAGGTTGTTTATTGAATTCGGTGCTTTTGACCGTTCGATAAACGAAAGTTGCGTTGATGCAGGTATTACGGTGTATGTGTGATTTGTTCGTTCATATCGATACGTGACACGAATAATATTGTGGATTTGATCCCTGGTGTTATGCATTTTATTTAATATAACGATCTTGCAAGTAATGAAACAAGAATACGAGCAAAAATATATATTATATATGTACTTGGGCGATCCCTATTTGAGGATCGTGGTAGCAAATGTGTTAAGGCACAATTGATTATTCGGCACAAATCGATACTTGTGCAATTCGGTAAAAAAATCGGTAATCAATAACACATTGCGTGGTTGTTTCACCGACTCGGTATATTATAATTTTATGTGTTCGATAATAACAGAAAGTAGGGTTCACACGATTATGTTACTCTTATACTCGATCTACCGATTCATATCGACACCCGATGCGAACAACACCGTAATTTCGAATGTAAACGCGCACGAGTTACGATGTTGTTCCTATTACGTGGCCATAAGTTTGGGAGCTGAATGTGCAATGAAAATGCGGACAGCTGCGTTGTTGCATTATCGAATCGATCGAAAATGCTTATCGCGGGAGCAGATTGGTGAAAGGAAGATGATTTGTTACCATGTGCAACGAAGATGGGATCGCACGTGTACGAGACGCAACGCGCAGACTCTGGAACGAGATGCGCGACCTTGAACTCGAACTCTAGGGTCGATCGATAGGCGCCACGCGCCTCTCCTGACCCATATAAACACCGGGAATTCCGGGAGTGAGTATACTCCCGGAAAACGGAACCACGGGAACGGATATTATGACGCTGTTCGTACCACTGAAACAACTTTATAGGGAAATTTGGTAATAGGAGATTAGGAAGTTAGGGAATTTGGGAATGGTGGAATTTGGAAATGGGAGAACTTGGGATTGGAGTAAGTTTGAAATGATTGCACAAAAGATTGCACTAGATTTGTGAATATTCATTATTTTTTTCGAACAGTACGTGAAATATGTCGATGGCAACTTGATGGGAATTTTGATGATAATTTAATGAAAATTTTGATGGTATGAGAAAATATAAAAAAGAAATGCAATAGGTAGGTGACCAAGCGCGAATTATGAAATTTATCAGTCCGTTTATTGATCATTTTTATCATCATGAAGGAGATAAAGTAACAGCGAATGAAAATTATTGTCTTTTATCTGAGTCTATTAATAAAAATAGATATACCATAAAAGGGACTTGAACTGAATATAATAGAATAGGACAGTTAACTCATCACTGTAAATATGGTAATAGTGATAAGCTGTTTACTGGTCATCGATAAGAAAGATAATAAAGAAATGCACTTGAAAACATGGAAAATTTTCCAATATCTAACCTATTGTACTACTATTTACAATGCTATTGTGCTGCTGTTGTACTATTTTATTCTTTCAGTGTTTCACTATTCTACTATAGATACTACGATTCAATTGAGTCTACTATATGACCATATTGTATACTACCATATTACCATCTAAGCTAGTATGAGCTCATGTATCTACAGCTCAAAAGTACATTTATTTAAAAACAGTAGTGTGATAATATAATAGAAACGATAGTAAAGTAGTAAAAAAGCAAAATAGTAAAGTAGTAGCCCACTAAAGCAAACGGACTTAGTTTCACCTGCAATCTAAAGTACCAAGATACTAAAACGAAATAATGAATAATAAGATTAGGAATATTAAAAATTACTTTATTAACTTGTTCGAATTCCCACACTCTAATCTCGCAACATATATTTATTTCAAGTTGTACCAATGTTTGTACATTCGACCGAATGAAACTGTACAGGACCGTATCGATTCCGTTGCAAATATATGTTGCGGCTCTATAATTAAACGACTCGATAACTAAACGACCGTACGAATCAGTTTCCACCTTAACACGTATCGGGAGCGCGTAAGATTTAACGTTCACCGCGTGGGAGAGCCAAGAGTTTTTGCGGATTTCCATCCGCCTAGGATCGAGCAGATTTTTCTCGGGTGAAACTGACAACCGGTCGTGTGGTAATCGGAAAAAAAAAAGCCCCGTATCAAAGACAAATCTTCCTGCCCTGAAAGCAAAGTTAATCGCGCCTGCCAGCTAAACGAACGCGTGGGCGTTAATTACTCTGTTAAAACCAGCTCGCGTTAGGCGGGAATACTACAGGACACCGTGAGCATAAAACGTCGACAGACACCGACGACTATCGTTCGACTTGTAAGTATATTACACGATCGCACACACGGACCGATAGACAGGATTTTCATTTTTTGTCGCTGTTAATGCAAAACCACCCGCGTGTCTCTGCCGGCAAATCGATAATTCATAGCGTCGTGCAACGGTAACACTGTTGGAAAATTAAAATTTATGCCGAACGGAGAATAAATACACGGCGTTAAATAAATGTAGGCAATAATATCGTATCGCGTTTCTGTAGTTTCCGATCGATTTTTTTCCGCGTAAGAAAAATTTATCGTGGTCTAATTATTTTCCTCTTTTTTTTTTTACGCTGAATTCACGCGGAACTTGCTTCATTGTATCAATATTTGTTTGATTATAGTCATAGAACTGATAAACTGTATCTCGGTATGTTTATGTGACATGAATCAACGCAGATACGGGTGTACGGTTCGATACGGTTTCGTTCTTATTAAATTATTAATGGCGGATCATAATACGTTCTCGACACGGTGTGATTTATCAAATATAATTAAATCGAATAGATTGTACCATGTATGCTTGTTACAAAATTAATTACCGCTGTAATCGGCACTTTTAATATGTGAGGGTGAATGTATCTATGATTTACTGTAAAATATTATACATACAATTATTTGCAACATTATATACATTATTTATAATAATATATACATTTTAAAAGCAATATAAAATAGTATAAATATTATATACATTATACATATATATTTGATGTCAGAAACAAACATGAAGAATAACGTTCTAAAATATCTACATACAAAAAGATAATTATTTATGCAAATTATACTAATTTATTTAAAGAACGTCAGTCTCACGTTTGCTCTAATTGTTTTGCCCTAAATATATTCTACATAAAACACGAACGACAAAGAAAGCCCGAGCGGAACAGAAGCAAAGGCGTCTAACTATCGAAGATTAATTAAATTGGCACGCTGTTTGAAGCGCAAGTCCGCCCCTCGTTAGAACAAAGCACTCGTTAACCGGAAACAGCGCTTCCCATCAAATCTGCATAACAACGTAGCCATCCAACTTTAGATACCGTTTCGTCGGTACGCGAGGTTCGCGTTAATGCGTGCTTCGTAACTGTTCCTTGCAACATTTACGATGATCGCACGCACGATGCACACGACGCAACAATGTGCCACCATTGATCGTTGGTGCAACGCGCAACACCGGATGGGGTGCGTTCGCAGAGATTGGCGCAGTTTCCCGCCGCCACGCCGGAGAAAGATATTGATTTCTAGAGAAGCACGGCGAGACAAGATAGCCTTCGTTGTGCATTCTACCGTACGACCCAACCAACCTGCTACTCCTGCCGCAGGGATGAATTCACGGTCAAGGACGAAGCTACCCCTCCAGCTTTTCTCTCGTGCAACCCCTTGTCTTCCATCCGCCCCTACCCACGCGAGGAATTTCTATACAACGCTTCGTGGTGGATACGGTTGAACGTTGCATTTGTTTCAGCAGAATTTTTGTGCGGGATCTGTCAACCCGTTAGATTTAGTGCTAGGATTAATTCACTCGGCTTACGATCAAGTAGCGTAAGAATTTAAGAATTAAGGAGTTGAGCAATTGCACAATTGGAAATTTTCGGATTCGATAATTTAGAAATTGGAAAATTGGGAACTCGGGGATTTGATTATAGTACATTTTTAAATTCGGAAATAGGGTAATTTGATAATAGGATATTTGAGAATTGTGGTATTTGCCAATGGGGGAATTTGTGAATAGAGAAATTTAGTAATAGAAGATTTCGAAATTGGGGGATTTGAGAATGGGGGAATTTGTGAATAGGGAAATTTGCTAATAGGAGATTAGAAAGTTGGGGGATTTGGGAATGGGGAAATTGCGAAATGGGGGAAATTGCGAAATGGGAAAATTGCGGAATGCGGGAATTGGAAAATGGGGGAATTGCGAAATGAGAAAATTGTGAAATGGGAAAATTGCGAAATGGAGGAATTTGAAATGGGGAACTTCGAAGTAGGGGAATTTGGGAACAGAGGAATTTAGAAATTGGGGTTTGGGATTGTGCATTGGGAATTTGGTATTTGGGATATGGAATTTAGAGAATTGAGAAATCCGAAGATTTGTCAGTTAGAAATCAGAGACTAGTCTGAAAACTTGAGAACCGTTTTAAAATTTTGCAATAACCTTACAATATCAGTAAAAATTTGAAACCATCAACCAAGATTAAAAATAAAACACACGTCCAACGTACCTTCGGCTCACCATAATCGTCCAGACCGTACATCGAAAGGTATCAAACGCATCCTGATCCCTGCCTAGTTACGCCAATGCGTTTAACAACTCTATCCTCCGCTCGCGCGTTATCGCCGGTTCGATCATCTCGGGAACTCCACCTCTTTCGAGTATGTACGCCTGTAACGCTTGTCCTATACACGCGGACGAATCGAAACGATCTGCACGGGCTGATAAAGAAAATGAAAATGCTCGATCGAATCAAAACGAGCATCGTCTCTCGTTCATTTTCCGTTCCATCGTTACCCGATGCTTTCTTCGCGAACGAGGAAGCAAAACGACGGAGAAAGGTGAATTAGCATAACGGTGAACGTCGACGCGAGGTTCGACGCACGAAACGAGAATTTATGGCAGTTTCGTGGGGACAGATTCACGAGGACAATAATTCCGACGATCCACGATGCCCGAGGACATCCGGCGAAATAGGCGACCACGATTTTTACGTAACCGTGTTCCTTACACGTGATCTTTACGCCGAGATTGACCATGGATAGCTCGGATAAAATAATGCTGGAAGGGATTGGCCGACTCTTAAAACGGCGTTACACCTGCGAGACGGTGAAGAAACACCATCGACAACCACCTACGCTTCCTTACGTAGTATTATTTACTAGTCGATCTGTTGGGCAAACACTATTAAGAATTAATCGCTTTTAGACCCGATCAACCCTTGACGCTGAAACTACCAAACGGGTCATCCTTTTACAAATTGCCTACTTTGAATGAAATAATTTGTTAAACTGGTCTTCTTGACATTTATGCTGATTGTCATCAAAATTTATAAGTGACATTTATGTTTCATAGTTCGTTCATTTATTTTTTCAATTTTATGTTTAACATCAAAATAATTGTGCCTTGTAGGTAGGTAGTTTCACTGTTAACGAATGAACGCCGCCATATTCGTGACATTATAAGTATTTACCGAATATGAATCTAATCTTTCCCTTCAGGCCAATTTACCAAAATTTCAATCCAAGATCTAAGATCAACCGAAGATGAATCTAATATTTTCCTTCGAACCTATTTACCAATATTTGAATCCAAGATTTAGCATCAACCGAAGATGAATCTAATGTTAGATATAAGCTAACAGCACAGTGAGTGGTTTCGGAGGATTACAGCAAACCAATGTCGTCGATGTCACGAGAGCCGAAGTTATTTTCAAATGTCGTACATCTTTCCTGGATTTATCCTATTCAACGGCGATTCAATAAAGTAAACGAGGATTCGCAGCAGCTTGGTCCAGGCTCAAAACCTGTTTCGCCAGCCGTGATATTATACAAAATCATCGATGATCGTGGTATAGGTTGGTGGATGAAACGCATGATTTATAGGAGACGCGTGCAAATGTCTGGTGACACCTCAACGGATCTTCTAATCGTTTTAACCCGAACTGAGTTTCCCGTCGACTCCACCCTGAACGATTCAAACGTATCATTCGATCTTTTCTTCTATCGTCGATGTTGTTTAGTCGGTTAGACGATTAGGATCGACAATACACGGTGTTATTTCAGCGACGTTTACATCCCGAGCGTAATGGACACGTTGGGTCTATCGCGAAACTGCGAACGGCTGCAATTTGCATGACATATCTGTCCGAATGCTTGCAACGGTCTTTGTACAACGCAGGTGACAATTCACCGCGTGTATCATCGTCGTGAGATTTGCCCTCGCGCCCCATTAGCATAATGCTCGATCATTACAACACCGTTCGTACGTTTTCCGTGGGCGTACGCTCGAAATTCGCGCGCTAGCTACGAACTTCTACCACGGACAAATCATCCGTTGTTAATTCTTATTTATTATAGCGAATCCGCGAGGAGAGCGGAAAAATCACGGGAACTACGATATTCTTCGATGTTTCACGTTCACCGAATCAATTCGTTAACTCGGTTCGTTAATTGACGGCCATCGCGAACATCGACGTCGTCATTTTTATTGTTGGCTTCGTTTTCGATGAGCGAGTGCATGAGTGGATTGCAGATATAGGCGAATTAGAACCGCGATCATGGCAGTTCCTCCACATTTCCAGATTGCCGAATTTCTGAATTTACAAATTTTTAAATCTCCGAGTCCTGAGTTTTGAAAATTTTCGAATCTTCGATATCTGACTTTTCCAAAATTCTCGAATCTCTAAATTGCAAATTTAAAACCCGAAATCCAAAATCCGAACACAGCGAAGAGTCAGAGCCTATACCTTCCTATTAACACGTTCGTAGCCCAGCGTGATTAGACTGAGTTATAATTTAATTTGTATCCTTGCCGGACCCAAATTCATATTTATATTTATAATTATAGTTATATTTATATTTTTATTTTGTGTATTTTGTATTTATATAATGGTGCTTGTTCACTTAAACTCTTTTAAAAATCTCAATTTCAAATCCTATTTAAATCAAAGACAAAGAGCGTCCATATTTGTATATGTATCAACCAATATTTAACTCTGTGCTCGTCTTAGACGCGTGGTTCTGATCGCGACGTCGTCCAATACTCCCTGAAAGTGAGAACGATCCCGGTTTTACTAACTGCCGCTTTCAAATACGCCGCAACACCCCAGCGAGCTGAATCGTCCTACCGGAGCGGAATCGCGTTTGCACGGAGCCGAAGAACGCGGGAGAAACAAGAAGAGTAACGCGAACTCGCGACAAGCAGTGTAATCGTCTTCGGGACGAGTATAATCTTATCGGGGAGATAGGGTCCGCTTCAACCTCCGGTTATTCTATTTCTGCGCAACGACTGTTCCGTGGAACGAGAGCAAAGGGTGCGACGGGGTGGCAGCGCACACACGCAACGGAAGAGGGGGAGAAAGATTGCAGGGGCTGCATTCAGGGAACGCACCGAAAGGCCTTGGATCTGCATAGCAAATTGGCGATCGATATACGGTCACCGTACCGGCGAGTCGCGCGAGCCTCGAATTAAAGCTTATAACTTTCATGTCCGGCGCAATGTATCATTATGCGCCGGGTAGAACCCGGTCTTGATGCAGCAGCTGCCCGCATGCGGGACGCCACCGACCGGCGGGCGCGAATATGTGCATAAAACACGATAAATCGCCCGGCGAGATACGGATCGACGAATGACAAGTCGCTCGGTGGGCGGTGCTCCGCGATCCTCTTCCTCGACGACCTCTCGCGAGATCGCCGCTGAGAAATCGTTCGGTCGAATTGCGTTCTTCTATCCGCGATACTATCCAGGCATTTGTCGATGAATCGTTGGTATAGTAGTCGCTTTCGTCTATTGTTTGCACCATTTCTTGCACCATTTTATTGGCTTTTAAGTTCTTCAACATCTGAAGGGTGATCTTCAAATTTTAGATAATTTAATCCTTGTCACTAGAAAGCATTTTTTAATATCGGTACATGGAAAGTGTCAAACTTTCTAATTGAAAAGTTTCACGAATTTTTTTGAAATTATTATTGGAAAGAATTAGTGAAATTATTAATATTGCCTGTTTCGTTTAAGCGTTCAATCGAAGTGCGTTTTCCTATCTACGGGACTATCGAAGACTTTGTTGATGAATCGCTGGAATCGTCGTCGCTTTCATCTATTCTTTGCACCATTTTATTGGCTTTTAACACTAGGTTTACGGAACCCGTCAAAATGACGGATCTTAGACTTCTTATTTTCAATTACGAAAATGATTAAAAAACTGATTGCAAAATGCATGTTAACCTTCATGGAGATGAAGAATCTTTCTATAAACTGGCTTATGCATTGTCCCTTATTTGTTTGTTTTTATAGTTCATTTTCAAATCAGACATATAAGTGGCCATTGAACGTCCGTAAATCTATTGTTAAATTCTTCAACGTCTGAAGGGTGATCTTCAAATTTTAGATAGATAATTTAATCCTGGTCAGTCGGAAGCATTTTTTTATGTTGGCACATGGAAAGTGTCAAACTTTCTATTTGAAGGGTTTGATGAATTTTTTTGAAATTATTCTTCTTTTATAATTAATGGCCAATATTGTCTGTTTCACTAAGTTCACAAAATGTGTTAAAAACCATAAACATCATCACATAGTTGCAGCATACGGTTCAATCTCGTAATCGACGATTTAGCAACAAGAAAAGCTTGAAACTTTCGGTATCCCCGTTACAGCGCAACAACACCGGGTGTCAGGTTGTATCGATGATCAGGGCTACTCGTAAGTTAGCCCTGGCCCATGATCGGCAAGAAATAACAGGGTTCGAGTGGCATTTTATGAAGTCGACGAGCAAAAACAATATTTTCTCGCCAGGGTGCGACGCAAAAGGCACCGGGAGCACGGAAGGAGCCACCTGGAGGAGAGCACTCGAGGTGGATCGACAAGAAACGTTTTTGTTGTTTGGCGTGTTTGCAAACGAAACCGGACAGCCGTGACACCTGACACCTGGTGCATCCTCGTATTGCGCCGTCTCTGTTTCGCGCGGCCAAATAGTGCATCGTCTCCGTTTAATCATTGAAGAGACAATAGCGGGCACAGTTCGCACAATTAGCGTTCCATTGACCACCGGTTTGCGCGTCGATAAACTTTCGTTACGTTCGTAGCCGATCATTCGAAGAGACGATCCCCGCTACGATACCGTTTCTTGACGTTTCTTTACGTTTTCGCGTTATATTCTTACGTCAATCGTGAAATTGAATAGATTGTCCTTTGTCCCTCGGTCCGCACCACTCTTACGTTCTACTCGCCTTGTTCGACGAGAAACGTCATTCGCGAATGCTCTATAACTAGTCTTTATGTATGTGAGACGATGGAAGAAACATTTATGCTCGATTCTGCATTGTTGTTGATTCTATATCGTTATGCCGATTCCATTTTTGTTAGCAATGCAAACAACCCTTTGTCAAAGGGAGACAAATCTGCAGAGGATTTATCTAAATGTTTCCTATATTTACCCGAAGTTCTGTCAAATCGATGGTTCCTTCTGTCTCATTCTAATTCGAAAAAAGTGTATAATATATAACATACATTAAGTGTACAATATGCAACGTACATCAAGTGCCTAATATACAAGGTATATTAAGTATATAATATACAACATAAATGTATATAATGTGCATATACAAGTGTATATATATAAGTGAATTATTTACGATGTATACAAAGCGTATAATATATGAAATTGACAGTAAAAATGTCGGTGAAAAATAACATGAACTACCAAAGGGGTCAAATGACCCATCTACAAATTTCCTACTTCAAATGACAAACTCTGTTCAGATGGGTTTCTTGATATATGTGCTGATTGGTATCAAGACGAAGAATCAATAACTGCATTCGTTTCTGTTTCACCCTTTGTTCATTTATTCTTCGACTTCGTTTTTAACATCAAAATACTTGAGAATTATACGTCGGTAGTTTCATTGTTAAATGCTGTCCACATTTTTCGTAAGTGCTCTTAAAATTTTAGTAAGTCAAGTTGCTGGTGACTTGTAACTCGAAGGAAACATACGTTGCAACCAAACGACACATGAAATTGGTGGAAGGCGAGGAAAGTTTTAGTCGAAGGGGCGCGTGCATCGCCCGTGCATTACCCACATCGACACAAAGGATTAGCACGCGCATCCGAGTCACGAGCCGTGAAGGGACACGCGTAAAAGAGATTGGTCGTAGCTGATCGTTCTACGTGGCTGAGTAAACGCGCGTGTTCGCTCCACTTCCGACGTTAAAACCTCCCTCGCACGTGACACACGTTGCACCTGAATATCGCACGGCGAAAAAAAAAAGAAAGAAACAGCTTTGCACCCCCGTACATAAGTCACCGAACACGCGATCGCACTCATCGATCTAATGACATTTTAACGACGCTCCGTCGTAAATACCATTTCGTTGAAACGGTTAATTATATCGGCGTAAGGTGTACGGTGGTCAAGTTTGATCTGTCGATGTATAAAATTAAACGAGCTTATAAATTCGTTACGTCGTTATAGGAGGGAAAAGGTCGAGCGTGAAAAGAGATGTGTTCATACGCGTTTGCCCTAACACGCGCATCCGCTCTACTTCCGACGCTTAGCGCCGCGACGCTTCAACGAGCTCGCCGCATGCCGTGAAACCGCCCTCGCACGCGACTACAAGAGGGCGAGTTATGTGACACCGATTATAAATGCACTGCCCAGAGGGTGACGAGAAAAAGGCTTTGATATGAACTATTGGTTATTGTATCCCTCGAAACTGATTTTACGCGGAACTTAGTTCGCCTGCGGTGGTAAATGCTTTTCGTCAGATTTTCAAAGAAACAATTTCGTTGCTTCGAGCGTCGTATTAACAGTAGAACTACTGGCATTAAATGAAGACTTACTTTAAAATTTAAAATAAATGAAAATACTCTGTAGCATCACCTAACATACACAATCATTCATTAGCTCCATAATACATGACAAACATTTTAACAAAAGTGCTACAACAAAATTTTGTAATATAAAATGACAAATTCGAAACTGGTCATTTTGACTGGTTGGTAGTTCTAGTGTTAACACGTTGACTGCTGCATCAGAGCAATTGAAAAGTATATTAGGTAAAGTTTTCATTTTTAACAAATCTCAACAAATATTTTTACGATACTTTGTTACATTTATTTCCCGTAGTTGCAAGTTACTGATGCGAGCATCTTCAGGTAGAAAATTTAACAAATTTTGGATAATGCAGATGTTAAATATGTGTAATAATTTGAGTGTCACCCATATATGGGCGAAATGCAGTCAAAGTATTAATTGGGTTGACGTCGAGGAGTAACTTTACCCATTTCCAACTTCGATCCACAAAGTTAAATATGTAGTTTTATATATGTTCCTCCTTTATCACTTGCGATAGGATTCTACTTAATAAAATGTATATTCGATAAACGCTTACATTCCGGTTTTCAAAATCATTTTTTGTCTCGATGCTGTCTGACTTATAAAAGTACTTGATACATAACTTTTCAACCCATGCCTCAAAGTTAAAACAAAAATTTGACAATGGGTTAAATAGATCGGAGTCGCGATACGACATGCCGTTTTCACCCTTATCATTAGACGTATGCGCGAGATAACTCAAATTTGTTTTGCGGACAAAGCTTGATTTTTTTTCACTTCCTTCTATGCTACGATAAATATGTCAAATGTAGAGTTTTCCGTAAATGCATCAGAGAACTACATTTTGGAGAAAACTAATGATTTCTCTAATCTTAGGTTTAGGTTTAATTAAGAAACTTCTGATTTATGAAATGTCATTTGCTCGGATATTTTTACAAAGATTTTATGATATAACTTTTTCTTTCTTCCATTATTTTATGCGAAAAGTTTCACAAGCACAAATTTCGAGAAATAATATTTGTTATCGAATATTTTAATTGTATCTACTAACAAACACTCGTTTGAGCAATTAATAATTAAAATTTCTCTCACTACACATATCTCACTGCACGAAATAACATCAACCCTCGAACGCATCATGTTTTAATTTGGTAATATACCTATTCTTTTAAACTCAGCACCCACAAACACGAAAATTCTATCTGGTAATATAATATAGTAGATTGTAAGGTTACTATCAAGTGATATGGTATCAATGAAAGGCAAATAGACGAAGTTTTCATTCACAAATAAAGATTAATTCATGAACTGTTCGTATAGTCATTCAAATTCATTTACAGATAAGGTGTAAAGTGTCTAAGTGCAAAATGATTTAGCTGCTACAAAATATGAAAAATGTAATGTTATGTTATCTTTCAACAAACAAAATGATCGTTTCTAAAATCTTCACGAAAGTTACTCATCAATTTGTCACAAATCATATTGTACACGTTTTATGGACATTATGCAACAAACTTCTTTTTCAAGCACTAATCTATAAAGACATAAAATAAATCTTTTTCTGTTGACTTTTGACACGTAAACTGGCAATTTTTATATATTTCGTCATAGTTAGAAAAGTTGTGAATCAATTTTTTTCGAAGCTTAAGAATTTCATTCAACTATTTTTAACACTTCGTTGCGTTTTGTTGTAAATGTGCTGTTTCAAATAATACGCCACGTAATTGTATGTTGTCAAACACAAATGGACCATATATATTCCTATCAATGAAATTATCGGAAAAATTTAATTTTTTCCCAGTAACTTATTTGTTTCTCGTCTGCGCTAGTTTTCAATTATTTCATTATTATACAATATTTTTTTAAATACAACATAGTTATCCTGCTCATTGATATTTTCTCGTTGTTATCACGTTCGAGAGTTGTAAAGTACGAGAATTTTTTTACAAAACTGAAAAAATCATGCAACGAAGAATTCCCTATGACAATAAATGATTGATTTAATTAGTGAAACGAACTATTCGTGCACATACTAATCGGAGTTACAACAACCCTTACCACGCACCTATTTTCACTGCACCAAAACGTCAAATACGAAATAGGTCAATTACGAACTCGACCTGTAATAATTAAACCGATCAAACCGCACATTGTGGTAACACCTTAAACCGGCACGTCGCATCGTTGCCCCGATTTGTTTAGTTTACTACGTACACATTGTTTCGATTTGAACCCTCGTCTCATAAAATATATTTACTTTCCCTACTTGGAGAACATGATACGTCGAAGGTAAGCGTTTCGTCGAGAGTTCGATAGATACAGGACTGCTTATCGGTAATTACATCGTACGGATGTGAAGATGATCACATAACCCTGTCGCGAAGCCACTTGACTGAACAAACAACGCTCGTACTCGTTGTTGCGTACGTTTCGCGACGCGAATATCAACGGGGTTAAGAACACAGGAAAATCGCCTTTTAATGGCTTACCCAGTAATGGTTAAAGGTTCCCGCGCATCCGGTGCTCCGATAATTCAACTCGTTCCACCTAGCGACACTTAATCGGATCGGACGACGGCTTGGAGGTAAGAAAAACTTCCGGCGGTAAATACAATGTCACGAATCACAGAGATGCCAGGCACTGAACTTACTTCTAAAACCGAAACAACGTTCGTTATCACAGGTAGCGATCGTCTCCGGGCCGTCGCGAGGAGTCTGTCGCACGATCGATGACACAACCGGAAATGCGGTTACCAAACAACAAATTAACACCAATAATCCCCGGGCGATCGATCGTAATCGGGATATCACACACAATACACGCAAACGCGCGGCCGTTATCTTTCTACTCGTTTCCCTATCTGTAACAGCACGGCACTACTCCTCTCTTAGTCTCTCACTGATATTTTCTCGTTTACTCTCATCGAGCATAAAATGGCACCACGATCGTAAGGGAGGAGAAAACAGTCCCTCGTGATCGAACGTCACAAGAACCGTATCTTTAGCACGGCGAGCACACGCGTTCTCCTCAGTTCTGTTTGTCGGTTGCGTGGTAACACGCCGCGAACCGACACGTTTCGTAAATAACATACAACCAGGCACATCGGGATCACAGAATTCTTCGGTCCGTCGCGTCGGTGTCCAACCGATCGTGTAAATTTTCTTCGTGTCACATCTCCGCGTTTCCACGACGGTTCTATCGGCGTAACAACGATAGCTGGCTCTTAAACATGGCCACGCGGATACGATCTACGAACGCGCCTCTGCTAGCTGACAAACAAAAACTGCCACTCGGTCGAGCGGGAAAGGGTGGTTTCGCGACACCGCGGCCACGTTACGGTCACTTTCTTAGCGACTTTGTCGTGCAATGATTTTGTTTGTCGTCGGCGGTTCTCTCGCGCGAGTCAGCGGGAATCGGTGGAGAGAGAGAATCTGAGAGAGGCGTTGCGTACATTCACATGATACAACAACACACCGACCCTTCCAGTAGCGCGGTCTCGCGCCGACTGCGAGGCTACGACGGCTCGCGGGTTTCACCTTCGGCCGTGTTCGACTCCCTTCGCCCCCCTCACGCGCTCTCTCTCTCTCTACACGTGCACAGGCCGCGTCCCCACCGATTTTCGTGTGTGCGAACCTTAACTCCCCTTCTCTCCCCACTGCGCAGCCCGTGCCGTGTTCCCCCACCTTAGCACATCTTCGGCCAGACTCGCCCCCCTTCGTGCTCGCTTCGACCCAACCGAGTTCAGTAGGCGCGAGGTGGGCGCACGAACACTATCGTTTCCCGGTGTACCTACGGGAATCGAACCACGCCTATCCCCTACCTATGCTTCCCGCGACCGGCTACCTCGTGCTGTTTTTACCGGCAAGGTGAGCGATAGCGAGACAGAGAAAGCGAAACGCGGCGCGTTCGCTCGCCGGAAGAGAAGAAACGAGACGACAGAGAGGGAAGCCTCTTACTGGTTTCTCCGCTCGGGACTGCCCACGCGCCGAGGGTGAGTGCTTGCGCGCGCAAAACCTTCCTTCGAACAGGAATATGTCCCGTTTCGGATGCTGAAAACCCCACAGGTATCGCTGGATCAACCCTTTTCCCCGACAAATTATGCAATTACTTCGCGCGCCGATCAGGTGAGTAAACATGGCGCCTATTTCAACTATTCGCGTGTTCTCCTTTTTTGTCTGCGCAACAAGTGTGTGCGGACGGGGTCACGTGATCGGTCACGCTTTAGCAAGACGAATTTCGTTAACGTTCGGTCGCTTCGATAAATTGTTTAATTTCCTGTCGAAATTCGATTTTGCGAAGAGTTTATGGAAAGATTATTTGCGGCTGAGCTGCGGCGGTTGCTACTCCGTTTCGGTAAGTCTCGAACCTCGCACGTTTTATGGAATTTATCGAATGTTAGGACATATGGCGTTGCTTGCAAACGGGAGGTAGCTTTATAGGTTGTGTAAGGTAGGCGGTAATAAACGCCCGATGACTTCTTTCGAGGTCTTCGATAAAAATGTCTAACGCGTCTCGCCTCTTCTATGACTTTTGTCAATAATCGTCCCTTGAGATATTGACACGTGGTTAAGGTTCTAGCCACGCTTTAGACACGTGTCCACTATGTCGAGAGTCCTCGCTAAGTGGCCGCTCGACCATTTTAATTTTTTCTAGACACTCGTGTTTACTTTCTTCTTTTTTCCTTTTTTTTTCTTCTTTAACGGAAGAACCGGCACGACAGCCCAATACCACACGGAGAACCGTAAAGTGCAGAATACTCAAGTCGATTTATTTTAGGAACTCGTGTGCCATGAATATATTAAAGGCTCGTCTACTTCCTTTTAAGCGCTACACGCAGCTCATTTGCGATGTATTAACTATGAATTTCCATACTTAATGCGAATGTTTCGCATCTCATCGTCTGAGATTCGTTGAAAATTACCGTTCGGCGATACTAATGAACATCAGTAGATTAGGGAAATCATTGCCATGACTTGAATCGATTCGAGTTCGTTCGAATATTATTACATTTAATGTAGGCTATATATGTACATTCGGTTGTAACAATATTTATGGTATTATTATTAAGTGCGAATCGAGAGTATGTGGTGTGGGTAACAACAGAGCAGATTGATTGGTAAGTTTCGCTAGACAAAATGGCGATTTGTGAACACCGGACAGTATGAGTGCGAATTACTATGTATAGCAATTACAGTGCGTGGAAATCACAACGTACAAATTATATCGCGTAGGTATTATAGCTTGTGGAGATTACGTCGCGTGCGAATTACCACGATGGCGATATAACATGAAAATTATAACGAATCGAATTACAACGATGGCGATACAACACACGAAAATTACAACGGGTTGGATTACAACTATGGCGATATAACACATGAAAATTGCAACGCGGTGCATTATAACGATGGCGATACAACACGCAAAATTATGACGTGCGCGAATTACAACGATGGCGATATAACACATGAAAATTACTACGCGTTGAATTACAATGATGGCGATACAACATACGCAAAATTATGACGTGTGTGAATTACAACGATGGCGATATAACGCATGAAAATTGTAATACGTCGAATTACAATCTGTAGAAAATGAAACGTGTAAGAGGTAGAACGAGTAGAAATACTAGACGTGGTAATACAACATACAGCAACTCCCAAGATAATTGGTATACCCAATATCTACACAAAATTTTCCCAAGTAAACATTCACAGGCAAATAGTGAGATCTCTGTTCGTGCCGTCATTGTTCCTATTAGTCGGCGTAATACTCCGATTGTTACCACGAGCGAGATAAGCATCGGTCAGTTAAAACGGTACCCTTTATCGGTTATATCAGCAGAGTTACACGATCCATGTCGTTAGCCTAAATGAGCGAGGTATCGGTACGACGTCACCCGCTAAAAATCCGCTGCACTTTCGAAACGAATCCCCGACATTCTACCCACGCGGCTGTTCCACGGCCGATTCGTAAAATACAACATAATTATAGACACGATGTTGGCGTATGCATAGATATATGCATATAGGCGCGTCATTCGGTCCGTTGTTTCCTGATTTCTTTGCCAACATCCACGCTGTATTGACGTAACTCGCGTGTGACGCCGTTCTCGGTTGACTCTACTCGCGTATAATAAACAAGATACGTTAGTCGCGACTTCCTTGATGCCTTGCCCACACCGATCATATTCATAATCAGAAAATAGTCCGCGACCACGTTACCGAATCGGTGCCGCTATCTTTCGCATCTAAATTTCAAATTCTCGTCCCTGTCTCGGCGTCGGTGGCGAGAAACGTTATCTGTCGTTTGTCGAGAAGTCCTTTTTCTCCCTTTCTTTTCTCTTTTTTTCTCTCTTTCTTTCCTTTTTTTGTCAGCGACTTCCATGTCACGGCGACGTATTCCACACGTGCGTACGCGTATTGTCACGCACGCCTTCCAAGGTTCCCGAGGTTGCACCTGGGTCGCACGCGTACCCACCTTTTCCGCAAGAAAAAGATCCTTACCTAAAGGCATCAGGGAACGAATGCACGCACGCACGCACGAGATGATCCAGCTGTTTGATCTTTGCCACGTGCTCCCTTTTTATTTTCCCCTAACTCCGAGGTGGCGTGGCTTCTTAACGGCATCTGCGTTTGCACAATTTTCACGCGATTGTCCCATTTCGGATCGCGACGTTCCATCGATCTTCGGGTCGTGTTTGGATAAGGGCGATTTTGAAGGATCTTTAATATTTCACGACTCGGAGGAACTTTATTAACTATGGCTAGCCCGAAGGTTGATACTATCGTTCGCTTCAATCCGATTTGGTCTTGTTAACCATTATCGCTCCTATGTCGAGGCTCGATATCGTATTTCTCTTGGATCGTATAAATAATTTGGGAATAAATAATACTCAGGCACGAATAATTCACAAACAGGTTGGCTGAATATATGTGTTTTCTTCTGTTTACTACTTATAATAAATTCAAAATATATTTGATATGTACAGTGCACTATTGCAATAGATTTTATTGGAAACTCAGTTCTTGGTTTATTTATGTACATTAATGAAGCAGCTGGTAGGTAAAAGAAAGTTTTCGAGTCTCCACGTTTCAAAAGCCCCAATTTTGTAAATTCCCAAGCTTCCAAAACCCCAAGCTTCCAAGTCTGCAAGTTCCTAGTTTCTATATTCTCAAGTTTCCAACTCCCCAAAGTTCCCAAGTTCCCTAGTTTCTAACTTCTCAAGTCCCGAAGTTCCCAAGTTCCCTAGTTTCTAACCTGTCAAGTTTCCAAGGTGCTAGGTTTCCAAGTCGCCAAGTCTCCAGATCATCGCATTTCTGAACCAAAAATTTCCAGGTTGTGAAATGCCCGAATTTCCCAAATTCCCGGATGCCGAAACACCGATTTCACCGGACTAGTTAACACGCTAACGAGGAAACTCAGTGTCGAGGGCATTCCTCGTTCATTACAAGACGAACGCGTAGGCAGGCCGACGAAAGACGCGTTCGCGTAGGATACGGTGTGGAGAAAAGGGCCACGGCGACCCGTACAAATCCCAAAATAAATGTCATCGTGTATCATCGTGGTAACGTAATCCCGGATCGCGAAGACAAATGGCGGCAGAATACGATACGATGCACCGCGGTCGGTCGTCCGAGATGAGGAGCCTTCTCGTTCCACGTATTTACATACCACGACGAACGAAGGCCCGTGGAGGACGGGCTCTGTCCTCCGAAGCGGGAGTACAGCCACAAAAGAGGATCGAGAAGAAGGAAACGAACGTGTGTCACCCATAGGTGCAACATCGACGAAGGACGGACGACGACTCCTACTGAATCAACGCGTTCCGATTTTCTTCGTATCTCGTCATTACTTTTTAATACGCGCTTCTTTAGTTTGTTGCACTTAGAGTACTACTTTGTTTGGTATTTTTTGTTTCAACTATGACGTTGTTCGGAACTTTCTGTTTCAACGTTTCAAGGATGATGAATTTGAAGCGCGATCGATTCATTCAAGACCGTTTTCAAGGTATTAGGTCGACCATTAAGTTTCTTTCACTTGTGGAATGCAAAAATTGTGGATTGAAAAAAGAGTACTTTGAGGAATATTTTTCAAGTAAGCCCGAACAATTTTAGAAGGATAAAATAATGATGTTTTCTGGAAGATACAGCAGAACAGTTCATATTTAATGTAACAAATTAACCTTGAACAATAAGTATTGCGTATTCATTTTCTATCAAAAAAGATACACGAATCGTTTCCATGTCCTTTTTCGAATATTCCTAAGCACTTCTGGCAGATGCATTGATTCAAATTCAAATCGGTTCGAATACAAAGTTGGTTCACATACTAGGTGGTTCGAATACAATGGTAGTTCCATGCATCAGCTTTTTGAGAGAGAAAGTGTAGCCCTCGACAAAAGAGCACTTTCGCGAAGAATCTTCGAGGAATCCTTCTGTAGAAGTGTTTAGACGTTAAAGTATACGAAGTAGAAAAAAGCGAGTGTTTGTATTTTGCAGACGAATTAATCGATACGGTACTCGAAGCGGAGAGCCTATGATTTTAAGCTGCGATGTAAAAGACAGCCATTTTAAAGGGTCGAAGACGGCGTGAATATTGTTTGCGCGACTCGTGTACCTCCAGCGTGATTTGCACGTTTACCCATCGTCGGTCATTAGACCTTTCCAACCTTGAGAGAAGACCTTCTCAAGGTGAGTAGACGCGGCGACACGTCCCGGCTAAATCGGGAGGAGAGTTCTCGGAGCTAGACTCCTCTTCTAGGGTATATAACCTAGCCGTAAAGTGGTCTTCGAGACAGTGCAAACGGTCGCGTTTTTTAATACGACCTCTGGGCTGTTGCGTGTTCACGCATCGAACCGTGTGTTTGCTTAAAATCTTGACGCATGACCGGCCGATTTGTTTTTCGATTCTCAGGGTCGCGTACGTGGCCGTTCGAATAACGTGGAAATATGCGAACGTTAACGTAACGTTTTATCGCTGAGAATACAAAAACGATATTTAATCATAGCGTTTACGGGTCTGTGGGCTCGTAAACTGGTTATTGCGGTGTAAAATTACAATTAATATGGCCGATGTATATGTAACAGAGAGTACTGTAATTATTATCATTCAGAATGTGATCATCCCATTTTTCAAATTAATCCTTCCACTTGCTACTTTATGAAATTGATATAATACTGACGCCGTTTAAGCTTTTCTTTCGTTTCCTTTATCCGTGACGAGGTAAGGATATAATAATCTCAAATTTCAGCATGTACGAATATGGAGATATAGGAGTATAGGAATATAGGGTTGCAAGGCTGCATTTAAGAGTGCAGGAATCCATGAGTTCAGTATTCCACGAATTCAGGAACGTAGGAATTCAGAAATCTAGGAATCCAGAAGAGTTCTGGACTCTAAGAATGTAGACACCTAGGAGTATAGGTATTTAGGTCTATAGACATGTAAGTATGTGTGATTGTAAAAGTATATGTAGATATCTGAAGATGCAAATACTTCCAGGTACAAAAATCTAGTTATGTATATATGGTTCTAAGCGTATACATATACGGGTATAGGTGTCCAGTACCATACAGATCTAAGGATATATGAATCTGGGTTACACGTATACAGGCGTGCAAGAGTTTTGAAATTCACTGTTTCAGAAATCTAGACAGAGTACAGAGATACAGGTAAATGACCTAGGTGGTACAGAAATATGGAAATATCATGATGTAGTAAGTTATGAATATAGTTTCGCGAGGGCACGTATCGCTCTTATGATATATATTCACGGCACCGATTAAAATCGACACTTTGAAAGAATCACGGCCGGAATTAATTACGCGGCACAGAGATTAAGTAGCGTTAACGTGACTCGAATAACTCGTTAACGAGGACAGCGGCGGTCGTCCGTCGAAGAAATTAATCCTGACTTATGACACCAGATTCCGCCTAATGCACTCTAATGTAATCGGTTCCGGTCGGATCAGCAGGGTGGGGAATATGAGAATAATTTGTCCGCGCCGGTCGGCTTCGGTAATATATCAAGAACCACTTTTCCGCGATGGTATCTGGCGGGCCGGGATGGAAAAAAGAAGAGGATGAGACTCGTTTGAGCAACTCGCACGGAGGACAAGAGCAAGTGGAAAGCGTAGGCGGGGCACATACCAGAGGCACCTGCTCATTTACTTTGCGCCGCTCGCTCACCGGTCCATGGTAGGGGATCCTCATTAGGGTTTTGCCCCTACCAACCTAACGTCGCACAACCACCTAACCGATCGTGTTCCTACGCGCGACCACTAAAGCCACGTTTACATTAGGCAACATTTCGGTGGACGATACTAGTCCATCGAGTTCTTCCAACATTTTATTGCTTAACCCATTTGCATCACACAGAAAAGTGAAAAATTCATTCTTATCACCAACATTTTTTTTATTGTATTTAACACTAAAAATGCAATTCTAGTGTTAAATACAATTAAAAAAATGCATACTTACTTTAGAATTGAAAATGAAGTAGAAAAATATATAAATAAATATTGCAGCATCATACAACATATACAACTATTCATTAGCACAATAAAACATGACAAATATTTTGACTAAAAGTCGGCCACAAAATTTTATGACATAAATTGTCAAACCCGAAACCAGTCATTTTGATTGGTTCGTAGTTCTAAAACTAGTAGAAATATGAACAATAAAAGAAATATTACATAAATAAATAATTTTTACTTCATTATAGATTCACAATTATGAGAGGAGTGGAATCTAATTATTTTGCACAACATGATAATATTTGAAATGGTTAAGGCATAATGCCACATGGTAATTATCACATTGATAAAATGTATCTTTTCGTTTTTTTCTGATAAACAAACTACACAGCGTCTACGAGCTTTCTTTGATGAAGTCGTTTCGATAAGGATTAAAAAACGACTAAACCGTCTGCGTTTTCTAGGTCCAATTATTATCTGTTCACCGCTGTCGTGCTTATTGTTAAGGTTATATGAACATGCATTGTACTGTATTATACTTGTATAAGCATACCTTATGTACACGCAACAACTGTTACAATCTCCTTTTTTAAGAATGCTTGTGAGATTGTAACAACTGTTTTAAAATTAATGTTGTACGTATGCCATTTAAATGGTATTCGATAAAATTGTCGAGCTAAATTCTCAGACAAACTTACCAAAACTTCATATTGCGGATACTTTGCTAAGTGGTACGATTTTGGCAACATTCCCTAATTGCTTGGTGCGTCAGTCAGAACAGTCTATTCGCAGCTACAATATTAACACGAACAAAGAAAGTTAAAATGTTATGCGTACTATGTGTTCAATGATCCTTGATTATTTAGATTATAATTGTATATGAACTTCACATATAAGCATATTCAAAACCTCGGTAAGCCTCAGTCTCGTCAAAGTATGACAACGGGTTAACCCTTTGCCATAAAATTTATTTGTCAGGTGCGTCAATCAAAAGTGATTATTAACAGCGACAATACAATCACGAACAAAGAAAGTTAAAATGTTATGCATATTTTATGTTCAACGATCCTTGATTATGTAGATTATAATTGTATACGAACTTCGCACATAAGCATATTCAAAACTTCAGCAAGAGTTGTTACGTTTAAACTGCGAGTGCGTCACGAGTCGGACTCGTCAAAGTATGACAAGGCGTTAACCTTAGATAAAGATTCTAACGTCTATCGTCAGCTCGTTGAAATGTTAGGTCTAACGTCTACCTGCCCTAACATTCACGATACGAAGGAGGCAAAAAATGGACGCCTACGCGTTTCCAACAGAAAAATCGATTAGTACAGACAGCGAAATGGACTCGAACTAGTTTGGCACCCAAGTACAAAATTGATCTTTGTAGTTTAAACATCGCTTGTCAACCGACATTGTCAATATCTACATAATCGGCTGCGGGCGATACAGTTGGTCCCGCGATTAATTATTCATATTTCTACTCTGGATAGAACAATCGAGTGACGTTTACAGCTAGCAGCTTGTGGTGGGATAACTGGGTCGATCGATTGAAACTCGCTGTAAGCGTTGAGCAACAATTTTCGTTAGAGCTTGTCGCCTAACATTATGTCGGTGTCTAATATTGTCTAATATTGTCGGTGTCGGCAAAAATTTTTTGTCGATTCGAGATCGATTTAATCGTTCGATCGAAAGTTGCCTGACGTAAACGCGGTTTTATACAGAGAAGATAACGATGATCCCCCCCCCCCCCCCCGAACATATTTCCCTCGGTATCTCACGAAGAAGACCAATTAATGATCATCCTCGTGGCGTTCCCGAGATGGACGTCCATCCGTGAGTTGTAGTCATCGGTATAGTCCGAAAGAAAAAGACACAAGTAATTCGAAGCTGAGGCTTTTATACCTACATGATCCTTAATGACCAACGATCGTGTCAATTGTCAAGGAGGATGATCGCGTGACAGGTCGACCGTTGAGATTGCGGAATGATTGATCTGGTTTCGAGTCCGTGTCTCGTGACTCCGATCATTTTGATTAATATCCGCAGCACGCGATGTTTGTCGGGTTTTCGATTTAGATAGAGGCGTTGTTCGAGCTGTTTAACGAGACTGTAGAGAAACAGGGGCGATTTGTTTTCACCACTGATTTTCCCCGAGGTCGAGGCTGTTTTTCCTTGACACCTGTTGCTGATACGCTCGTGGGACCCTTTGGGTGCGATTTATGTGCTGGGTGTATTAAGCATCTCGTTAATATACTGAAGCGTTAAGCTGGATGAAGACGATTCATAGCTCCCTGATATAATTAATATTGGATGACGATAGTTGGTTGATTATTCGTTGATAAGACAAAAAATGAGATTCTTATTCAGTCGATAATGATGACCTTTAGATTCGTAAATACATTAGACATTATACAACGAAAAGATATATTATTCTATCTAAGAAAGTCAAAGTCGTTTTTCATATTATTCAATCAAGATCAAAGTTGATCTCGATTTCTCTTCATCTATCAAATGATTATTTATATCGAATTATGTCATTGGTGTAGAAGTAGTTCAGTCTGATACTCTTTTTATGTGGCTAATGATTAACACTAAAACTACCAAACCGGCCACATGATCGTTTTCCTAATTTCCTATTTCAGATGACAAAGTTAAGATGGTTTTCTTGAAATCTATGCTGATTCTCATCGAAACAAACAATAAATAAGTGCATTAATTTATGTTTCATCGTTTGTTCATTTATTTTTCAACCTCATTTTTGACTTCTAAGTAACTGTACATGGTACGTTGGTAGTTTTAGTGTTAATATATTAGCTGAGATATTCAGGAAGCGCCGTTTACGTAACTCATTTTGCATACCCAGGAATATAAAAGTTAGACGTTGTCTATGAATCTAAATCGATTAAAAATCACAGCCACCGATGATCGAACTCATTAATTAGCATATCGCGACAGATCGATATAACTTATTTTTACCACACCGACATTGATCTAAAATAGACGTACGTCTGGTAACACGCACTCTGTTAAACCGAAATGATACGTCAACACGTTAACTACCACACAGAAGCAATTGAAAAATTAGTTAGTATTTTAATTTTTCACAAATCTTACCAAATATTTTCACACTTTGTTATATTTATCATCCATAGTTCCAAGTAAGTGGTGCGAGTATTTTCAATGGGAAAAGTGAAAAATTATGGACAATATAGCTGTTCAATCTGTATAGAAATTTGAGTGTCAACCATATATACATACTTAGGTTACATAATAGTCAAAGTGTGAACATAATCACGAAATTATAGCCAGTGACACGAGTTAGTTTCCATGTAAAACTGTCGATGAGCAATGTGTTAAGTCTTTAGGGCACGATGGGATTAAAAATGTCCCACATTTTTGATGCACGGTGATGGTGGGACATTTTCAGTCCCACTTCAAAATATTGCAATAACCGCATACTCGTGTGTATAAGACTATTCGAGGTCCTATAACGACAAATTCAATTAACTCCTTGCACCACGATTCATTCGACAAATGCATCAAACACAACGAACTTTTCACTGCTATACGATTAAGATGAATAAAGAAAGTTCGAATGTCGAGACTGTCTTACATTTTGTGATTCTCAACTGTGCAAATTACAATTAGACCGAAATTGAACATTCAACGTTCAACATTCTGCGTAATTAAAAATGCACCAATCTCGTTTAATTAAAAATGCAAGAAACAAAATTTCTGCGCAACTATTTTGTCTTATGAGAGTCAGTGGCTGAAAGAGTTAAATCAATGAAACGTTATCGGTGATCAAACAGAAGTCGCGTGTCTCGTCGGTGCGCGTTTCCAACCCTCGGTGGCATAAAGGCCGTCCTTCGTTCGACTGTTTCAACACCTAAAGAGATTTACGAGGCGGTAAAAGGGAGGGATAGAAGGGCATAAGAAAGGGACGACAAGAAAGATTACGGTGCCGCCGTAGGAGTAAGCGAGAGGGTAAGAAAAATAGTGAAACCGCAGCCACCCTCCACGTGATGGGCGTGCGCCGCAGGACCCCATAGGTTCTTCTCGTGTAAGATCTTACATAAAGATCGTCGTCCGTGCACAATAATGGCCCTGGGCTGGCTGTCCTGTTGCCCGTATTCCTCATAACCTCGTCGACGACCGTTATGACGAGGTTCGCTGTTGCAGCTTGCCTTGTACACGCCGTGTAAACCGAGCGTGGCCTGCGTGTAACGCAGTACCTTTTTTAGACCCGTGGTCCACGTTGCACGTTACCACGAAACAATGCCGCGGGAATAAACGAAAACCGTAGGGGTGCGATGTTACCCCTCCGTTGTCTCCGTTTCTTCTCTTTCGTTACGAAGAATAATAGGAGACCATGAGTTACATTAGCTTGCCTCTTCGTGGGTATCTTTCGGAATCTGGAGGTCCTTGAACGGCGCCACTTCGGAATTTTTCATACAGCTTTTTTTAACCCTTTGCTCTCGCTCGCCATTTGATTTAACGTAATAATTTTTAATAAATAAGTTTTTATTCAGTTTATAGTATTATACGCGCGAAACGCAGTGAAACAGACAATATTGGCTGAACATGTATTCCTGAATACATGCTGAACTGTAATTCCTGAACATCCTGACACTTTAGAAACAACAAAGATTTTAACCAATTAAGTGTGTTTGACGACTATATCCGTCATGGGGATGTGGCAGAATTTTTTGTCCCGACGAGTGTACTCATAAATCTCAGCTAACTGGTCCACCAAATAAGTCAATATTAGTAATATAATTGTCTATTTTATAAAATAAACCCATCTTTTTATCTCAATATTTTAACACTGACTCTGTGATTGGCGAGTATACTTACAAAAGGGAATGCCATAGTTAACTAGTTAAAAGATGTAAGAGTGAGTCCCAATACACGACCATATCCCAAAACTCTGATACGTCGTGACACGAAATAAGCGTTAGAGACGAGCGTACGCGATTATTTGCGGTAAGATTTTAGAGAAGTAAAAACCAAAAGCGGGAACAAAGCGAAAAGTAGCAAAAGAGAGTAAGAAACACGCGACACGATCGTTGGTAACGGTAGAAAAGAACGGGCGTTCCTTTTCGGTCACCGAAGGCATCCCGCAGCGTGACGAAATACGTTGACGGAATTGACGTGTAATTGCACGCTACACTTTGATTCCGTGGCTCATAATACACTCTTATTATTAACGATTGCCCGCGGCATCGTTCCCGATGCTTTCGCAACCGGAGAGTCTCCCTTTCAACGCGACAGCACAAAACGCTTCTCGTTCCCTTATGCCGGCGAGTTTCGCGATCCTTTCGAGCCGCCAATGAAAAGAGGCTGAAGGCATCAAAAGGGACGCAAATTGTTCTGCCGTTGCGTTACACGCGCGGTAACATCCAATAAACGTTATTATCGACGGCTCCTGAAGGTGGAGCGCCATACAAACCGGGAATATAATGCCACGGACGAGCGTGGTTAGAACGGACACGGAAGCCTCGACGCAAACTCCTCGTGACTGCTTAGAACAGGATCATCCTAGTCACTGTATGATTAACCAAGAAAATGAACAGCCTTTAATATCGCCGGGAATAATAAAAGGCTGGCGTGGTTTAGTAAAAACGACGCTTCCTCCGCGAGGCTGCATTACGCGACAGAAAGACGGTTATTATACATGCACGGATGATTGAATAATGATGGCCGTGCCTGCTGAATTTTTGTCAATAATAATCGTACCTCGCTATAACGTATACAGCTATATTGCAATAATCTCCATTAGTAGGTTTAGATACTTCGCGCAATTTTACTTCCACGATCGCATTTTTATTCTGATACGCGATTTACGTCCATCGTTGTTAACACTAACATCGTCAATATTGTCTGTTTCACTATGTTCAAGAACCGTGTGTGCAGTACTGTAAATTCAGTTAAAAGTTTAATTAATTCTCTTTGAAATTAGTATTTATTATTAGTAGCCAATATTATCCGTTTCACTATGTTCAAAGATCGCGTGTATAATATATATATAATTTATAATATACATATAATATATACATATACGCGATTCTTCTCTCGAGTGCAAAGGATTCTTCCATCGTAAACGATTTTAAAAGATACTGAATCATTTAATTAAATCGTTGAATATTCTTCACCTCGATGGTAGTCTCGATCAAAAATCGATAGTAGGTAAAGATTGATTGATAGCGCTATTTTTGTCGTTTCGTAGAGAGGCCAATAACGATCCCGTTGATCCAACAGGTCAAACGATGATCAAAAACTGCAACTGTTTCCGAGTAAATGGAATAAATTAAATGGTGATTTTTAGCACGTGCCCGCGGGCAAGATGTTCTCGACAATGACCCAGAAACCGATTCTAAAGAGAAGTCGTGTCCGCCCTCGGTTCGATTTCCTTTCAATGAAAAAAAAAAAAATCTTGCCCCACGACCAGGTAAAAGCTCGTGTACGTTTCTGTGGACTGACCGTTGGTCAGTGTCGTCGGTGTTCGTTACAAGCCGTAGGCGTGTTAGCATTGTCATTGATCCTAAATGGGGCAAACAACGACGGCGGGTGGCCGATTTCATAGAAAGTCCGTTTTCGGCGAGAAGAAAAGTCGTAGTAGCTGCGAAACCAATGGGCCACGCGGCATAATCTTTTACGAGACGCTGGTAAATGGTGTCCCATGGACTTTGAAGGGCGTGTAAACGCTCTAACTATCCGAAACTCGTGTTGATTTATTGTACCGAGAACGAGTGTGAAACCGTCTGCCACTGACAAATTGCCCGGGGCTCGGTGTTCGGCTCCCGATACGTAAGCAGGCCTTTTGAACGGGTCCTCGCTCAAAGGACAGAGTGTCCGAGCGTTTGGTAATACTTTCGGACGTTTATTAAAGGGTCCACGGGCCTCTCGAAACGTGTATCGAAAATAATTACGAAAGATCGCGCGACGTGACGACAATGTCGATACACGAACACGGGCGTCACATTCTGATTTCCAGTTTCGGGGACACCGGAGCTTGGAATTTCGGGAATTTTTCGAACTGTTGAACTTCCGCGCTTTCGGTTTGCAGAAGTTCGGAATTTTGGGATTTTGGGACTTTCGACGTTTGGAATTTTCAGATTTTTGCAATTTGCGAGTTTGACATTTGGCGATTTTGGGACTTTGAGAGCTGAGAATTTTCGAGTTAGTGGGCTCTGGGGCATTGGGATTGTGAGAGTTTTGCATTTTGGGGATTTTGGGACTTTGGTAGTTTGGAATTTTTAGATTTTTACAATTTGCGAGTTTGACATTTGATGATTTTAGAGTTTTGAGAATTTGGAACACAGGGAATTTGGATTTTCAGAATTTAAGTTTCGAATTTCGGGATTTTTAACATTTGGGAGTCGAAAGTTTAATATTTTGAGATTTTGGAATTTTGGGATTTTGGAACTTTGGAACTTTGGACTTCTAAAATTTTTGACTTTGAGAACATTGAGAATTAGAGAGTTTATGATTTTGTAAAGTTTGGATTTTATGGTTCTGAAACATTACAATTTCGAAATATTGTGAATTTTGTATTTTAACTGTAAAAATATGAAATTTTCGAGTTTTTCAATCCCGAGCCTTCAAAACCGTAAAAACCTATCTCCATAAATTTACTTTACTAGAAATTCTCACAATACCTCTATCCTCAATAAATCCATCTATCCATTCACAACGAAAAATAACGTATTATCACCGGACAATTGTACCTTCCAACAAAGCATTATTTGCAGAAATATTACAAAGCCCCTAAAATCGCGGCAGTACGAAAAACGATATCGTTTCTGAAAAATTGTTCGAGTCACGATGAAGATATCCTACGAAGGCACACGCGACAGAAATTGCAAATTCCGCTTGTAAACGGCAGCTGCGACACCGAAAGAAACGTGGAGTATCGTAGATCGACGATCACGCTAGAATCATGTATAGAGAAGACGGAAGATGGCCGGGTAGACAGACAAACGGAAAAAGAGATTGACGGGCGGAAGGTCCTGCTTGTCCAAAAGATTACGACGCCGGTAGCACGTGCCCCATTCAAGACACCGAGCAGAAGAACCACCCTCGTAACTTAACCTAACCTAATCCAACCTCGTTGCCCGGGCTATTCAGAGCGTGACGGGGCAGGCTTCTTTGTTCAGCCGGATTCAATCCGAGAGGCAACGATTCAAACGTCTCTCCGTTCCTTCTTCTTTCCTTTTTTTCTTTTCCCCTCTCCGCCTTTCTCACTTTTTTATCGCGCCACGGATCAGGAAGTTATAAGGTCTGCCCTTCGAAGTACTGCCCTTTTGATTCTCGAATTTAGACGGCCAATTAGGGAGAAACGAGATCCGGCGAAGAAAAAAAAGATACGATGTGACAACCGATAGGATTCGAGTCGAACTTTACATTCTCGAGTCGAAAAGGGATCATCGAAGTTTTCGTGTTATTTCGTGTTTAATTCGGTAGATTTTTTGTTCTCGAGTTGAATGTATTGTATCGAATGTAAATTGTTCTTTTTATGGATTCGTGGAAATTTTTGACATATTTTTTTGTTGTCGTTTTTACGTTCGGTGAGTGAATTCGAAAATTTGTCCTTTTACTCGGTTTCAGAGTCTTCAGATATTTTGTTGTTAAGTACAGACTTTCTTAAATTCTCGAATTTGTATAGATTCATAAATGGTGAATTTCATGTTAGTATATTGGTAAATTTCTTTTATATCGGCAAGTTTATGAATTTGAAAATTTCTAAATGCTCGGATTCGGATATACTTGATCTTTTCTTATAATTAAATTATACAAGTCATTATCGACAAGTGGTTCATCGATATCTTGAAGACGTTGAGTGTCATCTCATCGATGATGTATACATCTCAAATCTGTAATTATCGTTTTCAATAAGCATTTACTCGGATCTCATTCAACAACTTCCTGAAAGTCTCATGTTTTTATATTCGTCCGTGTAGTGGAATTACGCAGTGGTCAAAACTCGCCCATAAACGAAACCATAAATCCGTTAGCGCACCGTGGTTTCTTTCTACCCCGCGTCATTAAGCGCACCTCAGTTATTAACAATCGACTACCGCGTACAATTAGCTAGAATTTTCCTAGCAGCGAACGCGACCGTCATAAAGTAATTCCAGCACGGTGAACCCCCGGGTTTCTTCCTGTACCGGTAGCTTAGACCAGCGGTTGGATATAGCCGACCTTATATATACCTCGTATATCACCGTGCACCTCTGGTTGCGTGCGCGAATCCGACACGAACGCGTATATACGCGCGAGCCGCGTGCAAACAGCTCCGACTTGCGACGCGTGTGCGTGCATGCTAGAGGAGACAGATGCATAACGCGCACGCATTTGCATCTCGACACGCGAGACACCCCTGCACTCTTTTCTTTCATAGAAATTTCGTCCGCGAAACAATTTCAATGTATACAGGGTGGCTCACCGCATTTTGCCATCTAAATTTACATCATTATTATTACTCATAGCAAACAATGTTTCAGATGAAGTTGAATGGTTATGAGTGGGGCACATTCTGATGGTATATATTTTTTTGTAGGTGGACAAAGGAGATATGATCATTAATGTTTTTTTAAATGGAATTGTATATTTTTTATTGCATCAGCTGATGCTCCTTTGTATTCGTTACAAAAAAGTATTAATCTATTTATGTAAGAAAATCATTAGTTTAGGAAATATTTTAATTTTAATTTACATTAATAATTCCTGCTCTCTTACTACATTATCACATTGAATTCATAATATTGACCAGAAAGTCATGATTTCCTAAGAAGTTAAAATTAAAATATCTCCTAAACTAATGATTTTTTATATATATATATATAATTATTACTTTAATATTCGACGCATAGTTTATTTCTACATAACCCCACCAGCATAATGTAAAATATTAAATTGGAGGTTATTAGTAGATGGTACGTTACATAGCCACGTACTCCAAAAGCCGTTATTACGCGATTATTTCTTCTGATTCTAAACTGTAATTTCCGAGGTAATTATTACACGTTAGCGTGGCATAATTCGATCGGGTTATACGCGAAACTAAAGACACGCGTGCGAACGTGAGCAACATCGAACGACTTTGGGCACGCGAAACGGCTCTATGACGTTTACGTGTGTACATACATTTGAGAGCATAACAAATGCTACCAGCAGACAGGTCACCAGTTGCTATGCTACCGGAATACGAACGCCGGGGTTATAATGTTACCAAACGATGTCAGAGTTGGAATTTCTTTATGACGATAACATTGCTCGTCGTTTCACCATGTATTTTAATGCGGCTGTAAGTGTCCTGCCAAGTCACATCCTGCTGATCCCAAAGGATCAATCCGTTATAGTAGGATTATCATATTACAAGGATGGAACACTTAAATGACTACTTTGGATCATTTATGGGTGATTACATCGTCGCGTGTTTTATGGTCCAATTAAATGGCTATGTATAGCATAGTTTTTCTATCAATTTACATTGTAACTTCGTTGACATTAAATACTCGATGTATATACATATTTGAAGTTAAATATTCATTGCTTAATTTGGATGAATCTTTAATTAATAATGTTGTACAGAAGTGGGTGATTTTGCAAGATTAGTGTACAATGTGCGGAGGTGGAGCACGTAAGTAGATATACAATTTCAGTATGTGAAATTTTAACTCGTGAAGTTATAACACATAGTGTTGTGAACACATGGAATTACGAGTGAAAATATAACGCATGCCGATACTACTGCACGTGTAATTACAACGCGTGGAAATATGGGGTGAGAGGATACAACTATGCGTGGATATACAACGCATGAAAATGCAACACGTGGAAATATGGCGCGTGGAAACACAACTTATGAATATACTACAACAGGTAGGAATAAAACACGTAGAAGTACAACGTATGGAAATGCAATGCGTGGATTTACAACTCGGGAAATTATAATGTATGGAATTAAAGCGCGTGGAATTACAATAAGTGAAATTACAGCGTAATACAAAACGTAATAACGCTACAGCAATTTTATATCCAGCAATACAACAGGTGGGGATTAATCTGTAGATAACACAAACTAGATAATCCGTTATAAGTAGGAGTGTATTGCGCAACTAATTAATTATCTCGTTAACAGCATTAACTTCGCTATGAACACCATTTTCACGCAACTGTCCTTTCACCCCACACCTAACCATTTGTTAAGAAACAAGATGGCACAGGGTACTTGGACGTCCCACATCCACAAACATTATCGTCGAAAAGCAACTTAATTAAAGTAATCGCGTACACCTGTCCTGTATTCGTGCTTGAGAACCCGCCTTGTTACCTCTCGTATCCATCGAATCCACGGGCGCCCAATCAATCGAAACTCATTACGGACCTGATAATAATAATGGAAATCAACTGTTACGTTATCGTAATACAATGTGCGAGCACAATCCATGGCAAATTTATATTTCCCCTAAGGAACATATAACCATGTGTCTTTTACTCGTTAAATTTTTAGGGATTTTCGGGCATTTGAACATTTGGAGGTAAGTTGAAAATGTGATGTCGTAGGAATTTGGAAATCTGCAGATTCAGAGATTTATAGATTTTGGGATTTGGAGGATTTAAGATTTTTACATTTTGGAATTTTAAGATCATGAAATCTGTGGATTTGGAGATTTAGAGATTCGGGTATTTTTGGATTTTGGTAAGGAGGGATTCGGGGATCTAGGGACTTCGCACACTAAGAATTAGGATTTTTGAATGTAGCCAGGTTTTAAGGATTCGGGATTCTAGGGATTGGGGATTTTAGGAATTGGAGATTATAGGGATTGGGAAATCTATGGATTCGGGATTCTAGGGATTCGGGATTCTAAGGATTCGAATCTTTGTGAATTCGACGCTCTAGGGATTCAGGATTCTAGGATTCCATATCCTTAGAAATGTGGGACTCTAGGGATTCTGGGATCTGGGGATTTGAATCTTTAGGAATTCTGGCCTTTGGAAATGCGGAGATCCAGGGATACGGGTCTTTAGGGATTTGGATCTTCAAAGTTTAAGGGCTCTAGGGATTCGGTGATTTAGGTACTCGGAAATGTAGAGTTTCAAGCACAGTGATTCGGGATTGTAGGGGTTCGATGTTATACGTATTCGGCAATCAAGATATTCGGGGATCTAGAAATTGTTGGATCCAAAAATGTGCTAATCTAGTGATTCGGAGACATAGAAATTTGTTGACCCAGGTATTCGGACACGTACACGGTAATCCAGTAAGTCGTGGTTGTAGCGTTTGGAAGTATATATTTAGATATTTTCCTCAAAAATCAATTCATTTTTATCTATCCAGCATAGAAAATTTATCCAATAGATGGCAAAAGGTTGTTCATAACGAGGGTGATTAAATCATTGATTAAAAATAAAAACATATGAGAAATTTGACCGACTGTTTTTGAAAATCTGTTTGACTTCACTGAAAAAAAAACAAAACACGACATTACTTTCCGGCCCCCCTTAATATTTGTCGATCCAGCGATTCGTCGTCACAGGAATTCGGAAGACTTCGGGATTCGAAAGTTCGAGAACGGGATAAAAGTAAGGAGATTTCCATACGTATTGAGATGCAAAGGAAGTGTAGGCTGCAGCGGATTGTACGTGGTCGGTGCGGTTCGAGCAGCAGCAAACGATGCATTAGAAAATGAAAAGAATCGGGCGGGAACAGAACGTTTCACCGGTCTGTTTGGCCGCGCGAGTAGGCTCGTGAGTAATACTACTAGCACGTCGCGTATTGTGCGGCGGTAGCGGTCGCGGTTCGCTTATGAAACAAAATCGTACAATCGTACGTTGACTGGTTGGTGTCTCGGTCGTGTGACGTTCCACGGATATTTTCCTGTATTTGTCCGCGTTACATAACGTCTGAATCGCGCGTGCACGTGAATTATGAAAGTATCGTTATTACACGCTGCCAGCGGCGTGCATATCTGCATTGTGCGCCACCGTTATATCGCCTTTTACTTATTTTTTACTTTCGGCTCTATTTCACAGTACGTGCCGAGCGATTTACACGGTTCTTTATCCATTCATCGATTTCGAGAATTAACACTTCACCGCCGTGAAAACGGACGCGATTAGTCGGACACTTTATTTATTATCAAGGACGCTCGATATTAACCCTTTTGCACTCGAAGGTATTCTTACGAATTGCAGATAGCAACTCCAAAAATTTGTGGTTGAAAAGTTTCTTTAATTCTTTCGATATATTATTAATTGTCACTGTTAGCTGTGTCATTGTGTTTGCACATCGTATGTGAAACATTACAGATTTAGTTAAAAAAATACGTATTCCACCTTTCGAGTCATCTTTAGTCACCTTTTGAGTGCAAATTTGTACGCGGATTTAACAGCAGTATTATCCAAAATTGATCTAAATCTAACTGAAAATTCTCGCATCGGTTACTTGGAACTACGAAAAATATAATAAATATAACAAAGTATCGTGACAGTATTTGGTAAAATTTGTTAAAAACGAAAATACTACCTAATGCAATTATCAATTGCTCCCACGTAGCATTGAACGTGTTAATTTGCAAATTTTTGACATGGTGCTCAACGTGTTAAATCAATCATATCGGTAGTTCATCAGATATATTTATTATCCGTCGTGAAACGTATTCCCGGTATCGCGTTCGCCATAAATGATATCAGTGGAAAGGCATTCACCAACGCCGAATGTTATTTTGTGGAAAGGTGTCGTAAAGCAGCAACGTCGCTCTTATCTCGTTGACAGCTTTACGTTGGCTGCCGTTGTTGCGAGGAATGTAATAGAACAGTGAGTGATTTAATTATCGTCGCGGAAAGCAGCACGCGAATAGGCATCGACGATCGAGATATCGCGACGACCGTGCCCCGGTAATTAGAGATTAACGATAAGCAAAACAACCGTTCGTCTTAATGATGACTTTACTCGTTAAGGCCGGCATTCCACCCCCGTCTCGGAGCAATTAGCACGCTACGTCTTCCGATAGAGTGGCCCAGATAAACGATCGGTGCATTCGACAGAACAGCCCGTCAACTAGAATATGTTCGCGTGTATGAAGTATCTAGATGCGATATAGTCAAACGACTTTCTCGAGAGAGGGCCACTATTCGTTAAGATCGCTTGGTAACGGGACAATCACGAGGGAATTAATTTTAACGCTAAACGGAACGAACCTCGCCGCCATTTATTATCGTAAACTGTACGTAATGGATTTATAATTTCAGGAAATGATTCTAATTACCCGATCCGAGGATCGCTTAGAACCTCTCGGTGTTTCTGGTTCGCTCGTACGGAAAATTATATATGCTTTCGACGTATGTATGTTCGTTCACTCGAGGTTGAACTTTTTGGAGCACGAAAGACTTTGATATCAAATTTTATTTCACGGAACGGGTTTCTCGACTTCTGGAATTTTTCAGTTGTTCGTGGGTTTGGAATTTTGTGACTTTGGAATAAAAGAATTTTGCGATTTTGAAACAGTCGAACTTCGGATCGTGTGATCATACGAGCTGGGACATGGGGTCATAGGGGGATTCAGCACATAAGGAAATTGTTCACATATGAACTTTAAAATATGAACTATAATTAGTTCATATATAGAACTTTAAAATATGGACTATAGGACATACTAAAAACTTTACATAGTTTCATACATAGTTGCATAAATTCTTTCATACATACTTTCATACACATACGCATTTTCATACATACAACAAGGATCTTGTGAATATCAGAATGTAACAACTTAGGGATCATAGAATTTTAGAAGTCCGTGATTTTGGAATTTCCTAACGTCAGAATCTCGAACTTTAACCTCTCAAAAGTTTGAGACGCAGAAATTCTAAGGTTTCGGTATTTTCCGATTTCGGGACTTTGGAATTGTTCTACGGTAAATAATGCAAATTTTCTCCGCCTTCTTCATTCCCCAAACTCGTACGTCCTTTGCTTAACGGTTAACCCAACCGCGATACACACATAGTATCCCATATCGGTAAATTGACAACAACGAGCGACATATCGTCGATCGAAACTCGTTCGTTAGAAATTAAAATGTTAGTTGTGTCAGTTTCAAAGTCATCTGAATAATCTAATATTCGAAATACTCTCACCTCTCGAGCAGACGGCAGCTTGACACCGCTAGTCGACGTTCGTTCAATCGTGGCGACGAAAGACGCGCTCGACCATACGCACACTTCCGACACTCCACTTCACTGGTTTCATGAAGAACCTCCGAGTCCCTCGTTTTTCACTCCTCGAACGGTTTCATCGATTGTCCACCAAAACTGTAACTTTCGTCCAACACTCTCGACTTATTCTCGCGATACGCGCACGCTTCCAAATCCGCGGTTCACTTCGAACTTCCAGTTCATTGGAAATTTTTAATCCTGTTATAAATTTGATGCTATCGACAATTTTTATTCCACTTTGGGGTTTACCAACAATTCTTATCCCACTTTGCCATTCGTCGACTATTTTTATTCCAGTTTAGGGTTTATCAATAATTCTTATTCAAATTTGTGATTTGTCGAGAATTCTTGTCCCAGTTTGTGATTTATTAACAATTCTTACCTCGGTTTGTGATTCGTCGACAATTCTTATTCCACTTTGCAATTTATTAACAATTCTAATCCCAGTTTGCGGTTCGACGACAATTCTTCTTCCAGTTCATGTCTCAATAATTCTTGGCCCAGTTTGTGATTCGTCGACAATTCCTGTTCCAGTTTTCGATTCGTGTCAAATTCGAATTCCGATTCCCGAGCGGTCTCGCACGACCCGACACCGCAATCACGAAACGTCTGTCACAGTTTTACCGATCATCCGAGGTTTCCACAACAACGTCGGTCGCGGTGTCGCAGAATTTCATGGAATCCTATTGTCTATGGTGTTTGGTACAACACCGACGCTTCCCAGTTACGGTTCGAAGCGGATCTCGTGTCTCGTCGGTGTCAATATTCGTCGTCTGCGCGTTGTATCCTCCTCGAGTTACCGTTTCGGTGGTTCGCTCGCAGGTTCGCAGATCGTTCGAGATACTCGTCGGCTGTCCCGTTCGGTGTATCCTTCCCTTACAGGACGTTCCCGGTGGTTCCCGAGGAATCGGTTTTCCGCGATGGAACGTGTCCGGCGCGAGACGCGGAAAATCGCGGATTAAAGAAACGCGCCGCAACAGGTGAGAGAGGCGCGGATCCGCGCGGCCCGCGCGAGAGAGAGGAGAGAGGAGAGGAAGACGAGAGGTGGCAGCCAGGGAGAGAGAGAAAGAGAGGCAGAACGATGAGGATGGCGTAACACCGCGCGTAGTAGCGGACAGTCGGCAACTAAAGTCCCGAGGAGAGTCGCCTCTCTCTCCTTCGTCTCTCTCTCCACCACACGTGTGGCCGCCAACACACGAGTGCGTGCGTGCACCTCGAAACACGTACGATGTTCCTGTGCTCCCCCTCCCCTTTGCCCGGTACCCTCTGCCCGTTTTACTGCCCCCCTCTCCTCTCCTCTTCGCCCCGCCGCCCTTAAAACCACCTACGGTAACCACCCCTTTTTTCCTTCTCCGTCGCGTCGCTTGTTCTCCGTCGATCCACGATGCAACGCCACGCACCAACTGCAACCGCTCGCAGATGCACGTCCGCTCGTCGGTGTATGTTGCGTGTGTAGCGCGCGTGTGTATGTGTCACATCGATTACTGTACGTGCACGCGGCTACGTGTGGTAGGAGTAGTGGGAGGTAGGACACGCGACACGAGCTCCTTTGGAGGGGAGAGAGAGAGGGTCATCGATAGAGGGGATCACCTCCCCTCGTACTCCCCCTTCCCCTACTCCTCTTTCGTTCGCGCGGGCCACCTCTTCCGATCGTTTCGCTCAACTTTTCATTCTATTAGGTCGAGCCATAAGTAACTTCCGATGCAGCTAAGTAATTTGGGAATTTAGGAGTTCCGAAATCTGAGAATTGTGAGGTTTTAGGAATTTCGAGACAAACGAAATCATAAGGAAAACATGGTGACAAAGGTTCACATGGTCAGAAAATCCGACATTTCATATGCACTAACCAAATACAACGGTTGTTCCGGTGAAGGCTTCTACTAGGTCGAGCCATAAGTAACTTCCGATGCAGCTAAGTAGAACCTATTATTCGTATCTACCCGCTATGAGTTACTGGGACAAAGAATCTGTCAATTCGACCGATGAGTTCTCTGTCGAATCAATCGATCCTCATCGAATCAGTCAATTCAGCCAATAAATTCTTTACCGAATCAATCGAATCAATCAATTCAAACAATGAATTTTTTATATAATTCGAAGATGAAACTATTAAAATGAAAAACTAACCTTGTAAATTCATGAAAGTACCCTTAATAAAAAGTAGAGGAGATCTCTTAATTGATTATTTTTAATTAATCATTTCTAAATTTCAACGCACTTTTATAATAAGTCATACATGTGCACACGTACAGGGTACCTATCATTTCATGTACTTAAATAAAATTTTGTCTGAAATCGATTATGTAGAGTAAGTTTCGTTCAAACGTGACTTAAACCGTGTTTGCTTCCCTGAACGTATTTCCCGTATCTAAATTCACCCCCTCCGATATCAAAAATATTTTCCATTAAATTTTCACCAAAATAATTCAAAAACGACATTAAACTCGCGTCCAATTCCTCTGATATTCGTCAATAAAAATGTCACTTACCTCTTTAATTATTCTGTCTTGATTTTCCACGGGGTACGTCAATTCAACCATGCTTCGGTATCATAACTACAATGTCAGATGTTCAGAACGTGTCATCCAATTCACAGTTCTACCAACGTGTATCACCACCCACACTGTCGCACTCATTAACGAATTCCAAACGAAGGAATGTCGCGTTTCCACGGATAGGGTTGCTTCAACTTGTTACACGCAGGGATTCGCGACTGTCACTGGTGGCCCACGCGGCAAACGACTACGCAGTAGCAACGATTATAGTCGTCAGCAACTGCGTCCCAAAGTTGCCAAACTCGCCCCCTGAAGGGACTCGGGAAGAGGGGTAGTTAGGCGGTCGCTCCCTTCTAATTCCCACGCCGCGTTGTGATTCCTCTCCTCCCCTTTTTCTTCTCCTCCTCCTCCACTTCCTCTTTAACATCGCCGACGTGGACTCCTCCCTTGCTCCATCTCACGGCCAAGAACGACCCCTTGTTCTTTCACCCTCTCTTTCACCCTCTCGAACCCACCAATCCACTACGTCTTTATCGCTTTATTTATACCGTAAAGCGTTTGTACAAGGACGTAGATGTATTTATAAAAAGATTTAAGGTAATGCGAAATTCAACCCTTCTAGTCTGTAATATTCGGAAATTCGGGTGATGGGTTACGAATTTTGGGGGTTTGGTTGAATCATGCGTTGTGCAACTCTGAAATCATCCAATTTCCAATTCGCGAGTTTCCAAATCGTCCAATATCCAATTCCCGAGTTTCCAAATCGTCTAATTTCCAATTCGCGAGTTTCCAAATCGTCTAATTTCCAATTCGCGAGTTTCCAAATCGTCCAATTTCCAAATCGCGAGTTTCCAAATCGTCTAATTTCCAATTCGCGAGTTTCCAAATCGTCCAATTTCCAATTCACGAGTTTCCAAATCGTCCAATTTCCAATTCGCGAGTTTCCAAATCGTCTAATTTCCAATTCGCGAGTTTCCAAATCGTCCAATTTCCAATTCGCGAGTTTCCAAATCGTCTAATTTCCAATTCGCGAGTTTCCAAATCGTCCAATTTCCAATTCACGAGTTTCCAAATCGTCCAATTTCCAATTCGCGAGTTTCCAAATCGTCTAATTTCCAATTCGCGAGTTTCCAAATCGTCCAATTTCCAATTCGCGAGTTTCCAAATCGTCTAATTTCCAATTCGCGAGTTTCCAAATCGTCCAATTTCCAAATCGCGAGTTTCCAAATCATCCAATTTCCAATTCGCAAGTTTCCAAATCGTCTAATTTCCAATTCACGAGTTTCCAAATCGTCCAATTTCCAATTCGCGAGTTTCCAATTCGCAAGTTTCCAAATCGTCTAATTTCCAATGCGCGAGTTTCCAAATCGTCCAGTTTCTAATTCGCAAGTTTCAAAATCGTGTAATTTCCATTTCGCAAATTCCAAAAGTCCCGAATACCCGAGTTCCTACGCGGCCAAACCACGATATCTCACGTCTTAACCGTTAATTCAAACCACTTTCCCAAACTCGAAAACCCCCTATTCTCAAGACCCGAAATTCACAAATTTTCAAGCTTTCCCAGATCCCTAATTTGCAAACCACCGATTCGCAGTTCCATAAATTCTCAAATACTCAAATTTCTGAATCTCTTGAATTCTCAAATTTGTTAATTTCCCACATGTCCATATTCCCGAATGCTCGAATAAAATTCGGTTATAAATTTCGATAAAATTCGAATCGATTCTGGCCGAATCGTAATCGCTGAAAGTTCATGAAATGGGGAGGTTGAAATATCCATCGGTAGCGACGACACAGCCAGGTGCGATCGAAATCTTTTCTAGTCGCGGCGTGTACGAGCGTGTTGTACTCGGTACGATACCGAGGTAGGATGCAACTGGTTGCATCGTGGATCGGGCATGCAGGTTGCGTCGAGAGTGTTGCAGGCACACTCTCTCTCTGGGTAATCTTGCGCAATCTCTAGTCACTTTTGATCACGTACTCGGGCGAAGGATGTAAGGACTCCGTGGCGAGTCGGTATCGAAGAATTTATAACGCGTTGTACGCGTTACGACGCGTGCACCTGGGATATCTTAATTAGTTCTCAGTTAGGCGTACCCTCGCCCTTATAAGCTGTCGGTTTATCAGAGTCCGTGCTCGGACTGCCCTCTCCGGCACCGTAATTCGTTAATTTAGCAATTTTTAATCGCGGACTAGTTTCGATTTGCTGGGCCCGAGGTTGATAAAGGGGGCATCTCTATGTGGAGAGCCGAAATTAAGCCGACTTTCAATTATATCATTTTGAAGGATAGGGAGCGAATAAATATTTTGATGATTTTGAGGACTATTTAATTAATGCTTCGATTTCATCTTGGGATTTTTTTGTTGAGATAAAATGTTTATTTTCGTGATTTTAACTTACTTTTAGGTTCATCCAGGAGATGTTCAATTATTGCTTTGGAGAATAAGGAGCGAATAAATATTTTGATGATTTTGAGGACTATTTAATTAATGCTTCGATTTCATCTTGGGATTTTTTTGTTGAGATAAAATGTTTATTTTCGTGATTTTAACTTACTTTTAGGTTCATCTAGGAGATGTTCAATTATTGCTTTGGAGAATAAGGAGCGAATAAATATTTTGATGATTTTGAGGACTATTTAATTAATGCTTTGTCCTAAACCAGGTTCCTCCTTTAACACTAAAGCTACCGACGTATAATGCACAATTATTTTCTCTATTAATGCATTAAAGTATGAATAATTTATTTTATGTATTAAAGTATTAATGCACACTTATAGATTCTTTATCTTAATGACAATCAGTATAAATGTGAAGAAGAGCATCTTAACAAATTTTGTCATTTGAAGTAGGAAATTTATAGAAAGGTCATTTGACCTCTTTCGGTAATTTTTGTATTAAGTCACACGGAAGACGCGCGATTATCGTACAAAACGGCAGACAGAGCCAGCCTGGATAAAACGCGAACGAACGATCGAGAGAAACGAGAATTGATCAAGTAAACAGAAAATCGTGGAGGGCAGAAGGGCGAAGGACGACAATAAAAGCGTTATATTCGAACGATCGGGGCTGGGCGTGAGCGCGCTGTCAGCCCGCGCCCGTACACCAATGTTTTAATTAATGTATCGATAGCGGACCGACAACGGTGTAGAGAACTACTCCGTACGTAACACCATCAAACCCACGCATCCTTCTCCCGATAATAATTAGGATCCGTTGCCGACCGATTTCGGCTTCCACCGGTCATCCTTTTGCTCGTCCTATGCTCGCGGAATCGCGCCACCCTGACGAGACGAATCGATTCGATTAATTATACCGGAGTAAATATAATATGTTAATCGAATGTAATTGAGCGGAGGATCGCTGGCATTTCACGAAACTTCAGCACGCGATCGGCACGCGATCGCCGATCCACTTGACCGATTTCGTTCGTCGAACGTTGGGTCGACGCGGCACGGTGTCTAGGGCTTATGTTAGATGGACAACGTAAAAGCGAACGGGACCGGTTTTCTAGTTTTCAGATTTACGAATTTAGCGTATTTTTGAAGTGTCAGCTTTGAAAATAGAATTTTGGGAGCTTGGTATGTTGGTCATGTAGAAATCTGGAAATCTAGAAATTTAGAAATCTTGATGTCCAGATATCCAGAAATCTAGGAATTCTAAAATCCTGAAATTTAGAAATCCTAACAAGTCGAAATTTTTAATCTTGAAATCTGGAAATCCCAAAATCTAAAAATCACGAAATCTAGAAACCCCGAAATCTAAAAAACCCGAAATCTAAAAACCCCGAAATCAAAAAACCCCAAAATCTAAAAATCCTAAAATCTAGAAATCCCGAAATCTCAAATTCCCAAAATTTGAAAACCCCAAAATCTGAAAATCCGGAAAACTAGAAATCCCGAAATTTCAAGACCCCAAAATCTAGAAACACCGAAATCTGGGAATCCGCAAATCTAAAAAACTCTAGAATCTACAAATATGTAACCTTCGAATGTCAAAATTGAGCACTTAATCACTTTTAAGTACAAGTCCCCGCTTCTGTACATTCGTACAAATATTTCAAAATGTACAAATCGTACAAACACTTCTTTAATCGCACGAACCGAGTGTTTTTATAGGGGGTGTATATAACGAAGAAAACAAGCACGACTAGACAGATACAGCTCTCTAATCAACGATGATTTATGATTGCAAAATAAGAGAATGTTTGTATCGTAAGTTGTTTACGGGTGGACAGCGTGAGCGAGGATCAAAGTTTTGTTAGCGATACGCTCGTAATGTTTGATAAAAATTAATTAGATTCAAGGAAAACGCGACTACTTGGTAACGCCATCGCGATTAGTTCGATAGAAAAAAGAATTCCTTCTCCGAGAAACAACGTTCTCTCCTCTTGCCAAACAACGTGGACATTATTTTTCCTATCGCGATATCGACGAAGGAACGACGCGGTTAACGAACATCGTCTGAGACGCCCACACCAAAAATTACGCAAACGACGATAATACTTTCTTATCGGTGTTTATTCATAAATTACTCGAACGGTTTTGTTCACGCATGGGCTTCGATCGAGTTGCATCGCTTTTACGGTACCATAAACGAGAATCGTTTTTTCGTTACCACGCGGTAGCGAAATTCTTACAATTATTTACAATTATTTGTTACAACTATTACTTACAATTATCTCTTACAATTATTTATATTTATTACGTACAATTGTTTCTTACAATTATTTAAAATTATTTATCATTGTTTACAATTATTCACAATTAGAGTCATAGCTGAAAACCATCTAATTTTGTAACTTATTAATTTGATATTTTTCTAATTTTTGAAATTCTGACTTTCTGTAATCATAAATTATAGATTATAATTATATAAATTATAGACTATACACTTTCTATGATAATTTATGTTTCAGAATCCAAACTTTAAAAATTTCCTTGTTTCCAAAATTTCTTTCGTAAATTAATTAATACTTACAAATTTTCGAATATATAAATTTCCGAACTTGATCTTTTTGCTATTCTAAATGACTTAATATAAAAATCTCCAAGTTTTCTAATGTACACTCCCAAATTCCCTAAGTTCTCTACTTTCCCCTGTCACTGTAGCTTCAATGTGTTTAAATCTCCCAATTGCAAAATTCCACATTGCAATTCGTGGATCTGAATTTTCTGAACGTTTCAACGCGCCATCGTCGCGAAAGTAGATTATGGTCGACGCGAAGTGTAGCTCGCACAACGTGCCTTGTACACGGTAGCCATATAACGAGATTACTTGGCACTTTGATCTTATTTTCGTCCATCAACGACGAGGAAAGATCGTTCGAGCAACGCGGATGCCATCGGAGTCAGAAGCGTGAATGTAGGAGAAGCGGAGGCGTTAATCGAAGATCCAAGAAATCCGGGAGACGAAGAAACAAAGCTATCGCATTCGAGGAGCTTACTCTCGCTTTCGTTCGCATGAGAGGACGACGAAAGGCGTAGGAGACGAGGGTCGAGTATAATTATCGGCCACGTTGCGATCAGAGGGTGTATACCTGGTCTCGGTTAGGATCCCGCGTAGATTTCATGTTATTTCCGCTGATTACATTCATTATCGGATTTAAAGTTAGTACATATACCCTTAGAAGCGTTCCGAGCATCTCGTTGAACGAACCCGGACGGTGATATCTCACGTTCGAAACGTTAATTCGATTTATTTTATCAAAGTACAATCAGGTTCACAAATTCTCAAATTTCCGAATTTCCTATATAGCTAAATTTCCAAATTTCTGAATTTTCTATATAGCCGAATTTCTTAAATTTACGAATTTCCTATATAGGCGAATTTCCAAATTTCTGAATTTCCTATATAGGCGAATTTCCAAATTTCTGAATTTTCTATATAGCCGAATTTCCCAAATTTCTGAAGTTTCTGTATAGCCGAATTTTCTAAATTCTCAAATACTCAAATTTCCGAATTTGCTAAATTCTCAAATTTTCGAATCTCGTAAATTCTCAAATTTTTTGATCTCCTACATTTTCATATTCCCGAATACTCGGATACCACGACATTCGATTTCCGAATTCGCAAATTACAAAAACTTCGAATGCTCGAGTTCCCACGCACCCGACCGTGACATCACACGTTCGAACCGTCAATTCGTGCGACTTCATCCATATACATTTATTTTCAGCCGATTCGTACGGCTTATCGATTTCGTTAAAAATCACACTCTCGTTACTACGGCCAGTCGATAGACGCACGTGGTACGAGATCTGTCGAGCGATCGAAAGAAGAAGAGAAGAAACTCTTTGTTGCGCGCATTTACAAGACTCCGCGTGGCGTTATCTCGTTGACCGACGTTACGCCCACGCACGATAACGCGTATCGCGAAATAAAAATATTCCACTGGCCGAAAATCGAAGCTCTCCTCGTTAACGAGGAGATACACGTCGTCGGAGAAGAAGAAATCGCGCGAACGGGGTCGTCCCGGGTCATCGGATCGATGCAAAATATTTTGCTAAAGAGATGCACGTCTCCTAGGCACCGTCGCGACCCGAACCTCGATTCTTCAATGAATTCTTTTTTGTCGCGATGGAAAGCGTATCGATAAGAACGCGCGATGGATTACGCGTATCGAAATAGAGCAACAACGATAACTCCGGTGACGAGCGGTGTCGCGTCGATCACTGTGACGCATCGCGTGTATCGATAACGGAATCAAAATTTTGGTTCTATGGGTCAGACCTATAAATTGCAGATAACATTTCGGAAGTCAAAAATTTACTTCTTATATGATCACTGCGATGTTGTGTTTCCTTAAAAAATTGTGTATTTCTATTGTACATCGATAAAGAAATATTTGTCTACGTATCCTCTCTATATTATTAAAAAATTGTCTATATATATGCATGTATATATATTTATATCATTTGCTCTAACGATATTTCTTTACGGATCTATAATAGAAATACACAATTTTTTAAGAACACACAATATAGTCGTTATCATTTTATATATATTTATTATTTATTAATTTATTATATATTTTATTTATGAAATGATAAATAATTTATTTGAATAAATATTTAATGATAATATAATTATATAATTAACTTTCCTTATAAATAATAACAACTATGTAATTAATAGTTAAGTATTTATTATACATATATGTGTTCGCATATAATTTTTTACTAGGATATATGTTTTTGCTATCTTATTGGATGTTTATATTATATAAAAAACTATATATAGCCATAGTATATCACCAATAAGTACATACTAGAAAATGAATACAATGTCGATACTTCTTCGTTTGCCCAACACGTTAAAAACAACAAAATCACCGGAAGAAGGAATACGGGAAAAATTGTATCATTTATTAAAATATTAATTACATAATTTATTCGTAACTGTAAACATATGCGATTATGCCGTGTTAAGAATGGATAAGTAGTGTCTTTGTAACAGCTGGTACGTGCGATTAACGTTTTTACGGTATCGTTGGTAAGAAATTACTATAAATCAGCTTCTACTTAACGTAGCCGTGATTAACTTTTTTCCCGATTATGGTCGCTCGATCGTGCGTGAATTTTCGATCGTCGAAATATCTGTAACGCCGCGCGGAGAACATAACACCAGACACGCTCGAGTACCGGTAGCGATCGATCGATCGATCGATCGATCTCGACCACAGATCTGTTATACGTAACGTCGCGCGAACGCAAAGTCGGTGTATGTATTATAAATACTGCACAGTATAACTGTAGCGAATTACGGTAACGCGAAAAACGATTAATTTACCGCGAAGGAAACGCGACACGCAATTCCCAATAATTATAGCGAAACCAGCACCGATAATTATTTATCGAGCAACGCTGCCTCAAATTCTCATTAATTGAACGATTAATCGCAAAGAGATTGATCAGGGTATTGATAAAGTTTTGACCGGACGAATATTTTAAGTTATGGTTTTGGTAATTTGGTACTTTGGAAATTTGAGAATTTAGGGATTTTGGGATCTTGAGAATGGGAGACTTTGAAATTTGGGCTTTGGAAGTAGGGGATTTTGAAAGCTGGAAATTTTCGCTTCTGAAAATGGGGGATTTTCAATGTCAGAAATTTTGGGCCTTGAAAATGGGGGATTTTCAAAGTTAGAAATTTTGGGCCTTGAAAATTTTCAAATTTGGAAATTCAAACGTTTTAATTGTCCAATTTCCAAATCGTCCAATTTCCAATTTGCAAATTTTCAAATTAACCAATTTCCAAATTTTCGAATATCCTAAATTCCCAAATTCTAAAATTTGTGAATCTCCTTTTCTGTCTTAAATTCCCAAATTATTTAATTTCCAAAATTCCCAAATTTTCGAATATCCTGTATTCTAAAATTAGTGAATCTCCTAAATTTCCGTCTCCACAAATGCCCGAATCCCGCAATATACATACTCCCGAATCCTCAGATTCCAAAAATCCCGAATCCCCGAGTTCCCACGCGCGTACACGCGAAATTCAAGATCAGTCGCGACGAATATCAATAATCCATGGAAACGAGACTTATCTATAAATATCTCTAAAGGCAGGGAGTTCAGGCTCGTCTGGGTTGTTCCAGGTGATCGATTCAATTTCACTGGCGCACAATTAGCTCGAGCGGCGTCGAGCTTTCGTTCTGGACGCGAGCGGAATAAGCGAGGCCGCTCGTCCCATAGAAATCCTATCTCGTAGAAAAGCAAAAGGGAAACTGGCATAACCGTGGACGAGCTTCTCTATTCACGGGTGAAACGAAGCGCGTTGCCGCGACGAACAGGTCCGTTTGTTTATATCGGGCAAATTATATTAATATTCCGGTAGCGTACGAAGCGGCACGACCATTCTATGGATTTCACGCGTGCCTGACATGCAACACTCCGGACCGTTTCTGCTCGTCCCTTGTTTCGCGGACGACATCGCTATTGCAACAGCGAGATTACACGGAGTCGTTGGTCGCGGCTCGACAACGCGACACCGACGTACAAGATGAATGCTCCACGCTTTCGCGAGCTCGCTTCGCGGGCGGGACGATGCTTTCTGCGATCCGCCGGACCGTACAGTCTCGGGAAAATCCGTCTTCCCTCGCGAAAATATGCCGCTTCCGTTCCCAATATTTTACCGATACGATCGTCACGCCTTTTAGTCGATTTTTTACAATTTCTGGCGACTTCGAACGACTCTTGATAGATTTTGTCGATTTCGAGCGGTTGTTAAGTGGTTTATATGGATTTCAAGCTGTTGGTAATGGTTTTTACCGATTTCGAGTTGTTGCTAGTGGCTTTTATAGATCTCAAGTTGTTGGTAATGGTTTTTACCTATTTCGAGTTTTTGTTAGTGGCTCTTAAGCATCTCAAGCTGTTGGTAATGGTTTTTACCGGTTTCGGAGTCGTTGTTAGTGACTTTTATCGATTGCGACCGGTTGTCTGAGATGTTCGTGGATTTTATAATCATGTATAGCAATTTTTATTGAAGGATAACAATTTGTAGCGAGGTACAACAGTTTTTAGCCATCCTCGGGGAAACTTTGGAAATCGAGGATTCAGACAATTTTTTGAATTTATAAATTTATAAATGTAGAGATTTGACGATTTGTGAAATTTGATAATTTCATAATTCGAATATTCGAAACTTGGATAGTTGTAAAATTTGAAAGTCCAAAAATTCATAAAATCGAAAATCAAAAGTTCAGAATACCAAAAATTGAACATTCAGAAATTGAAAGACTTGCAAATTCTATAATTTAGAACATCAAAAATTGTAAAATAACTGAAAACTCAGAAATATGGTAATCGAAAAATGTAGGAATTAAAAAATTGTCTAAACCACGACTCTCTTCATATCCGAACGAAATTATAGTTGCATCCGAATGTACAACTATGATGAATGCCCGCACGAGAGTTTCAAGTTCAATCAAAAAAATATAGACTTCGTAAAATTTCTTGTACAAATGATAAGATCACAACATCTGAATACCTTAAAATACAGAATACACCTAACATTTCAAAAGGAAGTCAAAACTTTCATGCGTGTCCGTAACTTGGGGTAACAATTAATTATCTCTCACTGACGTAAATTCCGGAGGAACCATACATTCCTGATTTAACTGAAACAAAAATTCCGCGAAGACTACCGCTAGTCCTGAACCAGTTCCTCTGTCACGTTACATATCGCGCCTGTTTTGCTTATTGTTACGACCACTTTAAACGGATTCCGAGGATCGCGATATGAGCAATTTATACGCTCCGTGGAACGGTCGTTGTACCAAGAGGACAGACAAAACCAACCTTTTCTCGTCTTCGCGAATCTGGGTCAGTTGGACGAACCCGTTGCACGAATCGGTATCGATGCTATCACTACAGAGATTGCGATCGATCTTTGCCTTCTTGTTCATAAGAGCATCGATATTCGATTTCGATACGAGGGTCTCGTTTCGTTGACCCTCGATACTCTTGGGTCGTTTTGCAAATTCGTTATGCACGTGATAAAGAACTGATACGACGAAGCATAGTCATTTTTCGCGACATAGTCTTTTTCCATCGAGCTGTCAGTTTCGCGACATATGTAGTCTTCTTCAAAGCAAACTTTCAGTTTTGTGACATAGTCTTCTTCGAAGCAAAGTTTCGTGACATAGTCCTTTCCCATCGGGCTTTCAATTGAACGACATAGTCTTCTTCAAAGCAAACTTTCAGTTTCGCGATGTAGTATCTGTCCATCGAGCTTTTACTTCCGCCTCATAATCTTTTTCTATCGAGCTTCCGATTTCACGACGTAGTTTTCTTTCATCGAGCTTTCAGTTGCACAATACGCTCTTTTTCCATCGAAGTTTCAGTTTCACGACATAGTCTTTTTCCGTCGACCTTTCAATTTGACGACATGGTCTGTTTTCATCGAGCCATCAGTTTCGCGACATAGTCTTGTTCCAAGCAAACTTTTTATTCCGCGATATAGTATCTGTCCATCGAGCTTTTACTTTCGCCTCATCATTTTTTTCTATCGAGCTTCCTATTTCACGACGTAGTCTGCTTTCATCGAGCTTTCAGTTACACGACATAGTCTTCTTTCATCGTGCTATCAATTTCACGGCATAGTCTTTTTGCATCGAGCTATGAATTTCGCAACATAGTCTTTTTCCAAGCAAACTTTGTTTCGTAAATTTCAAATTTCCTCGAATTTTTCTGCATCTTTGACCCGTCTTCGTATAGTGAAATCGTCACAGTCGGTAAAAGTGAACGAATAGAAGACCTCTTTCCTTTCGATATCATATTTTCCCTAGGGGATTTGTTGTCGACTGTACGATCGTGTCGATAGAGGCTGGGAGTGGGAGGCAATTGCAAACGGACGAATTGTTATGCCCCGACATTAGCATCGCTTGCGGAAATCGGACTGCGTCGATCGGACGCGGCCGAATAAATGAATGTAGATTCACGAGACTGTCGAGTGCAGTTTCTACTGTTGGATGGGACCTAGATTCGCTTAGCAACATGTTCTGTTGGCCTGCGTTAGAAAACCAGAGGCGCCGACCTGCCTGCGATCGCCGACAATATTAATTGCTTTTCGCTTAACGACAGGTTACAACCTATCGCTTCTCATTTTCAGTTCAAACTCGTGTCGCGGGATTTTATCTTTCTTTACTTCTTACTTCGCGCTCGTGAAAATAAATGAAACGAGTTCCACGAGGATCATTCGTACCACGAAGATCTTGGACGGTGTTGCATTAAATTATTGATAAAATTAGACATCGGGGAATGAAGGGTTTCACAACTATTTTTATATTCTTCCTATCTTCACATTTTCTGGTTCCTTTGTTTTTGAATTTTCAAGTAGCAAAGTTTTCAAATTTTCAAGTAGCAAAGTTTTCCAATTTTCAAGTACCTAAGTCTTCAAATTTTCATGTATTAAAGTTTTCAGATTTTCAAGTTCCCAAATTTTCAGGTTTCTGGGTTTTTAAATTTCCACGTACGCAAGTTTTCGAATCCCTAAATCACAGATTACTAATTTTCGAAATTCTCGATTTCCCAAATACTGAAACCGGCGAATCAATAAATTTACAAATTTTCGAATTCCTAAGTTTTACATTTTCCGAAATTTTCAAACGTTCCAATATTCAAAATCCCAAAGTGTCACTTTCCAACAAACCTACTTTCCTAATTTTTTAAACTTTCAAATATCTAAAGTCCAAATCCTCAAATTCGTTAAATTCCCAAATTCTTCACATTCTCCGACTCTCCAATTTTCATATACCGCAATTCTGAAATTCTTAAATAATTACATTAAAACATCTCCAAATTTCTACATTTCCGTGCCTTCTTACATTCCCAGATTTTCCAAATTTCTCTATTTCCAAATACCGAAGTTCCCTCACTATTCCTCATTACAGCACGTTAAAAGTAGACTATGTTTTAAAAATGTAATTTTTTGAACGGTCGATCAATATTAACATTTAATTTGATTTTGTTAAATCAATGAATCTTTATACATCTTTAAAACATAATTCAATTTTATACATTGCCATGGCAAATTACCGCAACCAATCACGCGACGTGTATAAACCATATCAGTATTCCTCTACGTGACATCACATGGTCTCCTCGTGTTTGCTCCTAAAATCCACATCCAAAAAATTCGACCCGATACCCAACAATCTTTAAAATCGCAACACGAATCTCCACAAAATGCATCAAATTCGACGAATAATTCGCAACAGAAAAACTCGTTCGTCTAAGACCGAGTTTACATAACAGTGTAAATTACAAGAAAAAACTAATATTCTCGAAGTAGAAGATCAGTTCCCAGATTCTAGGTCAGCAGGAGTTCGCGTCGCGCGATAAAACGGCAAAAAAAAAGAGAAAAACGAGAGACGGAGGAGAGATCGTTGCATAAAGAGAGACCGAGCATCGAGTCTCTCGGATTCTGCATAATTCATTCGGTTAGCCGGTGAATGCATATTACCTCAGGATATCTAGCCGAGCCAAACAGTCGGATCAGGATGCAAGGACCTCTGTTCTGAATATGAGACCGAATCGTCTGGAGATAGTTCGGTATCGATAAACGTAGGCTACCGCCGTGTCGGACCGCCTTGATCAGGATCCAGATCCTTGGATCGAACAGGAACACCGCACACTCTCTCTCTCTTTCTCTCTTTCTTTCTCTGCACGCGTGTTGCCTACGAAAAAGAATCGTGACGGAATGTATTCGGCTATGTTTTCGGCAAAATCGAGATTACCTCGCGAATAATGCCACGATCTCGTGATACATTTATGGAATAGATGCGTTGCAGGGACTTAAAACTTTCAAACCCGGTTTCTCGCCGGGTTTTCGCTTGAATTTCGCTTACCAAATCTTGCAGTTCTAAGAATTTGAAATCGTTCGAGGTTTGCGAAGGGAAGCAGCGCCGGTATCGCTGTTCCGTTTTCGGCTCACGGTGTCACATGATGCATAATTGGATAGTTTCGGTGTCGCATAGGTGGATCGCAAGGTTACTTTCGTAATTCTAATGCAATAGCACACGTTTATAGGACAAATTTGAAGAATAATATAAATAAAATACAATGTAAGGTTTTATAAAATTCTGTGCATCGAATTTCACTTCATAACGTTACCAAATCAATTAGATCAGAAGATTTCATTGATAATTCTCATGTCATAGCGCATGATTATAGGACAAAATTAAGGTACAATCTAAATAAAGTATAATGTAAGATTTTATAAACTCAATGCATCGAATTTTATGTTATATTGTTATGCATTGAAGGAGGACACATCGTAAGGTTACATACGTACAGCTGATGTAATAACAGATGTTTATACGGCAAAATTAAAGTATATTATAAACGAAGTATAATGTATATATTTATAAAAATCTTTGATATTTTATATATCAAATATAAATTGAATTTCCTACCAACCTAATATTCGATAAAAGTCCGTGCGTCGAACGTCACGAAACGAAGCGACAGGGTTTCAGGGAAATCATCGTCGGATTTAGCCCCGATCATTTTATTCTCCCCACGTGTTCTCAGGGAGAGTTGTACGTGGAACAGATGACCGTTCTAGGAGGAGGTAGCATGGTATCCCGCGACAATAAGGTCTTCCATCTAGAAGGAGCATTACACATATCCCCGCGAGGGGTGTCGTTCTGATTACATCTGCTCCACCTGTCTATCGATTTTTCCGGAAGCTAGAGGGACCGGTTTCGGAACGCTGCAATGAAGGTGCGTGCCCATATGGGTGGACCTTCGTCTCCCTCTCCTCCTTCGGGACTTGGCGTACGCTTTGAAGGAGCCACCCCGGGCGAACCGGAATCAACTTCAATTGTCTCGCGGTGGCTTTTGGGCCCGTGAGAAATCGCGAGCAGCTGTTCGCCGGTTTTGCTTTCGTGTAACGTGACGTCACGTTACAGACTCCGTCGTATTACGACCGAGAAGGAGGAGGTGGACGTGAAAAACACGTGCGAGAAAAGAGGGACCTCTGCGTGGCCTCTGACGAATGCAAATTAGAGGAGAAGTCCGAGGAGTCCCGTAGGGGTCGCGAAAGGGTTCCTACGACCCTGAACATTGTTGCTACGTGTCCAGGGCCGAAGGAAGCGAGGCTCCTCGATATCCTTTTTCGAAAATACCGTCGGTTCCCACGAACGCCCTCTGTGCTGCGTACTCTCGTATTTTAATTAAGTTCCAATAGTGTTGCTGTTCCTCGCGAACAATGCGATTGTAACCCTCGGACCTCGAAGTTTCTAATTGTTACGGCTTATGAAAGAGACTGCGACGTTCGTGATAGGAGAATGGTCTTTATTTACAACGTGACTGTATTTTTCTCGTTTTTTTTTTTTTTTTTTTTTTAGCTTTATTGTTTAACTCTGCTGGTAAAGGGTTATATACGTCACAGAAGGTTTTGCTCGAAACTGTTTTTATTGTTTCTCGTTGATAATGCGGGAAGAGGAATCGATATAATCGAAGTATCGATTCGAAGTACTAGTTTTTGTACGCGATTTGTTCAGGACAGAATTTTTAACATCCTAAAGGAAGGGTCTAGAAGAATGTAGACCTACAAACAGTCGATTGCATATTTCTATTGTAGAAAAAATTATACATAGTCATCTTATATGATCAATAAGTATCTATTAAAAAATTAGAACAAACTCGATATTCCTTCGTTTTTTCGACGCGCAAGAAACAATACAACAACAAAAAGTATAAACCTGCTCTTTTACTACATTATCGTATTGAATTCATAATATTGACCAGAAAGTCACGATTTCCTAACAAGTTAGAATTAAAATATCTCCCAAACCAATGATTTTTTTTACATAAATAGATTAATACTCTTTTGTCAATAATATGAATGGGCATCAGCTCCTTCATATTTATTGCATCAGCTGATGCAATCAAAAATATATAATACCATTTAAAAAAACATTAATGACCTTCATATTTCCTTTACACGTCCACATCAGAATGTGCCCCTCTCAAAAGCCTGCAACTTCATCTGAAACATTGTTTGCTATCAGTAATAATAATGACGTAAATCTATATGACAAAATGTGGTGAATCACCCTGTAGGTATCTCACGTTAAAATCGCAGTAATTTGCAAAGTAATTTGAAAATCGCAAAAGAGCGAAGAGGTTAGAGCATCGGTGGCATCAGATGACTCCCGCATAAAGACGGATGTGGTTCGGGTGCGATCGTCATGGTCTTGGTGGCATTTTGAATTGCAGATAATCAAGCACGATCGACGAGGACGATAATCGTCCGACGCTTAGACATGCAGTGACTTATCTCCAGGCACCCGAGGGTTACCTGTCTCGGATACCTTTCGCCGTGCAACGAGAGAGTCGACAGGATCGATAAGGATCAGGATGAGTCAGAAAATCGTGACCTCGGATTATCGTTCGAGAATGCACGAAATGTACGAATTTCGACTCGGTCTTGATCCTTAAAGTGTTAACATCCGATAGACAGGGATCTATACAAATCGTGTTCGTCTCGAACGCAACTGCGTAACCTACAACAACGTGAGACACGTTGCATTTCGAATGTAACGTATCTGTCTCGTATTTTTATCTCTGTTCGTTTTTGCGTTTCACTCTCAATAGTTTCACTTTCGTCATCTTGGTGCTATAAATACTTATTGTTAGTTTCGACTCGTGCAACTATCGATAGAATTGCAGGTTACAGACGTTATCATTGATTTTATATATTACGAATTGTTTCTGGATGCATTTATGCAGTTGTTTAAAAATCGAGCTACGAAATTGTTTAGAATCGTGTAAAATATAATTGCGCTAAATTAAATGATTCCTTTTTCTGATCTTAAAAATTCATAGCTGAAGAGGGTGAACTAATTCATTCTTGCCTTCGTAGTTGTATGCCAATTTTGCAAATAAATGCATCATGTACGCGGTTCGGTTTAAAATAGTATTGGATAAATGTACAGACACGTTGAATTGAATTCATCATCCGCCAAATTAAATAATTTATTTCTCCAAGCTTAAAAATTCATAGTTTGAAGAGGGTGGAATAATTCATTTTCGTCTTCGTAATTGTATGTTTCTTTTACAAATGATTGCATATTATATAATGATCTGTTTAAAATTTTCGTCTTCGTAATTGTATGTTTCTTTTACAAATGATTGCATATTATATAATGATCTGTTTAAAATAATATTGGATAAATGTACAGAAACGTTGAATTGAATTCATCATCCGCCAAATGAAATAATTTTTTTCTCTAGGCTTAAAAATTCATAGCTGAAGAGGTTGAAATAATTCATTCTTGTCTTCGTAGTTGTGTGTCGCTTTTTCAAATGATTGCATACTATATAATGATCTGTTTAAAACAGTATAGGATAAATCTGCACAAAATTAAATGAATTCTTTCTTCAAGCTTAAAAATGCATAACTGAAGAGGTTGAAATACTTCATTCTTGTCTTCGTAGCTGTGTGTCGCTTTTGTAAATGATTGCATCCTGTGCATACACTGGTTTAAAATAGTATTGGATAAATCTGGAGAAACGTACTATTGAATTGATCGTCCGCAACCTGACATTTAACGCAAATTTCACGAGGTAAAATATTTGCGCAGGGTAGGGTAGTCGGTTTTTGTTCGGGGTGGTATAGGTGTGGAGCTCCCACGTTGAAGAGCACGGTGCCTCCAGGTGGTAACTGGAAATCTCCTTCCAGTCAACATCTCCCTCCCTAAGAACACGAGAAGCAGCCCTTCTATTGTCGTGGAGGGAGTTATTAACGAGGAACGACCAGGGGGATCTCGAAGCATGCAGCCTTCTCGTGTGGGAATCATCGCAAGCTGCGCAGGCGCGCTGAAACGGGACACCTTATTTCTTCCCGCCAAAAATCCCGCTCGAGACCCATTTACGTCATCCTTTACATTTTGATACACACTTGCAACGCTTCGTCGTCCTTGCAAACAACAATAGGGATCCTCCGAGCGTGGATTCCTTTCGGGACTGGACTACACGTGCTCGTTTCCTGACGAGACATGGGATTGTTCTTGTTTTTAGTCTTGTATTGCGAATTCAGTGGGATTCCCTTTTCAAATTTGGAAGTATTTTACGATCTATCGCGTTTTCAATTTTCCGAACATGTTTTCGATTTTGTGATTTATCGAATTTTTAAATTTATGGACACTCGAATCATCAAATTCTCGCATTTCCTAATTTGTAACTTGTTGAGTTGTTAAATCACCGAATTCATAAATCCTCCAGTTTTGGGATTCTAAAATTTACAAATCAGAAAATCTCCAAATCCTTAAATTCTCAACTTCCAAAGTCTCTAAATCTCAAAATTTAAAATCTTTCAAGGTTTCAAATTATCAAACTTCCAAATTCGCGGATCTCTAAATTCTCAAATACCAGAATACCCAAATCACTAAATTCTTAAACTTCAAAATTTCCAGATCTCCAATTTCCCAAATTACCGAGTCCAAAAATTTCTCACATTCCTCAAATCTCCAAACCACCACATTCTCAAATTCCCAAATCCTCCAATGTTCGAATTCTCGAATCCCCAAGTCTCTAAATCTCTAAATTCTCAAATTCTCAAATTCCCAACTCGCGAATCTCTAAATTCTCAAATTACAGTATACCGAAATCCTCAAATCCCCGAACCCGGAAATTTCCAAATTCCCCGTATTTCCAAATTGCAAAATTGCCCAACTACAAAAATGCGACAACGCGACCGATTCTAAATTTCTGAATTCGTCTACGAACGAAGTCGCACACGCTCCCCGGTGCGTCACGTTCGTAATTCTAGAATGCTTAGAGAATCGTGCGAGGAATTCAGGTTTTCGCGCTCAAACAATGCATAAACGAGCGCGTTACGCGGGGTACAATGATATTTCTTTGAAGGCAACCCGTGGGGGAACGAGTATTGTGAAGGAATTTTTCAAGCATGCACTCCCACGTGGGGTATGTTGCTACCCCCATGCGCCTATTCTGACGAAGGGCGAGCACGTGTGGGAATGCAAGTATATGCAGCTTTAGCGTGCCAAAGGTGCTTGGCTTTCTTCGTGACACACCCTCGTTACTCGAACCACATGTCATTACCCCACCTTGCATCTCTAGGGGGCTGCTGGGAAATCTCTCCTTCACCTTAGACCATTCGATAATATTCCTCCTCTATCTGTCGACATGGTTCGCCATCTTGCACGACGAACACCTGGGTTTTCGATTTGCTTACGTTCAGTAGACGATTACGTTTACTTAGTCTCATATTTAGTTCAACTACTTTGGTTTTATATTTGATTATTTCACTTTAGATTCGCGTTTAGCTGGGTGGTTTTACGTTTATTTAGGTAGTTTTTTACTTGTCATAATATTACATAATTTAGTGCTAAATAGTTTTATAGGTTTGCTAGGTTTACGTTTAATGTCGAATTATGTAGATGATTGACGACTTATTTAGAACAATCATGTGGGAATTATCGAACTTTCTGGTTTAGCAGCTAGGGTCGTTTTCATTAAGTTTTTTTTTAAATATATTTCGTGATTTTGAACGAGATATTTTATTTTATTCCGATTACATTAAGTTGTCAGGTTATATGATGCGTAAATAGTTTGGTACCTGTATTATTTTTACACTTTTGAGGATGCTCTTCGGGTGTTATTTAAAAATTCAATTCATTCTGTATGAAGTTTGTGTACTATACAAATCGATACTCAATTTATGCACCCTACTTTAGTACACTTCAGAAGATCCTCTTCGTATATTACTGAAAAGTTAATTAATTCAGTAGGAAGTTTATGTAGTTTGTAAATAAGTATTCAATTAACCCTTCCAATCGTAGACGTTCACACCTATCAATATTACAGGTGTATTATGCATCCGCCACGTTAAGAATTATCGTTATAGATGCGTCACAAAATATCAGTATGCACTTAGAGGACGATCATTCATTTGTTTAATGATGCTACGTTAGGTATGCAGACATTTATCTACCTCGAATCACTTAGACAATCATAGTCGAAGATACATCCTAGAACAGTCGAACGTTTAATCGCGTTTAAAGAAAATAACACGTCTGCCGCGAGTCGATTGGGCATATTTCACGTAGATTAAATTAACAAGCCTAACAGACAGTTCGCATGGCGTGTTCCGAGAGATCCTCCGGCGCGTGGGTGGCTGACAACGCGGCGAACACAATGGCGCGTCTGCCACGCACCGGCGGAGAAGGACGCTCAAAAGAAAAGAAGTCTGTTAGCCCACGATCAGAGAGGTGTCTAACCAGCGGTACTCGTCGTGTCGCCAACGCCATTGTTCCAGTAAGAGGTCCCCCATTACTCCGTCGTTACGTCCTGCTAACGCGTCTCGTTACAACGAGAGTTACACGCGTCCACGCGCTGATCGACCGACACTACCAGCCACCTGGACCGTGTAAATTATTCACCTCTCGTACGGTATCGCCGCGAGACCTCGCACGACCGTGGTATATCGCCACATTCGTGGTGCTCCAGCGTCGATCGGTGAATAGCGCGAAACGATCGACCGGATTAAGATTGCAAGGTGGCCGGGGCTCGTTCAATTGCCGGAGATAAGTTAATTGGAAGGGAAGGCGAGGTGTCGTTGTAAAGAGAAGGATCGTTTTAGGTTCCACTCGGATACGTGCTAGGACGTCGTCTTATCGCTCGTGATTAACGTTAATTGAGATTTGTAGGTGTCGGATTCGCTGCTCGTGGAAATAATCTGGGCACACCTTGTACCTCCCCATTGTTTTTGTCGACTCGGTAAAATGTGCATGCTGTATGTTTAGTAGCGCGTGTATTCAGATATTGCAACGCGTATGTGAATTTATAAAATGATTTTAAAGGCAGGACGAGCTTGCTCTTGTTTCTGTTGTATGGTTGGTATATTTGCGCGTTTGATGCGATTTTAATACTCAAGTCCTGTAAACGATTTAATTTAACCCTTTCCGGACGAGTGAAGACTCTCACTAGCCATTGATACAGCGCAACAATTTTTAATAAATAATTTTTAACTACGTTTGTAGTATTGTACAAAGTTGCTGTCATTAATAAGAAAGGTGAAAAGGTTTTATTCGGAGCAGTTTAACACGATCCACCCTGAAATCCAATTATTATCAGCTACCAGTAGATAGACGTAGGTAATCCCATGATATGTAGCCAGTAACTGGTAACTGTTTGGTAGTCAATTTCTGACCAGGTCTGAACGATTCGAGGAGGGAGATATTTTCGACTTTTTCAAACTAAAGCTCCATCAATAATGCCAAATTTTACGAGGATGTCAGTTCGTCGAAGAGGCGTCGCGTGAATCATCCTCCGGCGTGGGCAGCGAAGGCTGTAACGCGTATATATACGCGCCAACACCACGCAGGACCTATTTCAGCAAGTTGTCGTCGGTACGAAACAACTATTAGCGTTCCTGATGGCGCATTATGTTCGGGCTTGCAAGCGCATTAACGAGCTCCCGGTTTATATAGCGGGCTCGCGCCCCTCCGAAAGAAAACAAAAGAAAAAGGGAAAGAAAATCACAAACGATCCTCGTAAACGCCCACGACAAATTTCACTCCCTCCTCGGGACGCTCTTATCTTCCCATCGATTCCATTCTTCGCTTCAGAGTTGTCTTCCTCTTTTTGTCCCGGCTTTGTTCTTTCCCGAGATGGCCGATTCGCGCATCGACCATCGCTATTCACTTTCCGGTTCCTGCATTATTCAAGCGCGAAAGACCTTCGAAGGTAGGCAAGTGTGCTTGACGAGGTCATGCTGGACCGCAACGAATACCTCAATTATCAGCAGAATGATTACTTGCGTTTCATATTGTTGCGGGTACTTCGTTTGTTGTTGCGAGTTTGGGGACATGCAGTGAGCGACAAAAGTATTCGTACACTTGGAACACAGAACTGAAAACGATAATATTTTCTGTGTTATTAACCCTTTGCACTCGAAATGTGACTCATACTCACCACCTTGTTCGATACAGTAATTTTAAATAAGTATTTTTTAACTACATCTATAATGTTGCGCGTGTGATGTATAAATATAATGCAGCAGCTAATGGTGGCAAATAATAGAGGCACAATAACGTCGAAAGAAATCATCAAACCTTTCAACCGAATAGTTTTAATTAAAAAAAATTTTAAAATTGGTAAAACTACAGATTCTATCATTTGTGTTTTTGTTGGTGTAAAAATTTGCCATCTTCAAAATGAAAAAAAATCTAAAATTTGAAAACTTGAAAACCTAAAAGTTTATAGATAAAAAATTTGTAAAATTTTCAACGTATGCATCTATACGAAGGAATCGTACATTGTACCGGGGTACGAGATTCCGACATTAATTGAACCTCGATCGAAATGGCAGCTCCGATCACTGTACACGACAGACGCTTCAATTCCGTCGACTAGAAAAACCGAATTCCCCGGTTATTCTTATTGCCTGCTGCTCGTGATTCTAACATAAGTTACGCCAGGCGTCTCGTCCAGTCACGTTCGGTAATCGTTCGATTCCTCGTCTCCCTGGACGATTTCTTCGGGCGTATCGTCGCTACGTCGAACGGCATTCCGCTTCGTACGAACGCTCGAACGTGCAAACGCTTGTCCGATCTTTTTGCCCTTCTTCCTGTTTATCGCCGCGATTTAAAAGCAGCAACAATTCTCTACCCGTGTTGCGTCTCCGTCGAGAATCGGATCAGCGGCGATTGTTTTTCGGGAAACGCACAAAATCTACGCTCGTGTTCAGGTACACGCTTCTCTCGAACGATCGTAAAGTTCCCGAGGGTTGCTTTCAGTGGGAATCTCTCTTTCCCCGTGACGTCATCGAAGAGGGTCCCGTTACACGGTGTACGTCAGATTACGTCACGACAGATGCGTAAGGGTGAAGGAATCCCCGGACAGATGCGACCCGAGCTTATTCTCAAGACAACTCGAGGGGTGTTTTGTTCTTTAAGGACTGGGGGAAATGTTGTTTGGAACATCGAGTGGAAACACAGAATTGTATGCTGTGTATTGTTTCGATAGAAAATTCGGTATTGTCGGAGCTTCTGGAATATTTGAATCGACGGAGATGAGCGGGCATAATGATTGTTTGAATCGTTTATTTTGAAAGTAGGGCAAGTCCGGTTTTGGAAGGATTGAGGATAATGGTAATTGTATATAAAACTTATTGTGATCATTTTATCTGTGAACAATTTTTAGTAAAAACAATTCAGAATGTTGATTTTGAAGTTGGGACAAGTACATTTAAAAAAAGAAGATAATTGTAGGTTATGTATAAAACTTATTACGATCACTTTATTTGTTAATAACTTATTGCCAAAGAATTCAGAATCCTTATATTTGGGAAATAAAAGTTTCGCTCTTAACAGTATTGTAAATATCGAGGAAGATCAAATAATTTCGGAATTACAAATTATCTTTTATATGTATATGAAAAAAGATCTATTATATCGGACTGATATAAGAACATCATGGATTTATTACCATACATACCTGCGATCATCATGAATATTTCAAAATGTTAAATCCTGAGCAAAATTCAATATGATTATACGTATAAAATAAATGATTAACAAAAATGTATAATTTCATTGTAAGACTTAATAAAATTTTTTTTATTTCTCATTGTTTTTCATTGTTTTATTTCATTTTTTATCAAATGCATGTATATCAAATAAATTTGATTAATCTTTCAATTTTATTAGAAAAAATATTGAAGAGAAAAATATTACACAAATTTTCAGTCTCTTACGGTCTCCAAATTTCTTGATCCTCCAATTTTTAATTTATCCAACTCCTAATTAATCAACTGCTTAATATCTATATTACCGAATCCCTCAAATTTTCAAATCCTCAATTTCCAAAATCCGCAACAGAAATTGTCAAATTATCCCACAAATCCACGCCAGAAATTTTCGAATTATCCTTCGTATTCGCTAGAATCTTCGGTTACAACCCATTCGAAAGGTAACTCGTAACATGTATCCATACCGACTGCGTTCATCATTTTCGTGTTACAAATTTGACCCCGTGTCACTTCCTGCATGTTACGAAATAGCCTGTAGCAGTACCGCGCAATTGTTTCCATAAATTTTCGTAGGCGTCCTAGCGTCTCGTCGCGAACTATACATTCTAACCTGGCATCGCGTCTCCGCCGTGCCTCCGTGTTTCTAAATGAAACGTCATTACTCATTGAACACCGCCGTAGCAAAGAGTTAAAGGTGGCAATTAATTTCGTCAGAGTTTTTGTTACGCGGCGAAACCACCGCGCTCGTACGACTCCTTCAGGAGCGTAAAGGAACGAGGGGTGTAATTTTTTCGTGGTACCCTTTGCACCGGTCGTTTCGTGAACCGGACGCGATCGCACACTTTTACGACTCGTCCTCGATCAATTGCGCCTCGTGGAAACCGACAATGCACCCCCGGAGGGGGAAAATTTCAGGGCCGGTAGGAGGCGAAATTTATCTTCGCTCGAAACAACGGTCACCCCTTCGGGAAGAAGTGTGGGAAACGCGGACAGCTGAGGACAGCAAACGAAAACGAAGAAGGAAGGAAGGAAGGACGAGTCTGTTACGCCGAAGAGTGTAACACCCCGTAATAGGTGGATGTATACCACCCCTCGCAACGCAGATTATCTGCCTGCTGGTCCTGTTCTGAGAACACGGGGTGGTCTCACCTTTGAGCAACAACGTTTTATCGAAGGTGACCCTGGAGTAGTCCGGATCCACCCGTGTCCCTGTTGCACCATCATGTGCATGTATCTCGAACAGGAGGAGAATGAATTTCGTTTTTTGCAGACAGTACGGTACGAATGAATCATTTAGGGTTGGCTTATCGAGAACGTTGCGAGGGTCGATGGAGAGATAAGTACTGTTGCCTTGAGAGGTTTCGATGATTTGGACATCGAGTTTGTGTTCAAATTTTGTCGCAGAGAATATTTTAGTTGCCTGAGAACAAATTATTTTGCCAGATGCATCAGTCGAAAGTAACTATTCGTGGCTATAATGTAAAAAATAGCGAACGAAGAGACTTAAAATGTTGCGAGTATTTTATATTCAGATTTGGCTACGTAAACTATAATTGGACCTAAATTTCAAGTTGAAGAGTATTAAAAATTTGAGTCAGGTTTTTCACGAGTTTGCGAATATAATTAATATTAATATTCCAACGCATCGGATTTTGAGTGAAATTAAAAATTCTTCAATAAATAAAAGTATACTTACTTATAATTGTTCAGTTATTAAGAAAACACTAATTGTGTATACATACTATATGTATAAATAGCCACATCCAATATTTAGTGCCACCGAATTGTAGCAAAAATCCAAAAATTTTGTGATCATCGAATTTTATAATATCAGAATAGATTATATGAATAAGTAAAAATTATTTGCATCGATAGGACGTACCTGCTATACATTCCCAATATGACGTATATTATATAACACCGGAATTATTAAACAAACAGTAGATTGTCTCAATGAAGAATTTCCAACTCGACAGTGCCTAAGTTATTGCTTAATTTTTGCTACATTAATAAGTAAAAATTATTTGCATCGATCGATCGAACCTGATATAACATTCCCAATATGACATATATTATATAATACCGGAATAATTAAACAAACAGTAGATTGTCCGAATGAAGAATTTCGAACTCGATAGTAGCTGAGTTATTGCGATGGTACGTTCGAGTATCGAAAGTTTGACGATTCTAATAGAGACTTTAACGAGGTGATTCGACGATTGGCTGGCTTTCGATGGTCGTCAGACGTCAACATCGCATCCTCCGGGGTTCATTCGTAATCGAGAGGAGAATTAAGCGCTCACCGCGAGCACACTCGCGCCGTTGATTGCAGTCATTAATAGAGAAAATTAATGAGCCGGTAGAGTCGACTCTCTTCGTCTTTGTCCGGCGTGGTTTCGATGCGCCTCTTTCCTAGACGCGCGTGTTGATTCACAAATAAATCATCAGCGTTCTCGTGCTTGTACCGATCCAGGTCTGAAAACGAAACGAATTTATCCGAGGCACCGATACACCTCCACGTTTCTGTCCAACGGAGGTGTTGCCACTTTCGACCTTGCTATCGAGCATCGATCATTAAACAAGATTGATTCGTGTGGAATATTTTATGCAAACGTATATAATCCTGTATTTTCGACGATGGATACGAGAGAAGCATTCGAATAAAATTCGACGAACACGAAGGATTTAGTACACACGGGACGTCAGGAGAAATAAATCGATGTATGTTTTAGCAAACATACTCGGTTCTACCGGATATGTACTCTACTGTGACAGATTTTATTTATATATTCGTTATGTATAACTTTCATTTTATTACGTAGAAACTCGGTTATTTCAATTGTTACTTTGAACATTTTTATAGACATTACGATTGTTACATTTTTTTAAAGAGTGGGAGATATTTATTTGTCTTTTACGTTTAAACAAATATTCGTGTTTGATAACTCTTCTTGTGAATGAAGTCTTGAATTACTTTTACTTTTCTACGTGTTTCACGTCAGATATATTTTCGGCTTCCACTTTCACCTACGTCTGTTACTATGATTTTGATACATATCAGTTTCTGCATAATTAACTATTACCGAATGAATGATTCTTGATGTTGTCGAGATTTAATTGTACTTTCATTGAAACGAAAGTACGTTCTTATTTTTATCGAGTTTTCAAATAAAATTCTTTGTATTGGGAAAAGTAAAAATTAACCACCGACGTTTTGTATGTATAAGCACTTTGTTATAATTATTTCATCTCTATTGTTGTATCTCGACCCATCCCTCAAATCATCTTTCAGTATAAAAAATGGAAATACACAAAATAATGTATGCATCTATGAATACCATAAGGTGTAAAAATATATGTATAATGCAAAATTGTATGTGAACTTTGTCAACGTAAAACAAAATCTTGCAACAATACTAAAGATACAAATACATCAAACAATATATACAACTATGAATACTGTATAGGGCAAAACTGAAATTGAACTATGTTAAGCGAAACCCTGTAACGATCCTAAAGATATAAATACATCAAATAACTCGTACATCTACAAGCACAGCGAAGTATAGAGCGAAACTTTAGAGTCGTGAGGTTAAACGAAAGCCCGTAACAATCCTAAAGTGTTAGACAAAGTGTTAACCGGTTACCGTTTTGTCGCGAACGAAATGAAGTCGCCTGCGGGAAAGCAGAGGCGAGATTTCAGCCAGATGTTCACGAGGCACGGTGTACATTTTCATGTCTCGCGTCTAGCGTTTCTTCGTTACCTTGGAAGGTCGCCCGATGACCTCAGCAATGAAGGCTCACCCACAATCGATACACGAGCGTAGATACGTCGAAAGTTGGCGTCGAAACGTCGAACGTACCGTTGGTGTGCCTTTCACCTCGCGTAATTATTCACGGTTCATTATTCAGTGTCAGATTATCGCAAGGCGACAAGTGGCAGCGGCGGACCTGCTCGTGACTGTGGATTCGCCTTAAGCCATCGACCGAGACGAGCAGCATGTTTAAGAAGAAACGCGCGTGTGAGTGATTAGAGCAGGGGCGTTAATCAGTCGATGAAATATTCCGCAAAAATTCCGACCTGATGTGTATAAGACATTGGCGTAAGAGGGATGACTGTCTGGGATAGGCTAGGGACTTTGCATTTGGTAACAATGCCGGCGGTGTAGGCCTAGGCAAGACTGAATTAAGATTTTTTGATTTAGTTGTATGGAGATGCGGAAATGCGAAAGATGGAAAATTTGGGGTGGTTTGGGAATTACGGATTTGAAAGCATGTTGTTTGGAAATTTGTGGAGTAGCGGATATGAGAATTGAAAATGTAGGCTGTTGGATGGAGTCGAGAATCGCTGGAAATTTACGGACGTCGAAACTCGGAAGTTTGGGAACCTGGAGATACAGAAATTTGGGAGTTGTAGATTAGGGGTTTTTGGAAATTCGAGACGTTCGAAATTTGGTAGATTTAGAATCTTAGAAGTTTGGTAAGTTCGGAATGTAGATATTTGAGAATTTAGGAATTGGGAAATCTTAGAATTTTAAGGATTTAGAAATTTGGAAATCTGAAAAGTTTGGAAATGTAGAAATATGAAAAGTTTGGAAATTTAGAAATCTGAAAAGTTAATAACCTAAAAAAATTGTTATTGCAGAAGTCCCAAAAGATTTGAAGCTGAAGATAAAGTAGTGAGCAATTCAGGAATGAACAAATTTAGAAATTTTGATAGTTGAAAAATTGTATTTCAACATATTTAAAAATCCCTAACAGGGCACTCAACGACCATTCTACCTATTTTCTTGCTAGTTACGCCAATGTGTATACCCTTCGTCTTGTATGAAGGTACTAAAAACTTCAGCGACCGGTTTGAGAGCCTAATCGAAAGGTACGAATTCTACTCATGGAAATTTGTCTCCCACTCTTGTAAAAGAACTATTGGTTGATTTTGTAATATCCTACAATTAAATCTAGACGAAGTATCTTAATTCACAGTTGTAATAGAGATCTTTAGTCGAAACGATCGAAAGACTAACAATGAGTATCGTTCGCGAACAACGTTTAGAGTGGCTCGTTAATCGAGTTTGCGTCGCGATCTTCTATTTGTCGACTCGCTGTGATGTGGATTGATTATTCGAGGGAAACATGTGGCACGTGTGGGTGTGATAAATCGTTCTATGCGAAACACGATTCATTCGAATATTGTAAAAAAATTTCGTTATGTTTTACCAAGTTGTACCAGTATTACGTTTCGTATAATTTAACTGTAACCATTTGCGAATTTAGGAGTTTTGGAATTTCGAAGCTTAAGAATTTTGGGGGTTTAGGAATTACGATATCTGAGAATTTTGGGGATATTGGAATTTCGAAACTTAAGAATTTGGGAAATTTGGGAAATCCAGAATTGTAGGGATTTAGGAATTTTGAAACCTGAGAATTTTGGGGTCGGAATTTCGAAATCTGAGAATTTTGGACATTTAGGAATCTGGATTTTAGGAAATTCGAATGATCCGAAATTTAGAAATTTAGGAAGCAAAAAATAAAAAGGTATTAAGGTTCAGAACTTTTAACAGTCCAGGATTTGGGGACAAAGAGGTTCTTTGAAATAATGAAATTTAGAAATCTGGAAAGTAACTGATCAGTAAAATACACTCAACTATCACTTGATACCATCTGACAACTCAACTCTGCCATTTCTCAACTCCAAATGGTCCCACGGACCGTCGAAGGAAATAAAGGATTCGCGTAAATGCAATCGGGGGTCGTTAAATGTGCAATATCCGAGGTAAACGAGGTCGGCGAGTATCCCCTCTGTTGGTTAGCGTTCGAGACACGCTCGAGACCACCCTGGACACGCGTCGGTATCAACAGGTGTTGGTTTATGATGCCGCGGTGGAAACCGTGGGCATCGACATCGATTCCGATGCAATTTAGATAACCGAATGCGATTCGACAACCCTGAAAACCTGAACGGGCGGCGATAAAAGCACCGGCCGGGACCGCGTGTAAATTCGGCGATCGTCGCGTGACACACGATGCTCGCGTCGTTGAATCACGTACACGCACGCGGGTGTTACCTCGACACGTGAATCTATAAAGCGTACTGATTTAATTACGTACAGCGAGAACCGAGCAACGTGCGACGACCGTTTCGTTTCCGAGCGACGACTTCATTAATAAATAATTAATCGAGCGTCGTTGCGCCTGCCTTCCATCGATTAATCAGCTGTCGCTGCATCTGGTGGTTGCGTTAACACGCATTCCTCGCGATAACATTTCTTTTCAATTTGATTCCACGTAAACGACAACCGTGTCCGTTCACCGTTGCCATTTACAATTAATTGAACCCTAGCGAAACCGATCGGAATTAAGGTGAAAGTACCAGTAGATGACCATGTACCAGAAGTTGATCATTTTTTAAAAGAACATAGAAAAATGAGATTTTTATAAGTTCACTTTCGATGAAAGTAAGCTTCAGATCTGTCGACGAAATTTTCGAACAATTATAATTTAATCTGAATCCTAGCCAGACACAAATTCATTTATTTCTATAATTATACGTTTATATTTATATTTTTATTTTGTGTATTTTATATTTATATGTCAGTGCTTGTTGCATTAAATTCTTTTGAAAATTCCAATTTAAAATCCTGTTTGAAGGGGAGACAAAGAGCGTCACCCACATTTGGGTGACATGGCAACGAACGTGTTAATACTGTCATTTATACATTACAATTTCGTTGAGAAAAGTGTACTTAAGCAAATGGATCATATTTTGCTTAAATAAACGGCTTTTGGAAAAAGATATGCAGTTTTGTATATTTACTTAAAAATCCGACATTTCATATGGACCAACCTGATATCAAACATCGATAGCAGGTTTCAGAAGTTCCAAAAACCGGAAGTATGTTTCATCAACGAGTTCGACACTCCGAGAATGTCGGATCTAACCGGATCGTTTGAATTTCACTGCGAAACAGGTCGGCCGAGATTATCGCGAGAGGTTTGAGAGGAACGGCACGCGAGAGGTATCGATCGATAGTTTTAATCGAAGGTACGACCATCGAGGCCTATCTCTGCTTCGCTCGCAGTTTATGCGAACAAGAGGATCGCCAACGCAAGGCGCATAAAAGATCACGGGCATTGTCGTTGTTCGACCAGATATACCCTCCCTATCCTCTTTATCCTTGCGAACCATTGTCAGTCGATCTTCATACCTCTCTCTCCTTACTTAACCTAACTTCTTCTTTATTCTATCATTTTCCATCCTCGTTGTCTCTGTTCGATCGGATCGTTACGTCTTCGACGAACTTCTCGATCAGCTGCCGCCTGTACTTACCCCATTTTGTTCCTCGTTCGATTGTATTCAATTTGGGAAATCTTGATTATCTGAAACTTCGGGCGAGTATCACTTTCACTGCAATTTTATGTTACTTTAAATAGGTATAGTCTACGTGGATGAATTTTAGAAATTTGTTTGAAGAATACTGACACCTTGTATTTGAACGACGACATTCATCACTTGTTCTAATAAAACAATTTAGATAACTGTTTGTAACTAAATCTACAGTGCGATGTGTATATATAGTGAATTTGGCAACAGTAATCCAATTAATAGTAGAAATTATATACAAGATAATGGAAGAACAAAATAATGGAAATTTTCGAAAAATTGAATAAAAAATTCAGTTAGAAGTTTTCGTGATACTACTTGCCGATAATAAAAATTCTTTCCAGTGCAAAGGACTAAATAAGTATAATTACAAGTCGGTGCATGAGCTTCATGTATTTATTATTGCAAAAAATTTACAAATAATACAACAGTGGGTCGATGTTGTTTGTACCAGACATTCAATTAAACCCATCACTCCTTACAATATGTACATAGATTTTCCGAAAGTGTCTGTACAAGATGAATATTATTGCAAACTTTCGTCCGTCGTTTCGACAAAGAATCTACATTCCGTCTCATTGTCAGTACCGGACATCATACACAAAGTACAAAATCAAGATTTCGTTTAAAAAATCCAAAACATTGCAAGCTCGTTAAATTTTCCTCGGATGTTCGTGTCCGCGGTTCGGTTTCGTCGCCGGCGAATGCGAAACGAACGCGTCACGTCGGATTCCCACGCGATCGCCGTATTTCGAGCAATAAGTTTTCCGGATTGTATTATAATACTATTACAAGCGCATTGAGCCACGTTATTTACGGACGCTTCGATAACGTGATCGTCCGCGACGAGGCGGCAATTAATATTCATCGAGCGAGGTTCCCGCGTCGCGAGAACACGAGATCGTCGGGTAATTAAGAAGGTTAACCCCTTCCCGTATTTTAACGTGTCTCACTCGTGACGCACTCACGGCTCAAATGTAACAAATTTTCGCACATCACCTCTCACGTGACAACAGTACTTAGGCTCTGCGGTCGTATGTCACGTGGCTGGTGACAAGATGGATCCTGTCCATCAATCAAGCTAATTTTCAACTTTTAATGCTTTTGTTAGTTCAAATAGAAGGTACAGGCGGACAGTTTAAAAATCTGTTTGAGTTATATGTTTCACAAAAAAAAAAAAAATAAAATTTATATGTTTTGGGATTTGTAAAATATTCCTCGAACTGCGTTTCGTAGTTTAAAATTGAATCATAATTGAGTCTTAACTCTGAGTTTATTTTATAACAGCATCAAAAGTGACGAAAATAATAAAATAATATTTGCCACATACGCGGCATTTGATGCAGTAAGTAAAAGTGCAATGCCGATTATATGGCGGTATTACTTTCCGGTCCACTTAATAAATGGCACGGGAAAGGGTTAATTTCGTTATGGCTCGCGAAACGAAAACGCGTCCGCTGGCACGAAGGGCTCGGTGGACGATGTTTATCGGCATTCACGAGGACAGAGAGGCCGTAGAGACAAGAGAGATACGTGACGTGTGGGTGGAACGGAAAGTCACCCACGTGCCCCACCCTCGGCACGCACGGTTTACACGTGTGCTTACCGATGTACCTGCACGCATTCGTCACCGGACCACACGTGTAAGCGCGCCTTTATACGGTCCTCGACGCGGCCTATAGATGCGTGTTGCATATTCATATCGAGACCGGGGCCCCGAGTCGATGCTCCACTTCGCCATTCGGGAGGTGTAGGAGGACGGGCGTGCATAATTTTTCGAGTGCCTTGAACTCTCGACGTTAATCGATTCCGTTCGCGAGCCGCTACCAGCGACAGTCGATTTCGCTACAACGATAAAAAGCCACGAGAACGTAGTGATATTAGGTCGAGTCATAAGTACTTCACTTCCGATGCAGCTAAGTAATTAGGGAATTTAGGAATTTCGAAATCGGAGAATCGTGGGGTTTTAGGAATTTCGAAACTTAAGAATTTTGAGAATTTGGGAGTTTCAAAATCTGAGAATTTTGGGGTTTTAGGAATTTTCGAAATCTGAGAATTTTTGAGATTTTGGAAGTTCGAAACTTAAGAATTTTGGAAATTTAGATAAAAATAAAAAACGGAAATTACATATGACTCGACCTAATAGTTGATCGAGACTTTGATTTTCGTTGACGCGTACGGTTCCCATAGACGGATCTAGAGAATCTTCCCTAGAAATCTATCGGGAACGTAGAATCTTCCCCTGGGAATGAACGAAGGGAGTTTCGAAAGAGAACTCGAACGTTTTTTCGTGTAACGATAACCACACCGTCGAAGACTATGAAAATTCTGATTGAGCTATGATTTTTTTTCTCATACGCTGATGAGGATAATAATAGGATAACGATCGAGGAAAGGTACGAGGAGAGGATATGAGCACGGGATGACTAAGGAGGAACTGAAATTAGGATGTTTGGTCAAGAGTGAATCTATGTTGTTTGTTATAGCATGAGTCATCGAGGTGGTCGCACGATAGATATATAAACACTTTCAACTCCTGTGCACGTTGTATCGTATATGATTATTTTGTTTTTAATTTGAAAGTGTACAGTGAAACTTATTTCTGCGGCACATATGTCGATGTTAGATTCAAGAAATGTCACTGGTACAATATAGAAGTTTATTCGGTCAAGGATTTTGTGTTACCTATTATGAGAACAGTTTGATGCGCTTTTAACCCTTTGAGAATATGCAAATCTGAGAAAGTAGAAATCTAGGAATATAGGAACTTGTGGTCTCGTTAACTTGCAAATGCAATTATCAAAGTATATACAGACCTAGAAATGTACAAATCCAGCAATATTTGTTCATCTGAATATTCCAAATCTGTGAAAATAAAAATCCGCAAGTACACGATTCCAGAAATTTTTAGCTCCAGCAGCATAAAGATCTGGAAATATAAAATATAGAAATTCAGGAACACGCGAACTCGTACAGCGCGCATACACGCGTCTCGCTTTTATAATTCAAACTCGTTCACAATGAACATTCAATTTTGAAGCGTGAGAACTAAAAAGCGGTGTCCCCGTTTCGTGTTAATTTCGTCTCGTTAACCTTAGAGAGTTTTAATTAACGGTACCGAAATTTTCGAACCATATTAAAATCTGTTCTCTCACACGGGGATCGAGTCGCGCTGTTAATTATTCCGATTAGAATTCCGATCGAACGAAAGCGAGTTCTGTGATCGGCCTTGAAGGAACGATTCCCAAGGTGTGCAGAGGCTATTAAAATTCGGCTCTCCCGAGTGTCTCGCGGGATCCTCCCACGCGTAGCGGGCACCGAAAGTAAAAGAAGCAACGTGTATAATATAAAAGAAAGGAGAGAGGCGAGAGAGAGAGAGAGAGAGAAAGACAGGGAAGGAGTTAATCGAAAAAGTCGAGCAACCACGAAGTCTGGCTTGCACATGCCGAGAAGCATGTCGACTCTATCGGTGGCCGCCCACGCGATGCCCAGGAACCTTTAACGGGCTCGCAATAAATGCCTATAGTTTCTTCGACATGCTCTTATAATCTCTTAGAAATCGTTCTCGTCCTTGGCTAGCCTTTCGTACCTGTCCACTCGAGTTTTATCGTGGTCCCTGGCTGGAACATTGACGATAAGCGTCATATTAATTAGACGCTCGGCGATATTGCGCGAAAATAGACGCGTTAAATTTCTCTTATCGATTGTGCTACCCGATTTTTGCCCCAGAATCGTTTCGAGGGTCTGTTAACTCTTTGAGACGTTGAATTTCAGAAAATAAAATAAACCCACGTTGCACAGAAATTTTATCACATTTCGAATTATACGAAATTGGTATATTTTTAATAGCACAGAAATTATAGTACGAATACACAACAATAATAGTAATGCAATTAGATTTGTTATTATAGGACCTCGAGTAGTCTTACACACACAAGTATGCAGCTATTGTAATATTTTGAATAGGGACTAAAAATGTCCCATCGTTACTGTGTATCAAAAAGGTGGGACATTTTTAACACGTTGACTGATGTCAGACATATGTGGGTGACATTCAAATGTCTATACAGATTAATAGCCATATTATTCAAAATTTAATCACCTTTCTAAATTGTAAATACTCGTATTAGTTACTTGGAACTGTGAAGAACAAATATAACAAAGTATCGTGAACATATTTGGTAAGGTTTGTTCAAAATGAAAAGACTAACTAATGCAATTTCAATTGCTTTTATGTGGCAGTCAACGTGTTAATCCCACCGTGCCACAAAGTGTCAACATTAGAACTACTTACAAACCAGTTAAAATGACTGGTTTCGGATTTGGCATTTTTTATTACAAAATTTTATTGCCATCCTTTTGTCAAAATGTCTGTCATGTTTTAATGAGCTAATGAATGGTTGTATATGTTAGGTGATGCTGCAATATTTATTTATTTTTCTACTTTATTTTCAGTTTTGAAGTAAGCATGCCTTTAATGCCGGTACTTCTAGTGTTAAGCTTCTACGATTGTGTAATCGTAGCTCGAATAGTCTGTAGATTTTGACGAGTATGCGAGCGAGTGCGGATTCGTAACGCAGATACCGGGAATGATCGCCAAGTGCTTTAATTACGTCGATATCTCGAACACCATCGAGGATATAGCGAGTGCTGAAAGTTATCGTGCGTTTCGGGCTGCTCGTTAATTAACCCCCCGGGATCAAAGTTCCCCAAATGCATTTTTATCGTGGCGCGTATCGGGACCGATTTACTCATCGATATCATCGATTTTTCAAGATGCATTGTCTGTATAATTACCTGGAATATTTCGTACGATTAAAGTTTATTCCGTACGGATACGGATGAAATAAAAATACTGCGCGAAAATAAGCCGTTCGGAGTTCAATCACTGACGCGACACGGTCTTTATTAGCGGAAACGGTCAATGAAAAATGAATTATCGACGAACTTTATTCGAGACCAGTTCAAAAATAAACGTACAAATTTATGACGATGAACTTATAACTCGAGGTATTGTCATATACAAATTAGTATAGGTTTGTACTGGTAAATGGTGGGGATAACGATGATCGCTTTAAAAAACATTTTCGCGGTCAATTAACGAGACTTTACCTTATTCACTGCACTTATTGTTCACTGTGTAATGTATTGACCGATTTAGGGATCTAAGGTATGACAGTTCAGGAGATTGATAAGTTAATAATCTACAAATTTGTTTCCTAATAAATTTGATAACCTAATAATCTAGTGTAAAACTTTGTAGTTGAAAAGTTCGATGAATTTTTCGGAAATTATTATTCTTTTACCATAATTTATTATAATATTATAATATATTTTATATTACACATTGTTGTACGTATATATATTTTACTATAATATCATATAATAAATTATAAATAAATTATAATTGTAAATAATAATAAATAATAATTTAATTAATAAACATAAATAAATTTGTTTATTTTTAATCACCAATATTGTCTCTTTCGCTATGTTGAAACATCAAGTGTATAATACTATAAATTTACTTCAAAGTTATTTATTCAAAATCGTTGTATCATATCAAATGGCGAACGCGAGTTGCCTCTCGAGCGCAGAGGGTTAAAAATATAGAAATTCGAGTCTCGCGAATCGAGTGAATTTTAGAATATAGAAAACGAAAAATTGCAAAGTGTATCTACGGGTGCTCGATCGAAGGAAGCTTCGTATCGGTGCATGCACGGAGATACAATATAAATCAGCTCGAAATCGGCGCGTAACGTTCGTGCGTCGCGAGTCATCATCGCACGGTAGTTTTCATTGGCTGTTCCGGTGGCCACCGGCGAGGTAGCCTCGTTACGGCCGCTGGATATAAAACTTAATTTCACTTGGCCGAAAAATAAATCCCAGGTGAGAGAGGGCCGACCGATGGGCGAACAGGAAGCACGGTCGAACCTCGTGAACACCGTAGCAGAGAGAAAAGGGAAGGAGAGGAAACCAGCTGTGCTTCTTTTTTATCCGCTCGCGCCGTAACTTTTCCTACCGTGCCGGTTCCTCGCGAAACGAACTTACAGGTAATTTCGCGACCGCATCCCGAAATCTGTTCGACTCGGCGAGGATGCGAATCGAAACTGTTTCGCGCCGCTGTGAGAACCAGGAATATCTCTGGTCGGTTGTTATTTTTTATCTGTCGACCGTTTCTTCATTTCGCTCGGTTTTCTCCTTTCGTGGCGAATTCTACTGTCTTTACAATTTTTGCAACGTATAAGTATCTTGCTGTTTTTATGATTTTTACAATACATTCATATCCTGTTATCTTTATATTAGGGTATTTTTTTATGTTTGGGGAGTTGGGAATACCGAAATTTGGGAGTTTAGGAAGTTTGGTATTTGAGGAACTTGGGCATTTATGAATTGGGAAATTGTAGTTTTGCGATTTAGTAATTTGGGAATTTAGGAATTGCGAAATCTGTGAATTTTGGGGTTTCAGGAATATCGAAACTTAAGAATTTTGGGGTTTTAGGAATTTCTGAATTTCGAATCTTAAGAATTTTGGGGATTAGGAATTCCGAAATCTGAGAATTTCGAACCTTAAGAATTTTGGGATTTTCTGAATTTCGAAATCTGAGAATTTGGGGATTTAGGAATTCCGAAATCTGAAAATTTGGGAGATTTTGGAACTTCGAAATCAGAGAATTTTGGGGTTTTAGGAATTTCGAAATCGGAGAATTTTGTGGATTTTGGAATTTCGAACCTTAAGAATTTTAGGAATTTGTGAATTTCGAAATCTGAGAATTTTGGGGATTTAGGAATTCCGAAATCTGAAAATTTGGGGGATTTTGGAATTTCGAACCTTAAGAATTTTAGGAATTTCTGAATTTCGAAATCCGAGAATTTCGGGCTTTAGGAAATCTGCTGACCATTTCTTCATTTCAGTTTTCTCCTTTCGTGGCGAATTCGTTTGCGGAATAATCGTTTCGGCCATGGCTCTCGCAATATCTGCGCCACTCGTGTCGCGAACGCGTTACACTTCTTTGCCCGGCATTGAAATTACCAGGACCGTACCGGTGCGTCGTCGGAATTACCCGGCATTGAAATTACCAGAACGGTATTGGCTCGTCGTCGAAATTACCCGCGGCCTCGGATCGATACGCTCGCGATACAATCGTGAGCGTTCATCTCGTTCTCTGGCCTGTATTATCGTTTAATTATCGCATCGACTGATTGACGAACGGTTTAATTAAATTGATCCCTATCTCGGGTATCTTTTCATCTCGCCGCTCTTCGACTGACGTCTTCTCGGAGCATTTGCGACTCGGATGTACGTTCGTCGGCAAACTGTTCTTTCGCTTGCACCGCCGAAAGTGGTTATCAAATTCTACAAAAAGATCGCGAACGAATGAATTCCGTGTAACCATATATGTCGGTGTTACGGCGAGGCTCGATTTTGCCCGTTGCAAGATTAATAATCACCGTTGTAAATCTACAACGACGTTACCACGTGCTGATATAATCGACGATGTTAATTAAATATTATAGATGTCGGTGCAATTTCGATAAAAAAAAACATGAAATAATAAACGGGACCCTTACGAACGCACCAAATTCGTATCATTGATCAATTTGTCTTGGCAACGCGCCGCGAACGAGTATTAGCGTTTCATTAAAACGTTTATATAACGTTTTTCGTTTATTTGCGTTCTCCTAAAGCATAATCGCACAGCTGTAACAGTCTATAAAGAAAGGCGACGGTTTTTAACCGATCGTTTGTAGAAATATAAAATAGTAGGGGTATAGTCACGGTAATAACTCATTCGTTGCTGGCCATTAAATTATTATTCCGCGATACTTTTCCAATGATCCTTTAGATACGGTGGTTGTTAATCGATAATATTGTGAAAAAGAGCAAGTGCAGAGATAGTAGAGATGGTTTATGGGTACGCTGTTCCCTTTTTCTACAACCAACGTTGGCCAACGTTCGATATGCCGAACCTGAATTGCTACTTTCCTAAGTACGCGGGTTTTAGGCGGCTGCCAGAAACGCGAAACTCGTTTGCTGCGTGTCGTCTATATATTATCGCTGTCGCTTTTATCGATTTCTTTCGGCGATTTAGAACACCATCGAGAGGGAAATCGAACACACAGCAGTCGCGATCGAACACAGAAATTCGAACATTTTCACGTATTTTGCATTTGGAATAACTTTTCTATCGGATGAGAAATTATTTTGAGGGTTCTAGGTGAACGCGAGGCGCTCAACTTAGATAAAAGTTCAATTTAAATAAAATTTTCAAATGTAGAACTAACTGCAGCGTCTTCGAGAAGCAAACGATCGGAAAACAGCGAGAAGATCGCAAAGCGTGCAAGGATCGATCGAGGGGCCACCGAGATCGTTGAGCCGCGGCACAGGTTCCCTGGAACGCAGGAGTTTGACGATTTCCATCTCGTATCTGTAACGACTCATCTTCGCAAGATGGATGCCGCGCAAGGAGCTGAAAATACCGCGCGGAGTTCCGCTCCGCGGCGAGATAGATCATCGTCGATATATCGTAGCGGCGAGCCGATGATCGTTCGCGATCGATACCGTGCCGGCGAAGGAAAATCGATTCCCATGATCTTCCTATCTGGAATCTGGTATCTTCGTAGGTACGTGCAGCTTGCGGGCCGGCTCGTTACCTCGCTATCCATCGACGAGCCGCAACAACGAACGGTGCCTGCCCCGTGCTGGATCCTCTTCAGGGGCCACCACGTCGCCCCGCGCCAATTCATTAAGCTGTAATTGAGTTTTCAGCTCCGCGATACGACGACCGAGATACATCCACGTTGAATGTATCCAGGCGGACGACTCGGCGAACACACGCACGCGAGAAAGAGAGAGACGTCGCGAATTAAGCACGACAACGTGTGACCGATGTCCGGGAGGTGATTAACTAAAGTTTTAACAAGCTCGCTCTAGCCTTCGACCGGCGACGAGCTTGTACGCAGCCGTACGGATTAATTCGCTCCGCCAGACGACTCTTATTTTCTTGATAGTTAATCTACCGGCCGGCTAATGTCACTGCGGACCTCGAGGGAAGCTGTGTCGTTAATTTCCATTTTTCTTTTTTTTTTTCTTCCTTACCGATGCAACCTCGTTGCACTCGTTCGCGGTTGATCTATCAAAATATTGCATCGGAACGGTGATACTTTGTCGTTTCTCTTTGGAATTACTTCATGAACACACGGTTGCATGTTGAGGTGGATTTGATAACGGGAAGTTGCACGTTGTGGGACATAAATAGAGAATTTCGTAAGTGACGAGGTTATTAACGCGTTCGTAATGGATGACGTATGTATGCGTCATTCGGAGACGACTACAAATGACCCAACGTCGATCTGATAAAAATTATATTTCGCAATTGACACTTTCTATGCCAAGATCTTTTCAATACTATATCTCTTTTCCTTGAAATAAATTTTTTGATAGAAGGTATTCACTTATTGTTATTTGTTACAAGTCCTTGAAATGTCATAGGTTTACAATGCTACACCATTTTTTCTTAAACTCTCCTAAAATGGTATACCATTCTTCCTTTAACAAATTTTCTTGACAGAAGAGATGGAAGTTACAAGATAATTCTTATCGATGGTATTAGTGAGATTTAATCAGACCATCATTGTTCAAAGTTGAACGAATAAAGCAACGAAATGTTACGTATTTGTTGCAAGTTCCTAAAATGTCATAAACTTGCAATGCTACACCATTTTCATCTAAACGCTCCAGAAACGCTACACCATTTCTCCTTCAACAAATTTTCGTAATAGCAGAGAGCTCATGATCGTAGTCGTAAGAGAATTATTATTGATGCTATTTGTGAGAGTTAAAAAGTGCATTTTTGTTCAAAGTTGAACAAATGAAGTAACGAAATGTTATGACTTGACAGATAACGATCTTCAATCAAAACGAGCACTATTACACTCAACAGCTAATATTATACCACACTTATGCTAATTTTTATTGCTAATTGATTTCTTTACGATAGCATTTGAGTATATAATTATATGATAAAATGTACGTCGATGTTGCGTATTGAATCTGCTTGTTTTCTGATTTTCCCCTGATAAGATGTGATCTTAGTTATTTATTACGCAGGTTTTTATGCAGGCGATATGTTCAGTAGCTGGGTTTTTAAATTTGATCCTAGAGTTTCCTCATTAATCACTTTTTCCACGAGGAAAATGTAATTACTATACAGGTAGATTAGCCTAGTATAATGAACTGCATTCTGCGAATATTTCTCGTATAAATATTCATTTTGCATTGCATCGTTCGAATGCTTTAGTGATTAATTACTCGGGCGACGTTCAGATAGCCAATGTTATTCTCGGAAATTATTTTTCTAATTGTGCGTTAATTGCTTTTATTATATTAGGTGCTGCAAAACGATGCTTTACAACCAGTGTAACTGGTCGTACGTTCATTATTATTATAATTATCCTCGCTATAACTGTATTTCTGAATCATTTGGAAATTATCTAGTTATTTCAATAACTGTATCTTTACGATTATTACATATTTCAGTAAGTGTGAGCAACAATTTTCACCTATTTTACTAACTTCGTTCGTAATTATATAGAACCGGTATATATACATATATTGTTGTGTATTTGCATTTGTAGATGCATACGTATATTTATATATATGCATGCGTGTATGTTTGCATACGCGAAATATACGTATATATATGTTTATTCATATGTATACATAAATCTTTATGCATATGCATGTGTATATATTTATTCATATGTGTACGTACGTGTATATGCATATGCATATCTTTACGTATATGTGCACGCATATGTATTTATGTATATGCATGCATATGTGTTATGCGTATACGTACGTTTTTATATGCATGTGTCTACATATGTACACGTACACGTATATGTACGTACATATCGCTTTCACGGAACCGCTACCAACCACCCATTGCGTAACAAAACAATTACGAACCATTATGACCTCCCGATAAGTGCGTAAACAGTGACAATAAAAGAGATAGTTGAAATTACGTGCGAAGACAATTTGGTAGTCTCGTAAAGGCGTGTAAAGGCACGGAATCAGGGGACAAATCTGAACCGCAGCCAGAAGAAAGGGATATTCTGCTCACCTTTCACGAAGAGAGTGAGAGCGTGCTATCGCACGGTGTCTCGCGGATGCTCCGTAAATCGAGATGAGAACGAGTTTCGAGTATTAAGGTAATCGAGCCGTCGCACCTGACCGTAGCTCGAATTACAGTCAGCCCGGCCATGCGTATCCGCCGATCGAAGCGTTTTCAAGCCACCCACGCCGTCAATAAGCGACACTCATTATATCTGTCTCAAAACCTTCGACTGGATTTTACTTTCCTACATATACACGGTGTTCATTAACTCCGTCTCTACTGCAGCTTTTTCATCGTTTGCCACGATGCGAACGCGTTGAGCACATTTTCGATCGTATTTGGTTACAATTTTTCCATATGCGCATATGTTGGTCGTATGTTATGTCACTGAATAAATTCGATTAGTGCAATATTGACAATTTTACAATAGTGACATTTTTTCAATAGTGACCTCTTTGCAGTAGTGACATTTTTACAATAGTGATATTTTTACAATTGTAACGTTTCTTACAGTAGTGATATTTCTATTCGCTTAGTATCAACAGTTGCAATATCATAGTTCACATAAGTATTTAACTTTATACGGAGATACTATGTCTGCAGATTACATATAGGATATAGATAATATAATAAGTGACCCTTTTGTTCACACAAATTCAACAGTTACTGAATAAGAGTTCATATATTAGTGTTTAATTCTCTACAAAGGTACTTTACTAAGACCTTTATTAGGTTTAGGTACTACTTTACTAAGAAACTATGGAAAGTAAATATAACGAAGTATCGTGAAAATATTCGGCAAAATTTGTTAATGATGAAAATAGTACCTAATGCAATTTTCAGTCGCTTACGTGTGACAGTCAACGTGTTAACCCATTTGCTGCTACGATCCCCAAATGATGATTAGAATAAAAATTTTCACATACATTTTTCTTTTATCACTTGCAACAATGTTATATTAACACTAGAAGTACTGGCATTAAATGCATGCTTACTTCAAAACTGAAGATAAAGTAGAAAAATAAATACATAAATATTGCAGCCTCATCTAACATATACAACCATTCAGTAGCTCAATAAAACATACCAGACATTTTGACAAACAACGGCATTAAAATTTTCTAGTGTTAAATAAAATTATTATTCGGTACATGCTTACATTCGGATTGTTAAAATTATTTTCTGCTTCAATGTCGTCCAACCTGTAAAAGTATTTGCTACATAAATTGACAACCCACGAAGCGTAGTTTGAATACAAATTTCGCAGTTAATGGGTTAATTGTGTCGATTCCTCTCGCGACGTTATCATCGTGAAATAACAGAAACAGTTTCGTGCAAAACCACCGGCGGACGTATTTTTTCGACGTACCTCGGCGTTATTGTAAATGGCCGGAAGATAACGCGTATATTTAGAGCGAGCACCTGGTATACGCGCGAGTTACGCGACGTTACGCGCGCCCACGCGCTCGTAGAGGCGCGAGCGTAGCTCACGACGTGGGAACGAGTTTCCATCGGGACCCTGTTTCTCCCTCTTCCATCAGGCTAGTTTCACTTTCTGGCATCCGTATTATGCGGACACGATGGACGTGTACGCCGTACATTTCGTTCAATTACCCTTTAATCGATAGCTATGCAAATACGCTCCGTTTAACGTCCTCGACGGTCAGCGTGCGCGCGGAAAAGTGGCGAGCGTCTCGAAACGCGCGATCTATCGTTCGATGGCGAATTTTTCGCGAGTCCCGTCGACAATGGGCCACGTAGGCCTACCAGTAATACCGCGTAGGTTTGGAAAAGCTGCTTATCTCGAATTAAGGCGGGAACCCCCTCTTATTGCACCCACTTTGTACGCCATTGTGCCTCGTCGATGAAATAGAGAAGCACGCGGATTAAGTCTCTCTCGATCGCTATGCCGTATTCATCGACGTGGATGATGGTACTTTGCGTGTAACGCTCGATTCTTTCGGATCGAGTCACGTGTACTTTCGATAATGTTCGTTGGTTCATGCTCTTTTGTTCTTCCGACGCTTCCTCGTTTCCTTGCGTTCGTAAATTTTGCGAAATCCACGAATTCTGGAATCTTTCAAATTCACGAGCTCCTGTTTTGAAATCTTTCGATTGCTCGAACTCCTTTTTTTAAAATCTTTCAATTGTGTGCCCACAATTCATGTTTTAATAGTGTTCCCGAATTTCTGGATTAGTAGATTTTCGTGTTTCTGAATTTTGTAGTTACCAGGTTCTGAATCTGCGAATTTCGAGATTCTCAGGTTGCAAACTCTTAAAACTTGTAGGTAATTCACTGCCATGTCACCCATGTATAGATGACACTGAAATTTTTATAGAGATTTAACACTAGAACTACCGAAGGGGTTAAATGACTATTCTACAAATTTTCTACTTCAAATGACAAAATTTGCTAAGATGGTCTTTTTCACATTTATGCTGATTGTCATCGAGACAGAGAATCTATAAGTGTATTCATTTATGTTTCATCGTTTGTTCATTTATTTTTCAACTTCATTTTGAGCATCAAAATAATTGTGTATTATTCGTCGGTAGTTTTAGTGTTAACAGCTATATTATTCAAAATTTGTTCAATTTCTTAACTGGGAAATGGTCACTTCAAAGACTTGAAACTATACAAAATGATACAACAAAGTAATGTGATAATATCTGATAAAATTTGTTAAAAACAAAAATACTACCTAATGTAATTTTCAACTGCTTCAGTGTAGCAGACAAAGTGTTACATAATCGGGTTCTTTTATCTCCATAACTCCGGTTGAGGATAAAAGCACGAATCAACGTATTTAATGAATGATAATAATGCGAAATAATGCAAGATGGTATGGGTAACAGCAACCACAATAAATCGATTAAAATATGAACAAAATCCTTGACACACCTGCTCGTAGTATAATTGCGACGCTTCCACAGCAAGTTCTTCTAGGAATTAACTTTGTATGGAACCGAATCTCCGGCGTTAATTAATGACGCTGTTAAACTCGATCCTAGCCGCGGGATCTCATTGGTGAGTCATCGACAAACGGTCTCGGGTTAATAGAATAGCTGAAAATTTCTGCCCAGTCATTTGGAGCGTTATGAGCCGGCATCTTGTGCGAAAACCCGAAGAAATCCCGCGCTCGTCGACGATCAGTTCGGTTCGACAGACACGACCGACATCGCCGATATTCGACGCTGATAATTGGCAGTCGTTCAGAGAGTCGTTCCTGCGATATTTGCGATAATGTCGGGTTTGGTAAACGCTGTCCAAAAGAGGGCTGTTATGCTCTCGCGTTAGAAACGTCCTTGGCATTCGGAGAACTCGTCATCCCGTATGACGGGAAGGATAATTTCGGTGCTGGAGGACCAAGGCTGCCTTCTTAGGAAAGTGTCGTCCTTCGATCATCGAAATTGCTGTTACCTGAATGGAAAAAGGTGTAATCGTTTCTAACTTCGCTGACTGGTTTCACCTTGGAACTCGGGCTGGACGCGTGTCAAACTCTTCAGCATGTAACAAGTACATATTATGAGTTCGGTCCTTGGATGTGAATATTATCTTCTAATATAGCGTATTCATACCTGCTGTTACGTGTTATTTCATGAGCAATGTTTCTATGACACGTGGAAATTGCTTAAGGAGTGGAATCTTTAGATTCCGAAAATTTCAGTTCTTTTTTGTTCTCAGATTTTTAGTTTACTAGATCCTTAGATTTCTAGATTTTTAGATTTTTAGATTTTTTAGATTTTTAGATTTTTAGATTTTTAGATTTTTAGATTTTTAGGTTTTTAAATTTTTAAATTTTTAAATTTTTAGATTTTTAGATTTCTAGGTTTCCAGATTCCTAGATATCTAAATTCCCAGATTTCTGGATTTCTAGATTCTTAGATACCTAGATACATAGATTCCTAGATTTCTGGATCTCCAAGTCTCGTAATCTTCCGAATCCTCATACCACCGAGTCGCAGTATCTCTAGATTGTCTATAATCCCTCGAATCGCTGCATCTGCGGATCGCTGCATCTTTAGATACCTAAATCCCTGGATCGCTAAATATCTAACGTACGTCGTAGCGTGTATATTACGCGTGTATTTAAATTGCAAATACCGGATTCCGTCTGTATTTGAATTGGAGCGGATTAAATGGCAAGAGACAGTGGAAGTAGGCGTATTCAAATGCGGCCCCGGCTCGTCCGTAAACACAGGGAGAAGGAAACGTTTACGACGGCGTGAAATGAACATCCTTAGGGCGATGCGCTCATAGATACGTCGGGAGTTGGCGCGGTGCAACGCCGAAAAAGTGCGTAACTCGATCCGGCAAAAAGATAATAACCCGTTCATGAATTTTAATTTAAAATTAAAGCGATACCGCGCGGGGGAGGGACTCGCGATATATAGCTCATCCGAGAGTGGTTTTGCAGGTAGCCGGTACACGGACACACCCCCCTTATCCCTGTTTCACTCTCGTTCTTTATCTTCTTCTTCTTCTTCTTCTTCGTCGTCGTCGTCGTCGTCGTCGTCGTCGTCGTCGTTGTTGTCCTCCTCTTCTGGCTTCGCGAAGCTGGTTCACTCGTTCACACGCCTCCTTCATTTTCGAACAGCGTGCACCAGCGAGACCGGCATTCTAAGGGAAGCCTCTAGAATGCACCGGCCGAAACAGTTATCTTGTAACCGGTAAAAAAGGAACACGGAGGAAGAAGTGAAACCCTTAGTTCGGCACGAACCCGATCGCCAAATTGTTGGTCTGGTCCTGTTTAACCTCGAAGAGTACTTTGCATTTGTTTCCCCTAGTCCTTTAGACTATGAGTGATTTCCGTTATATCGCCACGAGTTGGATTTATAACTCGTTGGATAATTAGACTGTAGGTAATTACGCGTTAGGTAACTGGACGCCGGATAACTAGTTGATAGATAACTGAACGCCGGATAACTACTCGATAGACAACTGGATGCCGAATAACAACTGTAGAGACAACTGGACGCCGTATAACTACTTCATAAATAATTGGACGCTGGATAAGTACTCGATGGACAACTGGACGCTAGAAAAGTACGCGTTGGATAACTGGAGGTAACACACCATCTACTTCTTCTCATTAGATCATCAGGATTTATGTAACTACGTATTAAATTAATATCCCTGTATTACCAATTTCAACAATTATCTATTGCAACACAGCTCTCGGCAATATAACGAGAGGTTACACTATTCCCGTTTCATCGATGTACGAAAGTCTTCGATTTACAAATATGACTAGTATTAATTAACATAGTCATCGGCTCTCGGCGCTAATTAAGTATTCCGAGTGGCGTGTATAATTTAACGACGTTGCTTTTAATTTGCGAGCGATAATTATTCGCGCACCGATCCGCAAAGGAATTAACCATTTGTGCAACAATATTGCATCATTCCTCGAAAGTACTTAGCCTCGAAAAGGTTAAGATACGTCGAAAGCGCGTTTACCGGGCGTCATTATCAACCAATTACCGTTGTAAATAACCTCTCGTGCCATATACTTGAAGAGTGGATTTCGCTTAATCGAGAAGCTGTCGTCGGTCATCTGTCGCGTCGTAAAACGCGGCCAAACGATATACAGCGATTGCCGGCGACATCTTGGAACTTCAAAATGACACCGACTCGTTATACATACCGTAAGATCGGTTCCGTGGCCGGTGAAAAAAGAAAACCCGATGACGAAGATGGGTCGGGAACAAAACGAAAATTCTCCGTTGCCCACGCGCTCCTTTAAACACGCGTGCGTGCACACGACGGGTTCGTCCATGTATGCGTGTGTTTCTGGAGTATACGATATACGAATGTGTCTTTAAGGTATACGATGTACGCGTGTGTTTTTACGGTATACGATGTGCGTATACGTTTGTGGTGTATACGACGTGTACGCGTGTGTCTTTAAGATACACGATATACGCGTGTGTTTGTAGGGTATGTGGTGTACGTGTACTTAAGTACGTTTGCTCGCGGTATGTGTGCGTTCGTAAACCACGGTGTTTTATGAATACGTGAATTTACTGCTTAATCAAGCCAGACGGCGAGGACGCGCAATTAAAACACCATTATGCGGCCCCATAAAAATTCCCTGGTTAAATTCGACGATATCGGGTTACCGAAGTTCTTCTTACCGGCTTCACGGTTACGGTCTATAGGATGCAGCACTTTATAGTCACCTGAGAGGATCCACGAAATTCGGGACACCGTGAGGCCTTGGGTGCTCGGTTTCTTTGCCTCCAGTTTTCCCCCAAACACGTGGTACCTTTTCGAATATTTGTTCCGATGGATTCACCTTCGCGATTCACGAGTACACCGTCGATGTTCAGGGATACAGGATTTTGGTACATATATGAGTTTGAATATAATCGAGTTGATATAATGTATAATATAATGAGTTTGATTATACCATTTTATGGTATATCATAATGATTGTGATATACCATAAAATGGTTTTAATCCAATTATCAATTTGAATGTAATCATTGTATGGTATATAAATTTGACTATATAATAAAATTCATGTACCATACAATGATTAATCATTTTATGATATATCTATTTGATTGAACTCTTTTATTGTAATTGATTACAATAATATTGATTACAATCAATTTATGGTGTATCATTGACCACGTGAACGCTTTATCGATATTTTGTAATAGTTATCGCGTATGAACAATGTTAATTAATAATTTATGCAGTCATTCATATCAAACTTTAAGGTACAAGTCGATATACTTGAAGCTCCAGTTTGAAACATTTTTGTATCCTCGAGCAATGCCAGAGTTTTCATTCCTTGAAACCTGAAATGGATTGTAGTTGGCTATAATCATTACCTCTTTGCACTTGAGAGGCGACTCACGTTCGCCATTTGATTCAATGCAACAATTTTAAACGAATAACCTCTAATTAAACGTATAAGATTATACACGCTATGTCTGAACATGGTGAAGTCGGTAATATTGTCTATTAATAATAAAAAAAAATAGTGATCTCAAAAGAGTTCATCAAACTTTTCGAGTGGAACGTTTTATATTTGCTTTTTGACAACAATGAAAATGTAAGAGCATTGAACCTGTATAATCATTTCGATGAAATTTTGCATTAATAATATAGAAACGTTATTTTGCAGTATTTTTGTATCGCCTTGTTCTCATATCATTTATATCATCACCCTCTCTCCGTATTTCAAAATCACCCATTCTGTGCGCAACATAACAGGGTTCATTGAATCCGCAGCCATTTTAAATAACCTTCTAACGTTTAAGCATCGTAATTAAGAATGTTCGGGGTAACTCGTTCGAGGAATTACGCGACGAGGATCTTTCCCTTCAAATGGAGTTAATTGCCAAAGAATACACGGAATGGAAGAGGAGGGTTTCTTGAAACGTCAGGACACTGAGTCGTGTCATCGGTACTTTCAAAGGATCAATTACTATCCGTTCGAGAGTTGGCCCATTCTTAGGACCATACCTGGACCATTCTGTGACAGAAACAACGACCGTACGCGTTTAATTGCAGCTTTCGGAAATTGTCGATTTTTTCTACGAACTCCGCTTCTTTCGAGGGGTGAGTTTCAGGGTTTGTTTTTGCTGAAACTTTTTGTCGAGCGTCAGCTTCGTTTGTCCATCGATTAAGCGTTCCTCTGCGTACCTCGAGAGGACAATCGCATTTATAGTCGACCTTTGCTCGATTCTAAGTATTTCACATCGATGATTGCGTTCGAAGAATGCTATCTATACTGTTTTCTTATTTTTATCGATTAAATTAAACTTCCCATTTCCTGGAGCCATTCTTAACACGTACTTTTATGCTACTTTTAATAATTACCTTTGCCTGCATACTGGCAATTAAATTCACCATAAAATCTTTCTTGTGAAGAATTGAAAATTACTAAAAATATTATCATCGTATTAAAAATATGAATGTAATAAAATATAATTAAATACCTTCTTCTAATCATAGAGAAATGATTCTTAAAAAAGCTACTGTTACCGACGAAAATCTGTTACGTACGCATTGAAAAAACAACACAGAATAATTAATCAAACTGAAGATTATTACAACGGATTATGTCGAAGAGTGGTTAAATCGTTACGCATTCCTATACTTATCGATGATCATTATATTAATTCAGTAAATTTGTAGAGAATGATTAACGGTAGGGTCAAAGGAATCGCCATAAGAAAGCCTATCACCGTGGCTGGTAGAAAAACAGTAGATTCGATCGTAATTGAGCAACGGGGCATTTCGTTAACGACTACCGTTCGGCTCGATTGGTTATCGAGAATCGATCAGGAAAGCTTCCGGATGTCGGGTGTTCGCAGTCGTAGAAACCACCTACTTCTTGCCCCTCTGCGGCTCGTACCTGTTGAAAGATATGACGTTGATTGCCGGTCGTAGAAGGACCCCGGGATGAACCGTGCGTGTCGATGACCTCGGCGATGCTTGACCCTTCAAACAACATGAAACGGACGACAAGATGGACGACTATCGGCGAAACGTGGATTCACGTGGTTGACGAACGATCGAATTTGGATTAGGTTCTGGCAAATGCAAGCTGGGTTTGATGTCAGTGTGAATTTTTTATTTTTTTTTTAATTTTGCAACGCACACGAAACTGCGATCTTACTGGGAGGTCGAAATAATACGTTTTTCAAGTGGCATAATCATTGGAGGATGATAGAAAATTGTAACGAATCGGAAAATGTTAAGGGGGAAGTTAAAAATTTGCAGTAGAAAGCATTTTTATTGGTGGAAAATAGCAACCGTAATACTTTGAAGTTGGAAAGCTTGATGAATTTTTTTGAAATTATTATTTTGTTTATTATTAATCGTCAATATTGTTCGGTTCACTGTGTTCAAAAATCAAGTGGACATTATCATAAATTCAGTTAAAAGATAAAAATGATAATTTTGTATATTTTATATTAAAATAATAATTGTATAATTATAATTAAATAATAATTTAGTTAAAAATAACATCGTTTGAAATTTATTATTAATTGCCAATATATTTTGTGCCATTACGTTCACATATCACATGTATAATACTATAAATTTCGACAGGAATTGTTTATTTAAACTTATGGCTTTAAATCAAATTGCGAATGCAAGTCACCTCTCGGGTGCAAAGGGTTAAATTAAGAAATAACGTGAACCTAGGAAAAAGGTATATTTGTAAAAAATCTAAGCGTTTCTAATCTGAATCAGCTTATATCTCTAAGCAGAATCGAGCAAAACAGGGGAAACGTATGCACACGTACAGTTAGTTAAACAAGAAAAAGCATAATTAAGCAACTATTAACGTCGAGCGTAAATCACTATGGGGAACACAAAGCGAAATATCGTTTATCGCCGTGACTACCGCCTAAAGGAATTTTAATTGCCCTTCAATTATCTCCGAAACCTTTGCTCGGTCGAACCATAAACACAGAGAGCCATCATACGATATTACAATGCGTATCGTGATCGTTCGAATAAAATATTCCGATGAACTCCCGATCCTATTGAAAATATACAAAATATTTCAATAAAACGTGAAAAAAGATAAGTATGTCTCTACACATACACGAACCGGTTGTCTCGATACCAAATCTTTAAACACCTCAGAGCTCGAAATCCCTAAGTCCCCAGATTCTCAAATTTCCAAATATTTAAATTCGCACAATCGCCAAATCCTCAAATGCCCGCTACCTAAAAACTTCCCAAATTTGCCAATTTTCAAAGAGCCTCCGCAAAATTGGCTGTTTTTGGAGCCCTCGAAAATAAATCTGAAACATGGTCCAAATGATACCTTGATACACTGATTCTCAGTAAAAAAATTCGACGGTCTGCGAAAGGGTATGCATCTCTGACCCGATGTTGATCGTATGGAAAACTAAAATCCACCGACAACATGCGGGTTACTCCTCCGCCACGAAAACTCATTGAGAAAAAAGGAGAGAAATATAGCTAGAGGGAGAAAACTGAGAAAGTGGGAAAAGACTGAGAGAACCGTTAAGAAATTCGGAAAGGGAGAGTCACAGCGGAAAAGAGTCTTAAAAAATGAAAGTGAAGAGGTTCGCAAGGGTCTATGAGTCGACGCTGACCAGACCCCGTAGAAACGAGAAAAATTAGAGTGTATAAATCCAAAGAGGATAAAAAACAGAAAGAAACTTTAGAAAATAGAAAAGATCGGGACAGACAGAAAAAAAGGCAACGACGTACTAGCATGTGGTGTCAAGGGCGTCACGATACATACATGAGAACCTGTGGTCTCGAAATCGAACGTTATCGAGCTGTCGAAGAATCCGAGGAAACGATCGGAACGCGAGTGAAAAGCGGTTTCTCTCGATTTCTCGAATGAAGTACCACCGCGTGTTCCGTGACGTGGACATCGGTAGTGGAACATCGTAAAAATTAGGAGCGGCTGGATCGGTGGACGAATCAACCCGAGTTTTCATTTATTTACGAGGAGGTGGAGAGGACGGCAGCGCGTCAGATAAAACGAGCAGGAGAGGCGGAGTGTTCAGTACGAGAGTATTCGATGGAAGTCAAGCTCGTTCTCCTCCAACACGGTGCCTTTACTCAAGGTGAATTTGTCGATAACGTCCCACGCCTACCCGTCCGAATAATTAATCACCTGTTCCCGATCAACTGACGTACCGTTAGAGAAGCCTGCCCTCCGGGCTCCGCTGGATCTTCTAGCGGGTGAAAAAACAATTTCAGGAACATAATGACCGCGCCGACATCAAAGAAACGTCCAGGTTTTTCGCCCGGAGATCGCTTATCTTTCCTGTTATGATATCGCATGATTCAACTTTTGACAAATGTCCCTTTTTCAATTTTTTTTTTTCCTCGGAAATTAACTTCCTTCGATCTACTTTTTCTCCGTGGATTTAGGTTCGCCGAAGGCATTGATTCTAGGTACACTAGATACTCGCCGTTACGAGTTGTAGGTTCAGATTTTCCCGTGGGTCTAACTTTCTCGTTTACGTGTATCTATTTCTTCCAGGGTTTCACCTTGAAGTTTTGCTTTATTTAGGTTTTTTTTTTTTATAAATTTAGGTTCTTCATAAGTACTCCTTTCTTCCTGAATTTTGGTTCTCAGTATCTTCGGAGACTCTAGGTATACTAGATACCCGATGTTCCTATGTTTAGATGTTTTATAGATTCGGATGATCCTTGGGTCGAACTTTCTCATTTGCTTATACATGTGTCTCCAAGGTCAGTACTTCACCTTGAAGTAGGTGAACATTTAGGTTTTCCCTACATTTAGGTTTTATCATTTACATTAGGTTTCATCAAATTTACACTCTCCACGACTTCTTCCTCGATCTACATATATTTTGCCTACAAAAATATACATTTTTGCCCAGCTTCAGATTTCTTGCAGATTTAAATCGTGTTTAAATCTAGATTGTTTCTCTAAGTTATATCGTAGACTCCGATGTTAATCAAGTTTAGGTTTTCCTTCAAGTTTATATTTATTTCTGAATTAGAATTATTCTACGTCCAAATATCCATCGACGATACTAGATCCGCATTTTCTAAGTTCAGATCTTCCTTCTTTGTCTACGTTTCCTTTAGGTTCGAAGATTCTATGGTTCCTCAAGGTTCCTAGATTTTTATATGTTTCCTCTACGTTCCTAAGTTCTATATGTTTCCTCTTGGATCCTATATTCTATATGTTTCCCGTAGGTTCCCAGGTTCTATATTTTTCCTCTAGGTTCTTTGATTTTAGATGTTTGCTCTAGGTTCCTAAGTTCTACGTTTCCTGTAGGTTCACATATTCTATATGTTTCCTCTAGGTTTCTAGATTCTATGTTTTATCTAGGTTCCTAGATTATATATGTTTTCTCCAGATTCCGGTTCCAAATAATTCACTCGGGTTCAACCTGTACCAAATTCCGTCTCCCTCCGAATCCACGCTGTTCCCGAATTCTCAACAGCGATTCGATTCGTAGGAAACAGCATAACAGGAAGCCAAGTAGAGCAATTTTCACACGGCGCGTAGCGACAAATCGCGGTTCTAATTGGCGGGAATGTTTTTTGTCCCGTTTACAAGTGTTAGCAGCGTCCCGACCTCCTGTTTTCCGGAATCGTCCGGCCTGAACTCGCCTTGGAAGGTCATGAGCGAGCTTGCGAGAAATAAAATCTCCCGTTCAGGGATCCGGATCGAGCGTTGCTAAAGGAATCAAATCGCATTCTCCGCGTCTCGTCGTCCTGGTTTCCCTAGGGAGCGTTCGCGCGTCTGGTTCTTCGCCGCGAGCCAGAGGGGCTCGTCTCGTTGGCCAACGCTGAATCGGGAGCTGATCGACAACCACCAGATCACGATTCCTGGTACAATGGATTCCGAGCTTCCTACACGTCGCTTTCGACCGGTCGCTTGGCATCGCTAATTGATGAAGATGTAGTACGCGCTTTTTCTTCATAATTTCGACGCGACCCGATGGTACGCGCTCTTCCCGGAACGGACACCTTGTCCTTTTCCTTCTTAGGGCAGCGAGATGTTCGGACAGGATCATTGGGACCACCTGTCGAATTTGCCGCTCCCGTTTTGGGGATGCTTGTGTCATTTTGGTCATTTTGAGCCGTTTGCATCATTTTGAAATCGAGTTTTGCTGAAAGAAATTCGAGTAAAATCGGATGAGGTCAAACATAAATGAATAATGTGTTTTATCATTATTGACTCTAGATTCATGTACGTCTCGTGACTACTTACATTTAGAAACTAAATTATGAAAATGAGTCAATTTTGTATTGAGAGAAATATGATGTTAAATACAAAAGGTTTAATTTATCATACGTGCGATGTTTGAACAAAGCGAAACAAACAATATTGGCGATTAATAATTAAAGAATAGTGATCTCAATAAAATTCATCAAACGTTTCAACTGAATCTACATCAAGTGGAGAAAATAGCAACGAAAGATGAAAATTCAGAATACAACATAGTCTGAATAAAATATTTGGTAATATCAAAATTACAAAACTTGAAAATGACAAAATCGTAAAATTTGAAAATGCCAAAATCACAAAAGTTGGAAATCTTAAAATTACAAAATTTGAAAATGCCAAAGTCCTAAAATTTGAAAATGTCAAAATGGCAAAACTTAAAAATGCAAAAATCACAAAACTTGAAAATGCCAAAATGACAAAAATTGAAAACGTTTGACCCGAAAATTCTGTTAACCCCCAAATTTGAAAATACGTAAATCCCCAAGCTGCAGTACGAAAAATCGCGCGAATTCCTAAATCCGTCCATGATCGTATTCGCTCGAGCTTCGCGACTGCAAAATGCAAATATGGCTGCCAGCCAAACTTGTTCGGCAGTATTAAAGGTTGCACCACAAGCGATCGAATATCATTTTGCCGTGCTCATTAGCTCGCTTAGACGATGCAAAACCGCAATTACTATGCATCGGCGTGATGACGATGCATAGAGAGGTTCGTGGTATAGCGGGATGAATCGACGGAAAGACCAGGAACAACTTGTACGCCTTCGGCGGTGTGTAACTACAGCGGCAGTAGATTGTTCCTACGCGAGACCTTGCTGCTTGTATTAATCGTTGGCTACTGGGAAACGCGTGCAATTAGTTGTTGATTGTAATCGGTTGTTGAGGAACCGGGAGAAAACGCGTAGGAGTTAAGTGATCTTCTGAGTTACGAACAAGATTGGCGGACGCGTTTTCTACCTGTCGAAACAATCTTGCCGGAGGAAATAATATCCATTATTTACAGGTGTCGAGCTTTTACTATTTCGGCCTTCTTATTGTCTCGATACCGCGTGACTAATTAATCGCTGGATCTATACAATCAATTATCGATTATGATCGATCTTCTTTTTGTAATTGATATATACCGAACGCAAAACTTAATAGATGTTACGACTGTTTTATCGGGATACTGAAATTTCGCCATTTCATTAATAAACTTTCTAATGATGATATGTTATTTCGCTTGATACATGTGTATTACAGAAAACTTAATGGCGAGATTAATTTACATCTTCATGGAATTTAACTTCGAAGATAACGTTTCGCTATCGTCTGATTTATATTACCAACGACACTTTTGATCATGGTGTACGAATCGTTATATATTTATTCGCTCGAGATAAACTTGAAATATACTACACGGAGGAGAGATGCATATATTTTTAATTTTTACAAACTGTTGTCGTAAATTTTTCGATACATGCCTCTTGCAATTTATGATGTTTATTGAGCAGTGGTCGAGACATTTTTTTCAAGTGGGTCTTTCAAAGCATACACCATATTAATAAAATGAACCCTTATTTAATTTAAGAATATTTAATAGCTTCCTTGATGGTGTACTATACATGTAAGACTTGAGATACTTATGTGATAATTCATTGTTTTTAAATGCACGCATAATTCTAAATTTTCGTTAGTTAACTTGTTTCGTAATGAATTGAAAATGTATTTCATTTGTGAAAATACCTGTTTACACGAGTACTTGGACCCAATGGGACCCACTTCAATTCATTGACCCGAATACCTATCTATTGTAGTAATTAAGAATTGCTTTTCACTCAAATTTTATCAGTGGGTCACAACTAGTATACAGTATAATTTAAGTGTTTTACCTATTACGAATTTGTATAAATTGTGTTAAATACGTGTTTGGAATAACGTGTTGAAAAATACGTGTTTGGATATCGAAGATTTGCAAGTATCGCATTCACGCTCGCGTTTGATAAATTAGTAGATGAAACAGTTTAAGCGTAAGATGAGACCGCGAGGTTCTCGTTTACATAAAAATTGTTTGTAATTACAGGCCCCCATGTATCGCGTTGGCTCCCGCTGTGAACTGTAGCGTCGCAAACCCGTGGGACGGCATACAATTTCTCTTCGCGGTCGGCCACGTAAGTACAGTAAATAGTTGTTACCCCATAGCCGCGGTTACAGCGCCAAGTTCAACCTATTATACACCTTTACTCCAGCGAGATTTCCTCTTTCGCCCCTTATTTTCGTCTCATATTTAACGGAGGAGAACGCGAAACCCACAATTGCTTACGGTATGCCACAATCTACCGTTCTCCATAAACGCACTCGAACGAAACATTTTCTGGCATAACTCCGAGCACGCTTGTTCGGCGTACACTCTTTCGCGAATTTCTTTTTATTTATACAAGGTGTTCAAAAAAGCGTTCAATATTTATATGATATATAGGATACACTGTACCTAGTAAAAAAGCTTTAGTAAACATAGCTCGAAAGGTCACCCGTTCCTGAGATAATTTTTGTTTGTTAGTATAACAAACGTAGGTCATCACAAACATTCGGTTTATATTAAATATGAATACAACGTTTTAATATCGATGCATACAGTGACTCTCGCAAGTATTCGAACGTTTACATGTGCAAACTTGAATAGTTGAAATAATGTACATTAAAATAATTTTCTTGGACAAGTTCATGTCAATAGGAAGATGCAAGTTTTAAGATTAAGTCAGTATCATTTGAAAAGGATTCAACAATGCATGTAGGAGTTACGATATATTTATTAGAAACACGCATTGTAATCGACTCACAAAAGTATTTGAACGGTATATATAATATTGAGTTATTTAATATGAATATTTTGTGGCACCACAATTTAGCTGCAATAGAGTGTATCAATCGACATTTCATACTGCAAATGATTTTATAAAACGACACTCAACTGAGTTTCATACTTCTATAATTTTATCATTCAATATTTGCTTCGAGGTTGTCTGAAATTTATTTAATCTTCTTCCGATATTAGCTCATAAATTTTTAATCGGATTTATGTCTGTATTTTATTGACATGTATGGTGTTTTATATACGATTCACTCTTTCACAACTCTAACAGTACGCTTAGGATCATTCTCTCGTTGAAAGTGGAAATCTTCCAATAATCCTAAGTTACGGGCACTTTCTTCGAGGTTATTTTTTAAAATATTCAAATACTCATATTTATCGAGTATACCATCAATAAATATCACGCGCACATCATGACCAATTCACGTTTAATGGATCCACGTTAACAATCTCGTTATACGATTCACCATCATCGTGTAACTGAACTATTATTTCCCTTTCACACTTTTTTGTTTAAGACTTGATATTCAGTTCAAATACTCCTGTGCACACGTTACTGGAACCAGTAACATCATTCGCCATCATCGTACAATTGAATTATTATTTCCCTTTTACACTTTTTGGTTTAAGACTTGATATTCATTTTGAAAAAAAAAACATATTTCGAAAACTGAAAGAGTCCAACTATTTCATGTATAACAAAAAGTTGGTCAGAACGACGACCTTGACAACATATTTCAAGAGGATCGAAATCCGAGGTGGCTCCCATATTCTAAATATATACCGTTCTTGTTTCTGACCTATCGTTCATGACAGATCGGTGCGTTCAAATATTTCTACAAATTCTTTCAAAGATATTGTTACACCTTAACACTTTCGCGAGCCACTGTGTATACGTGCAACGCTTGGAACTGTCGTCGCTCGTACGGTCATCAACACGAGCATCGATCCAGATCGTTCGAAGGATCGAGGCGATCGTATCTCATAGCAGGCTGCACTCCCACAGAGCGGAGCAATCCCATGGATCGTCGCATGGTGTTCGTCGATCGTTTCGTTCGATGTACATAAACCGCATAGACCGGTAGAGGGATCAGGCTGGAACACGACGAACCCGTAGGACGGCTACCGAGTTACCGTATAGCCGCTGTTCCACGAATAATAACGCAACACCGGAGCATATAAGAGGTATCAATGGCTTTCTGGTTTGTATCCGAGCCTCCCTCTATCGGCGGAGCCTTACGTTTTCATCGGACGGTTGATAAACGGTGACATAAATCCGGCGGCTGGTGCAAGTGCATTCGTTAGAATGGGGTTCGCTCTTCATCATCGTTTTTCGTCGCGGACAAACGGGGTGGAACGTTGGGAGGGGGACGAAGGTGATCGTGTATGAGCCCCGTTGTGGAAGTGCGGATACCAGAGCGATCGCGTGGGCGTTACACGTTCTCTCGTTATGGGAGCCCATCGTATTCTCATGTAGATCGAGTTCTGTCCACACCTCGGTTGCCCGAGTATGAGCCCAGCACCTCCGGAACCTCGACGCAGAAGAAAGAGCTCGTAAAAGCCGATACGGAGATACCTCCGGCTCCTACATGCCCACCTACGTGGTTCTTCGTTCCTTCGGGGGTGAAAGTGGAGGACGAGGAAACTGAACGATCGTACGATCGATCGCGATTATTATAAGGGCTCTTGACTCTATCATAATTTGTTTTTCGTTCTTCGGTAGCCAAGTTCGATAATTTCTTCATTTACAAATGCGAGATTCATTTCTTAATTTTTCCAATGTCTTCATTTATCCAATTTCTCAATTCCCTGAAGTCACAAATGCATGATTTCGAGAAATGCCATACACTGGTTGCTGGCTAAAGAAAGTTGTAAATGATTGAAACACTTTCGATTGCAAGGAGTAAAAATATAAAATTGGTCGAAGCTTTCTCCGTATTGCCTTGAACGATTCGACTATCGACCCTCGAATAACTGCAGGATGTCTGCGAGCGAACCACAAATTTGCGAACGTTATTCAAGCATAGTCACGCATCTTTTCGTTTCCCTCGGTCTGTTCGTGAGAGTTTTCTGATCCTCACGTCGCGAGGCCAACAAACCACCAGAAATTTTGCACCGCAATGGCCGTTTCAGAGAGCGTCGCCTTCAAACGACGATCACGTAGAGTCGCGGTGAGTGCACGAACGCCGCGACATAATTGTCCGGTTAGCGTGGTCTGTGGGTTTTCGCATACCGATGTACGCTCGAGATCGATTACTCCTCGCGGGGATTATTAGAAATTTGGAACGCTTCGAATTCGGAAATTTCGGATTTGGAGATTTGGGTTATCGAGGATTTGGGGCTTTGAGGGTTTGTAGATTTGAGGATTTTTGCGAATTTTGGGATTTTTGAGACTTTGGGATTTTGGAATTTCGGGATTTGAGGATTTGGGAATTGTGAATTTAGGAATTGGGGATTTGGGGATTTGGGGATTTGGGGATTTGTGGATTTTGGGGATTTGGGGATTTGGGATTTGGAGATTTGAGAATTGGGGATTGGGGAATTGGGGATTTGGGAAATGGGTATTTGCGAATTGGGGATTTGGGAATTTGGGCATTGGGGATTTGGGTATTGGGAATTGGAAATCCGGGTTTGGGAATTGGGAATTGAGAATCGGGGATTTGGGAATTGGGAATTGAGGATTCGGAAATTGGAAATCGGGGATTTGAGAATTCAAGGTTTCGAGCAAAGATTTAGTATTTATGAATTCAAGCTTTCGAGGATTTTGGGATTTTGAGATTTGAGGACTTACATGTTTGAGCATACGAGGACTTTAAAATTTGCACATTTCAGGATTTGAGGATACGAGAATTTCACGATTAGAGAATGCGAGAATTCCACGATTAGAGAATGCGCAGATTTGAAAATTCTAAACTTGAGAAGCTTACCATATTATCAATATCTCACGGCACAGTAGCAATTATCCTGAAAGATGATCAAAGTGTATCATTCTAACTGAACTCCATGACTATATCACCGCAAATGAAAATATAAAAATTTATACCGGCGTCTATCGATATAAATACCGTAAACACGCGTGTCTGTCGACAAAGAACACGTTCTATTTCGCGAGTCCCTCTCGTCAGAGTCGCAGGTGCGTGATCGGGTACGTGATCGATCGATCGATGCGACAAAGACGAGACAAACATCGTCGGAAGGCACTGTAGACAATTAAGTGGGTCGCTAACGGGTGCAAGGTGGACGTCGAAAATTAAAAGGCACGCGACACCGGCATCGTTTGTCTGCCCTCGCTCTCGGCCACCTTATTTCTGCCCGCTGGCTACCGGCACGCCACCAGCCATTGCTTCGTTTTTGTCACCTCGTTACGGGCCCACCTTCTTGCGACGATCTTTTTCTTCGGCCAGCTCATTCGAATGAATTAATAGCGTGTAAACTCGTTCTCCGGTTCGTTTGCTCTGCCTCTAGCCCGCTAGAGGCCTGTAACTTTGTATAACTCGTTCATTAACACCTTGCCGCATTCATAAACCTCGGATGTTTGCCGACACGCGTGTGCGTGTATCGTTGAAGAAAGGATAATGTATCGAGCGTCGCGAAAACAGGGACATTCACTTTGCTAACCGAGATAAGATGCATACCCGGAGACGCTCCTATATTTTCACTATAAATTAGATTTACCACTCGAGCATAACCGCTCGGCATTTTTTTCAATCGACTTATCACGTTCCCCGGCGACTTTATTACTAAGTAACGCCGACTAGATTATGATCGCTTTCTGTAAGAACGGCGCGCGCTGCAGGAACTTGGACGGTGTTTATGTACCATTTCCTTCGAGTTTTAGATGTGTTTACGATCGACTACTAATCTTATTATTGAACAGGTGTTATGGCACTTTTACGCGAGCTGCGTCGAGTGTTCTCCGCCATTTAGGTACACCCGACCGAGAAGCATTCATTTTGTATAAGGATATAAGTATATCTAAACTCGACAATTTTGAAATGATACAATTTTCGTATTTTTATATTTTTGGATCATCGACGGTTTATTTCAGTTTTTATCAGAAAACGTACATTTACGTTTACGGAAAATAATTTGTTGATACAGTACAATTAAATAGGTATATAATACGGTTCCGCTATGTTAGTACTGTATATCCCAGCTTGATATTAAACGGGAGAGTGGAATATATAGGGAATCAGGACGTGAAGGGATTTTAGCCATAGGGTCATTAAAGTGGAAAAATTTCGGGGCGTAGAAGGATGCGGGATATTGAGTGTTCGAAGCATAGGGACTTTGGGATATAGAGCATACGAGATAGAGCGATGTTGAGATGTGGGAATTTCGGAACATGGAAAATTCGGGGTATAAGAAATTCGAGACATAGGGAATTCGGAGGATGAGAAATTCGGGACATAGGGAATTTGGGAATTATGAAATTTGGAATACAGAAAATTCGGAATATAGATAATTCCGGACGTAGGAAATTTGGGAATTATGAAATTTGGAATATAGAAAATTCGGGATGTAGGAAATTCGATACATAGGGCACTCGGGATATAGAAAATTCGTAATGTAGGAAATTCTGGACATAGGGAATTCGGGGTATAGGAAATTCGGGATGTAGGGAATTTGAGATATTGTGAATTCGGGATATAGGTATCCATATGTACACCTGACCCGTCAAGCTGCCCATCACCGACATAGATCATTTCGATCGGGCAAATTCGATACGGTAGCAGGTCCTGGCGTAAAAGCTGGAACCCCTTCGCGCGTGTCTGTCAGAATCGAATTTTTTATCGATCGATCCCCACCCTCGGGATAAGACGTAGGTGCGCTGTCGAGTGCAAATCGATATATATTGCCGGTCGCCTCCGGGTCAGAAGAAGGCGTAGCGACTCGTGGATCGTTCGATGGTCCAGCGATATCGATTTTCGTTTAGCGCGCGTGTGGGTGCGTGTGCGTGTGTGGAACACGATCGCGCACACGGTCGGCTCGCAAATCTTAATACCCGTTGGAACTAATTAAAGGCTAAACGATGTCACCCGCGGCGATCCTCTCTGTCGCGTATTCTAATGAGGCTATGTCGGCTCCCTCTGCCACCGCGAGTCCAACTTCTTAATAAATAATTGAACCTGCACCGGACGTATCCAACGGGAGTCAAGAGATATTATTAAAGATCTCGCGCAATGCTTCCCCATGAATTAATTAGTAGCGAACGCGGCTGTATTAACATTCGGTATCTTAATTGCCTATAAAGTTGTTCACGGTTATTGCGCGGATATTTTCTCCTGCATCATCGCCGAGCGAAATCGCGCCACCTAATGTTTGCGTCTTTCATACCGGTCACGATGCGTATCGATATCCGATCTTTATCGTTCTAATGCTCCGATAAATCAATTTTACCGATACCACCTATATGTATATATTCGCGGACGGTGAGGCGGTCGTTAAAATTTGTTCGCTAGAAAACTTGCTCCGAGATTCTTTATTTTATGGTTCGAACGGTTTTCCGGTACTTTGACCGCCATTTTGCGTGGAAGCTAGAAATTTTTTAATTTTGCGCTGTGTATGATTTTTGTGCTTTTATTTTTCTTTACATTTCTTCGTATCGTTTACAGTAGGAGCATATTTAGAAGTATATCTAGGAGTATATTTATAATAATGTAATTTGTCCTGTGTTCATCACGGGTACTCATCATTGGTTGATTTCAATAATTTTAACGAATCTAATTTCTAAATTAAATATCGCAATCAATTTTTTAAAATAGTTCCACCGTATTAGAAATGGTACACTTACTAGTGCACCATGACTAGTGGACTTACTAGTGTCATAAAAGTATTATAAAAGCTATGAAAAATAATTCAGGTACTTCTTTATCGTTCGTAAGCTGCGCAAACGCAACCGCCGCAGCTGTCTATAATTAATAAACGCAATAATATTTTAATGAAACAATTAGAATGTCGGGATACCGTAACATATAGGAAAAAAATATTGAAATTCATAAAGAATATCGGCGATTCCTGCAAGGCTTGAAAAAAAATTACAGTCTGGCGACATTATCGCGGCGTTCTGACAGGTCGCATCGATCTCGATACCGGGATACCCGTGATCGTTGTACGGGAAAGAGGAACACGTATTTATCCTCGGGAGCGTGTGCATCCAGGGTATATCTCGCCTCGAGGGCGGTTACACAAGGATAATAATTATCGTCCCGTCGTACCAGAAGAGTCGTGAGCGGTGTTGATCAAACGAGTCCGCCGAACGAGTCGTTGGAAATCGAGTTTAGCGGCGACGAGAAAGGAGTCCGTGGCACCCAATGAAGAATCAACAACCACCTGCCACCGTTGGCCCTTAGGGACCCTAGGTCGCGGTTTCTCCCCCATTCGATTACGCTTTATGGAGTCATTCGAAAATTTTTAGCGAACGCACATGGTTGGATTTATTGTTCCAGATAGTTGTAGGAACCTACTATTCGGGATTTAAGGATTTGGGAATTTTGGGAATTGGGGATTTGGGAATTGGGGATTTGGGGAATTGGGGATTTGGGGAATTGGGGAATTGGGGAATTGGGGAATTGGGGAATTGGGGATTTGGAAATTGGGGAATTGGGGAATTGGGGATTTGGGAATTGGGGATTTGGGAATTGGGGATTTGGGAATTGGGGATTTGGGGATTTGGGGATTTGGGAATTGGGGACTTGGGGAATTGGGGATGTGGGGAATTGGGGATTTGGGGAATTGGGGATTTGGGGAATTGGGGATTTGGGAATTCGGAATTTGGAATTTGGGGATTTGGGGATTTGGGAATTCGGAATTTGGAATTTGGGAATTGGGGATTTGGGAATTGGGGAATTGGGGAATTGGGGATTTGGGATTTGGGGATTGGGGAATTGGGTTTTGGGGATTTTTTTGGTTGGATTTATTGTTCCAGATAATACTTGAAACTATCGGATGATGGTTGGAACTCGTTATTGTTCCAGATGGTTGTAGGAACCTATTGTTTTGGATGGTAGTCGAGAATTATTGTTTAGGCGATGATTAGGACTTACTGTTACAAATGATAGTTGATAAATGCTGTTTCTGACGATTGTCGGAACTTGCTTAATTTGCAAAATTGAAAACCAATTTGAAAATCAGTTTGAAAAATTTATTTATAAAATTGAAAAACAATTCGAAAAATTGATTCGCAACATTGAAAATCAGTTTGACAAATTGATGTGCAAAGTTGAAGATCATTTAGAAAAATTGATTTGCAAGAAAATAGCGACGATCGAGTGAACGAACGACAATTTCCTGATAAAGGATTGGGCGTTTTTCTGTGGATGCCGATAATTTATTCGATGAACGAGTGTATTAATCATAGCGTATAGGTATTCGTGCAATGGCCAGCAATGCTGTAGATAAGTAGCGGCACGGTCGCGCGCGTCCAACGGAGCGGATCAGCATTCTTGGATTTCCTCGTGGTACATGCTGTATCCGCTGCATCGCATGCGAACAACAAGGAAAAATGATGCTTTAAACGGCCTGTTCCGGGTCAGTTAGCGTACGTGAAGCCGCATAGACGCGATAACCATTTATTGCCCGCGAATTTCACGACATTCGTTTTACGTGTTGTACGAATCAAGATCCTGCGCGAAATTAACAATCCGCTTACGTTGCTCCTTTAAATTGTTATAATGCCATCTGATGGAATGTGCACTGAACAAACGTTGATACGCGTAAAATATCGCAGTCTAGCATTCTTATTATCATTTTTACGTTTATCCCGTAGTTAGCCGGTTATCTCGGTTATCTAATATCTGGAATAGTTGTAATCTTAATGATCCGTGATGGTAAAACTCTGAATGTTATTATATATGAAAATTGCGACGCGTTTCGGGTGATTCGAGCGATCATAAATGTAAATTTCAGAATATTATTATATTGATGTTGGTGATAATTTTCAGCTAAAATTTATCTAGATGAAAATTTAACGAAGGTGAAATTCATTCGACTTCGAATTTATGTAGCTGGAAATTTAATGGAGCGAATATTAAATCGGTTTATGATTTTTGTGAATGAAAATTTAATGAGGGTAAAATTCATTTATGTTCAAGTTTATGTGGCTAGAAATTTAATGAACAAGTTAAACTGATTTGGGCGGAAATCGATGTGGATGTGAATTTAATGAGGGTGAAATTAGTTTGAGATAAAATTTATATAGCTGAAAGCGGTTTCCTGGGAAGTTTAATGTCGTTTACGTTGGGATTTGTAAACGTACTCGGGGATTTAGGAATTGTAGAATCTATGGACTCGAGGATATAGAAATTGTAGGATCTATGGAGTCGAGAATTAGCTAATTTTATGATCTACGGATTTGAGGATCAGGAAATTAGAATCATGGGATTTCTATATCAAGAAATTTTACAATCTAGGGATTTGGTTATCGAGCAATTTTTGAATCTAGGGATTGGGGTATCTGGAAATTCTAGAATCTAGGAATTTGGCTTTCAGGAAATTTTAGAATCTAGGGATTTGTTTAACAGGAAACTGTGAAATCTAGGTTTTTGGGTATTAGGAAATGTTGAAATCTAGGGATCCGGGTATGAGCAAATTTTCGGTTCCAGAGATTCGACTATCGGGAAATTCTAGAATCTAGGAATTCGCTTTGATTTCAAATTCGCGAACTAAAAATTTCCTTACCTCCACGTACACGTTATTCCCGAAGGAAGTCCACATTGCACCCCAGCGTATGTCTACTTTGCTCGACCGTTTTATTTTCGTTCGAATTACAACGTATCCGTGGAAATAAGTAAAAGTAGGTGGACGAATTCGATGGAAACACCGAGTACATGTTGGTCTAATTGAAGTCTCGAGAGTTTCCAGGAGATCGTAACGCAAGAAGGAGCGGTCGTTTTCGTTTATTTTCGCGCAAGAGACAAGCACGACGCGAGAAGGAAGAGCATCAACGTTCGGGTAACATAGAAAACGAGAGGAAGAAGCGAGTTTAAACGTCGAACCGCGGCACGCAGCTCGTACTTATACGAGCGGGGTCCGATAGCCGATGGCCTGAGGGCTGCCGGAAATGGGTGGTATCACCCGCTACCACCGACGTCCGCCTCGTTTCCTCCTTTTTCGTCAGCCCGAGTGTATACACGCGATCGGGTCGCGCGCACCTTGTACCTGTTGCCGTTCGTGCACGGGGTCCGCTCGTTCTTGCTCGTAAAAGCGGCAGCAACGCAGGATGCGCTCGCTGAAAAAGGACCTCGAGGTGCGAATTTCGTGGAAGCACGCCGGAACGTTCACGTAAATCGTCCAGTATTTAACTTCTTTTACCGTGCCAGCCAGGTTTCATAATTTTCTGCCGTTGGTGATCTTCTCGCTCGCCACGTATCGATGCACCGTCGACGTGCGTGAAATCGAGCCGAGTACTTCTTAATGCCACCGGGGCATATTTTTATTCGCGACTGTTAACCAAGAAACTCGTTGCGGGATATGGTGGATGGTAATTGTCGCGCGGTATATTGCATACGCGAGGTATGGCCATTGTCACGCGTTACATTGCCGTTGACATTTTCGCGTGTTATATTGCCATTGGCATCGTCGCACGTTATATTACCATGGACTTTGTCACGCCGTTGGCATTGTCGCATGTTATATTGCCATGGGCATTGTCGTGCGTTACATTGCCGTTGACATTGTCGCGTGTTATATTGCCATGGATATTGACGTTCGTTATATTTCCATGGACACTGTCACGCATTACATTGCCGTTGACATTGTAGCACGTTATATTGCCGTTGGCATTATCATGCGTTACATTGCCGTTGTCATTGCCGCGTGTTATATTGCACTGACTGTTGTTACGCGTAATTGCTGTGGGCAATGTCCCGGGTAACATCGCTATTGATTGGTATTGCCAAGCATTATACTTATATTCAATGCAATAAATGTTGTGTCACCATACGTTGGAATCGTGAAGTGACAGCGTTATAATACGACGCGTTGAAGTTGTCGCGCGTTATATCGCCACTCGTTAGGATCGTTATGCGTTATAACCCGATATATAACAAGTATCACGCGTTGTATTGCCGCACGCAGAAACGGGCAAATTAGAATCACCATGCGTTGAAACATTGAGACGTTGTATCGCCATGTACATAACTATACCGACGCATACCTAGCAGTCGCAAGAGCGAACGAGCTCCATTCGGCATACAATGTTTAACCATTACCGTAATTATCGCGTATCTTGAGTATCGCGCGGATAAAGAAACCTTTTCATTCGAGCAGAATGCAAGGTGTGCGCTATCTAAATTCGTCGGCTAAATAATACTGGAAATCTCGGAACATACCGGCGATAAGATGGTTACAACTAAATTACCCTATGGGAGTTAGTTCGCGACTAAAGAAAATTGCCGAGGTCGTAAAAGTCGGTGAAATAAAAAAAAACGAACGCAGGAAACATGGTGCGCTGGTCGATAAGTATGTACATACATGCATCCTTTCATCGTCGCCCTCGTACATTCCATCATAGCTCGTTGCATTGATCGCTCGAAGACGAGCAACGGGTAGTTAGATGAAACGATATCGGTGGCAAAAAGTCGCTAATGAAACGCAACGAGTTCGAAGAAACTACTCTTCGATCACCAAAGAAAAGCTATTTACTGTTGGATAAAGCGATCTTGATCTACTCCTACTTCCAATCGCCTAATGCATCCTGCGAGACAGGCTACGTTCATCGCATGAGCTTCGATCCACCTCGAATTCACGCGCGTTGAGCATGAAAGACGTGCACGGTAGACTCTCGTTATATTGCCGTATTCGCGTGTGACGTGATCATTACCGTTCGACGCTGTTGCAAGTTTAGGAAGATATGAAGATTTTCAAATTTCTAAATCTGCAAATTTTTTGTTTCTGAAATTTACAACTTTCTATATATCGTAGTAATTCCTATATCCGCAAATTCCTATATCTTCAAATTTCTATACCCCCAAATTCCTATATCCCAAAATTCCTATACCCCCCAATTCCTATATCCCCAAATTTCTATACCCCCAAATTCCTATATTCCCAAATTCATATACCCCCAAATTCCTATACCCCCAAATGCTTATATCTCCAAATTCCTATACCCTCAAATTCCTATACCCCCAAATTCCTATATCCCCAAATTCCTATATCCCCAAATTCCTATACCCCAAAATTTCTATATCCCCACATTCCTATACCCCCAAATCTCTATACCCCCAAATTCCTATACCCCCAAATTCTCATATCCCCAAATTCTTATATCCCCAAATTCCTATATTCCCAAATACCTATATCTCCAAATTCCTATATCCCCAAATGCCTATATCCCCAAATTCCTATATCTCCAAATTTCTCTACCCCCAAATTCCTATACTTCCAAATTCTTATATCCAAAAATTCCGAAACCCTCGAATAATTATATACCCAAATACAAAATCCTAAAATTCCCAAATTGTCTAATCTCGGACTGGTCTCCTCCCACATTCGTAAATTCCCAACTCCGCAAAATAACCAGCAAAATTCGAATAATCGACGAACGTACCTTTTGCTATATTGCCACATTTCCCCCCAGAGAACTTTTACCACGCATATAGCTCCGAGAATGCGAAGCAACGTGGAACGAGAGAATAGAAACGGTGATCGCGCGCCATTCGGAGAAGGTTATATTGTTACCATTATCATTAGCATTGGCCGAGAAGGTATTTCTTGCTCTCGTTCTATCTTCCGTTTGGCAAGGGTGGTCGACGCGGAAACGTACTTCACGGCGGTTGGCTAAGGAGATCCATTAGAAACCATTAGGTGCGTCGCTAGCTTATGGTCGTTCTCTCGTGGCGTAGCAAAGAAACGGAATTATCCCTGGCTCGGGAGCTGAAACACATAGTGTTCGTATCTGCGAGAAAATACTTATTTCTTCGACGCCAAAGTACCGGGACATCAAGGTCGCAATTTTCAGGTACCGTTAGAACTTTCTAAATTAATTATCCGAGCCTCTTTCAACGCTGTCGTTAATGGCGTCGTTGCTGTTATCGGCATCGTTATTAGAGATCGCACGTCGTTCCTCTGCACAAAAGATGGCCTTTAAAATGCATCATTCCTTGGCAGATTCAGACTAATTCCCCGTTGTGCAGCATCCAACGTTATTGATCGACTGTCTATCACTAGTCTGCGTATGCGGTGTTAGAGAGAACTTAGGGTGAACCTGGAAATACCTTAACACCTTGAGTGCCATACCAAGACAGTTTCTTTTAGGAAGCAATTTTATTTTCGATTAATTTTATAGACAATTCTCATAATATTCTACCATGGTTTATTCAACGAGCTTTCATATATTTATAAACATTTTTTATATTTTGTTACGTTACATGCTTCGATTAAAATTAGCGATAGATTCATGTATGAATGCATACGTCACCCACATGTGGCACCCAAAGTGTTAAATCGAGTGTGTAAAACCTGATAGCTGAGTCGTGTCGAAAATTGTGGCGATAGAAAACGATGGTAAAGTCCGAAATATTGTATAAAGCATAACTTTTCGTTGATTATTGAATTTTTAATGAGTTCAAGATACGAGGTCATCGCCTGTTTCTACATTGAACCTATGTGTTTCTTAATACGTGTCAAGACAAATTGAATAAACGGTAAGTTTGTTAGAATACTAGATGAAGAACAAGATAACTCTATCTTCTAGATTAATGTCCAATTACTGGCACAATTAATCTTAACGTGTCGTGTATTCAGAAATGTATGGTACATACAGTCAGGGACAAAAGTATTCCTACACTCGGAATTTAGAAATAAGAACAATATTTTCTGTCATACATATGTTCAAATATACTAACTAAATATAACTAACAATATAGAAAATATAGCTGTTTTTTTTTTGTCCCAAGCGTACGAATGCTTTTGTCCCTCACTGTATATAATAATTAACGATATTTTAATAGCAGACATATATGTATATGTGATTATTTTTCACTCCTATTATAATAGTATATAATGATAATTAATCAAGAAACGAGATTGTCTTATGTATCCAACGAAGCAAAAGTCGATGGTCTAAGTTTATGCCATTTGTATATAATATCCAGCTATACATGTTCAACCATAATTAATACTATAGAATTGTTGTTTTTATTTCTACATTCCGAGTGTACGAATACTTTAGTCCCTCCCTGCACGTGTGTCATAAACCAAACATATTTAATTCCATTCTAAAAGGGATGGTCCAAGAAACACGTCAGGTTTCCTGAACGCCATCTCTCCATGGACAAATAAAGCGATCGGTAGGATGTTCCTTGCTCGATGTTTTGGATCGAAGGGAGCCAAAGTTGCAGGAAATTGTAAAAGGAACGCGACGTATGGTATGGTATCGGTCTTTTGCCCGTTCTCCTCTCTCTGTGCTCTTTTTCGTCGTGGTCTCTCCCTGAAGAGGTGCGAGCGCAGCATGGTCGTCGGGCTGAAACGTCGGTTTTACGCTCGCCGTTTCGTATACGCGCCACGTACGCACGAGTACGTGTAACACACGGTGGTCGTGTACGAATGTGCGTGGCCGAAGCTGGTATTACACGTCCGTATTACGCGTAATGATAGGCCAGGATGGTTCCCATTAACGCTTCGAGCACCCGCGTTTCTACGCCGATCGCCATCCTCCGAACGGCCACCTAATTACATGGGACAATGCGGCAACGGATGAGGAGCAGGACGAAACATGCGCAAGGGCGGCTGGTACCGTTTGCTTTATTGCCGGTCACTTCCATCGTTTTATTCAACCAGTGCCATGTCAATTATCTTCCATTTTTTAACCGGGACTGGATCTTGATTTTCACGAGGATCGATTATTCGTGAACGAGTGATGTAGCTAGTGAGGAAATTTCAGAGGTCGATTTCGGAATGTAGGGGTATTTAGTTTGTGGAGGAGAGTGGGATATATAGGGAGTCGAGGCGTGGGGGGATTTTGGGCATACGGTCTTTGAAATGGAAGAATTTCGGAGCGTGGAAGAATTTGGGATATTGAGACTTCGGGTCATAGGGATTACGGGATATAGGAAGTTCGAGATAGTAAGATGTTGGGACGTGGGAATTTCGGAACATGGAAAATTCGAGACATATGGAATTCGGGATATAGGAAATTTGGGATGTAAGGAATTCGAGACAAGGAATTCGGAATATACGGAATTCGGGGGATGAGAAATTCGGAATATAGCAAATTGCGACCATGAAAAATTCGGGGATGCGAAATTCGAGACATAGGGAATTCGGAATATAGAAAATTCGGGATGTAGGAAATTCGGGACATAGGAAATTCGGAATATTGCAAATTCGGAACATAAGAAATTCGAGATATGGGAAATTCGGGACATAGGGAATTCGGGGCATAAGAAATACGAGATATGCGAAATTCGGGATAAGGAGAATTCGGGACGTAGGAAAATCGGAAAATAAAAATTTCGAGACATAGGGAATTCGGAGCATAGGAAATTCGGGACATATGAAGTTTGAAACATAGGGAATTTAGGACATAGAAAATTCGGGTCATAGGAAATTTGGGACATACGAAATTCGAGACATGTAGAATTCGGAATATAGGAAATTTGGGACATAGCAGAATAGCAGTTTGGCACCGCAGAAATTTCGAAATTCTCCATTCAAAAACTGCAGGTGCCTCTACTTTCGTCGTAAGTCGCGCACATAACTGTTCATACGTTGCATTGAAAGCGTTATGCAAGTACCATTTCGAATTACAATATTCATCGACAATTGTTAAACAAGGGTGGTATCGAGCTACTCGTGGCGTAAATCTATGTAAAGAGTAGACAAACAAGGGTCACGACACAGAATACGAAGCCCGTGTTCAAACGCGAATGATCTACGATCGATCATAGACATTAACGTAACGATACCCGGCAATTAACATAAAAGACAATGAAATCGACTCGTAGATCTCTAACGCCACCTAGGCACGTTAGATACACAGATATTCGAAACAAGCACCTTTCGCGTACATGCATCGAACCGATAATTTGCTCACTGACTATGTCGCGGAGCGAACCCTGTTTAGGAGGATTGTTAAAACGGTCCTTGAATAGCATTTTGTAAATTTATGTTTTTAACTGGTTCTACCGTAGCAGCAATAATGTCCAAGGAACAGGTACTTAGTCAGTATAGTTTAATTAGCTTTTTCTGAATTTGACCAGTTTGAACATAGCCCTAAATTTGATAGTTTCCACATGTTGGGTAGAAGTCGAAGCGATCCATGGATCTTTTTACTCATTAGATCATTAGTCAAAATTTAGACACCCTCGAAAGGCCTCTCGGGGTACAACGGTACCTTACTATGTTGATGCAGTAACGTCACGGTGTGAGAGTTCTGGGGTTTCAAGATTTGTGTGCTGCAACGTTTCAAAGCTTCGAAGTCTCAAAGTAATGATTTTAACATTTCTAGATGTTCCAAAGTGATGAGGTGTAAAAATTCCAAAACTTTGGAATTTTCAAGTCACAAAGTATAAAAGTCCCAAATTACCAAAGTGGGTTTTAAAATTCCAATGTCTCAGAATTCAGGAGTCTTAAATCTGAAACTTGTGAATGTAGAAAATTTGTACTTCAAAATCTTCGCGTTCCAAAGCAACAAAATTACGATATTTCAAATTTCCTGTGTTTCAAACATTTCGATGTCCCAAAGTGCTGAACTTCCAAAAATCTCAAAATCCTAAAATGCCAAAAATCTGAGGGTCTTAAAATCCTAAAGTCCTAAAAATCTTAGAAACCCGAAATCCTAAAGTTCCAAAAATCTGAAGGTCCTAAAATTCTAAACTTTTAAAAATCTCAAGATCCTAAAACCCTAAAGTCCTGAAATCCTAAAATTCCAAAAATCCCAGCCCCCTAAAATCCTAAAATTCCATAAATTCCAGAAACCTAAAATCCTAAAATCCCAAAAATCTCAGAGCTCCAAAATCCTAAAATTTCAAAAATCTCAATATCGCAACACCCAAAAGTCCCAAAAATCTGAAGGTCCTAAAATTCCAAATACCCAAACAGATTTCAAAATCGAAAAACCCCGTAGACGTAAAAATCGCGAAACGTTAAAATCGGAAAATTACAAAGAGGCAAAGCCTAATAGACATCTAGAGGCATTGAGCATAGCAAATGAAGCGTCATATGGGACGCGACGTACGGCGAAAGCAATAACGATAATAAAAGATGGTGTAAAATTGATACCGCGATTGAATCTGAAAGGAAAATCAGCAAGGCACGACACAATGTCGATATTCGCTACTGGAAGGGTTTCTTTCCATTCACGCAGTCATCATCATTATTATTATCCCTTTCGTTCTCCGCTTCTCCCTTCGCTACTGCTTCGGCCTCCTCTTCGTCTAGTTATAATTCATCTTCATCTTCCTAGTTAGTATACCGGATTCATTATTTTGCATACTTTCGCGCGACTCGTGGCAATCTATCAAACCGTTAATTAATCAAAGCTGTATTATTATGCAACGCGAAATGACAATAACTACTCTTGAATCTCCGTCGGGAGTTGCCTCTTCAATCTTCCGCTCCTCCTTCCCATTTGTTTCGCCTTTTTCTTTTATTTAATCTCTCGTACCGCTCCTCGACTTCCTTCTACCGCGTCGTAAATATTTGATGACGAGCGAGAAAGCGGCTACGAGATTTCTCTGCTCGAATCGTTCATATTTCATCGTCTTGGCGCGATTCCGTTTTGCTGAAAAATCGATGGTTTATGCGGTAAACGTAACAGGATGAGATTATGGTGTATATATGCGGCAATAAATCTTCATTTCATAGTGTACCGGAAAATACCGTCTACTTAAATTCCAATTTTTAGTACGTTGGATTGATTTTTATCAATGGAATTTACACCGAACGGAGGATTTATCGTATGTAGCGTTTCTGTTAATCGATATCTCGTATATTTCAAATCCTTTAAGGTTACTCCTAAATTTTAGACGCTCTACCATTTCCATATCACGCAATCTCGACGTTACAAACTGTTAATGTTTCAAAATAGAACGTTCCAAAATTTCAAGCTCTCAAATGTCAAGCCCTTGATTTTACAACGTTTCAAACTTCTAACGTTTTCATATATGAATGTCTATAATTTTTTTAGGTTCCAAATTTCTATGTTCTAAATTTTGATTATCCCCAAGTCATCAAGGTCCCAAAATTCCAACATCCAAAAATTAACATTCCAAATTTCCTGTGTCCCAAAATTCAAATGCCCAATAGTTCTAATGTCCCAAAATCCCAATGCCAAAAATTCTATATATCCCAAACTTTAAAAATTCCAAAATCCAAAAATCTCAAAATTCAAAGTTCCATAATCCCCAAAAATTCCCAAACCCCAATGTTCAGTGCCTCAAAGTTCGACCCTTCCAAAATTGAAATACACGAAATCTCCAATATCCACAAATACCAACACCCTAAATTCTAAATATTCCAAATTCCCAAAACTCCAAAGTTCCAAAACCTAAAAATCTCAAAGCTCCAAGTTCCATAATTCTCAAAATTCCCAAACCCCAATCTTTATTGCCCCTAAGTTCGACCCCTCCAAAATAGAAATATACGAAATCTCCCATGTCCACAAATCCCAACACCCCAAATTCTAAATATCCCAAACATTCTGAAACTCTCAAAAATCCCGAATCCCATTTTTCCCCACGAACAATTCTCACCGTCACCGCGACAGTTGGGATCTGCTTCTCGGTGAATCGTGATAAATGTTTCGCATTATCGTGGTCGAGTCGTGTCGTTCTCATGATACGATGGAACTCTGGTAATACTACTGGACGATCGTTATTCCGTATCGAATACAGCCGTGTTCCAGTGGAATTCATCAACGATGGAATCGTCCGGCGACCAGTTTCTTTTATTTCATCCGCGGCTAGGTGGATTAATTAATCAACATTTATATTATTGCACGATCGACCGGTAGCCGCGTAGGCCGGTTGAAGTTTTGCAGCTACCGCGAATAACCACGTCGGATCGAGATTACTTACGGTTTTAATATTCCACGCGAGTATTCCATCGTAATACCGCCACAACCTGAGTCGTCTTATTGGGTATTCTCCGTTTCTCGTGTTCCTTTTCCTCATAGTCGTTGTCGATGTTTCAGCGGTACCAAAGAGGGAATAAAAGGAACGGGAGTAGGAATCGTTGAAACATTTCTCTGGGTTTCGATTGTTTAGCTTAATCTGCGGCTAACTTCGTTGTTCCCTCATCTTGACATTCCTGACTAATATTGTATTGCATTTTCACAGCCTGCTTTTGTCGTTCAACAATTGAGTCCTCTTTTCAGCCAAGAATAGACGGATTTGTTTCTTAACACCATTTTGTTCGTGAACCACAAGCGACAGTACTGTTTCTGATGTATTTAAACAATTTCTTTAAATTAATTTCTGTTGTAATATCTTTAAATTAAACACATTGCAAGATTGGTTTTGAACGAAAAAAGGTATTCAACAAAGGAGTCAGTTTTGTCTTTGAACAATAAACACGCAACTCGTGCTTGAAGAAAAATAAATTATTAAGAAACGTCCCCTCGAAACAAACGAATCATGCAAATGCCGAACTCGCGGATCAAGGCTGCAGAAAAATAAATGACCAAAAAAATGTGCCCTCAAAACGAACGAACGAAATCATAAACTGACGGATGAAGGACGCAGAAGAATAAGGGGACAAACGTCGAACCGATGCGAGTATCGATTTCCAAAGAGAGCAAAGAATCGTCGGTCAGAAATAAACGTTGAGAGGTTGGCAGAACCCGTGGTCCCCAACGCCTCCACGGTTGAAAAAAGTCGTGCAATAAATATTCTTCTGTCCTAACGCGACAAAACGGCGGACGGTCGGGCCCCGACGAGATAAGGATTCTCACATTCGCAATCATCCTGTCGACGCGACGCATCCGGGAGAAATATCGACCGAGATTTTTGTCTGAGCGTCGCGCGAGCTGGTTCAGGCGACGCCGCGCCGGTGCCGAGAAACAGCCGCGCCTGTCCGCCTGTCGGAAGACGGATGATCTCCGTCGTCCTATGGCAAAACCGTTCCACCTCTGCAAGAACAGGCGGAAAATGTCTGCACTCGACTTTGTCGCGAGCTTCGCCGATCGTCCGGACGCCGTTGGAATGAACGCTTGCCTCGTAAAAGGTGAACATTCCCCGTTCGCTTTTCGATATGCGCCAGCTAGCCTTCCATGTCGAAGGAAACTACGCGGCTGATTCCATCTTTGTACATAAACGTCCATTTCCATGAAATTCGAGCACGGCGGTGACATACAGAAAGGGTTGGGAAAGGGACTGCGGACTTACCTCATCGGCGATGTTTCGCTGTTTTTAATTAACTGCGCTGCATGATGTATGATCTTATATGACATCACATGTTGCAGAATGACCTTACATGTCATTACATAGGGCAGAAAGACCTTACATGACATTACATGTTGCAGAATAATGTATGTCATCATATGTTGCAGAATGATATATGTCATCATATGTTGCAGAATGATATATGTCATCATATGTTGCAGAATGACCTTATGTGATATGACATGTTGCAGAATGATTTTATATGTCATACATAGTTCAGAATGATCTTACATGTCATTACATAGTGCAGAATGATCTTACATGACATTACATGTTGCAGAATGATACATATCATCATATGTTGCTGAATGACCTTGCGTGATATGACCTGCTGCGGAACGATCTTATATGTCATTATATAGTGCAGAATGATCTTATATGACATTACATATTGCAGATTAATATATGTCATCATATGTTGCAGAATGATCTTACATGTAATTACATGTTACAGAATGACCTTATATGTCATTACATGTTGAAGAATGACATCACTGTTGAAGATAGTGTCTCAAATCCGGAAAACATTCGTGGGAGATCTTAGAATCTGTGTGGAGCCTTATTGATACTGAAATAATGGAACGACTCGTAAATGCGTTCATAAAAGCACACGACGAATATGTCATGAAATCGTTATATACTTAATCCTTCGATATTTAACAAATCGTTATCAAAATATATTCACAAACCATTCACGAACCGAAATAAGACCAGGTAACCAAATGTACCGAAGACATCGTAACTTTATTAGGTAATGCCCTAAAGAATTAAAGAAGTGTCCACATATTTTTGAGCGGCAGAGTACAAATCGTAGGCTATTCAAAACTCATCGAGCGAATCACGAAGAAGCACAGTATCGCGATCACGCGGTGCAGATGTACGGGCATATCGCGTGCGCTCGTGCCACGGCGTAGAACCGCGTCGCGCATTATTTATCCGGCTCCTTTCGGAATTATTCTATTAATAAATATTCCCGGGACGCTCCTAGACGTCCGGAAAGTATGCTCAGGATGCGGCGCGAGTCCTGGCTGTCCGGCATCGAGCTATGCCAGGCTCGCGGACGTCCACGGTACGCAACCTTTCGTATACGTACACGCGCAATTCCGATGGACTCTGCATTAAACATTAAGGCAAACCTCCCGCAGGAGGTGCACCAACCGATCCCGATAAAAACCAGTCCCATTTTCCACGCGTACAACCGATCTGACGCCCGACTATGGCATCGAACGATCTCTCGCGGCTTCTCCCTACCATCGCGGTTCGACGTCGAACAGTTTCTTTCTGGACCGTTGCCTCTCTCGTCTCCTCGCGTTTCGAGGAGGCAATAAATCGAGCCTCGTCCGGTAATTCGTGCTCGTGCACCTTCTTCGTGTCTCCGTTCCAACGATCGCGCGGACACTGTATAAAGATCGAACGAGATTTCGAGAGCGATCGCGGGATCGCGTGAACTTTCATGGAATCCAACATGGGGGATATTGCCTAGCGAGGCGTTCCGCGAATTCGGCCATTTTCTTTCGATTTCATAGTTAAAACAGCGTTAGAAAATTTAACCTTCACTAAAATTATCTTTCAAATTCAAACTTTCGGTTATCTAAAGTTTAGCGGTCTCGAAGTAAGATTGTTTTCAAACTTTGAACGTTCTACATTTTGATTATCCCCATATTATCAAGGTCCCAAACTTTCAATGTCGAAAGTTCTGACATCCAAAAGTAACATTCTAAATGTCCAGTGTCCCAAAGTTCGATCTTTGCGAAATTCAAATATCTAAATGTTCCAATGTCTCAAAATTCCAATGTCGCAAATTCGAAATATCGCAAAATTCCAAAATCCGAAAATTTCAAAGCTTCATAATCCTCAAAATTCCCAAATCCCAATATTTAGTGCCCCAAAGTTTGACTCTTCCAGAATTCAAATGCTCAAATCTACAATGTCCACAAATTCCAACAGCCTAAATTCTAAATATCCCAAATTTCCAAAATTTAAAATTCTATAATCTCCAAAATTCCCCAACCCCAATCTTCAATGCCCCAAAGTTCGACCCTTCTAAAAATTGAAATACACGAAATCTCCGATATCCACAAATTCCATCACCCTAAATTCTAAATATTCCAACTTCCCAAAACTCCAAAGTCCCAAAACCCAGAAATCTCGAAGCTCAAAGTTCCCTAATCCCCACAATTCCCAACCCCAATCTTCAGTGCCCCAAAGTTCGACCCTTCCAAAATTGAAATACACCAAACCTTCAATGTCCACAAATCCCAACACCCCAAATTCTAAATATTCCAACTTCCCAAAACTCCAAAGTTCCAAAACGCAAAAATCTCTAAACTCAAAGTTCCATAATCCCGAAAATTCTCGAATTCTTCGTATCTCCGTACCAACAATCGCGGATACTGTATACCGTATACCGATCGAACGCGATTTCGAGATCGATCGCGGTATCGCGTGAACTTTCCTGGAATCCGACATGAGGGATATTGGCTCGCGAGGCGTTCCGCAAATCCGGCCATTTTGTTTTGACTTCACCGTTAAAACGGCGACTTCGTCAGGCCGTGGCGAGATCGGCGACCGTGACGATACTTTTACTCGGTTGCCCGATCGCGATATGAAATATTAACCCCGCGGATAAAGATTTCTTAAGCGACTGCACTTAGCCGGTGAATCGTTTGCGCGTTACGACCTCTTTTTACGTCCGCCGCATTCGACACGGTCTTCTTTCTCCGCGGATTAATGCGAAAGTTCATTCTTCTGCGGCGTAGATGGTAAAATTTTAATTGTAACGATAAAACATACGGTTTTCAGCGTGGTCGGTCGATCTTGGACTTACCTCGATCGATTTCATTTAATATTGTTTTATTCGGTGAATCTTGAAAGGAATTTACCCGATTACGGGTATCGAACTATATTCGATAACGTAAAACGTAATACGTTTGTAATCGTGAACCCAGGTCGAGAACCTTATGTGTTATACATATGTGTAATACATATCTGTAGCACATTTTGCAGATTTTTATGAATTTAACGCGTTCGATGCCTACCTCGAATTTATCAAAACTTATTTAATTTTATCTTCGACAACCTTGATCGATCATTCTATACACCTAGCTATATCTTCTAAATATATGTATCTTAACCAATTAACTGCGGTTGACGTATATACTCGTCGTGTAAAATACATAATTAATAAGAATATTGTTTGGTGGTATGTTTCCTTTATATTACCAATACAACTGCTATGTATTTTATATGCAGGAAGAAATATTTCTCCACCTCACGGACTAATTAAATAAATTGAAATTCTTTAAATTATTTTCCGTCTCCAATTTTTCTTGTTCACGTATTGTATTATTTTTTGACAACTTTCAAATTTTCAGTAAGAATTACGTATTCAGAAACGAGTTGTTAATTTTTTGCCAAATAAAAATGTAATCCTTGTTCCAATCTCAAATACATAGGCCTAAACAATTATTCTCAAAACATCCCCTAACACTTTAAAACATCAAATATGATATAGATTTTGGAATAGAAATCCGAGCTTTCTCGAATAGAATGGATCAAACGAAGCGTGAGTGGCGTATTTTTCGTATCGCGGTAAGAAAACGAATTTTATCTATCATATTGCACCGTTCTTTCACGACGCGTCGATTAATAACGCAACGATATCGGCGGGATCTCGAACGCATCCCAGATTCGGTCATCCTCGTACGGTTTCTCGATCGGTCGTTCGCGAGTTACGGAGAAAAAGATCGCCGATTTATTAACGAGGCGTTCCACAATAAAGCGAGATACGCGTATTGCTCTGCTCTCGGCTCGAAGAAATCGTACGGGGGCTGTGCCATTATCGTGCAATCTGCCGAGCGGTTCCGCGCGAGTTCTTCCTCAAGAGAAGGCGTGTTCGGGCCACGAAAGGGTAGCTCTGTGAAATCATTCTGTTTCCTCGTATTTCTTTTCGTCCTTCTTCTTTCGGAACACCGAGTACAAAACTTGTTACACAAAATTGCTTCGGAATGACAGGTTAGAAAATCATTACGGAAAACGCGTTGCATTAACCACCATCTTCTTCGTTTTTTTTTCGTATTTCTTGAAGAAACGATCAATTGCGAGTTAGTAACAACTAGATTTTAATGCGATATTTGATTTGCGTACATTTTATTCGTCCCGAAATTGCTTTTCTTCGACTGGTTTTCGAATTGATTTTCTTCCACTGACGATTCACATCCATTTTATATCGAGGATATCGATAAAACGTTTACGTGGACATTTTATTTGTAATTATAATTTTATGTATACATCTATTTATACATACATACATACATACATACAGCTACTTATATATACATACGCTATAAATACGCTATTTATACATACAGCATGTGTGCACAATTGGCTCTTTATTCATATAACATATGTACACAATTGGGTATTTATACATACGCTATATGAGCACAATTATTTAATACATTTTCTGTATATTACATCGACACAAATAAACAACTGTGGCATAATAAACAATTGACTTAACTGATAGGATGTTTTAGGTGAATGGGCAGTCTTGGTGTTGCAAACTTATGTACATAATGTATGTATGAATAGCCAATTATGTATGCATACTGTATGTATAAATATCTAATTGTGTATACATGCTGTATGAATAATAGTACGATTGTGCATATATAAAATATGTATAAATAATCAATTGTGTATACACACTGTACACGTATAAATAACCGCATCATAAAACTTGTCGACATCTGTTACCAGATCACTGCCACCTTACAGTAAGGTCTTTTTCCTCTATATTGCCATTTTTCATAGAGAAACAAGTTCTGCACCGAGTATCGTACTAGTACCAATTTTCACGAAAGCACAGTTTACATTTTCATTAGAAAGGAGGACCTCCATGTCGCTCCTCTTACGCCAACTCCTCAGACAGCGTGAAATACGAACGAGATCGACGATCCACATATTTTCTCGTCCGGCAATTAAAAGCATCGATCGGGAACATCACCGACGCTAAAAGGTCTGATAAAAACAGAACAATTATCCCGTATTTCTCCAAAGCTTGCAAAGAAGTCCGAATTTCCGAGGGGGGGTGGTGGTTGGCGCGTGACGCAGCAGAACGCCCCCTAATTAAGTCCAGGTAATTATCGACAGCTAATGGAAGAAGAATGGCCGCGTCGGGGCGAGATTCCTTCGCGGAAAGAAACACGGGAAGAACAGTTTCGGGACAGCTATCTGTGGCAGGTGTACGCTGTCGATTCGGCGAGGAGGGCAGGCGATGAAAGAGGAACGACATTCTGTCTGCTCCGCTCGCGCCCACCGGGCGGAGGAGGAGATCCGGGCAGTCAGAGGTTGAAGGAGGTTGAAGAAGGTGGAGTAACCGTAGGAGGAGATTGGTCCCGACCGACGGAACCACTATTCCAACAAGCAGGGGACGATCGGCAAAAAGTTAATGAAATAATATCAATGCGGAACGCGTATCGCGGGGGTACAAGTACCGGGCCAACGAGTATCTCTTCCTCCCCTCGTTCCCTCCTACACCCTTTCGAGGATCCCTTCTTTTCCCTTCCTCCGTCGAGCCCTTCGACGTCCAAAATATACCGGGAACACTCGGGTTCATCGATGTGGAAGCAGAAGAAGCATAAAGTACGATCCTTCATCTTCGATTTCCAGCAAGCGAAATGTCACAAGTCAATGTTTAAAGTCGAATTAATCTCCGATGCTTTTTATTGGGTTGTTCGGAAAGTAATTTCGTTTTCTTTCTTATGGAAATGAGAAACGATTTTCACGTTTCCAAGTTCCCAATGTTTCCCAGTTCCAAAGTTCGAAGTTTCCAATTTCCAGACTTTCATACTCCCAAATTTCCCAATCTCCAACTTCTAAATTTTCAAGTTTCCAAGTTTCCAACTTCTCAATTTCTGAATTTTCAAAAACCCAAGTTTCCAAATTCCAAAAGTTCCAGCATTCCAATTTCTAAAGTTTCAAACTCCCAAATTTTCGCGGGTTCATTCGTCGCGACGACGTTCATGTGGAAATTCCACGGAAGGTCGATGAAAAAAGGGGCGAACAAATCACCGTGGCCGCTCGTTACCGCGATTTGCACGGTAATCGATGCGGACGCGCAAAAAACGACGTTCGCATCGGGTCCCGAGGAGAGAACACGACGCGGCGGCAATCAGCGAGGCCAAAAATCGCGAGGAGTCGGCTCCGGTGTAAAGGGGTACGCGGCTGAAACGAGGGGCAGGGAGGGGGTTGGTCGGAATTCTTTATACGCCTGACCCGACCGATACGATCGATCGATCGAACGGACGATCATCGTCGACGACCCGGACGAACCGTCGCGACTCGCAAGAGCGTTGCCGTGGACCTCGAGGATGAGAGAAACACTTTTTACGATGATGGATCGCCGGTCGAACCTGCAGGAACGTCGGTTCGCCCGGTTCCTCGTCTTCCTTCAGCGAGCGAGGGAGGGGACCTCGTCCTGTCCCCGGGACGCACATAAATTCGTGTAAACCCCCATAAATCCGTGGAGAGGCGCGAGCAGAAAGCGACACGACGCGGGACAGACTGTCGCGCATCCGCTTCAACGCGCACGAGATGCCCGCTCGTTGAACTTTTGCTAACCGTCTGATAAAAAAAACAAGCCACCCTGTAGAAAATATTTGTTAAATACTCGCGTTTACCCAAAAGGGACCGTTGTAGGTGTTTTGCACGCTTGTGCCTACAAATTACAATAACTAATACTCGAAGGATCACCTAAATACTTTGGGAACTAAGGAGACTATTTCTAAGCTGCGTTTCTATCTATTCTACAGGGTGAGCCTGTAGAATCCGGACAGAATAGATTTCGAATTGCCCGCTATATTAGTATTCAAATGAAGGTCCTAATTGGATTGGAAGTTTGTTAAATATGTCAATAAGACTTCATTAACCTCAAAATGGCAGATCTCGTCAAGCCAAGCATGGAATATAATTGAAGAGTGGCGATTATCGAAAGCCTATGCACTGGTTAAATTATAAAATTCTTTGAGTACCTAAAATCGACGGTATACGACGTATCAAAAAAATATGCGACCCAATGAAGTCCGCGTGTTCGCGTTTTAGTTTGTATCCTCCGAAATAATGATTGAAAATCGGCTTAATTTCGCCTTTCTAGAGGTTCCACCTTAAATTGAGACGGTAAAAAAGCCCTCGCGGATCATTAAAGGTTAAAAGTTATTTATCGCTATTTTAATTTTCATTTTAATTTTAGTTAAAAGTCATTTATTTCAAAGTGTTGCATTAAATCAAACGACGAACGCGAGTCGCGTCCCTAAAGTGCAAAATATCTGTAGGATAAATATCCTGCAGAAGTCTAACTGTATATGCTCCAGCTTCGTTTAAATTTTACCAAGTCCCTAAATTTCCACATTCCTAGATCCCTAACTCCCGAGATTCCCAAATTCCGCTGTCTCCGGACGCTTAACCCTTTGCACTCGAGAGGCGACTCACACTCACCACCCTGTTTAATACAGCAACGTGGAATACGTATTTTTTAACTGAATCTCTAATGTTTCACATATGATGTGCGAACATAATGACACAGCTAATAGTGGCAATTAATGATATAGCGACAACTTTGAAAGAATTGAAGAAACTTTTCAACCAAATATTTTTGTAGTTGCTTTGTGTTATCCGTAAAAATACCTTCGAGTCCAAAGAGTTAATCATCCATCCGTAATCGGAAACTCTCATAAATCCTGACAAATCAACGAGTTCATCCGTGTGTTCTCGTATGATCCCGAAGGAAACCAGATACATACGTTCTCTACGACAGTATGTAATCGCGGTTCATTTAGATAACGAATTCCGGTGAGACCTGGTTCTCGCGAACGAATTTCGAACACGCTCGACTAACGGACACCGGGATCGGCCCGAAAATATGTAATCAACTGTTCCAGTGCGAGCATACGAACATCCGGTGGAGCGTGCGAATATTCACGCACAACCCGAGTCTCGTTTCCGTAACACTTTGAAGTCTCGATACGTTTCTGATCCGACCGAAAATAGTATTATGCACTTAATGTATAAACAAGTGGAGCAGATATTATTGACGATTAAAAATAAGTAAATTTATGTTTATACATTTCTTATTATTTATTTAATAAATTTGTTGGTATGACAATCTATATACTCTGCGTTTTTACTACGATGGTAGCAATGATAATTTGTTCTTTTTTCTTTTCAGAATACAGAAACTTCATAATATAGAAGTGTGAAAATTTGAAAAAGTGATAAATTTGGAAATTCGATATCTTAAAAATTTACGGATTCAAAAATGGGAACGAGGAAATTTACGCGAATTCGCGAATATCGAAATCTTGACGAAAGTATACTCGTCCCGATCCGAACATCGGATTGCACGCGTGTACCGATCGGTTGCATAATTTTTTCTTCTCTCACGGGGACGCGAGAAAACCTCTGGCAAAGTGGTAAGTGGGTTTCAAGCACGTGGGAAGCAACGTGGCTCTATCGAATCGCGAGGATCGTTCGACGAATTAATTACGGGATTTTATTAGCGGCGCGTACCGACGCTTAATCGATCGCGAGCGTCCATACGGACGGAAATAAATTTCTACGGGACGTTTCCTGGAGAGAAAGGGCCACGTCGAGATGGGAATAAATAATCGACACCAGAGAGTTACCAGCTGCGAGGGTAGGTACTTAAATGCGTTTCGCGCTTCGTGCATCCTCGTGCAACTTTCGAGGCGAGCGAACGTGGATACGTCGACCCTCGACCCCGGCCAAATTATCGTTACCCTATAAAAATCATGCTACTCGCTATTAGCATTCGATCGTGGCTATTTTACGAGCAACGCGTTCAGGGGCCACGCTCTCGGACGATAGATCCGACTATTCTTTTCTCTCTTTCATCGGCCAACATCTTGCCACGCGTGATTTTACCTGTAGGCGAAATACTAGCCACCTGTACCACAGCGACAATAAATTCCTACGTTCGTTATGGTGCTTGCATACGTTCTGGGTGATGGGAATCGATGAATTCAATAAATCATGCGTGCGTTGATGCCGCGTGCCACGTGATCGTTGTAAAAACGATACCATCGCGTGAAATCTAGAGACACGTTTTATGGTAAAATCAGGGGCAATAGTATAGAGGAGATATACGTTCGGAGTTGATTTCGAGAATTTTGTAAAGTTTGAACATTTTTGCAGTGTACAAATTTTTCAAGCTCGCAAATCTTCAGTTCCCAAAGTTCCAAACTTCCTAAGTTTTATTTTCCAAATTTTCGAATTCTCAAATTTTTACATTCCAAATTTCGAAATTTTGCAAATTTTCAAGTTTCAAAATTTCCAAATTTTCAAGTTTCCAAGTTTCTAAATCTCTAATTTCCAAATTTTCAAAAACCCAAGTTTCCAAATTTCAAGAGTTCCAGCTTTCCAATTTCCAAACTTTCAAACTCCCAAATTTTCTAATTTCCAAGTTTCCAAATTTCGAAATCTTCGAGTTTGAAAATTTCCAAGTTTTCAATTCTCCGATCTTGGAATTTTCAAATTTCCAATTTCCAAATATTCAATTTTCTAAATGACCCAAACTCGAACGTTAGGAATTACAGTACACCTAAATTTAAAAATCTGAAAATTCGAAAAACAGAACTTTCCACGAATCTCGTTAATCTCGCCGCTTCATCGTATAACCTAAGCGCCCTGAAGCGACTCAGCGAACACCTAATCATCCGATCAGCGGTCCACGATCTCCACTATTCGCCCAAAACAAAGCACCAAATCTCCGTAAGTATTTAAACAGCAAATGGAACGACCCACAACAAAGATCGATCACAGCGAACGAATTCACGAAGATCGGTCAACCATAAATAACATCGTTCGTGTGCGTCCGTTTTACGCAATTTTCTCTAATTAATATCGTGCGGCACACGAAACCGAACATTTAACATCGCCGATATTAATCGATCGCGTTAGCTCTTTTTTTTCCAAGTACGATCGGTATACCGGGCAAAAGGATCACGCACGTGTACGAACTCACAATATGGACGCAATTATAACGCCTAAATTACAATCGTCGCCGATCATACGTTTCCACCGGATAAAAAATATCCGCCGTTCTTGGGCCGCGACGTGATCCACGTACCAGATGAGCCGATTCGAGAGGGACTGCACGAACCGGAAGTGGCTGAACGGACCCAATTACCTCGGCTGCAAGTTCAACCACGTACCGTTATCAAGACGCGTACGAACGCGTAGCGGAAGACGGGGCCGCGAAAGAACCGGGCCACCCCGAATCAAATTGCGTGCTTTGCAGTTTCGCGAGTTATCGCGAACACGGAAACCCCTGTATTGGTGGCCGAGCCAGCCCGATATGAGCCTTCCGAGACAGCCCTCGGGATATATCGCGTTTCCGGACTGCCCCCGGGACCGTGACCTCCTCTTCGTCGCGAATTCCTGCACGACGCGGACGCTCGCCGTGGAGGTCCGTCTTCTTGCACGACGCGGCCATTATCTACTGAATTTTCGGCCCAAGGTTGCGGCAAGTATATCAGGGCCGACAATTTTGCACCGGAGAAATCGCAGATATTCAACGAGTTGGGAACCTTGGAATTTGGAAATTTGCAAACGCGGAGATTCGAATGCGTGGAATTTGGGTGTGTTGGAATTGGGAAAGGGAGGATGTGGAACTGTGTTATTTGGGAATGTATGAATTTGGGATTGTAAAGTTTGATAGGAATTTGGGTATGTAGGATCGAGGAAAGAGGGGATAGATAAGTGTTATTTGGGAATGTGAAAATTTGAGAACGTGGGATTTGGGAATGAATGAATTTGGGGTTGCAAGGTTTGGTAATGTAGGAATTTGGGTTTCTAGGATTTGTGAATAGGGGATTTGGAAATGAAGGAATATGGATTTCTAGGATTTGAAAATATGGAAATTTGGACATGTAGAATTTACGAATGTGGAAATTGTGATTGTGACAATTTTGGAACGTAGGATTTGGCGAAACGGGAAATTGGACATGTATAATTGGTGAATGTTAAAATTTGCATTTGTAGCGATTTGGATACGGTGGTATTTGCTTTACATGCTTTACTTAGCTTTGTACAATTGAGGAACATAGTGCTCAGAATTTGTGGAATCTTAAAATGAGAAAATGTAGACCATTGGGTTCATAGGTGCATGAATTCGAATACACGAAAGTTGAAAAATTGATGATTTAAGTTCGTATAATGCGAAAATATAAAAACTCAAACATCTCTCAAATCACTCCTTACAACAACCAATTCTGATGAAATCGTTCACGCTGGAGAAGTAACAGGTCAATTATGAGCAATCCCGAATCGCGTTAGCCCTAATCGAAAGAATCGTTGTCCAGGGTCGTTCTTCGCGTTGTCCCGAAAAGGCGTTACACCGTGTCGCGTTTCGATCTCCCCTCGTATCTGAAAAGGAAGGGTTACCTGCGTGTGCATGTCTGGTATCTACAAATGGCAGAACAGTATCGTACGATCGATTCCAATAGCGGTCGTGCATTCTCGATTCCGCGAAGAACGCGCGACAACCGTCCTCCCCCTCGCTTTCCACCAGCTGCTCTTCGTGGACGTAGGCTATCGCGTCACGGGAAAAATCCTCGACACAATGCCGGTGCTTCCCGGAAGGTAGGCAATGCCCGTAAGCATCGCATTAGAAAAATTGGCGGACATTGTTGTGACCGGTCATTCCGCTTCTAGGAATGCGTGTCTCGCAAATTGCCGACCTGTTGTCCCGTACGGATTGTTCATTCTATTCCACCAGCTCTCCTTTTCTTGCCATTTTATCCTGTCCTCTGCCTCCCACTTTTTCGACCAACGCACGATATATTTAAACATCTTAACCCTTTACGCTCGAGCGGCCACTCTCCCTCGACATTTCATTTCATTTGCGACTATTTTTAAGAAATCACTTTTAATTCCATTTTTAGTATTAAGCGATGTTTGAACACGCTGAAACAGACAATATTGGAAATTGACCCCTTGTCGTACTTTGAGGAGTTTGATATACAATTTGATATTATGTATATGACGATTTTGACGAGTATCATGATGCACTCACAGCTCAAATGTAACAAATCTTATTCAAATTTTTAATACTCCACAACTCGAATTTTAGGTCCAGTTATAGTTCGTGTAGGCAAGAAGATTTCCACTATTATGCACGTGATGCTTGAACACACTGAAATAGACGATATGATTATGCATATACGCGATACTCGTGCCACACTCACAACAAAAATTGTACAAATCTTATTCAAATTTTGCGAGAACATAAGAGTTCCGATACCAGAAAATGTTCAAGTTTCTGTGCGTGCGCTCGTCCAATGTAGAACGACATTCCGCTCGGGCACGAAGCGAATTCGCGCACCATAAGCGAACACATTTCCTCGAAGAAATTAACGAAACGCCGAATAACAGCGCGTAGACCTTGCAACGTTATCTTAGGCTCGTTACGGGCAGCAGATACACCTGGACGCGAGCCCCTCCTATTAGATCTCTCGCGTATCTCTTCCGGCGAGCTAATAGACCGTCGAAGGCCGATTCCTGTCCGATTTCGCTGCCAATCAGCCGAGAAACGGTGGCAGCGTCGGTGACGCGACGCGGACGTCGGTGTCCACGGCGCGACGATGCTCGTCGTCGAGCTGGGCCCTCGATCGTAAATCGAGCAGAGACAAGAGTGTCGCTGCGTAGCGGAGACGTGCTCGTCGGCCAATCAGCGGGACGAGCACCACCGATAAGCGATAAATCACGCAGCTTTCGTTCCAGCCGTGCCAGCGTGGAACCACGCGTGTTCCCCAAGTGTTCCCCGCAATTAGTGTCAGCCCCCCTCCTGATCGATCGTCTCCTCGCGGATTCTTCGGGGCGAGACGCGGCCCTCCTTCGACGGGGACGCGTCGGCATCCTGACCCACGCCAACGCGCCTATGCTGACGACTCTGTTCCTCGAAATGTCTTCGCGATCCCTCATTTCCATCGTCGGACACCTACGCCGTTCACCGTCTACGAGGCAGTCACTCCCTGAATCACCGTCAGCCCTTGGATCCTCGTTATACCGATGATACAGTCATTGGCCGCTGATATTCGCTGACCATCGAAATAGGCCTGCCACTAGTTTTAGACAAAAGCAAATTTAAGGTCCCTGAATTACCATCAGCCCTTGGATTCTCGGTATGCCGATAATACAGTCGTTGACCATCGAAATAGGATTACCAGAAATTTTAAGCAAAATCAAATTTAAAGTCACTCCCTGAATCACCATTAGCCCTTGTATCTCCGTTATACCGATAATGCAGTCGCTGCTAAATAGAAATAGAACCACCACAAATTTTAAACGAAAGCAAATTTAAAGTCACTCCCGAATGACCACCAGCCCTTGAATCCCCATGAATATTTGTAAAATTATATAATTATATGAATAACACAATATTTGTAAAATGATATAATAATATGAATAATATAATATTTATATAATAATATAATTACATGAAAAGGACACCTCGAAGAGTCAAGATGAACTACTTACGTAGCACCATGCTATCACGCAACGCACATGAACGCGCGGTGTATATTACAAAATTACAGTCAATCTAAAAATAATTTTCCGCGCGACGTTTATTCGTCGATCTCTTTCCCCGTTCTACAAGCCATAACCCGTTCCCTGTTGCAACCGAGCACGTGCCATTTCACCCGTGCCACCATATATCATTCGAAAGTGTGCAATTGTGCATGGATTTTATGTTTCTCGCTAGGTATCATAAAATGATGGAGCACAGGTGACACGATCGGAAAAACAAACGGGCGGTTTTAACCCTCCCCGCGTAAAGTTACCAGAACGATTCGGTTTCGCGGCAATTACTCTCGGCCCCTGTGTCGATCTAACGATACACGATGTTTTACACTTCCATACTTTCTTGTTCCCGTTACATAACGATATGAATTATGGCTCGTCGCTAGGTGGATACGTATACGGCCGGCGCTTGTTTCTATTTATTCGCTACCATTGGCTCGGGTAATAGAATCGTAGCCGTTCACCGACACGAGAAGGCTGGGTGTTGTAATAGGAAACGAAGGGGATCGATCGTACGGGCGGTCGAATAATTAAGGGAGCCGATTGGTTGGGAAATCGATACGTACGCTAACAACGGCGATCTTGAACGTTGATCGGCCGCCTAATTCCATATGTGGCAATTCCCGGTCGGGGAATATATATCTTCGGTACCGCGTTGTGTATCCATCATGATCTATCCATTACGCGCTACCCGTCACAAACCATCCGTCTTGATCTATCGCGAACCGATCCAATAGAATTAGAAACCATAAACTGGAACCGTCTGGCCTCCGTTTCTAATCGTGGACCTGTCTTCGATAAAATATCACTGGATACCCGACCGGCCGGATATTATTGATTCAATGCCCGCCTGGAAATCTACGGACCAACGGCGAAATTAAGTCATCGTTTGATAGATCGCCGCGATTCGTCCGCTTTTATTTCGGCCCAACAGGTCTGACGTCGGAATCAATTACGGCCGAATCTGTAACGTTACGTCGTTGGTGGTAAAGCTGAGTCGATCGCGAATTTGCATTTTTATTGCGGGGTGGGTTAGGTCGTGTTTGCGACCCAAGTTGGGACCGAAGGGGTGGTCCTTGCATATTCGCGAATTTAGGATTTTAGAAAGTCAACGATTTGGAAAATCGAAATTGTGCATGTTCGCGGATTTGGAGATTTACATATTTGGGCATATAGATTATTCGAAATATACTAATAATTTATTGGAAATATAATACTCAGGAAATTTGGGTTACTGAATTGCGATTTTAAGAATTTGGAGATTCGGAAGATCAAGAATTTTGAAATTTGTGAATGTCGATATCAGAAACTTTAAAAAGTTGGCAATTTGGGAAATTGAAACTTCAGAAACACGGATCGATGGATCCATCGTGTCCCGGGGATGAACTATAATTGCAAAAAGTTCTTTCTACTATTTATTAGAATTTCCCAGCTTCGACTTCCCCAGTCACTTCCAAACTCAATTTCGAACATCGCCATGCAGAAATGACAACCTCTCCTCACGTGACGTAACGGAACCTCAAATAGTCCCACTGACATCTGTTAGGGTTGAAAAGATTAACGGGAGGATATTGCGAACTCCAAATTCTCGAAATCAAGACGAAGGAATCGGGTTTAACGCGGCATAGCATGTTGCGGCTCTATGAAATTCGGCAATTTCTTTTTGCTCGCATACTCGTCTTACGGACGAACGTTCGAGTGTGTGCGTTTTCTTTTTTTTCGGGGCCTCAGGCGCAATATCTCGGACGTATTACGAAGTTACGAAGGAACCCGATGCCCAACTGGAGCTCCTCATGCCACTCCCACCGTATAATCAGGCTTCTTGGCCCGCCACTGCTGGATGATGGCCTGCGATGCTCTCCTTCTGCCTGTTCTTGTCCTACCCGGACCCCGTTGTCCCGCACCCTGTTTTTCTTTACGTCGTTTCCTTCCCTTCGTGGCGTCCACCTTTCTCTGTGTACATCTTCACGCGCGGTAACCAATAAAAGCGGTTTCGGTAATGAGCGGTTGCTCGCATCTTCGGGGCCCTCGTTCCTCGCCCGGGATGCTTTTACGCCCCTGAAACGCTCGACCCGCTGCCTTCCATAATTTCCGGCTCCCGAAAGTGAAATCCGCTCGCTGCGTACGCCTCTGCATTATTTACGGTCGCGATGTTGCACGGATTCCCGAATTCGATCTTTTAGGAATCGCCGTCTTGGGAATACCAGAATTGGGAGCACTGGGGTTCTGGGATCTGGGAGTTTGAGGATTTGAGTGTGCAGGAATCTGGGGAACCTGGGGAAGTTTGGATACTGGGACTTTGAGAATTTACGGATTTGGGGACTTGTAGATTTGGAGACTTGTGGATTTGGGGACTTGGGTATTTGGGGACTTGGGGATTTGGGGACTTGGGGATTTGGGGACTTGGGGATTTGGGGACTGGGGGCTTGTGGATTTGGGAATTTGGGGATTTGGAGATCTGGGGATCTGGGGCATTTGGGACTTGGAGATTTGGGGATTTGATAATTCGAAATTTGAGGATTGGTGGATTTGGGAATTTAGGAATTTTGGGATTTGTGGATTTGTGGACTTGGAGATTCATTAAATATACGAATTAACAAATTTTTAAATGTTTAAGATTCCAATATATTCAACTTGTATTTAACTTGATATCTCGATCGTACCGATTGAATCATACGAAAGCACCGCGGAAGTGAATAGTCGACAAAGCGACACTGATTGCAGAATGAAGTGGCAAGTGGTTTCGTCTGTCGCGATAAAACCGATCGGCGTGGCACGTCGAACACGTGAGTTTCGTAGCCGTTCGTGTAATTCGTGACCGACCGTTACAAGGTCTGCCGATAGACTCGCATCCTGCGCCGTTACAACTATCTGTGTATACATATATGTATACATAAGAGAACGTGAAGCGGCACTCGACCCGAGAGATGCACTCGGCTGCACGCGAGGGACGATAGCTTCTCAGGTGTCCGTAACTCTCGTGAACTCATTCATGCACAGCCAACACCATCGCTCGGGGCTTTTGCATACACGTCAATGAAATACCAGCTTCCGACCACTTTTCTCCTATCCCTTCTTCGATTTATACCGATTTTTCGCCTTTACGTTGACGATTTCAAACGTTCCAACGAATTCTTATGCCGATTGTATTCAAAATATTTATTAATTACGCACTATATTATGGATCCTCATCAGGGGTTGTTTTTGGGCATCGGGATATAAGAAATCGTTCAGGTTCTTTGCTATCGTTATATTTTATGTCGAAATTTGAGAATTTCTGAATTTATGGTTTTAGAATTTTGAGATTCAACAATCTTGGGATTCGAGATTTGGACACGGAATTTTAGGAATGTAGGAACTTGAGGGTCGAAGTTTTTGAGATCTACGGGTTTGGAGTTCGGAAGCTTTGAGATTCGAGATTTGGTGACTGAATTTTGGGAATTTGGGAATTCGGTGATCGAGCTTTTTGAGATCTAGGGATTTGGGGTTCGAAAACATTGAGATTCGGGGAATAAGTTTTCGGAATCTAGGGATTTTCCGATCTAGAATTTGGAGATATAGGAATTTTTCGAATCCTATTAACTCGGGCATCTAGGGATTTGCGGACTTTGATTTTGACATCATTGAGATTTGGAGGCCTCGGAATTTGAGATTTGGAATCTAATCGTAAGCTTTGGGAATCTAGGGATTTGGCGATCTAGAACTTGGAGATCTAGGTATTTTTGAAATCCTGAGGACTTTGAGATGTAAGGATTTTTGAGATACTAAAGATTTGGAGGTCTAGGGATTCGGGGGCTTCCAGAGTAGAATATTTCAAGATTTAGGAACTTTGGGATTCGATGATTTTGAAATTTGGTTTTGAGATTTGATTTATATTTTTTAGAAATAGGCATTGTGCAATGCAGAGATTTTTGGATCCAAAAACTTCTACGTTTACAAAATTTTTTAACATTGGAATTTGAATACGTTTCGAAATCCAGGAACTTCAAAATCTCAGAAGTGAAATTCGGGAAACAGAAAATTTCAGCTTTTTTGAAAATATAGAGAACTTAGAAATTTGAAAAAATTTAACCTAAACTCGCTCGATCTCATCTTATTTATCTAAAGTACGCTATCGCAGTTGGTTGCAATATACGAGCGTCAGTGCATAATTTCGATCGAGATTAGATGCAGTTAGCTTTTACGATGAATTCGCAATGATTCCCGGTTCCGTTTGATAAATTATATATCCGATTATATTTATAACCGGAGGAAGGAAGATCAGATACACGACTCACGTTGACCATATGGAGGTTAAAGCTTGGCGATATAACGGGAGTTTGTACAGTTGAACGGCTCAATTTGAACGTAAAATGAAATAGAAGATACAGGAATATCATGATGGTCACGGTTCAAGTGTTCGTCGAATTCTCTCCAACAGTCCATTTGTTAAGACAGTTCGGCTTAAAAACGAGGTGAACATAAACAGTGAAAATATAGCTCGCTCGTATACGGTGCTCGCGATTTTAAAGCAATCCATCTTATCGAATTGGCTCCAAGCTTATTACTCGTTGGTTCGTGTACACCGCAACCCTAACCGAGGATCGTTAAAGTAGGTTGACTTTTCAATTAAACGTTTATTAGATCAGAGAACTGCAAACTACCCGTGGCGTATCAGTTTCAGTTTCGACGTGTATTTACAAGACACGGTGTTGTTCGTGTGTACATACACTCGTAATAAATGCGATGCAGAGGACATTTTATTGAATGGCAATTCCATAAATATTCAACATTCCTTTCACCTGTTCGTTGCTTACCAATTTATTACGAATTCTCGACGAAATAAGTCTATATAAACAAAAAGACCACACCGTTACAGTTCTCGGGACGGCGATAGTGTCCACAAGGACAAATTGAAAGAAACTTTCTAAACTCTAAATCTTATCTTACGCCTGAATCGATTTATGAAAAACTCGATCACCCAGATTTATTCGAGAACGCGGTTGTTTTATCGTTCACCGCCGTTTTCGTTGTGCAAATTGGGAAAGCTGTGGGGAGATTGGGGTGAGACGACAGGGTGTAGTATGGTGTTGTATGTTCTCTAATCTTTACATTCTCACATTTCTGAATATCTAAAATTCTAAAATTCTAAAATTCTAAAATTCTAAAATTCTAAAATTCTAAATCTTCAAACTATTAAATTTGTATACCCTCAAGTTCATAAATTGCCAGATTTCCAAATCTTCAAATTTTTAATGGCTTAGAATTTCTACAACCTACATCTTCAAGTCTCAAAATCCTAATTTTCAAATTGCTAAATTCCCAAATTGCTAAATTCCCAAATTGCTAAATTCCCGAATCCCCAAATCACCAAATTCCCAAATCCCCAAATCGACAATTCGCCAAATCCCCAAATTTAGTATTCTCAAATGCCCAAATCCCCAAATTCCCAAATCTACAAAACTTAAAGTCTCCAAGTACCAAAGTTCTAAATTTCCAAATTCGTACATTCCTTAATTCCCAAAACCAAGCACTCACATCCCAACTCCCGAAATCCACAATTTCCCACTTTTCCAAAGTATTTAAAATTTTCCAAATTTCCTACATTCATCATTTTCTTCCAAACTTCGTTTCGATCATCGGTTATCAGAAATTCCACGAATCCACATATGAACATGTCTCCATACGAGCAATCGAAAGTGAAATCGTTATTCACTAATCATACGATTATCCATATATTCGTCAAACATTATTATCAAAAGAACGACCAACAAATTTGACGATAATACGAAACAAATCAAACGACCAATAACCCAACATATTTTCATCTCGCTCAATTGACTCAACTCGAGCACGCTAAAAATAATTCTAAATATCATACCCACCGATGATATCATTGTTCAAGCGTCCGACAATTAATTGTACATGGAAGTTCGTAATATCGGAAGAATGCGTTCCGCATACCATAGAGCATCGAGTGCCCCTTAAATCTTCTCCCATTTCCAGTATACCGTGCGTTCGATGTATCGCGGAGACGTTTGTATCGAGGTTGGTATCGCGATACGTCGGAAAGTCGTTCCGGGCCAGTTCCCGACCTTTAGCCCGATTTTTCCAGGGTGTGGCACGCGTTTGCATACACGAAGAATTAACGAGTAAATACGGAGAGGCTATTACGATCCACGATCGTCTATGGCGTGTATGCAAAGGAGGCGGAAGAACGACCGATGAGGAAACACTGTCAAGCTGTTAGCATTCAATGAGATAATGAAGAAACACCACGGAATTCAATGACCCGGCCGGCTACGAGCGTAGGACGATAGTAACTTCGCGGCTTCTATCGGGATTAGATTAGCATACAACCAATCCGGGCACCGGTAGATCGTCCGATTTGAATATTCCGTCCCCTTATTGCCGGTTGCTTGAAAATAACGCGTTACTGCACCATGACACGCATCGAAATTCATTTTCACCCGTCGACCTGCGATCCTCGCCTCTCGAACGACTTGCTTCTGTACTGCGAACACGTTAGCTACACTCTGTTTAACATTTTCAATACCGTATCACCTACCGGTGACATGACGCAGATGTTATTACATGGTCATGTCGCTTACGTGTTACATGCAAGTGATCCTGCATGAAACGTTACTCGCAAGTGTAGAATGAAATTGTTTCGCACAAGGCTTGTGTTTCGACAAAATCGAATTCGAGAATTCGTCAAAACACTTTTACGGAAGTTCAAGTCAAAAAAATAACTTCTATGTACGAAAATCTGTCACCTTTATTTTGTACTATATACAATATTTCCACCTCATATGTGCATATCACCTGCATCGCAAAAAGAATTCGTATGCGTTTTAACTAGGCTAGAGTTGAAGGGTGTACCTCCGTTTGCACGCGGAGTATCGTAGTATGTCGCGAGCTGGTTGCATAGCGATCTTCCTCGAAATTCCTTGCGGCGAGTCCGTTGTTTTTATTGACATACCGCTGGCTCGATTCGGGGATACTTAAGGTGGGCCGAGGGAGGTAATTCGAGAACCGTAAGGTGTTTCGAGACAGCCGCTTCGGAGCATTCGATACTGGCTCTGTGGAGGTGGACGATACTTTTCCCTTGTACAGTCAACAGCAAATATGGCTTCTCTAGGGAAACTATGGTAAATGAAGCAGGAGAGGACTTACGCTCCTTGATTTCTGGGGAGTTTTTAGGATTTCGACGTTCGGAGGTGGATGAAGAATTTAGGAAATTCGGTATCTGGGGGTTGACTCGTATGGGTATTTGGCAATGCACTCATATGGATATTTGGGGATGGACTCGTGTGGATATGTGGGGATGGTCTTGTATGAGTATTTGGGGATGGGCTGATATGTATATGTGAGGATGGACTGATATAGGAGTTTAAGGATGGTTTATATGAGTATTTGGTGATGGGATAATATGAAACTTAGAGGATCTACTTATATGGGAATTTGAGGATGGACTCATATGAGTATTTAGGGATGGGCTAATATGGGAGTTTGTGCATGGACTGATATGGCAATTTGAAAATGGATTGATATAGGTATTTGAGCATGAACTGATATGTGAATTTGAGGTTGAATTGATATGGGTATTTGATCATGAACCGATATATGAATTTCAGGATGCATTAATATAGGTACTTGATCATGAAGTGATATGTAAATTTAAGGATGGATCGATATAGAAATCTAATGATTTGACGATCCTAAAATCTGAAGATCTAAATGTTTGTAGACATAGAAATTTTTGAATCATCGAATTCGAGAATTTAAGGACTGGGACAATTGTAAATTTAGGGACATGAGAATATATATTTGAATCTTCATAAAGGGAGCAGAAGTGATTAGGAGATTTGTGAGATGAATATTTTGAAACTTCAATCTATGAAATTTGAGAAGAAAAAAATGATCGATTCTCCTTATCTAAAGGAAGCCTAAGTACGTTGTACCCGAGTGTACAGGACGATACGTCAAACCTCGTCCTCCTGTAGATTGCACCGGTAATCCCGCCGGATCGGATTACCACAACCATAATACTTGAATCTCGATACGCCCGCGATATTCCTTCCGAGGGGTTCTTCCTCCGAGGATCAACCTAGCGCGAAACACGGAACGAAACCCCGACGTATTCCTACGTCCTTCGCAATCGCCGGACAAATATTTTTCCTGCTATTTCTTTTTCTGCCATATACTAAAGTACACTGATTCTATAAACGTATTACAACAAATTCTAACCGGGTGCGGGTGCACTCGATCATAACTCCTAATAACGAATCGGCAGTTTAAGTTTGCTTTTATTATAACAGAATATTAAGAACACGTAATGAAATAGAACCGTCAGTTATCGAACACCCTCTATGCAGGTTGTTAAAAAAAATTTATGTGTTACCAGTAAACAAAAATGTTTACATCTGAGGAACGGTTGACCTTTCACCTATGTTTTCTAAAACTTTTTTCCTCGGTACAGCGTGTCCTATATATAAATATTGAACGCTTTCTTTGAGCACCCTGTACAGTATCGATAACGATCGAGGATGATCATCGTGCAAGTCGCGACAGGACGATTTCAGGATGGAATTTTTCTGGTAGTTTTCATGTGAAACGCGTTCGCGCATCGTTCATCAGGCGGATACTCGGAACGCTGTATGATTTCGCGAATTTCCAGGCGGGAATAGGATCGATTCCATTGCCCGTTTCGTCGAACACCGTAGGCAAGAAAAGCATCGGGATCTATACTTCGGCCGTGCGCATTGCCTACGTCAAGTTCAGGTTTTTTACGACGGTGCTTCGTTAGGGCAAGCCTTAACAGTAAAACTGATCCGCGGAGCGACAAGTGGTATGCAATAATCGATACAGACAGTGCGGATTAATTGAGAATGAGTGGACATTAATTGAAGGGGAAGAAGAACGAGGCACGCGCAAGTTTCCTTAAGCAGAGGCGAGGCGTGTGGATACGCCTTAAGGATCGTGTAAGCGATAGTACACGGCTGCACGGGCGAGAGAATCGTATGGCACTGGAAATTAATTGAGGGTAGAAACGACCATTATGATCCGCTCGTTCGACTAAATATCGATCTCTCAATGTTCTCCGGTTAATGTTCTACGAACTCGTTCGTTTTCTTATGGTACAAATCGAACATGGAGATTCTTGGGTTTTTATCGTGTCCTCTATCGAGATCTTGGTAGGACCCGTTTACATTTCTCTAACGTTCCATTCGATTGTTTTAGTATTTCCTTGAGGTTTTTAGTATTCTCGTAGAATCTATTTAAAATCAACTTTTCCAGGATTCTTGTGCAATTTCTCTTCCGTGAGTGGTCATACGTTGATTCTAAATTTTATAGATTGTGATATCATTCGGGGTGAATACATGTAGTGATAGAGCACTTGGTAGTCGAACTCTTGGTAATTTAACCCGTGATGATTCTGTCGATAGTGATCCAACACGTGGTAGTAGAACGCATGGTACTGCTACTCGTGGTGATTCTACGATCGGTCATCCTCCATATCGTGATACCACGCCTGGTGATTACTATGCGTGGTGGCGCTACACGTGGTGATTACTGCGTGCGATGGCACCGTGTGTGATAGTTACTATGTATGATAATTCATCATATTATGATTACTACGCGCGGCAAAATCTTGCGTGATAATTACTATGGGTGATAATTCTACATGTTGCGATTACTACGCGATATGACACCATATGTGGTAATTACTACGCGTGATAAATCTACATGTTATGATTACTACGCGCGGTGCACCCGTGCGTGATAATTACTATGGGAGAGAATTCTACATGATAATTCATCATATTATGATTACTACGCGTGGCAAAATCTTGCCTGATAATTACTATGGGTGATATTTCTACACGTTGCGATTACTACGCGAGATGACACCATATGTGGTAATTACTAAGTGTGACAATTCTGCACGTGGTGATTACTATGCACAGTGACACCATGCGTGGTAATTAGTATGGGTGGTAATTCTTCATGTCGTGATTACTACGAGCGGTGATACCATACATGGTAAATACTGTGAGTGACAATTCTGCACGTGGTGATTACTATGCGCGGTGACATCATGTGTGGTAATTGCTGTGCATGGTAATTCATTTCGTGGTGATGCTACACGCGTTGGCCATTCAGCATAATTCATCTCCGGGTGCTTCAACATTGTGTATATGTGCATGCTGAAGTATATGTATATGTACATGCAGAAGTATATGTAGTGTATATGTACATGTAGACGCAGAAGTATATGTAGTACATATGTATATGTAGAGTGAGAAGTATATGTGGTGTAAAAAAAGTATATTATAGTGTACAAGTATATGTAGTGAATCTACATGTAGTGATACAGCACGTAATTGTAAAGTAATTCATACATGATAATTTAGTACGCGGTGATTTCATGTATGGTGAACTGACTGATGGATGTAGTGATACAACACACGTGTCCCTAGTAACATAATACACGGCAATTCCATCCGAATTTCCTACGATCCCTGAAGTCTCCATAAATGTCCCTTACAATGACTCTAATATTTCCCTAGTATCTTCCTAAAATCTTTTTAAGATCTCCTTAAGATTTCCCGAGGATCTCCCGACGTCACCACAAGCTTCTCCCCAAACTTAAAACAGTATAAAAAAAAAAAACCACCGTTGGTAACAAATAACCTTGAAGCGCTCAGACGAATATTAAATTCCACATCGATTGGGAGGCAGATCGTGCGGAAATTATTGCACGCTATAGATCGATAGAAATTTATTCGTCCACGTGTAGCCGAAGAGCAGTAGGCAGGACGAGTTGCGTCACTTCGGGCTACGTAAACAGCAGGTGACTGATTCGACGAATCGGGCAGTCGTATTTTTACGAAGCCGCCCAGCGACCTGACGAGCGAAATAATTCATCCCTGAAAAGGTTAATCGCAGCGGGACTGCGAGCTTCTTTCGCTTCCGGCGAGGGGGTCCGCGAGTGGAAGAGGAAAAAACGAGCAGCCAAGCAGCAACCAGAGCAAAAGCAGCAACAGAAGAAGAAGAAGAAGAAGAAGACGATGGAGGTGGAGGACGTGTAGGAGAATGACGAAGAGGCGGAGGTATACTGTAGAGACTTGAAGGTTTTTGGTATTTCGCTCACGCACGCTCGCACGCAAGCACGCACGCACTCGCTCACGCAACAAGAACGTTTCGCAAAAGACACGCTCCACTACGGAATTGCTCTTATTCGGTACTATGCCTGCGTGATAACTCGCGTACGTCTCGACCCACTGCCTTTATTCTAACCAGATAAACTCTTTCCATTAATCGCCACCTTTCTGATTTACTTTCGGAGTTATTTATCGCGAGTCGTTGTTGGCGCGATTGGGTGCGAGGATCAGGAAAGTTAGTCTCTGGTGAATTTTGTACGTGGTTATCACATTTTTTAATTTTCTATCTTCGGATTTCCAAATTAATTTCTAGCACTTGCACGACTTTCATATTCAAAATTTTGAGTTTTCTGAATTCTTTAATTATTCTATTTTCACGTTTTCAAATTCCCATTTTCTCAGATTGTCAAATTCTGAAATCTCCAAATTTTTGGGTTCCTAAATTGTAAAATCCCAAATCTTCAAGTTCCTAAATTCTTAAATCTACAGATTTCCATATCGTCAAGTTCTCAGATCCACAAATTCTTAAATCTTCCGATTACCCATATTACCAAGTTTTCATGTCCCCAAATTTTCAAATCGCCAAATCAGTGGATGTCTGAATTCTCAAAGGTCCAAATTCTCAAATTCTCGAGTTCACAAATCCCAAAATTCTCACATTATCAAATAAACAGATCTCCGAATTCTCAAACATCCACATTCCCAAACTCCCGAATTCACAAATCCCAAAATTCTCAATCACCAAAGTTCTCAAATCACAAAATTCTCAATTTCTCAAATTCTCAAATTCTCACATTCTCAAATTCCCAAATTCCCAAATTCCCAAATCACCAAATCACAAATTACCAAATTCCCAAATTCCCAAATCCTTAAATTCCCAAGTTACAAATCACTAAACTTCCAAATTCCCAAATCCCCAAATCCCCAAATCAACAAATCACAAAATTCCGCAATACCCAAATCCCCAAACTTCAAATACGCACATCCTCAAATCTCAAAATTCCCAAACCCCCAAATCCCCAAATTCCCAAGTTACAAATCACTAAATTCCCAAATCCTAAATTCCCAAATTCCCAAACCCCCAATCCCCAAACTTCGAATTCCCTCATCCTAAAATCTCAAAATGCCAAAATCCCCAAATGTATAGATTCCTGAATTTATAAATTCAGAAATCAACCATCCACACTGCAACAAGTGGTTCCAGCCCCTTCTGCCGAGTTCTTATTTTCCCTAGAAATCATGCCACACTCGAAGCACACAAAAAAATGTGATACACGAGTTTCGTCAAATTCTTAAAATTAATTGCTTCAATTAAATTCAATGTAATAATGTATCGAACAATGGGATCGCTTTGCAAATATTTGTATAGCATATGATGATCACCCACAAGGGTGCTTCGCTATATAACGACTAGGTAATTTACCTCTTTGTACTCGCCTTGTACACAAACACCTTTTATAAATGATTAATTCGTACGTTCAGACGTAAGAAGTTATTCATCATCGAGGATGCAATGAGTTGCGGTTTCGCGGTGAAAACCATGAATTACGTTTTAACCGAGTCACTTGCTTTTTCGTTCGAACTAATTAGTTGTGCATCGCTGTTGCGCAGGAACATATAACCGATATACTTGATAGACGGATTTTAATACAGATACATATCTTCTTTAAACAACAGGAAGTTGAACGATGATCCAAACGATTCACTTACCTCGTTAAAAAGCACCATCACCATGCGACTCGTAATGTCTGTGTTAACTTGATCGATGTCTTGCTACTTTGTTGAGAAAGCGTGAAAAATTGTAACCTTGTTGCAACCGAATAATGAAATTCATCGTACCTCATGAATCATTCAAACATGTTCAAGTGTAAGTGAAGTCAAGAAATTCACTTCAGAAGTAACTATTACATAAACGAATAACTTGGCTTTATTTGGATGGCATAAATTTACACTTTTAATTTCATATCTTCGTCTTTAAAGAGTACAGTAGGAAATGACGATGTTATTCGCTAGATTCTAGATTTACCTTCCTCTATCGGAATATGTACAACATATAATATGTATTTTTAACTGTAACCCCTTTTAATAAATTTAAGAAATAATCAATTTTATTTTATTTATAAATAAGAAACTTTATATCGTATACTATGATATTTATCGACATACATGTTTTTCCTACTAAAATCAAGTACAGTGGTATAATTGCGACCCTCATTTTCATCGTACAATGTCAAAAAGAAAACTTTGACTGCACAGATAATTGTCCAATTTTATTGATTTTCAAAAGTGGAGGAGTACAAAAATTAAACAATTTAGTTCATATTATTGTGGTATAATTGCAACCACCATTTTCAGCGTACAGTGTCAAATAGGAAACTTTGACTGCACAGATATTTGTCCAATTTTATTGATTTTCAAAAGTGTAGGAGTACAAAGATTAAACAATTTAGTTCACATTATTATTGTGGGCTTTGCACCTTGTATAGATGCAGAAGTTTAGCACAGAAATACGAAAATTAAATTTTTCGGCAGCAATTCGCGTAACAAACGAAATGATCGATTCGTGGGTGTACCAGTTTCGCATTAGGCAAATGATGGCTGAAAAATAATATTGCTCTCGTAACGATTGATATCGAAAGTTAGGGTGCCACGTAAATTAAGCAGCTAAGTGGAGTAATAAACTAATCTAAGGTAATGTAACTTAGATTAGGAGCGCAATTAAACATAGAATACCAACGTTCTCTGAAATTTCAAGCTAATAAGAGACGATAACGAGGCTCACACATCAAAACGAACCCACGCACGCGGAGGGCAATTTCATTTCCAACGCGGGGCACGTACGCGGGCAGATTATCAGAACGTTGTGGTCAGCATCGCAGCCACGCTCGCCATATCGTTCTGCATGATCCGCCATTTTTCTTTATTTCTCCCGATGCATCGGTCACCTGTTGCATCGAGGAATCCAATTTAAAAAGTTGAAATCGCCCGTAATCACGTCGTTGCAGACACTGGACCGTGTTTATCGCAACACCCCTCATCGAGGGGCTGCAATTGAGAGATTATGCGATAAAGAACGATGAACGTGTGCAACAGTTCGCCTTTTTGATGTGCAACTCTCAAACTTTATACAATATCGTTTGTTAAAAATCTTCGATCACTAGATTGAACATTATTACCAAAATTGGTAAGTCAATATAAAAATATTCTTCGAACTCATCATTTTTTTTACAGTATTTAACAATAAACCTACCGGCGTATAATTTACGCATATTTTGAAATTAAAAATGTAGTTGAAGAATAAATAAAGGAATCATAAAATAAAAATTAATGTACATGTTAATTCTTTATTTTGATGAAAATCAACATGGATTTCAAAAAAGCCACCTCACATAGTTCACAACTTAAAATTGGAAACTTGTTAAGACCGCTTTGGTAGGTTTAGTGTTAACAATCCATAACTTCATTATGGACTTCATTATAATTTCAAAATGTATTTGAACAGTGTAATTAATTTCACAAAAGTGATATCATAATTTTTTGGAACACGATTACCGTATGAAATGATTAGTTACTACGTGTAACCTTATTTTATCATAAAAAGTGTCCTGACTGAAAGTGAATATTGTTTGTTGCAAAAATCAGTGGACGTAATAAATTTCTCTAGTCGATAAATCATTGTTAGTCTCCCGTATCAATAGAATCGAGTATTGTTTATTGAAACGGAAGGTGCATTAACGATTTCACTGTTGGATTTCCTTTACGGCGAAAATGAACTAAGAAGCGTCATGCTAATATCGTTGGAAACGATTCTGCGGAGGAAACGGGCGAAAGTGAATGCGAGCCGAGTCGCATCTCGATAATCAAGAAACTCGATAACGCCCGGCAGGATTATCTTATTTGCATACTTATGAATGTTACTCGGGCTTAAAGGCGTACGGTACACGGAGACGCAATGGTGTACAAATAGGTTCGTGTTAAAATCGTTTTCCAAAGAGCGCAGCGTGCTGCTTCCCGGGTGGAACTTGTTTCCGCGTTATCAGGACGGTGAACTTAATTCAGTGAACTGGTTAACGTAAATAACGAGTTACAATCTCATTACGCGAGCTTAATCTTTTACCGAATGAATCCGAGAGAATCCCGAGAAATTTATAAACACTTCCGTGTTCACCATCGACACCGCATTATACGGAGGAGATACTTGGGCAACAAAAAGTCGTGCATTTCCAGAGCTCCCACTATGAATTTCAATTGAATGTAATGTAACGATGTTCGGTTAAATTGAAAAACTCTCGTTCGCGTTTTAATATGGTATGTTTTAACTATCGAGTTGTAATTATGAGTTGTAATTATCGTGCATCGTAATTACTGCTTGCTGTGACTTTTACGCGTTGCAACTACTGCGCGTAGCAATCTCTACAGTTTATAATTTTTACGCGTTGCAAATTCCACGCGTTACAATTCCTACGCATTGCAATCTCTACACGTTGCAATATCTACGCGTTGCAATTTCTGCGCGTTGCAATTTCTACGCGTTGCAATATCTACGCGTTGCAATATCTATGCGTTGAAATATCTACGCGTTATAATCTCTACGCGTTACAATTTCTACTCATTCTATTCGCTACATACTATAATCTACGCGTTATAATCACCGCGCATTATAATCTCGACGCGTTACAATTTTTACGTATTGGAATCTCTGCGCGTTGCAATGGCTGCGCGTAGTAATCTCCGCGCATTGAAATCACCACGCGTTGTAAACATAACTCGCAGTTACCATGCGTTGCAATCGCCACACGCTGTAACCTATACATTTTATAATTGCCTTGCATCGAAATTTAGCCGTGAAATCACCCCTCAGATTTTTTACAGGTGCACATATACTAAACTTAGGACCAATGATTTTAATCATTTCCTTAAGTACTTTGTAACCGAAAAACGTCCTTTTCTTTACACCCCCTTATTTCAACAATCAGAATTCGTCATGGGCGCGAGTAAGGATGAATCGTTGCAAGCGAACAAGCTCTTTCAATGGCCGGATTAAATCATGTTGAGGTTATTTAATTAGGAAATGAACTCAGGATGGTGTACGATAGATATACATATCAGGTTGTTCGAAAGTAATTTCGTATTTTTTTTTTTAAATGAGACGATTTTTATGGGATACTTTTTTCTTGCTTGAAGGGCATTTTTAAAAAAATAAAATATTTCAAAAATGCTGCCTTTTACTTTTCATATTTGATAGGATGAAGATAGGAAGATTTCTCTTAACTAATTAACAACTGGTATCTTTATCTCGCTTCAACAAATCAAAAGTCGATTCTCGATATACCGTCGGATCTCGGATTCTCTCCCACGTAGATCCGCAAAGATTGTGTGCTATTCGTGGACGAGGGAAGTAGAGGAAGAAAAAAGAAAAAAAAAACAGGAATTCAGCTCGCGATACGGCTGTAAGGGCACGCGGAGCACGCTCTCGGTAGTCTCTCACCTGTTGCGGTGTGCCCGTCTTACCGCAGGTGGGGCCGTGGGTGGGAGTGCTCCAGGTAAGAGGCTGCAGTTTGATAAAGAGGAAGATACCCTCGGCATAGCAAGAACGAGCGTACGAAGATGAAGAAGGAGGAAGCTAGGAGGAGAGAACTCGCTTTTACCCGATCGCAAAAGGGGAAGAGGAGGCTGCCAGGCTGGCTGGCACGCTACGTGAGCGGCATGCACGCACATCCTCCTCTTCTGCTTCGTCTTCAGCTTCTTTCGAACGCTCCCGTTCCTCTCGTCTCACTCTCTCTCTTCTTTCTCTCTTTCTTTCGAACGCTACGCCGCTGGGGTGCTCGCGTCCAAACAAAATCATCCTAGGATGTTACGAATTCGTTTCGAGGGGTTAAAACTCTTTTATCCCTTTGCGGTCCTTGATCTCTTTTACGCACAGCTTCTTTATTAATTCACAAAACAGATCAAGAAGTCAGTTTAAAATAAAATGTATTGCAGTGATGCAGGGTGCGTAATAAACATGTTCTTAATTTATTACAAGTGGCAAAGAAATGAAAACACCTTCAAACCAACCTGTTTATCTGAATTATTTCTACGATTCAAGAGAAACGCGATTTCGAGCCATGCTCCACATAGGACCGCAAATGGCTAGACCAAATTTTTATCCTTGTTCTGAATGATTCGTTACAGCGAATACGAGGAAAATGATTACTGTACGGAATTTGATGTTCGAAGAAAGTATGGAGGTCTGGCAAAATGCTACTGGATGTCGCATAGTAACTTGAATTTTAAAGTAGAACAATTTACAGATGAATAACAATGTTCATTTCATTGTTCTTCACGGTTCGAAAAATAAAATAAGACTGATTCCAGTATGAAATTTAATTTCTAAGGGAAGTTTATGGGTTGAGTGTCGTGCTATCGAGTCGTTCATACTAACTTACATTGTAACGTAGAATAATTTATAGATGAACAACAATGTTCATTTGATCGTCCTTCATGGTTCGAAAAATAACAGCGTAAAATGTAACAATTAATTTCTCGTTGAATAAGCTAGCTTCCAAATGATCCAAAAGTATTAATGAATCGTCATTTTGTATAACAATGAGTATCGCTGTTTGTGACTATCAAAAATGACCCATTAATGAAACACTCTGAAAAATCCCTTCGAAATCGGTAAAGTATAAATAATCTCACAACTAAAAACCACACCGAAGATACACCTGCATCTCCAACAAATCTGGCGTTGGTCGTACGTCCCAGAAAGTTGCTCAGAGTTGTCCTTGCGAGCATACTTCAAGGTCGTCGAATGTGATCCTGTACATAAATACATTGTGGAGGCTCGAACGATGCCCGTAGAGCAGCTCGTAAAGCATCACAAATTCCCCGCGATCGTAATAACTTCCCTCAGGAAGTTAGAGACGCGGTGCACCCCGACGTCTTTAGTATCCGGCGAAAGGGTTAAATCGCTGGGAGTAGCGAGTAGTAGATACTCAGCGACGTAACTGCGTCTGGTGACCGCGTATATACCTTATTTCGATTTATCTACTTAGTCCGGTGCTCGGTCTTGCGGCTCGCGGGACAGGGTCGGGGTTGGTGGTTCGAAAATAATAATAATAACAAAAAACGAAAGAAAACTCGCCGGCCGGGTCTAAAGTATCGCCAAGGCGTAGGTGCAGGTGTGCAAATACACACGCACGCGAGTGTACGAGCTCCACGGGCTGAGAAGCAGCCTCGCAATTTATTTCAGCGATCGCACGAACACAGTGAGCCCGGCCTTAGGTATATTATTTATGGTTATGGATCGGTGCCGTTTATAAGTTCGGTGGTACTTTGACCGACTACAAGTACCGGTTGTCTCGCAGTGAGTATATCATTAGCAGTTTTATTATTAGTAATCTCGAGCTCGAACACCGAGCAACGACCGCGGCTACTAATAAATTCCGAGGGCCCGGGCGTAGGTACCCTACGTGCGTGGAGGTTATTAATTCCGTTGAATTTCATTTCGTGTACGCGGCATTGTCGACCGCCTGGAAATCCTTAATCGTTCGGAGGGGCCCCGATCGTTTCTGCGCTTATTAAATTATTCAACGGGGCCCCCCCTCCTCGGCGTCGGGCCCGTTTCCCGCGAGAACACGCCCACGCGTGTGCAAGGTCGATCACGATATCGACCGACGAATTAACCTTTCGCTTCGATTCATCCTACCGTCCTCGATCTTTCGCGATTCGCGAAACGAACCACCACCACTGTCGAACGCGACTCCTACGCCATTTTCTCACCTGGACGGCTCGATCGAGATTGCGTTTCGCAATTAACCCGCGGCCGATCAATTGTTTCCCTCTCGAAAGTGCAACAAAACAACTATTCGTGCGATGCAAACGCAACACGCACAGGCTCATACACAAACGTACACACTATGCACAAAATACAACTACCAATCTCCTCATGGTGTGCATCGAATAATGCTAATGTTGGCTAAAATGCATGGGTAACTTGTCAACGTTCATAAGTCCGCCAAAAAAAATCGTAGGGACTTCCATTTTTTTTTCAATTTGTGCAAAAAAGTTTTTACTTTCCAGCAATTTTTTTGAACATTCGCGAAAAAAATTGTTTGCGCCCCGTAGAGCGCATCAAAGTATGCAAACTTTTTAAAATAAAACATGTACTCACATTAAAGGAGGTGGCGGGGGTGGGGAAAGGTATAAGTCAAATTTGATAAATTGTGCACAAAATCGAGACTTTAAACATTAAAATGAAAAAAGAATTTATAAGATATGACCATTTTTGACGGAGTTACGATTATTTAAAGTTGAGTGAAATTATGATAAAAATTCTTGTTGCGCTAATTTTGTTGCTCAGTACATATTTATTTTTCTGGTTTCAAATAACTAATGGGAGTATTTTCACATAGAAAAGTGAAAAAATTTTGAATAATATAACTGTTGAATCTGTATAGAAATTTAAATTTCTATTAATTATCCCAGAAATCTCGTAGCGCCCACTGTTTTGATGAGCCTCTCGGAAGGCTCAAAACCGTTTGAACGTCACAAATTACTGTAAAAAAATCGTGAAAGGTGTCTTGAATATTTCGAGAAACGAGTATGCAAAAATTTTCGCGACAAGAGCGCGAGAATACCGTTCGCTAAGCGCAGATGCGAGCGCAGGTGTCGCGAGGCGATTTGCGCCCGCTCCTTGTAATTAGCCGGGGCGCCTGAACACGCGTCCAGCCGATCCCAACATGTTTACGATTATGAATCAATCGTGCCGTATAATCGACGAAACTTTAATTAACCAACGTGGTTAAACAACCGCGAGCACGTTTCCGTGGGACTCGAGCTAGAGTCACGTGATGCAACGACGTATCGTGGTTTCTTTCGATTTATTCATCCCGTGAGCTGCGTGTAACTTAGCAGCTGCGAGGGATTCGAACCGCGCTCGGTAATCACCGCCGTGGAACACGCGTGATTCATCTCGCTATACAGCTTCGGATTAGCTTGTGTAATTAGTCGAAAACGTTAGCTTCCTTCGCCACTCACCGCGTTAGCATCCTTTAGGCGATCATATTCGAGATTCGCGTTATCGTGTCTGATTAATTCGAGGATACGTGTGCGGAAATGTATATCGGGTACGTGTCGAGGAATAATAACGAGTGCTAAGTTTTAGTCCCTTTTTCTTGAAGCACTTATTGAGGCATTTGTGGGACTCGCGTATGAAGTTCACAGTGAATGTGTAAATTTAGATCAATTTTTGTTGAAGCACTTATTGAAGCATTTGTGGGACTCGTGTATGAAGTTCACAGTGACTGTGTAAATTTAGATCAATTTTTGTTGAGACACTTATTGAGGCATTTGTGGACCAACATCGTAAATGGATAGTTTTTAACTAAATATTCTGCATAACGTTTATATGATTATATTGTAAAAATTTGTGGACAAATTCTTTAAAACATAAAGAAACGTCACAAACTTATAATTAGGTATTCATTTAAGATTTGTAGGGGCGTTTCATAACTTATGGGATGATGTAACAAAAACTTTATACATAGCAGTGTTTTTATTTTAAGATGCATGTCTTGTGAATACCAATTCATCTCTTGTCGAGTAGCAACTAAATTTTTCCATAAGTTATAGAACACCCGGTATATCGAAAGTGCTTAGTAATTCACGTTAATCTACGTCTTGTAGAATGCCCTAATCATGTTTGATCCAGTAGAAACTAGATCATTCCTTAAGCTACGAATCATTCTATTGTATAGTAAATGATTAGTAATCAACTTTGATCCACATGTTACAGAGTACCTAACAATCTCTGAACCAGTAGCAACTGAATCCTTCAACGAGTTATGGTATGTCCTGTATATCGAAAATGCTTAGTAATTCAGGTTAATTTACATTTTGTAGAATAGCCTAATCATGTTTGATTCGGCAGAAATCAGATCATACCTTAAGCTACGAAACGTTCTATATATAGCAAATGATTAGCAATCAACTTTCATTTACATCTTAAAGAGTACCTAACAATCTCATCAAGTAGCAACCGAATCCTTCAACGAGTTCAGGAATGTCCTGTATATCGAAAGTGCTCAATAATTCACGTTGATCCACATCTCGAAGAATATCCTTATCATGTTCGTTCCGGCAGAAACCAGATCATTCGTTTAGCTACGCAACATGCTATACATATCAAACGATTAGTACCAGATCTTTCCCCGAGTTACGAAACAGTCTGCATATCCAAAAGTGATTAGCGGTTCACCTTGACGGGCACCTTGAAAAGTACCCCGAGCAGTTCCTGTTAAATAAAAACTAAATCTCCCCCTAAGTTATTAAGCATCGCGGTATACCAGCGATGATTAGTGGTCCACCTTGATCCACACCTTGAAGAGTACCCCGAGGAGGTCCGTAGCAGCCGAGTTACGAGCGAGGGACAAAGTAGATAAATCGGACGAGTTGTAAGCGACAAACGCGTAACTCGCAGCTAGAAACATCGTCGTCGCGGCTCGTAACACGCGGCGCTGTCTCGCGCTAACCCGCTCGCGCATTAAATGCGATGCTTATGCGAAGAAGTCAGATCGTGCAACCACGGACACCCCACTGTCGCCGGGCGAATTAATTCGAGCGGGCCGCGTCGATGTAATTAATAATTAGTCGAATGCTTAATTAGTAAGCGAGCATTCCGACCAATTAGGCCGCGCGGCGAGATGAAGATGCGACCTGGACCGGCCAAGTATCCCGCTGGGAAAGAAGATCGTCGCGGGTCTTACTCACCCTTGCCTACCTTGGACGACGTTCGGTGTCCTTTCAGGGATCCTCTCCGACATTTCGTGGCGTGTAATTGGTACCTCTTAATTGCGCACCCGTTCAAGACCAGATCCCACCGAATGCACGCTCGATTCTCTGCACGGTAACCTGCCCTCGTGGTTTCTTCGTGTACTCGAGTGGACTCGTGTGCGTGGATATGTTGATCCGCGAACGAGCATGACCACCTCCGCTGGATCGTGTTTGCTTTTCTTTCTTTCAGGCCCTTTGTTCTGGAAGTTCTTGTATCATCGCGGACGTTTTTGTACTCGTTGACGAGGAGACGGTGGGGATCTGATTGTCGGGGACGCATTTTTTTGCGTTTGCAAGTGTTGCAATTGCAATTTCGTTTTCTTAACACTTTGCCCTATTTCATTTCTCTTACCTACCAGTTTGTTAATTAAATTTCAAAATAAATCAAGCAATGGGTTTGCGATAGTGCAGGACGAGTAAGAAATATATTTTTAATTTATTTTACATAGCAATGAAAATATGTATTCAAGCAACCTGTTTACCTGAATTACTTATATACGCTAAATCGCCACATGTTAGATTACCGTGTGTGAGATTTCTTCTTTAAAACTTTAAATACAAACTTTAATACTAAGTGTACGGAGATCATATCCAGTTTTGTTCTGACTTCCAGGTAAAAAACAATCAACCTTTTTAATGGTGTAGATTTGACAAATTGATTATTGCCGCAATAACGGTCACTCTTATTTTATTATATCATGCATTCTTTTAACACACTCACTCGCTACGTGGTCACTCGTTATATCGCAATATCAATCCAAACAATTGAAAATTCGCACAATTGTTCTCAGTTGCGAACTCGCACGATTGAGAGCAATTCAGAACTCGTACCAATTGCCGTACTCGAACGCCACAAACCGAAAAGCCCTCGAAACTCGTTCGCCGCGATAATTCAATAAGTTTCCGAGAAGTAGCGCGGGCGTGATATTCGGTCGGCGCATAAATCATCGCGGAGGTTCGCGATTTCGCCGATTTGGATAAATCAAACGCGTGGGGCCGCGTATAAAAGCGTAATGAGAGTTTCGACGCGTTAGTCGTGAATCAGTCGGCCGTGAATAATGAGCGGGCAAGGGTGGCAAGAAAAGTCGACGGGACGCTGATTTATCGCGTCGCAGATCACCGTTGTTGGACCAGCAGCGGGCAGCGACGATTTCCTGCGCGACTGGCTATCATAGACGTAGGTAGCTCCGACGAGAACCGTGGTAGCCGCTTTAACTTATGGTTTAATGCGGCATATGCTAATTCCGATTGATAAAATGGCAGCCGACCGGCTCGTAAATCGGAACCGGTGGACCTTCGATGCCGATTGGCCCACGATTCCTCTTACGAAAGCCTTTGAAAGCGTTCGTATCTCACCCTGCTGCACCGACACGATACCATCTCGTGAGATAATTCGCGTAATGGACCTGATTATTCTCTTAAAAGTATCGAGAGATATGTTATACCTGTCGATCACGGTCGATATACGAATGTAGCTGTGGAGTCAAGAAGTTTAACTCTTTGGGATCTTTCTGTGTTTGGAAAGTTGGGGATGGGTACAGATTTGGAGTGCTTTGAATTTGGGGACCAGCATTTGGGGGGGTATGGATGTGGAAATCTAGATATTTTACGAACTGAAAGTTTGAAGAAATGAGAATTTGAGGACCAAGTGATTTGGGATCTCGAGAGTATGGGATCTGAGGGCCTTGAAATTTGGGGCATTGGAGTTTTGGATTTTAGTATTTGAAGACCCATTGATTTAGGTATTAAAGATTTGGTGGACCAAGACTTATGGAATCTGTAGCTTTGGAGAATTTGATGATTTTTGCATTTGGAGACACGGAGATCTTACGATCGTCTGAAATTTGGGAATATCCTGAGAAATGGGTCTCTAGGAATTATAAAACTTATAGGACATAAATGTCTTGCTTTATAAATACATGTAAAGTTTACATATGTAAGCATAATAAATAACATGCAATGATTGCATATGTATATGTTATACATACATGTAAGCTGTAATACATACATTGTTACAAATGCGTGTACTATTTACATATATAAATGTTATACAAGCATGTAAAGTTTAGATATGTGTCTCTAGTATTACAAGACAAATGGAGAACGAGGAGTGTGGGCTGGTTTCTTTCGGTTCGTTGATTTGGAATTATTGAAGCGATGATGGTTTATTGGACTGCCGTGCGCGAGCGGTGATTGATGCTAAGGGGTAGTGAATAAAATATTAGGAAAACGGGTTCATTAGAATTCTAATATGTTGCTGTTATGTATATGAGTAGCAAGATTTGTACAACCGCGGATGGTGTATACGTGTATTACCGTTATCGATAAACGACAACAACAAAAATACAACGAATAGTTTTTACAAACCCGCATTCCTCCGCAAAAACTATGTAGTTGAAAATGAATTATTTGTCGAACGGTCTCGTGCGAAATGTCTGGTTATATGTCTCATATTCAGCGACAATTAATTTGAATTATTTCTTTCGATCTTTCTACGATAGGTTTGGTATGTAGCAAAAAAACGTATCTAAATCTTGGTCTAGGTGAAATGACGAGATAAGATAAAAAGATATTGAAAATTATTTGAAAACGAGATTCGCTATTGAAGAACGTTTAAGCAAAATGAGGTTATAAGAAAATGAGACAGTATCACTCGTGTAAAATAGAATTTCAATTGTGTATAGATTTTGTAAGTCGTTTCTGTTATTCTTGGTATGTTACATGCCGACCAATGTGATGTAAATCTTCTTACATCCGAGTATTCGTTCGAACATTGGACGCGAACGGGTAGAGAAGGCTAGTAATAATCGAGGTTAAAGGTGAAATCGCGTTATAAGAAGCGTAAAGTCGTAAGTCTTCGATTTTTCCAGTCTCCTTCATCTGCTGTCAAATGTACAGTCAAGAACAAATCTAACTTTCCGGAGAAAATGTGACAAGGAAGACGATAAGGGCATTCTCCTCGCCGATTTTTGGGAACTTTTGTTTGAAAATTTGGATTTGGGTTAAAAATTTGAAGACCTCGATATTTGGCGATTTTTGAATTTGAATCGTCAAAATTTTAAGATGTACATATTGATATGGAAACCATGGATTTGGTGTAATAGAGATTTTATGGGGTCCAGGGAATTCAGGATCTAGGGATTTGAGTCGTCAGAATTCAGAGATGTTTTCATGTAAGAACCAAGAATTTGGTGGACTAGGAATTTCGGGATTTCGTGGAGCTAGATATTTACGAATATTGGTATTTAGGTATCAGAAAATTTGGAAAATTAGGAATGTGAAAATCTAGAAATTTGCAGTATAGAAATTTTAGAACCATTGAGTTCGGGAATTTACTAATTTGAGACTATTGAAATTTAATAAGATAGGAACTGGGAAATCTAGGAACTCGTAGCTCTAAAAATTTATGAAACTTGAAATTCGGGAGACTACAAATATTGAAACCTGAGATTTTGGGATTTATAGAAAAGGACTGTACAACTTTATACGCATACAAATTTAGGTACTTTGGAATTTGAGAATATAGAAATTTGGAGATTGAAAACCTAGAAAACCAAAAAATTTGGAAATTTGATAACATAGAAACTGAATTATCTGTCTAATAGTTTTTCTCGCTGTCGTGCAACGCTATAAAAACAAGATAGCGTGGCACTCGAGAACGAAGAAAACGTCTTCTATTCAAAGAACATCACGAAATCCGAAGTGCCGTCGCAATGTCCCAGCAGCAGAAGCCGTGACATTTAACGATCATCGGAAAAAGTGCCCTTAATGCCTTCTTGTCAGCCACTCTTCGTTGCCGCGTTCTACCCACTTTCGGACTAAAACCGCTTCCTCTTTTTCTTCATTCATCACACCGAGAGTTCGTACTCGCCTCCCTCGCGGTCCGTCTTCTCTCTTTCTTTTTTTTTGTCCTTGTCTTTTTATCCCCGGGGGCAGTGGAAGTCGAGTACGAGGAGACGAAGAAAAAGATGGCGAGAAAGGGCGAGGAAGGGAAACCGCGGGGGCTTCTATTCGAGTGGCGGTAGACTCGCGTGCGGCTAAGTGGGCCTCGAGAAGAAGGAGCACCGTACGGAGAAGAAAGACGAGGATGATGATGATGATGAAGAAGACGAGGAGGACAAAGAAGAGAAGGAAGGCGGATAAGGACGGTGATCGTGGAGGGGTAGCATACTCTCTGCCTTTTACCTCGCAGCCATCCTTCGCCTCACCCACCTGTCTGCCGGCAATCTTCTAGTAGCCTTGGGCTACCACTTGGTTGCTACCAGAGGGGCTACTCTTCAGCTACCAACGTCCGGTCCTGTTTTCCTTCGCGGTGCACTAACCCTCAAGGATACGGTAATATACTGTACGGTTAAACATTGCCCCTACAAATTAATAGGGAGATAAACTCACTTTGATAACATGCTTTTCGTGTAATTGCTCTCGTGGTACGATGGACAGATCAAGGGGAACAGTCACGGATCTGCGCCATTGGGGACCTTGCGAACGTTGCACTTCGGGACTTTGAAACCTAGAGTCGAGGAATTTCGGTACCGTCGAATCGTAGGATTGAAAGTTGAGAAATTTTGGCTCTGTTCAACTTCCAGATTTAAAATTGAGGAATTTTTGTACTGTAGAACATTCAGATTTCAAATTGAGAAATTTTTGTATTGCAGAAAATTGAGATTTAAAAGTGGGGACTGTTGGTAATGTAGAACATCAAGTTTTAAAATTGAGGACTTTTTATACTGTAGAACCAAATGGGATTTTAGATCTATTGAATTTTCGAAGCTTATAGCTGTGTGAATTATAAACTAGATCCCATAACCAGAAAACCTCGAACATCTGTGCCAATCAAAACGAAAGTCATCGAACGTCGAAATCAATACCAACATCATCGAACGTCATTAACCGTCTCCCGAAGAACATATCCGATCGATGGCGTCAAATGATCGCCTTGAATAAACAGATTCTGAAGAAACCGAAGGAGAAAGCACCGGAGAGTACGAAGAGTACGAAGAAGGTGGTACGAGGTGAGTCCAGTTGCAAAACCTTCGTTGCGAGACGTAGGCGATGCACCGAGCAATTGAGGGGAACTTCACGGGTCCGGCAACGAAGCAACATGGCCGTTCCTCTCTTTTGAGGGTGGCAATTTGCGGTAATATCGGCAACGACGAGGTAGCGCCCATAATGGGGCTCGAGGGCCCCCACCCGTTGCGAACCGTGCAACTCTGCCCCGCGGCGCTCCCGGCTCTCCCTCTTTTTCCCGAGGGGAACCTGCTTTTCGATGACAACCGATCACGATCGGGATCGTTTCGTATACCCTCCCTCTGCCCACCGCCGAACTCCTCTACGGCCGCGTGATTGCCGCAACGCGCAAAAAGAACCAACAATCTTTCGTTCTGCCTTTCTTTCCGTCTGTTTTTCGCCACGAAACCGCTCGCGTTTACCGAACGCCCGAGAAATTATACACGCACGATGTCCGGGGAGAAAGAACGACGGATCTCACGTTTGCACGATGCTACCTGCACGATGCACGGATCACTATTCGCGGACCAACGGGGACCGTTGGTGGATTACGGGTGATTAACCTAACCCTTTGCGGTCGTATTAACCCTTCACACTCGAGAGGTGACTCACAGTCACTACCCTGTTTAACGCTAGATTTACGGAACCCGTCAAAATGACGGATCTCAGATTTCGTATTTCGTATGTCGGGGACCTTGGAATTTGGGAATATAGGGATTTGGAGACCTTGGAAGTTAGGAATATAGGGATGTTCGGGACCTTGGAATTTGGGAATATAGGGATCTGGATACAGAAGTTATTCATTCTCTTCTTAATTTTGGTTATATCGGTTTTCAAAACGTTCGACGGACGTCGTCGGAGAAAGAACCAAGACTATCGCGGAAATTCGCAGAAGGTCACGTGAAGATCAACATATTACACCTCGTTGAATTCGTTTTTTTATATGCTATAAGATTTTTGTAGGACAAATATGCAGTGCCATTTAAAAAAAATTCGATAACCATCAAATTTCGAAAACGAAAAAATAACCTTGAGAACAAAGTTCAGCCCACTATCATATTGGCACCATCGAGCAGAATATTTCCCCTCCCTCACAAATTTTCTATCATACAAAACGAGCGATATTATTTAAGGTGGTCAAGTTAGGTTAAATACCCATATACGGTATCCTAGAATGCGATAAAATTTGTTTCTCGCTAGAAAATGAACGAGAGAGTGAAAATTTCGTCGTCGAAAGAGGAAGGATCGACGCGGAGGAATTTTCGCTCGCCCCGCGTTCGATCGTTCGAGTAATCGACACGGTTGACGGAGCGCAAACAGTCGACGGCAATTATCGGGGTTTCTCGCGGCACTCTAATCGGTCGTATGCCGTGGCACGAGGAACGGAATATCGTTTGTTCTGCATCGCGGACTCCTGGAAGTCTGTGCAACCTGTTCAGGTGAGACGATATCGCGGCTGCCACAGCCTTGCCCTGAGCTATACACGGCATATAAACTCTCGTTCGAACGGGTTCTTCCCTTCGGTTACGAGTCTTCATCGACCGGGACGAGAAGTCTTACTCTCCGTGTCTGACCCGGGACTGTCCGCATCGAGAATCGTGCCTCATCAGCCTTCGGCTTCATTCATGATCCTTCTTCCCGGATCCCTCCATTCTGCCGCCCTCCTCCTCATCCTCCTACTCCTCCTCTTCTTCTTCGCGGTCATGATTTATACGTTGTCCGCTCGGAAAAAAGTCGCGTTACCGAGTTTTTTTTTTTAGTTTATACCGATCTTCTTCTCGTTCCCTTGATGAGACTCTTTTGCTCTCGACCCGTACCGGCTACTCTTCCCTACGAAGCGGTCATAAAGGGACTGCTAAATTAGGTACGCGGTATTTATGGAAGCGCAGATTCGGGTTCGGCGAGTTTTTGAGGCTTGTGCTTTGGTAATTTGGGCTGTTGGGTGTTCGAGGGTATGGAGATTTCGGGATTCGGGAGGTTCGAACGATGGAAAGTTGGATTTGAGGAGATGTGGGACTCTAGCAGGTTGGAATCTTTGAGATTTAGAGCTTTGCGAAATTGGAATAGTGAAGATTTGGAACTTTGTGAGGTTCAAATGTTGGAAGGTTGGAATTGGGGCGATTTGGGACTCTGGGAGGTTGGAATCTTAGAGATTTGGAGATTTGGGAGGTTGAAATGTCGGAAGGTTGAAATCGTGGAGATTTAGAACACTGAGGAGTTGGAATGTCAAAAACTTGGGATTTTGAATGGTTGGAATGTTAGAACTTCTGAATTTTAAGAGTTTGGAAGTTTAGTGATTTAAATTCGGAATTTTGGAATGTCAATTGTAACTCTGAATTTGGGACTTTGAAAGTTTGGATCCTTCATAGTGTATTACTTCAAAAATATAGAAGTTTGTGGCTCTGAAAATTTGTAAATTCAGAATTTTGAGAATTTAGAAAGTGAAAAAATTCTTGAAATTAAAAAATAAGAACTTGCATATATTGATATAACTTACACCTTGAAAAACCAAAGAATTTAAGGATTTAATACTGTAGAAATCAAATAATAATAAATAGTTCTTTACTTGTAAGAACACCTAGTGCTGCTAAAAGTTAAACTCGGAGCATACTTATTGTTAGATACGAGTAAGTTGCAAATGTTCACACAAGTAAGTATATGTTTTTATAACATACTTATTTGGTTTACACACATTGCATATTTTACACTCTCCGAGCAATTTATTTCGCTTCCTTGTACGCATTCTATAAATACAATTCCCGTACCTTTAAAATTCCGATAAAATGAAAATTGATTGTCGAGCATGCTCGAAATACTTTTGTAATAAAAAAAGAAAAAGTCTGTAAGTGTCATATTTCAAGGTACTCTAAGTACCATTATTTAAAACATTGAATTTCGATTATGGGTGCCAATGAACTCCAGGGAGGACGAGTAAAAATAATATTACAATTCCGAGTTCTTACGAAACAACTAAATTCGATCGTCCGTCCACATTCGAGCGTACCTTTTTTTTAAATAAACGTTGTTTAAAAATATCCCCAGCTACCATTCCGTAAGTAATCGACCGTAATCACGAACGAACCTGCCCACGAAAGTTTCACTTTTATTATTAACGTGTGTACGAGCACGTTCCGGTGTTTTTAATTAACCGTGGGACTGACCGTGGGCTAATTAAGAAGCATCCGATACTGTTTCTTTTTCTTTCTTTTTTTTATTTTTGGAGAACTGGGCGTTACGAACCGATCAAAGGGGAATCGTTCAACGCCGTGTCGATAACGAGCCATCGAATCGACCGTTTTATTTCGTGCCGTGTCGAATTTGCATCGCGTTGTTCGCAATTGTCGAAAAAATAAAACAACAAGCGGTCGTATGTAAATCGAGAACGTTCAAGTATCGCGATAAAAACAAGACGACCGGTGTAATTAGCGATATAATATTGTTACACCGAACACCGAGAAAATTGTCTTTGAATTACCATCCGTTATAAGCGCTTATAAGCTGTCGTGCGTGCAGATGGCCATTGAATTTCCTGTGCCGTTTACATTCTTATCCTGCCCACTGTCTTTTCCCGCTGAAACGTGTTTATCTGGCCACCTAATTGCCGTGGTACATCGGCTCGAGGCTAACAACCGTTGAATCTGCACTCGATCGAACGAGAAGCTTGTACTTTTTCTTGCTACGAGTTGATCTTCTTGCAAAAAGAATCGAACCTTTCGCTTGGAACAAATAACGCTCCCGTTTTTCTACGACGATTCAATACGGTAGACTTTTGTTGTATTACCGCGTGGAAATTTGAACTTACATGAACTTTTGTTAGGGGATTGTCTGTGTACTGTGCTGGAGGATACATGGATTTCAAATTCAGTTACCTTCGAGTTTAGAAATTTAGAAGTTTTGAAAGGATTCGTTTACTAATACTCAGATATTAAAATTACATATTTGCCAAATTTCCCATACTACAGACTACATATGTTAAATTTCCCATATTTCAAATCCCCCAACACCAAATTACCAATATTCCAATTTCTCAATATTCGGAATCCCACATATCACAAATCCTTCAGATCCCAAACTCCACATATCACGAATCACACATATTCCAAATCCGTCATATCGCAATTCCACATATTTCAAATCCCTCATAACCCGAATCCCACATATCCCAAATTCCACACGCCCCATATTCTCCATATTCCAAATCCCACACATCCCAAATACCACATACCCCAAACACCTCACATCCCACATTCCACACGTCCCATATCCTTCATATTCCAAATCCAACACATCACAAATCCTCCATATCTCAAATCCCCGTATATGTTCCATACCACAAATTCCAAATCCTTAAATCTAAACATCCCACTCATGAACCAACCCTCGCATTTGCGTCCGTGACACAACAACAAGAGTCCACCGTACCCTATCGAAAATCCACCGAGTACAGCATAAGCAACAGATGCAAAACTGCAAATTCCCCTAGAGAGAAGGACCCGTATCTCCTCCGTCTTCTCGATAGACCCGAGCGGTTTCCTTCAGGGGAATGAGAAAGGTTGTTTGTTTTTTTGATGAGAAAATAGGAACACGAAGGTCAAGGACACCGAAAGACGCATTCGTCGGCGATGAAAGGTAACCTCGAGGTATTGGTGGCCCCTGCTGGTCAGGAGCTCATGAAACCCCATACCACACGGAACAGCCGGCGGCGAAACATCTTGCTGAAGACATTACTTATGGCAGTAATCGGGCTCTCGGCCACTAAGAGGTGATAAATTCAACGGGTTACATCCAACTGGCTCGCGTGAACGTGGCCTGCAAGCAATGGATAAGTTACGGATGGATTCTTTGACGAATGAGTCGATTCTGCTCATCCTTGAGCTTCTACATCGTGTCCTGTTCGCTTGCATCCTTTTACTTCCAGATCGATCGTCCTTTCGAAATTTTCTTAATAGTTCAGTTATTTATTTTCTTGTAACCACGTAAGTAGATGGTGAAATATCATTTATCTATCTCGAGGCAAAAATTAATTACAATTGTGTCAAATAATAGTTTGTTTGTATAGATGAATTTTAGATTCATTGAACCTCTTCGGAGATCTTCTTTTGAAGATTGGAAGAAGAAATGGACCTTCGGTGTAATTATATTTTACTCGTTTCAAATTTATAATAATTGCGCGAAAATAAACTCTTAAAGAATTTTTGATGTACGGTGGCAATAACATATGTGATTTCTATTTGATGGATTTTAAAACTGAACGCTCACATATAACAATTGCATTCAATTTGACATAAGACGTATATTTAATACCGATAGTTAAATGACATCATTCTATGAACGATACTATAATTCTTGCGATTTAATATTCAGTAGGTAGAATATAAAACACGCCGGAAAACACAAAATTCCTACATGCTCAATAAATTGAACATTAAAATTAATTTGTACGTCAGTTTTTATAACGTCGTTATAAATACTATCAATATAACGTCGTTTTATATCCACAAGTATTGACATACCGAGTAAGTATTACCCACATTGCAAGTGAATGAGAAGTTTCAATGAATTTTTGAAAACGAAAGCAGACCTGGTGTAATAAAAAGTTTAGAACGTTGTACCAACAAACGTTTACATTTACATGATTTATGTCAGCATAGGTGAACTTTGCTTGAACGAATCCAGACACGTCCGTTAAGACAAGGAAAATTAACATTAAAGAAGAATGCAAATGGACGTTCTAAATCAATTCAACGTCTGACAGTTTTAGCGTCGCCCAATTACGTCAATCTGAAATTTATTTCAAACCCGGTGCGAGTTCATTGATCGACCTCGTTCCATGTGACGTTTTACAACATTACAGGTACAGCGGCGCTAATTTGCAACGACTATGAATATTCCCGAGTATGATGTCGCAATACGAAGCAACTCATCCAGTAACGTCATTAAAAAATTGAAGTGTAAATAAGCGTTTCGTGACGAGAATGCTTAACAGAGCTCGCTCGAAATATCACATTGAAAATGGCCTGTTATGTTATATTATAGGCTGTCGTGCTCGATTGTATCATAGACAATTTAACAGCTTTATATAGTCGCTCGATAGCTACTTGCAAACAACTTCAATTCATACGAATAATTTTTGTAGTAATGCACAATAAGTAATGTATAATATTTTGAGTCATTCAGTTGAACAATAAAATTTGATACATTGTAGGAAATTATCAAACTATTAAATAATGTATAATATTTTGATTGACACAGTTGAATAGTAATTTCATACGTTGTACAAAATTATCAAAATATTATAATAATGTAAAACATTTTGACCAATGCAATTGAATAATAATTTCATACGTTGAACGAAATCATCAAAATATTATAATAATGTATATCATGAGTAATACAATTGAATAATAATTTCATACGTTGTACCAAATTATAAAAATATTATAATAATGTATAACGTTTCAAGTAATTCGATTGAATAATAATTACATACGTTGTACGAAATCATCAAAATATTCTAATAATGTATATCATGAGTAATACAATTGAATAATAATTTCACACGTTGTACCAAATTATAAACATATTATAATAATGTATAACATTTCAAGTAATTCGATTGAATAATAATTACATACGTTGTACGAAATAATAAAAATATTATAATAATTTATAACATTTTGAGTGATACACTCGAATAATAATTTCATACGTCGTATTCGTGGTACACAAGAAGTCATAGTGATAGCGCGGAGCAATGTTCTTCTCCGGTGACTTCTTGTACGCCACGGGCGATACTTAACGCGATAATAAATCAGAGGAATAGAGGAAAATTTCAAATGGCGATACACCCCCGCGTTCTGCAGCTCGTGTATTCTGAAACAGGAGCTGTCCATCGTTGGTAGGATTAATCGGCGGTAGGTTGGTAAGGCACAACCGTTATCGTGCATCCAGCAAAGCGAGTATGCAGTAGCTGGGAGGTGTTTCGTGCCGATCCGCTACTAAGATACAGGCCGGTCTGCCTAGACACGGCTGGATATCTGCTACCAGTGATAGACCGGCTCTGTTATACTCGCTGGACGTCCAAGACACTGGCTACCGTACAGTCACTTGTCCCTCACGAGGAGTGTTCGCTTCCTGTTTCGAGTTCCTGGAAAATGCCATTTTATGGAAGTCCACAGACGTCCGGCTCGTTTAGCTGTTTGGGACCTGTCGGGATTTGGAAAGATTCGCGCTCCTGGTTCTTGGAAATTTGTAATTTTAGGAGGCTGGTAGGATAAGAGGTTGGGAAGTTAAGTAGTGGGGAGATAGGAAGGGTGGAACTTTGGGATTTTGGAAGGTTGGTATTGTGGGAGTTTGGAATTTTAGGCGTTAGAGAATTTTGGAAGTGTGAGCTATTGGGAGTTTAGGACTTTGAAAGTTTGGGAGTATAATCATTTGGAAATTGGCTAGGTTGAAACTTTGGAGGCTTGGAATTTGAACAATGTGGGAAGTTTTGAAGTTTCAGCACTTGCGAATTTAGGATTTTGAAAGTTTGGGACCTGACGAGGTTGTAACTTTGGAAGTTTGCAATTTTAGGGATTCGGGAATTCTTTAAGTTTCAGAATTTGAGAATTTAGGATTTTGAAAGTTTGGGATTTGGCAAGGTTGAAACTTCGGAAATTTGAAATTTTGGGAGCTAAGGACTTAACAAGTTTGGGATTATGGGCATTTGGAACTTGGAATAATTGAAATTTTTAAAGATTGGAATTTTAGGAGTTTGGCAATTTGTGAAGTGTGACAATTTAGGAATTTTAAGCTTTCTAAATTTGGAACTTATCAATTATGGTACTATAGTCACTTGGAATTCGGAAGGTTGCAACTCTGGAATTTTGGGAGTTTGAAAATTTCCTAATTAGTTTTTTGGAGTTTCGGACATTGCAAATTTGAAACAGCACAACATTAGAAATTTGTGAGTTTGGGAATTTAAAAAAAGAATTTTGGAAATACCTCATATACCCCAAATTCCACACATCCTAAATCCTCCATATTCCAAATTCCATATATGCCAAATCTCACATCCCAAGTACCACATATCCCAAATCTCACATACCGCATCTCTCACACGCTCCAAACTCCACATATTCAAAATAAATATAGAATAAACGGGAAGAGGAAGTGGATCGTTAAGAGAATAGAGCAAAGCGAAATGAGAAGGAGAAAGGATAAACATTGAGGTAAAGAGGAGATCGATCGTAACGTCGGTTCGCGTCCGTGCGCATGGGTGCACCATAGATCCAGTGGGTCCGCGAATGGACCATCAGTCACCAGATAATCTTTAGCTCCTCGGAATATTGACAATGACAAAGGGCCCCGATACACGCGCCAGCGAACTCGACGTATCCTGCTACCTGTTCCCATAAGGCGCCCTTGGTGTTCGAGCTATGGTGTTCCGTACGCCTCGTAAACCGACTCTTCCACACACGTCCTCCTTTCGTCTCGCTTAATTTCCCTCGACCACTTTTTTCCAGCTGCCTCTCGCTTAAACGTACCACTCTTATCAATCATGACTCGAGATTTCGATCGTTCCTGCCTCGTTTCATAACTGATTGAAGTCATTGTGATGTCTGTATGGGAAGCTCTCTTGTGTTCGTGTGTTAAATCGTTCGGGTTAGTGTGTAGTGTTAGGAAATCGATTTTCGAACGATAGTCTGGGAAGACGGCGATCGGAAGCTGCGAAGAGGTTGTTGCTTCTTTCGGTAATTTGGGAAACGCAGTTTTTATCTTTTGCAAATTTTTGTATTCCAGAGTGAATTTCGAGAAGCAGCAATTTTCTGACATTTCGTGAATCCTTGAATGATGAATTGTGTAGATTATTCAAATTTAAGGCATCTTCGAACTTTTCAAATCATATCGTATACGTACAAATCGATATTATACTCTGAAATTACTCAAATCCTCAAATTTCCGAAATCGATATGTAACTCAAATAAGTCGAATTACCCAAACATCATGTTTCTTACATTTCTGGTCTCTCAAATCCCTGACTCTCCATTTTCCCCAAGTCCCCAATATTCCGAAATATTCATATACCAAAGTTACCCAAATTATCAGAAGCCTTCATCAGAAGAAATCTCCCAAATTACCATATCTCCATATTCCCAAATCACTAAAATCCCGAAATTGCTCAGATTATTCGAAATCTTCAAGTTTCTTAATTTTTCAATTCTCTAAATTCCCTAGTGCCTACAATTTTCTCAAATTTCCTGAATTTTACAAATTTCATAAATTCTTCAATTTTCGTAAATTCTTCAAATTTCATAAATTCTTCAATTTTCGTAAATTCTTCAAATTTCATAAATTCTTCAATGTTCGTAAATTCTTCAAATTTCATAAATTCTGCAAATTTCATAAATTTTTCAAATGTCATCAATTTTACAAATCTCATAAATTCATCGAATTTCATAAATTTTACAAATTTCATAAATTCATCGAATTTCATAAATTTTACAAATTTCATAAATTCTTGAAATTTCATCAATTTTACAAATTTCATCAATTTTACAAATTTCATCAATTATTCAAATTTCATAAATTCTGCGAATTTCATAAATTTTACAAACATCACAAATTCCCGACTGTCCGTGTTTCCGAAATCCTTAAATTTCCCAAATTTTGGAGTACGCTAAATCTCGAAATATCTTAAACCCCCAAGCATCCCAAATGTTCCGAATGTCCCGAATGGCTCGAAATGGTCTGTACCCCCGAAACTTTTTACCCCGACGACCGAACACATACCATTTCCTTGTTCGAACCGAAGTATCGATGCTAACCGATGCTCATCGACAATCTCCTTTCAAGTTTTCCTTCTGGTTGTTCACCGTCGATACATCTTTCTTCGTCCCGATCTTTCGGCCCGTTCTCTATCTTTCATCCGCGTATCCACCTTTTCTCTCTCTCTCACTCTCTCCCTCACTCTCTATCTTCCTCCATCACCGCCAACGTATTGTATTGTTTCGAGATTAAAGATAACGAGATGCCTTTCAAGCGGGCTCAGAGTTATGGTGATTGTCCGATGAAGTGGCCGCGCTCGGTGCGGCCCTTTTATTTTCGATCGATACCCGGTTTTGTGCATGTGTATCGGGGACAGGACAAGGAGGATACGCGTGCATATGCGCCACGAATCGAGCGTGAACGACCTCCCGGTAATCGGTGGCAACGTATGATTGCTTCTGCGGTATTGGATTCGAACCGGACGATACTTTCGCGCCACCACACTCGTTTACGACCCCACGGGATTTACTCCCGTAATCCTTTCTAATTCCGCACGTGCTGTACCGCCGGAATATATCCAAATCGCTGGAAAGGAGGATGTTGAAAAATTCCTATTTTTTGCATCGCCTGGAAATGAAAAATTCATTCCGATTTCCAATTGAAATTGGAAAGTAAAAGAGTCATTTAACCACATTGGTAGTTTTAGTGTTAAAGTAGTGGTACAGTGATAGTGCTACTATACAACAGAACAGTAAAATAACAAAATAGAAAAATTGCAAAGCAGCAAAGTAGTAATGCAATAAGTAGTAAAGTAGGAAAGTAGCAAAATAGTAAAACAGTAGAATAGTGAGGGACTAGAATAATTACATCGTAAAAGAGTTGGATAATAAAAAATGTAAAACAATAAAATAGAAAGTTTGAGTAGAAATTAAAACGCAGATCCTTTCGATTTCACGTTCGATTTGTTTCGTTTGGGCAGAAAAGAACGTGGCTCGGTGAGAGTATCGTTGAGCCAACCGGGAAATCGACGACGGTAATTCGCGATGTATCGAACGAAATCGTCGCTCGATACCGTCACGTAGAGTTCTCGATTGCGAGAGATCGATCGCGCGAGAAGCTACGATTTGCCTCGTTCCAAAGATCGCGCGAAGGTCAGCATGGTGCACGACCTCTCGATTTCGCGAATTATTACCCACCTCGATTGCTACTCCTTTGATAAACGTGACGAACAACCATTCCCTTTTCACTATCCGTACCATCGGATTTATTCACATTATGTGACCTATTTGATCATGAACTTTTGCTCAAATTAATAGAATTAGTTGAAGAGTACTATAGAAAATTCGTACTTTTCTCTAATCAATAACTGTCCGGAATTATCGCGTTTTATATTTAGTTCCTGATGAATTTTTGTTCTTTTCAAATTTCACATTTGCACATTTTTAAATAATCGGGCAATCTAATTTATAAGTCTGTAAAATATATGTTGCTATGTAAAAGTTCCCAAATTTTTGTACCGAAGAATAAAAAATACGTTCCCCGTGTAAAATGTGACAAGTTTTCATATTTACCAAATCCTCAGATTTCTCAAATCCTGGTGTACAAATTTCTTAAAACTATCAATGTTCCAAGACTATTTCCAAGAGAGTTCCAAGACTCTCTATTTCCTAAATCGCCACATTTTTTAACCAATCTTCACCGGGTTTCTCTAATTGTTCCAAACAAATCTCGTAGTCCTTCAAATCACCGAATGTCCCAAATCTTTGAACACCTCAGAGCTCCAAATCCCTACTTCCCCAGTCTCTCAAACTCTCCAAATATCTAAATTCGCACAATCGCCGAATCGTCGAATTCCCGCTACCTAAAAACTTGCTAAATTTCTTAATTTTCCAAGATTTTCAAATCCTTTACCTGCACTACACAATTATCCGCGATAGTGAACGCATTTAGTCGAAGAAAGACTGATCCGGTGCAAAGTCGAGCGCGCATCGGGTTCCCTGTCTAATTGACGAGCATCAGTCACGATGGACAAATATATTTGTAAACAGGGTCCAGTCCGTTGAGCGTGGGTCCGCTCTCCGTTCCCGTATCGTATAATTTATTCCCCCAACGTAGCCCATTATGCGGTACAAGATGTCATCTGGCTCACAGATCTGGAAGAGCGAACCGCAGAGATCTGAATGCGAGCGAGGCCCAAGAAAGTCGGAGGCGGACGTTGAAGAGGAGCGGAGAATGGCGGGGCAGGCGGTGAAGAAGAGGAAGAAGAAGAGGAGATCGGTATCGGTAACCAGTAACACTGGTAACACAGGTAACTGTTAGCGAGGTGACGATTTCGACAGTGGGACCTACCGGCCCGGGAACGACCGTTCCATCATGGCACAAGGCCCCATCGTCACCATGTGCTCCCATGCCGAACGATATGTTTTCCCTTCCGTTTTACAGCTGAAGAACACCGACGTCGAACGATCCCGATCGATTCGATAACACCCTTCGATGTTGGCTGATATCCAGTGACCACGATCTTGCACTTCGACCGATTCCAGGCTTCGTTTCGGTCCGGAAAAATCGTATTCTTCGATTTCGGTTTGATAGCGACAGTGGTCTTTCACGATATATGACGATTTGAAGATGTACGTACGAGTTGAAGAGTTGGGGATGTGGCAATTTTTGGGTACAGGGATTTGGAGGTGCAGGAATTTGAGGATATTGCGATTTCGACATATGAGAATTTGAAGATGTAACGATTTGCTGATGTAAAAATTTGGAGATATAGGGCTTTGAAGATATAGAGATTTGGAGATATACAAATTTGGAAATGTAGCGATTTGCTAATGTAGAGATTCGGGGATATAGGTATTTTGGTACATAGAATTTTTGGAAAATTTGAATTTGAGGATGCAGAAATTTGGGAGTGTGAATATTTGGAGATATAGAAATTTGTGGATATAGAAATTTGAGAGTGTGAATATTTGGGGATATAGAAATTTGGGGGCATAGGAATTTGGAGATTGGTAAAAAAATTCATAAAGAATACATACATGTAGTACCGTATAATGCTATACTATAATTATAACACCATAATGCTATATAACCATTCATAATAATTTTTATCGATCCTACCATCATTTATATCATTATATGATATCATATCATGTTAGTGATACAGTTTTAAAAAATTGTCGTTAAAAGGGCAAATACTCGCGTTTTTCGTACGTTGCTCGGATGACAGAGAGAGCGTGGAAGTACAAAGAATAGTTAGGAATCGGACCTTTTAAAAAATACGAAAAGATAGACAATGAGGATCGTCGAAGAAAAAAGATGCGGCCGTTGCTTTGAAACAGTGAAATTATTTCAAGGGTAGGAGGATCGTGCGCTACTTAGGCGGGAGAATGCAAAGCGACGATCGACGACGACGTTCTTTCAACGCTCCACCCTGTTCCTTTGCGCGTCGTTTGGCGCCGGTTCAAGCGGTTTCAGCGACTTCGAATTTCCGCTTTGTTGTCCGGCCTCGTATCGCTCGAGAACGCGATACATTGTCCCGCTCGTTTGTGTGCCGAGATGACTGAATCCCGGCTGGCGTCAAAGAGGAGATTATTTTCGCTCCTGTCTCGCTCTATTTCTTAATAACGCCCGGGACCTTCGTTGTCGCTCGAAAATGGGTACAGCAACAGGAAGGTATCATAATTTTTCATTTAAGATTGACAGTTATCGGTGGACATTGTTATTTGAAGAAGTTTATAATTTTCATCGTGAATTATTAAAGTAGAAATGAGATAAAGTTTTACATTTTAAAGCTTTCCAGTTTCCGAACTTTTATGTTACAGATTCTCAACTTCTCAAAATCTCAAATTCTCAAATACTTAAATTCTCAAATTCCAAAAATCTAAAATTCTCAAAGTCTGAAACTTTCAAATTCTCAAAGTCTCGAGGTCTCTAATTGTCAAATCATCAAATTCACAAATATTCAAATTCTCAAATTCTCAAATCCCCAGATTCTCATATTCTCAGATTCAAAATCCTAAATTTTCAAATTCTCAGATTCTCAAACTCTCAAACTCTCAAACTCTCAAACTCTCAAATTCTCAAATTCTCAAATTCCAATATCCTATATCTCAGTACCCTATACCCCAGTATCTCTTATATCCCAATCTCTATATCCTAGTCTCTATATCTCTATTCCTATATCGCAAAATCCCTATATCCTATTATTTTCCATATCTCAATATCCCTATTTTACAGCATCTCGTAAACCTCAATATCCCTATTTTACAGCATCTCGTAAACCTCAATATCCCTATTTTACAGTCTCTCGCATATCTCAATTTCTCTATATTGCAATATCTCGAAACAATTAACTCTTTACGGTCATAATCTTAACTCTTATCATCGCGTCAATATAAAACAACAGTCCTTCAAATCGCAGGAAGCAACGACGCGTTCGTTCCGCCGTTGATTTATCATCGGTAAGAAGAAGTCGTACCCAAGCAACACCAAAAAATGACCGCGCAGTATTAATTCCACGAGCGCACCGGACACGATGAACTCGATCGAGCATCAATCTCTCTGTTATTCCAAAATTGGACCGCAACAATCGTAAGTCGAATACGAACGACGTGCCGTAAGTTAATTAAGTTACGACGGATCGAGAGTGTGTTTCTTCGAGCGAAGGATGATGCATGGGGTTCGGCAGCCGGCGAAAAAGAAAAAAGGCAGCGTAGAACGGGCGAAAAGAAGGCACGCGGGAACGAGGAGGAGAAATGTCCTCCCGATTCGGTAAACTTTGACCCGCGAGCGAGCTCGATTCACGACAGTGATGTATCGCATCCTGTCGTTGACCCGTATTCCTCGAGCGAGATTTCTTCTTCTTCTTCTTCTTCTTCTTCATCCTCCGACTCTCGCGGTATTCTCCTTTTTCTCCCTTGGGTGTTTCTTTTGTTTCTTTTTTTATTTTCCTCGCCGAGAAACGTGCAGTGAGTGCACTGACTCATTGTCAGAAGAAGTGAGTGCTTAGTCAGTGGCTGGCATGCGTGCACGACGAAGAAGAAGAAGAAGAAGAAGAAGGAACTATCACAATAGAGGGAGTCTCTGGCAAAGCGTAGGCGCTGTTCCTGGCTCTTTGATTCTTTTTCTCGATGTCCCACCGCTCTGTCTTTCTGCGTCCCTGACCGTTTGTTCATTTTTCTATCTATCTTGCTCGCACCTGCGTTCCCCGTCTCTCTCCTAACCCCCGTCGAAACGGGAGACCCCTTTTAGATGGCGCGACGCGTTTGCGAGGGCGAAAATAACGGAGCTAAACGCCGCGGAAGAAAACGAGGACTCTCGATTCCATCCGCGCTGCGTTTACCGGCTCGGATCGAAAGATCAACTAAATATAAACAACCGTTGGTAGCCGACGACGATTACAACGGGAATCCGAAACCGGGATTCCGTTCCGACGTTACCAACCGGGACGGTATCTTTCATCTCGGAATAGGGGATGACGATGAATTTTCTGTCGCGATTCCGCGATAAAAATACGGAATACCGATCGGGGAATTAATTTCGTTTCGTTTAAACGTCGGTTGTTTCGTCTATGTACGAGCTTTCGGCAGTGTACGAAATTCAATTTCGTTCAATTAACCTTTCGTTAAATTAACCCTTCTTCGCTATGTCTTCATCTAAAGCACTTCTTGTACAACGCTGTTTTAATGTTCGCGGCAATAGAACGGGTCGTAAACAAATCATACCGTAGATGTAGAAATTAATCCTTCGCCGTGATTTTATCTGGGAAATTTCTTGTACAACATGCTTTTGACTACTGTAATGGTCGAGTGAGTCATAAACAAGACATGCTCCCCTATGATTTTATTCAAGAAATTTGTACAACATTTTTCAACTGTGTTACTGTAGTTGATTGTATCGTATACAAATTATACTGCATATGTTAAACGGATGATTTTGTACCGTATGTTATTAATTCTTCAGGAATTCTTTATGTTAGGAGAATTTGTATCCGAAGACTATGTGACCGCAATTTTTTAAGTCAGGAGGATTTATAAGGAGGAGGATTTTTAAGTCAGGGATTTATGAAGATTGTCATACAAAAATTGGAATTTTTTACGTAAAAAAAGTTGTCCCAGAAGAGATTAACGGTAAGCTCTTGTACATAGCATACGTATGTGTTTGCACGTTTCCATCACATATTAGTAACATATTAGTAACATATAAATAATATAACAATAATATATCAATAACATGTTAATAACATGTCAATAATATATTAATAACATATCAATGACATATTAATAACATACCAATAACATATCAATAACATGTCAATAACATATCAATAACATATCTACGTGATGTTATTGACAAGTAAAATCGACGATTTTTCCGTTCCTCGGAAACACGCAGCGAGGGAACGGGGTACGATAACATCCTTTGGTGATTATGTGAATAGTAGAATGGTTTCTGGAGTAACCGGTGCAGCCGGAGTTGGGTAAAACAATTCCAATGAATACTGATGACAGGTGGGATGGTAGACGGCGCGAGTGGACGCGTTTTGCGTCGCTGCCGGTAGCGCGATTCTATAAAAGGCGGCTTAAATCAACGAAAGAAAGAATACGGATCACAGAAGCGTATTACCTACGCAAGACCATTGTTCGCGTTCTCATTGGCATTCATGGAGTGCGCGGTCGACCGTCCTATCAATACCATAATACCCGACGCTATTATGAGTTATCGCGCCATTGTTTCTTCGGAAGAGTATCGGTCCGACTTTTGTACCTCTTAATGCACATTTTGACTCTAAATAACCCGTTAACGTCTCACTTTCGTCGGCACAACGTGTCCCAGACACGTCGATCCTCGAGATACTGTCATTGATGATGCACCAAAACGCTCTGTCAACGCTGTTGTTTCACCGAAACGACGAATCATTGCACTCTACAGATGCAATGACAGGTTGATGATGAAAAATCTGAGATATATTTTTATGAGATGTTTGGATGTGGAACGATGTTCCTACTGCATTAGTTAATTTGTGGTCTAGAACGAGTTCATGTAGTTCTTAGATGTTGAAGAACTTGAGCATTTGGTAATGTGCTAATTTGAAAACTTGAAATCTTCGAAATTTGAAGATGTAGAAATTAAGAAACATAAAAATTTATAAATTAAGCTAACTCAGAAACATAGAAGTTGAAAAACTCAGCAATTTAGAAAGCGGAAAACTTAGAGATTTGGAAATAAAAAGACTCAGAAATGTTGGAAATTGAAACACAGAAATTTAGTAACTGAACAACTCAGAAATCTAAAAATCGAAAAGTTCAGAAACTCATAAATTAAAAGCCTGGGAGACGTAGAAATTGAAAAATTCAGAAATTCAGACCTCGAAGAACTTAGAAATTAAAACAGTCAGAAACTGTGAAACTGCGAGACCCAGAGATTTAGAAATCGTGCAATTCCGAAATCGAAAGATCATGGAGTTCAGATAACCAGGAATTTCGAACGTCAGAGAATGAGATATGTTGTAGTGACACGTCGAATGTAAATTTTCTACCCCGGTTAACAAGTTAAATGCTTCCAATACCGGGCTCATTGTACAATCCGCAACAAAAGCGGATTCTTCTCGGTGAAGAAAATGCCGTGGCCGGTCAAGGAATGTCCACCGGTTGGCGACTCTAACAACGCGGAAATTACCTGAAACGAAGCGTAGAACGAAGCACGGCCACGGAGAAAAGGTGAAGAAGGCGGGGACAGGGGTGGTAGACGTCGCATTATGCATAAGCATCCGTCGTTATCCCGTTGCGGTGTGGAAAAGAGAAGGATAGTCTCGTAAATCGCGTCGGGAGCAAGGTAGCCGACACCGACGAGAAGAGTCACAGTTTAGAAAAATGGTCACGCAGTACTGTTCGCGGCCATGGCACACGCAACTCGACTCTCCTTGCACCGCGGTTATACTAGTTACGTCTTGTGCGTTTAATGCCTCTCCTCATTTCTCTTCGCTACCCCATGAACGTTTCGTACAACCGAGGACAATTGCGTTTGCGGCTCTATCTGCATACGACGCCGGTAATACAATTTGCGATGCAACGTGTACAGTCAACGGTAAATCCCGCTTCCCTAGGGAAAATGTGGCTACCGTGTACACACAGAACTTACGTTTCATCTTCGGCGATCCACCACGATTTCGAGATACGCGAATGACTTAAGAATTTCGGGATGTGGACATTTTTTTGTGGAGGGATTTGGAGGTGCTGGAATTTCAAGATAATAGGGTTTTGATATATGTATATCGTTTTCGGGATATGTATAGTGATTTGATGATGCAAGTATTTGGTGATATAGGGATTTGGAGAATTGGAATTTAGAATTGGAGTTTAGAATTTAAGAGAGTTTGAGAACAAAGGAACTTGAAGATCTACGTATTATGGGTTATAGTGATTTGGAAATATTGAGATTTCGTGATGTAGGAATTTAGAGGAATAAAGATTTTGGGATACAGAAATTTTGTAATATTGCAATTTGAGGATATAGAGGTTTCGAAATACATATAGTGCTCATTAACTTATGAATTTGGGGGTGTCGAAATTTAGGAATATAAGAATTTAGGGATATTGAATTTGGAGGAATAGAGGTTTTGGAATATTGAAATTTTAGAATACTGCAAGTTGAGGGTGTAGAGATTTCGAAATATAGTGCTGTATTGACGCAGGAATCTAGGAATATAGGAATGTTGGGGATATAGAGATTTGGGAATATCGGAATTTGGAAATTTAGAAAATTGAAGATATAGAAATTAGGAGATATAAAAATTTGGAGACAGAAATTTGGAAATATATGAATTTGAAGATATAAGAATTTGGAGATATAAGATATCAATAATGTAGAACCTTGGAACCATAGATATTTAAAAACCTCGAAATCAGCAAATCCGAAATTGAAAAGTTCCCGAAGAAGTGAACGTTGTACCCGAGTGTACCTGAAGAACAGCAGCCACTGTTCGTGCTTCTTCGTTCTGTCTGCGGTTTGTTGATTGATGGAAACTTCCTCCATGACAAATATTATGCTCCATACCGACATAATTTACACTGCAATTATTTAAACTAGCACTGTGGCCACATTGCCGACTTTAAACAATGTATCAAAACTTAGTAAATACGACAGCACAATTTGAGTAAAAATCATTGGATTTATTTGTTGTTTCTTAAAGAAACGAGAAAAAATTCAGATTCGTTCGATTCGTACTCGATGACCTGACAGTGAAAGGTGAATTTAACACAATAGAAGAAGAGATAAAGGTTCGTGAGGGATGTGACAGTGTCTTCGTGGACGTTGCACCTTCTGCGGATCTGGAGGCAGCACAGCCTACGATCGCACGTGTCTAAGAGACGTTCTCACGCGGACTTAAGGCGGAGATTTCTTCATCGTGACGCTGTCTATGACAGCGGGAAATTCTTGGGTAATTTAGACGTGTCCAGAAGCGAACATTGCTACCGGTACTGCGTTGGCAACAAGGTTGTAATAGATGCGGTGTACACCGTGTGAAGAGAATTCTCTAAACAATAAGTATCGTTCGACTTAGGCATGTCCCATAATTCAGAATCGATTACAAACCTTAAACTCCCACCATATTCGTCGTCACGATATCACTTATTATATATGAATTCAATCCCACCTTAGTACAAAGAACAAAGATACACAACATAATACAACATTTCTGTAAACTAATCCCAACATGCAATTTAACCAGGAAAGAAAAATCTATGTCTCGAGTATCGTCAGGTTGTATGGAAATGACAAATGAATATTTAATAAAAAAGATTGGTCAACCCTATTACAGATTGTGCTTCGCCGAAACTTTTACAATAGACTACATTCTATACCAATGCAAAAAAATCGAACCTTAATGACAAAATTACAAAATAGAACAGGATACAACTGTTATAATGGACCATATAGGTGACACACTTATAGAGAAGAAGAAGTGTTCCACTAAGCAAACATGAACCAAAGCATTGTCTTATGTGACACTTGAGCACAATGGTAGGAAAGCACGAAATCTTTATTGCCTTTGAGAAAAAGAATACAAAAAATGAGGTCTGGATGATTAGAAAATGGGAACACGTTTGAGAATTCAAATTGAATGAAGAGAAGTCTAAATAACAACATGAAAGTTTGATTAAGTCTATGTAGTAACAAAAAAATATGATTAAGTCTAAATACCAACAAAGAAATAAGATCAAGTTTAAGTAAGAACAAAAAAGATATGGTTAAATCTGAATAAAAACAAAAAAAGTGTGATTAAATCTAAGTAACAACAGAAAAATACGATTAAGTGTAAATAACAACAAGAAACGCGATGAAATCTGAATAGCAACAAAATTGAAATCGGTTTGAAAAGAACTTGAAACTTAGAAGGAAGAGGTTACATTGTCGGCGTAGCTAGTAATTTCTCTTGTATCGATGTCGAATCTCTAAAGATCCCTAGCAGCGTCTAGTAAAGAAAATCCTGTCGGCGATGGTGCGTGACTTTTCATCCTGGCAGCTGAATTACCCGCACGGCACTACTTGTCCCATTACACCGTGCGCCGTTTTAGTCTCGTCGTTGATAGATGGACCGATAGAGCGATTCGTAGATAAGTAAATTGATACGTGAGCAGGCGGATAAAGAAAAGGGTGTTGTAATAAGAGGTGGTCATTCCGCATGCTATATCCTCCTGGTAATGATGCAACGCTCGACACACGCGGCGTTCTTTCAGCGGCACGCATCGAAATTAGTAGCGAAGAAAGTTGTTTGAAAAGTTCGACGCTGCGCAACGTATAACTTATTATACCCCGAGACAAAGGGTGTTCCGTCGGACAGGATACATTACAAACGAGCGTGATTTATTGGACGGAAAACTGCGCTCCCGCGATTCGACCAACAGATCGAACGTGCTGCTTTGTAATTTTCATCGCGGAGATGCACCACGATACTTCCTTATGATCTTGGCTACCATCGAGACATGAATTCTTTTTACACATGGTATCATATGGTATATGATTTCGTGTCATGTTTGGAAAAGTTTGAAAATGTTCAAACCACATCTAGCGAGGTATACAATAAAGTGCAACGTATGATTCTTTAGGTTAAGAGATAATGTAAATGATGTGGTCCTACTTGAATTTTTTCGATAATAATGCTGTTGGCATCCGAGTGAAGAGATTCACCTTTTTTGTATAAGAAAGGTTTATGAGTTACAATATCGAGTCACGCGTCTAAGAAAACGTCCTCAAAGTTAGAACCAGTCCTAAGATCAAGAAAGTGTCCTAAAACCTAAGAGAAAGCCTTCAAAGGTAGGGGGAGTTCTAGATTTTTGAACGAATCGCATAATCTAACAAGGGTTCTGAAACCTAAAAAACCTAGCAAGCGTTCTGCAACCTAAAAAAAAGTCCTGAGCGTTAGAAGAAGTCCTAGAACTTCGAAGGAGTCCGGAGACCTAGAAAGCGTATTAAAACCTAATAAAAATACCTAAAAATTAGAAAATGACCTAGAAGCTTGAAGGAGTCTCATGACCCAGCAAGAACCCTAGGATCCAGAAAGAATTCTGACCCAGCAAGGATCCGGGTACAAAAAAGAGTCGTACATCCTAAAAAACATCAGAAAGCCCAAGAAGCTTCTACAGACCCGAAAAACCCATGACTCACGTTGCGTGCACCCAGAAAGATCTCATCCTCCGTTGTCACGCGACATACGTCGAGGGTCGCGTGGCGTTACGCGAAGTTACAACGAGAAAATGGCGGCGTCCGAGAACGAGGCGCGAGCGAAAACAACGAGTGTCTCGTCGTAATTCGTTCATTAATTTCGGACGCGGATGAGCGTAACGCCCACGCGGTCTCACGGGTGCCGCGAGACGTCCCGCGGCGACTTTAACGAGACAATCGCGCGTATGCACACTTAAGGAGTCGCCTTAGGAGCGAAGTTGAACTCCTACGCGCTACATGGGAGCCAAGGTTCGCGGTGGCGGTGTCTGCCGGACATGTGGACCGTGGCGTGTCGCGGCCAGGCGTGTACGCAATTTGTCTCGTCCTCGGATAATTACGCCATTATGCCAGGCTTCTTACCTCGTCCCGGTTGGCTCGGGGATGCCGGCATATAAGGCCCAGGCTAGGAATCGAGCTTCTCGTCTCGTCTTGCCCCGTTTTGCCTGCCTTATCCGCGTCCCCTTCTGGCGTCCTCGCCGTTCCTCCTCGGCTCCCTTTCTTCTCCTTCTTCTTGCGCGTTCCTCCTGCGCGTTTCACGCGCTCGTCCACGGGATCACGAACTGTCGCGTGGTACGCGACGTGGCTATCTTAATTAATACGAGAGCCACTTAACGCGCCGCTGATTTATGCCATCCGGCTCGAACGACTTCTCTCGACCCCGCACTCGACGACAGCCACTTATCGAACACGTCTTTTCTCACCTACGTAAGCTTATCTAAGGGGTCCGTTTTCAGCGAGTCGTCTTCGGGTACCTGCGCTAGCTACCGTCTCTGAATTTATATCGACGTCGAATATCGATACCGACGGATTTCACGGATTTTAATTGTTTACGCGATAGTTCGCTTGTAATATTGGGTGACGGCTAATTAGTCATTATTTCGGATTAAGATTCGTTACTTGATTTGAAGCGTATTGTAGAATCGTGGGTATTGGGATTTAGAGATTTCTAGGTTCGAAGGTTGGGTCATCGGAGTAGTTGAGAATCCCAGTTTTTTAGGATTGGGGAAACGGAAGTACGAGGATTTGGAAATTTGGGAATATGGGGAGAATTTCAAGAATCTAGGAATCTTGGGATTTGGAGATTCGTAAATCTGAATATTTTGGGTTCAGGAACTGGAGAATTTGGGAATTTGGGACTCTGGACATTTTAGAGTTTCTATATTTGGAAATGTGAAGAGGTGAAAATCTATGTACCTCGAGGTTTTGTGATCCGGGGTTCTAGAGACTCCTGGATTTGGAAATCTGTGGGTCCACGGTTCTAGAGATCTAGGAATTAGCGAATGTAGCAATTTCAAAACCTAAAAATGAAAAAACTTAGAAATTTCATCGTTTATGATCGTGAGAGCTCGTGAATACGAAAAATTTGTAATTCCAGACATTTACCGTTTCCACAAATCCCAATCTCGAAATATCAAAATTCAGCGAATGTTTTACAAAGTGTTAAAACGGGAATCGTCGAAAAGTTTCAAGAGACGATCGCGGAGCGCACAAAAGGATCCCACGCGGCGATACCGAGGAGAAAGTCGAGAGGATAACGCACTGGCGAATTCCGGTTAGCGTTCGGGATCAAAGGAGCCGTTCGGGCACAATGGACGTCCCGTAACTCGCGATATCCTGGCACCATTAAGCGTCGATCGGTCATAATTTTACGAGGTGTTAAAACCGGGTGCAATCCGGCGAACCGAGTCGAACGAACAGCGCCGAGAAGCAGAACCACGCGCGCCGATGTAACCGCGGCGATATATGTAAACGCGATCGTAAAATCTGCTGCTGCGTTCGAGATAGAGCCGTATAAAACCGTGTAGAGACATCTTTATTACGGGGAAAGGTGGAGCGTCCGCCATGGGCCCAGTTAGACCCGCGTTTCCACGCATAAATACCGGACACGTAAAATTCGAGAAACATAGCGGCGTATCGAAGCTCACTTTAACGACACCGGTTGTCGCCCGCTTGTCACCGGATTTGTTAACAAACCACTGATGTACGTGCATTTTATACGGTTTACGGGCCACTTTATCTACTAGGCTGTATCGATTTATTGCGCTTTTCAATTTAACACCATCCCCGTTCGATGTTCCACCATTTTCAACCTGATCCGATAACGTGGACGCATAAATCGCCATCGAACCCTTGGTACACGATGTTCACTGAAAACTTTCCTTCGGGGTTAGATCTCGTCGATCTTGGGAAATGTCTTTCGAGGGAACAGGAAAATTGATAGTCGATCATTATTACGAAATGAGCGCAAAAAAATACACTTTAAAAGTATACTTAAAAATATACGTATAAAAAAATACGCTTTAAAAATATACGTATAAGAAAGTACACTTTAAAAATATAGTTAAAAATATACGTATAAAAAAATGCACTTTAAAAATATAGTTAAAAATATACGTATACAAAAATACGCTTTAAAAATATAATTAAAAATATACGTATGAAAAGATACACTTTAAAAATATACCGTTAAATAAAATATAATTTTTATTATAATAAATAAAGAATAAAAAAATAAACTTTGATTTTATTGAAAAAAAAAAAACAGGATGATATAGTCAGGTGTCATCCGAGTAGATGCAGAGGAAAGTTGCCAAAATTGTGCTTATTAGTAAAATCGTACAAAATCATGTTACTTACCAAAACTTCGTATTACAGATATTTTGGTACGTTTGTCTGAGAATTTAGCTTAGCCACGAGATAATAAGTGCAACTTTGGTATTATTGAAACAAGTACATACGGATTAGCTGATATTCGAATAGATACGTTATAGCCTACGATGTATTTTTTTTAAATAATTCTGAGAACGTTCTCAGAAAATAAAAGATATCTGTGCACCTATAGGCAGTTTAAACCTCATCTTCGTAAACCGTATGTAACACGATGTTCACCGGTTGTGTGTTACATAGATTTCTAGGTTACAATTCGAATTTTGTAAATAATTCATAAACTCGCGAATGGAAACAGTGTTTCATAAAAACGAAAAAGAATGTCCAATTGCTCGGCGAAAGAACAAGGCGCGTTCTCGAGTTAATTTGCACGGCGAACATCTGGGACGAGATTCGGTGCAATACGTTATGGAATTAGGCGCGGTATCTGCTGTAATTAGGGATTACCACATTTCGCCAATTACCTTACCACGGTTAGGTACGACCTGTATGGCGAACCTCCCCCAGCGCGATCTTGCTCGTTGGGATTTATGGTTCTCCGAGGACACGATACCGCTGCACCTGAAGAGGTACAGTCAACAGCAAATCCGGCGTCCCTAGGGAAAATGTACCAACCAACTGGGAACTCCTCCACACATGTTCTTAGGTGTTTTCAGCGATTTCGAAATTTGTCGATGGATTAATAGTTGGAGGATATTAGAATTTATGGAGCTTGGGACTCGAGAATGGGGAAATTTAGGAACTTTCATATTTAGAAATATAGGAATTTGAGAATTTGGATATTTGAAGATTTTGGAATTTAAAAATCTTAGAATCTAGGAATTTGGAAGTGTAGGAATGTGGGAATCTACGGATTTCAAGATTTAACAATTTGCAAATCTAAGAATTTAGGAATCCGAGATTCCGGAAAGTTTGGGATTTAGAAATCTGGAGATGGTTGTACCTTTGAATTTGGGAATCTAAGAACTTGAGATCTGAAAATGTGGAAAAATTAGGGGTTTGGGAATCTAGGAATTTTTGAATCTAATAATTTGAGGATCTGGGAAATTAGGGATCTAGGAATCTAGAGATGTTGGAATTTTTGAATTTGGAAATCTAAGAAATTGGGAATCTGAAGATCTAGGAATTTAGAAGTTTGGGAATCTACAGATTCGGGAATCTAGAAATTTTTGAATCTAATAATTTGAGGATCTGGGAATCTATGAATTTGGAAATACAGGAATTTGGGAATCTAAGAATTTAGGAGAATTCGGACCAGAGAATTTGAAAACTCAGAACTAGGAGAATCGAAAATTTAGAAAATGTGTAAACTTGGAACTGCAGAGATTTTCTCCCTCATTTTGTGAAGAACAACCAACAATATATTTTCCATACAAACATCTCGTTCCTACCATAATGTATCCACAAAATAGTGAATTATTCATCGGTACACCTAGTAACACACAATTTGATTCCGTAAAAAATACTTGTCATAATTATTCGAAAAAGAAATAAAGAAAGGAAGGAAGAGAAGAAGT